>OU343220.1:274338366-274445513 GCA_910596185.1 Chrysanthemum makinoi | reverse complement strand
CATTGATCATATCTTTATTACTTTGCCAAATCAAAAATGGAAACTTTAGATGCAACTTTTGAGGGGAGAAAGAGTGAATATACTACATGTTGATGGATGCTTGAGTTATGGTCATACGACTCTCCAACACCTAATGTCTTCGCACTAAGGATAACTGGGATTTACTATTTGGGATTCATATTTTTTCAAGATATGTTTGATGAGTACTTCCAACCTCCAACGAATGTTGATCATCCAGTTTCTGAAGCTCATGCTCTGGTTCCTACTGACTCAACTGGTTCACCATCTAAGAAGTACTTCTTAGAATTCTCAAGAAACCTTATCTCCAGTTACTTCACAAGGCGTTGATAATGACTATCTTGATATTGTAGTTGCACTGTTGAATAATGATCCGCTCTTTGGTATTCCTTTGCCAAATCTTCACGGATTATTGTTCATGAATAATGATCCGCTCTTTGTTATTCCTTTGCCAAATCTTCACGGATTATTGTTCCTCTCAATGTGCACGCTATAAATCAACCACATGATTATTAAGGAAAATGACTACCTCATCCGCTCGAAGACATTATTGGTGAATCTTCCGGATCAGTCTCTACATGTATACCTTTAGGAAGAATGCATTGATGTTGAGGAATCATTTGTTCCGGTTCATTCATTAGGTCAATGTACATCTGATTGTATGTTTATTCACGTGTTGGGCATTTGACACAAGTTGATTACTTTGGAGTTAAACATTTATCACTTATTTAAGATTGAAGTTGTCTTTTGATAAGGATTTAAAAGGTACACTTTTGAGAGGTCATTTAAGCCCTTAATTGATCACTTTTGTATCCGTTACTACTTAATTTTGTTCCTTTTCACTTTTTAGGTCTCTTGAAGGCAAATTGTTGGAATGACACTTATTCGGACGAAAAGGCGCGAATATACGAAGAAAATGACCGAAGTCAAGAATCGAGACACTTAAGCTGTTGGAACTGAAGGGAGCGTCACACAACAGCGGCGCCGTTGCGGTACACTTGAGACCCACTCAGAGAGCAAATTTCTATTTTACAAGTGACGGCATCAGGTTTAAATTAGTAGGGCGTCACAACTCAGACGGCCTAGATTTGGGTCCCGACGGCGTCAGCGGTTGAAGCCAACAGCGTCACAAGCATAAGGTGACGGCGTCACAAGACGTGGCCAAGACGAAACCCTAATGGCGGCGACCCGACGTATCACAATTAAAAAGTGGCCGTCGCGCATTTTGTAACACTATATAGAATCCGAATTTTAGTTTTAGAGAGTAGTTTTGTGTGGAGTAAAAACAAACCGACCAAGGTTGTCTTGAGCAGTATCTTAGGGTTCTATACCCTATTTTACAACAAGATAAGTGTTTTACTTCATTGATTCAATCATGTCTTCAATTGTTTGTGTGTATACTTGCATGTTCTCCATGTCCAGCTAATTTACTTGTGTGTTTGCTTAGATAATATGAAACCTAGTTATTGAATATTGATTGGTTGTCTCTTATCTTAATTGTGATTGACCTAGTATTGCGATAGGTCATTCGTTGTGTTATTAATGCTTGATTAGTCTTTGTTAAACCTTAGCTTATAGTTACTAGTTGAATTGTAGGCCAAATATCCAAAGATAACCTTAGTGTTAAGTTTATGAATCCTAGAGATTTCATAGTCATTAACCTTAGGTAGCTTCAAAGAGTTAGGGATAAACGCATACCCTACGACCTTAAAACAAACGTGTTAAGAATAAGGACGTGACAATTCAACCATCAATAGGAGATAACTAGGGGTAATAACATCTAAGTAAACACATTTTTAATCATCATAAGAGTACACAACAATAGACATAGACTACACTCACCTTAGATTAGTTAATTAGATAATTAGATAAGTAGAGTAATCGGTAGAAATACCAACCCCCAAATCCAAACCCGAGATTCGTACCTTTCCATTTTCTAAAAAAACATAAAAAAGAATAAAAAATAATCTTCCTCAACCCCAACCTTAGCGTAGTAATTTCTCACTAGCATTCCTATTACCCTAGAGAACGATCTCAATTCCCAAGGCTTACCCTAATACTACACTACAACAATTAGGTTCACTGCCTAAGGTGTTGAAAACTTGCTCGACCGAAGTTCCTTTGACCCGAACGGCGTTGTACGCGTATCAAGTTTTGGCGCCGTGCGCGGTGAATAGAATAGCTAGTTAGATTTCCACCTCGTTTAGGTTTCCTTTCTTGATTCCTATCAAGTAAGCTTTTTTCTCCCCATTTTTAGCTTCCTCATAGTCTATCCCCCTTCTTTGTGACCTTTGTTTGTAATCCCATCACTTTTCATCATGGAAGGTGATAATCAACCACCACTCATCAACCCACCACCAAATGACCCACAAAGAGGCTGTACTCTTGGTGAATACTCGAGACCAAGCCACCTAGGCTATAGGAACACCAGTGAGCTTCCCGACCAAGCCCAAACTACGGCCCTGCGATCCGACACCATCCGGTTGGTGCAAAACGGATTTGCATTCCATGGACTTCGTTCTGAAGATCCTAATTAGCATCTTAAGGATTTCCTTAAAATCGTCGATTCCATCGACCTCGATGCTACTACTCGAGACCACGCGATTTGCGTCTCTTCCAATTCTTTCTACGGGACCAAGCTAGTATTTGGCTTGAGCGACTTCCCGCCGGCTCCATCTCAAGTTGGGATGATCTCACCTCGTTTCCTTGCTAAATTGTTCCCACCGGGGAGAACTACTAAGCTTAGGAATGAAATCTTGATGTTCCAACAACGTCAAGGTGAATCTCTCTACGAAGAATGGACTCGATTCAAGGACTTACTCCGTAGAGTCCCTCATCACGACATTGATCTTTGGCTTGAAGTCCAACTCTTCTATGATCATGTCAACTTTCCCACTAAGCGATCCATTGACCCGGCGGTTGAAAACTTAGTGATCTCCCGCAGAAGAATCGTGGGGTATAATAGAGGACCTTGCTCTCTATGACAACAAAAGTTGGAACACGCGGTGAGTTGCCCAAAACCGTAAAGCCAATCTCCTTGCCTCCCATTGACTCACAATCTTTTGACCGTAGGATGCTCGAGCTTGAAGATCAAGTTAAATTCCTAATGAGCTCCTACGAAAATCCTAAGTCTTCACGCCAGTGAACAAAGTTTCTTCCATGTGTGAGCCGTGTAGTGGTCCTCATAACACGCACTTTCAAAGACTCCCGAGCAAGCTTCCGTTGACTACGCAACCGCGTACCAATGGAACGGAGGAAGATTCCCTACACCAGGACCTAGGACTTTTAATGCGCCCGAGAAGCATGGAAGAGCAAGCCCGACTTTTATTGGGGACAAACCAAAGAATTCACATCTAATGATTTCTTATGGCCCCCATCTCACGGCCCTAACCAACAAAACATAGAAGGGATGTTGCAACACCTAGTCACATCCCAAGAAGCTCAAATAGCTAAGCTCTCGGACCGTTTTAACCAACAACAAGCCGAGATGGATAGGAGGATAGATAACCTCTTGAAAGCCATAATCAATAGTGATAGGAAGGTTAATGCTATCTCAACTCCGAAGCCTCGGTGTAGAGATTAAGGACCCAAGTAAGTTAGCTAAGCACATTCAATTCACCAATACCATCGCCTTAGTGAAACCTAATAGGACAAATGATGAAGCGAACCATGAGACGGTACTTGAGTTTAGTGAAACTCCTAGGAATGAAACATCCGAGGAATTAGATGAATTAGGTGATGACTATTTCAATAAGTTTCCTACGGAAGAAGAACTCTCTCGCCACCCACACTTGTAACGAGACCTCCGTCACATGTATGTTAGGAGAAGCCCTAGGATCAAGTTTGGAAACCCTTGGAATCTTAACATACCATGTTGCATAGGACACCTTTTCATGGAAAAGGCCTACATTGATAGCAAGTCCCCAATAAATATCATGACTAGAACCTACTATAAATGGGTAATGAAGAAGCCTATCCCAACTAGGCAAGATCCTAATAATCCTAGGGTTAGTTGCAATTTTCTTGGTAGAGTTAAGGGATTTCCCGTTTATGTAGGAAGTTTCACTTTTCCTACGGACTTCATAGTTGTGGACGATATTAGTACGGCCATAGATCCTAGCTTGTCTCACGTTATTTGTGAGAAATTGGAAATTCCATAAGGAAGTGTCGGTCACCCCAATTATTGTTTAGCATATCTTAGCTCGTAGACTTTACGTTATTTAGTAGTTATTAGTTAGTTAGTTAGTTTAGAGCAACACCGTGGAGGACGGACGGGTCTTTACCCATTGTATTCCTGATCCACAGTCTGAAGGAGTACGTGTAGTATGTAACTATAAATACCCTCTACCTCCCAAGGTAGAGGGTTGGACCTTTCACTCAATCTAACCTTTCTTTCTTTGTTTTACTTTCTCTCTCTAGAAAGGCTCCCATCTTACACTTTCTCTCTCTAAACTCATCATAGTGTACGCCCCATAGTATTGATTGTTTGTGTTTTTGTGAAAACGAATATGTTACAAATGGTATCAAGAGCCATGGTTTGATCACTCATCTTTCATGTTCTTGGATTTCTAGTGGTTTTTATAAGGTTTTTGGGTTTGAATGAGTTTAGAGTGGTTTGCATCATTTGGATCATCTCTAGTGTTAAAGTTTGGATTTTGATGGTACTTTTGTGTTTAGAATCATTATAAGCGCTTAGGTTTTGATTTGGAACGCTTGAATCAGCATGGTTGGGTTGTTTTTGGATTGAAAAGTGGTGTTTTTCAAATATTTCATGCTAGCGACTTGTGCCTCGTACTAACTTTCTTCGTAGCGATTTGTCCCTACGATAAGCGACTTTCTGCGTGTTTTGTGAAGCGATTTGTCTTTTGAGACAAAGCGACAAAAGGACAAAAGTACAGTAGTGGACGTACTCTTTTGTCTAGCGACTTGTCACTAGAAACTTGTCCCTCCTAGCGACTTGTCTATCTAGCGATTTGTCACTCTAGCGACTTGTCTTTCAAGCGATTTGTCCCTTAAGCGATTTGTCTAAAGAAGCGATTTGTCCAAAGAAGAGGTTTGACCAAAGTTGACTTTTTACGTCAAAACTTCAAACAGCCATAACTTTTGATCCGTAACTCCGTTTTTAGCGAAATACCTGTCAAAACGACCAGAACAGGCAGAATATTTTGAGGTTTCACCACGAAGTTGTGAAACGAGTTTTTCAGTAAATCCCTCAAAAGGAAGTATTAAGCTTTTAAGTTTTTAGACCTAAATTACACCGTAAAAACATGCATTAACAAAACCAATTCACAACCAAATAACACTTTAGCTAATCCTTTAAACAATCATCACTCCTAACACATAATCCTCTATCATTGTGTGGGTCCATCAGTTATCTTAACAAGCTTTATTGGTCATTGTATCACGGTTTCTTCTTGATTTTGTAAAATCCTGCGAAAGAATCTATTTCTCGGTTTAAATCATAGACTTGTAAAATCCCGTGTATACAACAACATCATGTCTTACACTCCTGATTCAGTGATTTCAGAAGTGCTTAAGTATGCGTGGACAACAATGATAATGTATGCTACACTGAACGATTAAGGATGTTTGAATTAATCAATGAGGATGTGAGATCTTCATGTTCTGAGTACAATGAGAATGAATTGCACATGCTACAGAATGCCATGCAAAAGGAATGTTGCATTATACCTTATCAACAACTTCACTCTCACCTCATGTTACTTCTACCAATAACAACGGAACGAACATGTATTGCCTTCTTCTGTCAGGACTTATCTACATTAACAGAACTTTCTGTTAAACTTAGAGCAATTGGAGGTACAACTTGACAAAGAGAAGGTTCAAAAGGATAGTTCCAATGCTGCACTTCAAGTGATCCACAAACAATTTGGTATACATCGTGGGAATTTACATCAGATTATGATCAAGACATGACTGAAGTGTCTTTCAGAGACACTGGAATGGAAATTAGCGTGTTCATAGAGACACTTATCCATCTCATGGATAATGTGGAGAAGTATATTGAGGAAGTTACTCAGAAAGATAAAAATAGATGAGAGTCTGTGCATTGTGAGAAAGTTGTGATGAGTGGGTAATGTATCAGTTGAAGAATCGGGTGTTGCTGAATGCAAATGTCAGGACAACTAATAATGATGTAACCAGTGTTTAGTTACTCTAACACACATGAAGTAGATGCATGTAAGAAAGGGAATGAATGTCGGTCACAATCAAAAGATTGTAGTGTTGAGTCGGGTAAAGCACCAGATAATGGATCAGTTGACACTGAATACAGAGGCTCAGAGATAGATAAGCTTGACCCGGTCCGGTGACTCTTGTTACACATGATGTGGATGCAGATATCAGACATATAAATGAACAGGTGTCATGTAATGAGGTACCCTTTACTGTTCAACCTAGTGCATCTGCTAAAGTACTTAAACAAATTGATCATGATGCTAAACATGACTTTGATAAATGTTAATGGCTGAGATGGAGACTAATTGTTTCAAAACAAAAGATATGGTTGATAAAAAGGCTTTTGATGAACTTTCAAACAAATTCTCAAATCTTGAAAAACAATGCATTTCACTTCAAATTGCGATACAGAGTAAAGAAGAAAGTTTTCAACTTAACAAACCATGTAAAAATCCGAAACTTCTTGAATTCCGTGAACTTTTTGAAATTAACACTTTGAAAGCTCAGCTTGAAGACAAAGAGTCAACTATCAAAAATTTGAAGAAACATATTTCTAATATGCATGTGAAAATTAATTTGGTTACAAGTAATTCTGATGTTAATACTATTAGTGATATTCAAATGAGAAATGATGAATTAGCGGTTTGTGTGGCCAAATTACTAAAGGAAAATGAGTCTTTGAGAAACATCACATAGAACTAAGTGACTCTGTCAAAGAAGCTAGAACTAAGTCAATAGAACAAACAAAATATTTGATAGCAAAAATTGATGATCTCAAAGCTCAACTTCAGGAAAAGAGTTTCGCTATTGTTGCCTTAAAGAATGAACTTAGAAAACCGAAGGGAAAGTGTGAACACTAAGTTTACAAAACCATCAACCTTGGGAAAGCCACTTCTCATTCCATTAGACCGGTTTGTTGTTAAGCCTACGCATTTATATCTGAAAGAAAAAAATTTTCAAAAACACGGTTTGCCTCCCAAGTTGATGTGAAACAAATTTTTTCAAAACCCTCCTAAGAATTCACATGATATGAATGACTTGTTCAAGAACTATGATCTAGAAGAAGCTAGGAAAAGGCACAGATTCAAAAAGATGGAATTTTAGGTGCTATACCTAGGTGACGAATTCTACGAGATTTCGAGGCACTGCTAGCAGTTTTAAACCATTACCTAGGAACAGTCAACTAAAGACTAGGGATTGGCATGGATATAAGAGTAGTTGCATTTCGAATTGATCTATTCCCATAGTAGATCACTCTAAGAACTCTAGATCATCTTCTGAATCCAAACAAGATGTTTGCTCGAATGTTTTGAAATGCATCTTTAAGGCAAATCATGATAATTGTTTTTAAAAATCCCTAAAGAAAGTAAATGCTCATGCAAAGGTTCAACCTGTTAAGTCTAGGATCTACACTAAGTCTATGAAGCCAAACAAACAAAAAACTTCGCATAGATGGATACCAACTGCTAAATCCTTGGAAACTAGGAATAACGATAAGTCTTCCACTATGCATAAGAAGCTTAACAATCCTAGACCTTGCCATAAGTGGATACCGTCTGGTAGAATGTTTAAGGATGTTGGACTTAGGTGGATACCTACCGGAAAGCTGTTTTATGATGGCAAAATCAAGGTTGACCGTGAAACCCCAAAGGGTTTGGATACTAATGTCACTAACCAATATATATGCAAACAAGCTTGTAATGATAGTGCGGATAGTCCTTACTCAGTGGCAGATACTTCGATCCTTCAATACATGTACTGGCTTAAAGTATGGATAACACAAGGATTGATATCTCATAACTCACGGGTTCAAGTAACTCAACCTTGATATTCAATCGGCTATGACGTCTGTTCACATCAGTTCAGGCCTCGTTCTTCAACACTATGGCGTCTGTAGATAACACTTCAGGCCCGTTCCTCAAAAGAAAAGTGTACGCCTCAGTGCCCTTTATCTTGAAGAAGAAATCTTCATTTTTATGACCATTCTCATCGACATTCTTCATAAACAAGCTTCATGTTTTTCCATGCTCATTCAATCCTCAAGTGGATCTACGTTCATTGGTGTATATTCTTATTCACTTTCAATCAAAATGGCAAACTTCATTTGCAATTTTGAGGGAAAGAAGTGAAGAAACTAAATGTCAGTTATCAAGGGATCTGCTTACCATTGATCGTATTTTTATTCCTTTGCCAAATCAAAATGGCAACTGGATGCAACTTTTAAGGGGGAGAAGAGTGAATATACTACATGTTGATGTATGCTTGAGTTATGGTCATACGACTCTCCAATGCCTAATGTTTCACTTACTAAGGATAACTTGGATTTATTATTTGGGATTCATTGTTTTAAGATATGTTTGATGAGTACTTCCAACCTCCAAAGAATGTTGTTCATCCAGTTCCTGAAGTTCCTGCTCCGGTTCCTGCTGACTCAACTGGTTTTCCATCTAAGAAGTGCAACTCAGACTACTCGAGAAACCAATCTATTCTTCAAGGCGTTGATAATGACAATCATAATATTACAGTTGCACTATTGAATAGTGATCCGCTCTTTGGTATTCCTTTGCCAAATCTTCACGGATTATTGTTCATGAATAATGATCCGCTGTTTGGTATTCCTTTGCCAAATCTTCACGGATTATTGTTCCTCTTAATGTGCACGCTATAAATCAACCACATGAACATTAAGGAAAATGACTACTTCATCTGCTCGAAAACATTATTGGTGAATCTTCCAGATCAATCTCTACATGTATACCTTTAGGAAGAATGCATTGATGTTGAGGAATCATTTGTTCCGTTCATTCGTTGGTCAATGTACATCCGGTTGTATGTTTATCCACGTTGTGGGCATTTGACACAAGTTGATTACTTTAGAGTTAATCATTTATCACTTATTTGAGATTGAAGTTAACGTTCACAAAGGCGTGTTCTTATTAGATAACTTTCTCGGGCTTAACAATTTGAGTTGAAGACTTGGTTTATCTAGTTACCAGCAGTAGGTTTGGATGGTTGAAGACCTGGTTAACTATCACTTTAAGGAGTTACGTTGTTTTACTCAGTGACACACGCAAATGTCGTTGTGGATAATTGCAAGAGCTGTTAATGTCTCATACTTTGGTTGAGTATAGAGTACTTAGAGATTTGCTTGGAGCATAAATTCTCGACACCGTTCTTCCAACATTAGTGCAAGATTTAGACACAAATGCGGGGAACTCTACTTTAGTTTCAAGTTTGGTATATCGGGTTTGCTTCATCAGTGGTCACTTCAAATTGTCCACATCTGGGTTGGTTAAGATAGTCAGAGAGAGTTTCACTGTGCATTGATTCTCACAAGATACATTTAAGCTCATTGTACTCTTCTCAAAAGATTTCATGGATATGAGTGTATTATGTCTTGCTGATTCGAGGTATCAAAACAGGGAAGGACATACATCTAATCGCACCGATTACGTGATGACTTAATACTTCTTCTATATTGAAGTTATTCCGGGGATACAAATGTCATAACCATAGAGAAACTCAGTGTTTAATTCGTGGCGTTTGGTGTTATCATTCCAACTATTTGGGGGAAGGATGTATCATTCAAAGTATTTGGGGGAAGGATGTATCATTCCAATTTGGGGAATGATGTATTAATCCAAGTATTTGGGGGAAGGATGTATCATTCCAACTATTAGGGGGAAGGATGTATTATTCCAACTATTTGGGGTAAGTGGTCTCTTGACACTTTTGGTATGTGTTAACTCAGCTCCAGTGGGAGAAATATGAGAAGAATAGTTGGAGCATGAGATATATTGCTTATCGACATCTTGATATGGCTTATGATAAATTTAGGTTATTGCTTCATGTACACAATGTTATCGCAACCATCAGGGAAGAGATATGTGTACATCAGGGATGTACAACATGTTCACATGATCGAGCTTATTCAGTTATTCCAGAGTTGATATCCGCAGAGATGATCATTGATTCAACATGTTACTTGGATGTCATCGTCTCTACTCTTGTTGGGTAAATGTGTACATTATGGGCTGATTGGTTATATGAAATATGCTGGAATGCATTTGGTGAAATGAAGATGTTGACATATTGTTCTCTCGAATAGACAACTGCTCAAACTCGAAGAGTAATGTGTACATCGGGGCGCACAACAGTTCACGTGATAGAGCTTAATCATGTATTTCGGGTTTGATAACCGCAAGATGATCGGTGTTTAAACTTGTTACTTCGGTGTTCTAGTGTTCTTCGGGGTGTTGAGCTTCATTCAATAAGATTGTTTCTCTTCACATTCTACTTCTTGGGAAAATGGTCTTTATTCGAAGATTGTCGGTTTGGGAAGCTACCAAGTCTCACTTTCTGTAGGCTCAATTTAACATCCATTCAAGAGTCTCGAAAGCTTTGGTGGTGAAATTTTAAGAAATGATGACTTCTATCTTCTACTAAGTGTTGTACGATATCCTTATCTTGGTACTCGTATCATCATCCTCTTAAACTATATCATCTTATTTGTATATATTTGTCAAAAATCAAAATACAAAAATATAAAACCAACAAAAAGAAAATAGAAAAATATAAAATTTTCAAAAATCCATAAAATCAGAAAATTTCAAAATTTCAAAAAAAAATATTGTTTTTCTCAAGACATGTCTTCTGGTATCGATAACATCTACGGTCTAAGAAATGTCATCCAATAATGGCACGGTCTTAGAAATGTCATCCAATAATGGCATGGCTTGCAGTTACTTGGTAACCCGTGCTTTAAACTAAGGTTTGCTATTATTTCAGATAGCAACCCGTTCTTCAAGAAAGGAAAGTGCTGCGCTAAACCAAATTTTCAAATATTTCGTGCACTTATCCTAAAAACAAATTGAAGAAAGTATGTCGAAGGACTGCTGTTCCTACACAAATATTTTTCCTTCTAAAATTCTTCAAAAAAAATATTTGTTGTTTTAAAAAAATGGTGGTAAATGAGTTGCTTGTAAATCAATCAGATTCAGAGTTTTCGTAAAAAAAATAAATAAATAAATAAAAATTGAAAACTCAATCAATGACTTCAGCGTTTTTAAACTTTTCAGAAAATAAGTCATTGATTGAGGGGGAGAATGTTTTCAAATCTATATCATCTAACGAGCTTATCTAATTATCCTATATACTTAAATGTAAAACATGTTAACCTACGTTGAAGGACTAGGTGCCTAGGATATGATTTTTAGGATTAGATGATTAGAGTTTGATAAACACATTATTCCCATGCTTTATGGCCTGATTGATATGTTGAATTGATTTTTATAAGTCGATTGCTTTTTTGGGTGATGTCGACCACCATATATGTATGTGTGTTCACTAACGTATGCAGGTATATTGGTATATAAGAATGTTATCGATCCGGATCCCACAATTGAAGATGATTGGATGCCGAAAGGAAAGGGTAACTATATCTTGGGTTGACAAATTTAGAAACGGAGCTTAATTTGACCTCAGTTGGCATTAAAATGCAATGTATGAAGTCTCACTGCATCAACAGATGGTTTTCTTCATCATCAAAAGAAGAAACGGAGCTTAATTTGACCTCTATGGAGAGTTGGCATGAAAAAATGCAACGTAAGAGGTCTCATCATGCAGATAGTTTTCTTCCAAACCTCCAAGCAACAACAAAAAGCAGCTCAACCACCTAACGTGTCTTTGTGCAGGACAAGTAGTGGATGATAACATTTTTAAACAATTCTGATATCTTGTTTTGAAAATGGAATAATATTGGTTTTGAAAATAAATTGGACTTAATTTTGGAAATCACCGGACTTCATTTATCAAAACTTAAGTCACTCAATCATCGACTACGGTCATCGATTGAGGGGAGAGTGATTTCAAGTTAAATATTTTCATACAATATATCATCAAACAATCAAAGTCAATTTTACGAAATAAAGCGATGATCTAAAGATTTAATGTTATGTCATGGTATGATTTTCTTCAAAACTCAAAGATCTTTCAAAATGAAATTTTTTTTTGTTCTTGTTTGATTGTGAACTTGTTTTTTTTACTAAAGATCTCTTAAAACTATCATACCTGACATTAACAATCTTTATTGTCTAAATTTGATCCTTATCAGTCTATTTCAAAATTAAAATCATGCCACGTCTTTCCCCAAAATCTTTTAAATGATTTAAATCAGTTGAGATCCAAAATCTCAAAGGATTTGATATTTTTGATCGGGGGAGAGATCGTGATTTAAATCTCCCATGTTTTCTAAACCTTATTAAATCACTTGGGATCCAAAATCTCAAAGGGTTTGATATTTTGATCGGGGGAGAATTTGTGATTTAATAATGAAATTAGATAAAAAGTGATCGTTTTGATTCAAATGTGCATGCTGCTCTCCCATATGTGCTAAACGCTTTCGAATCTCGAAGCACATATTGAGGGGAGCATTTCAAAAGAAAATAAACTTTCAAGGTACAATGATTTCTATGTTCTAACATAAGTACGTTGATTGATTTTCTAATGGTTTCTTAATGGCGTTTGTGATCGTGGATGTACTTCAAAAGAACTCTTTCCTCTATGTGATAAAATGATTTCAAATATCCAACACACATTTTGAGGGGGAAAATTTACCAAGAAAATCAAATGGTTTTTCCACGGAAATTGTAATCAAGAAATTATTTCAAAGAACTCTTGCCTCCATGTGCTAAACAATTTCAAAATCATATGCACATGTTGAGGGGAACATTTCAAAATGATCAAAACAATTAAGGTACAAAATGATTTGATTTTATATCACAAGTACCTTGATTGATTTTTCCAAATGATTTTTCTATTCGTTTCAAGAAGGAAAGAACAATACCAAAAGACCGACCATTTTACTTTATGCATGGTGTTATAAGGATGGTTAGGTAAGGTATTCGTTCCATTCGCCGAGCAGGAGGGATCTAAGGACAATCCACTAGATAGTGTAGAGTCCTTAGGTATGGTGAAAAGAGGAGAAAAGTGAGAAATGGGAAGAGTGTGGACTGAGAAAGAGCTAGAACTGGAATTAACCCAAAAAGGTTCTAGTAATGAAGTCTCGGTAAGCGAAGGGTTGAAGAATTAAAAGAAATGAATGTGAAAGGGTGAAAAAATAGCCCTCAACAATTCAACATTAGAGGCGGGTTCAATACATATGCTACTGGTGTTTACTAAGGTAACGCCGGTATTGAAGACAAGAAGTCATGGACCCAGTGACGCACTGCACCTAAACTTCCCAAGCTACTCAAGTTCTCTTAAAAGGACTTGTTTCATTCTCACGGGGAACCTACAAAATCTATCGACTTTCTCTTAGAGATTGTTGATATTGAAGAAGGAGACCCTCTCCCTAGTCTCCGAAATAGGAAACCAAAAGTGCACAATTGAGTCTAGAGCCAAGAGATCATCCACAAAATCTCATTAGGACACAAAATAATGAAGACTTGCTGTTTCACACAATGTGGAAAGTAAATATATATTGAGAGTCCTACGCATTATCCTTGTGGTATTGCCAGTACATCAAAGTGATATGTAAAAGTATTAACGATGAAGATGGAAATCCTTCTAGAGCTAACATCAAACAAGCTCTTGGTGGGTGACATGTGAGATCTTTTCTAAAAGATCAAGCTTGTGACAACTGGATAGAAACAATGGGGCGATTCACTCTTGAATTAACCTTGGTCCAGGAAATGAATTGACGAATACTTTTGGAAAAACCGTTCGATGTGCAAATCTTCTTTTCTCTAGCACAGCGAATGTGTATTCATGTTTTCAAACTCAAAAAGTATCTCTGATTGAAAAAATACTTTTAGAAAAACCATTCGATGTGAAAATCTCTTCCTTTTTCTAGCACATGGAATGTGTAGTTATTTTCAAATTCAAAAAGTATTTCTGATTGAAAATTGATCTTTCGTATAAAACCTTCGTCGTATTGCAAAACTCTTTCTTCTAATCAATACGCGATTGTTTTCAAATCAATTTTTCATTAATCAGTGAATCTCAATTCGCTGGTTCACTCACTCTGTGTTGTCTTCTTTGAGACGTTTCGGTTTGAGAACGGCTAGAACAGCTGTGAAACCCTGTCAAGGAGATTCCGAATTATACGATCACGGCAGTGCTGTACGTCGATCATGGGGAACCGTGGGCCGTGCTCCTCAATTCAATGAAATTGATCAAAGACACTTTCGTGTGCTTTATTGCTAACTATTGTATGCAGGAACACCCGACGGTTGCAGCTGATCAGAATTGAGGAGTCAATCCATAGCCGCATGCTCACACATTACATTCACTTCTAAAGAAATCATGATAAGTGCATATCTTCATCAACTGGCTCTGATATTTTCAATCCATGCTTCGCTACGCTGCTGGAAATACTATGAATCAACAAAAGCTTCCGCAACTCTGATGAGAAGATATCATGATCCAAAATGTGAGCATGTCGGTCCAGAAAGTCACAAGCACATGGCGTGATACTACAATGGATGAGCCAGATATTTGATGTGGTGATGATCTCTGACTTAATGAATCACCAAACATAGATCAGCACAAAGACCTCCACTAAAAGTACAAAGCAGTTGGACTTTGAAGAATCATTGCTAAAGCACAAAGACAATCTGGGACATTGAAGAATTGAAGTCTACGAGCTCGAGCATAAAGACAAAGATAGATTGCTTGAATTCAAAATGTAAATCATGGGGTGACCTCCCTTAGGGGAGATTGTTAGAATTGAAATTCCATAAGGAAGTGTCAATCACCCCAATTATTGTTTAGCATATCTTAGCTCTCGTAGACTTTACGCTATTTAGTAGTTATTAGTTAGTTAGTTAGTTTAGAGCAACACCGGAGGACGGACTGTCTTTACCCACTGTATGCCGATCCACACCAAGGAGGACGTAGTATGTAATCTATAAATACCTCTTACCTTCCAAGTGAGGGTTGACCTTCTACCAATCTAACATTTCTTTTTTTTGTTAACTTTCTATCTCTAGAAAGGCTCCCATCTTACACTTTCTCTCTCTAAACTCATCATAGTGTATGCCCCATAGTATTGATTGTTTGGTGGTTTCATGAAAACCAGATGTTACATTATTCTAGGAAAGCCTTTCATAGAAAACACCGTGATGACTTATGATCCGTCATTAGGAATAGTGAGATTCAAGGATGAGACCGATGATGTAGCTTACCAAATGCCCTTTAATATTGAGAAATTTTCATCATTATCCAATGATGAAAAAGAACTTAAGCTATCGGTCTACTATAGGAATGAGGAAGATAAGGAAAAGGGAGTTGATTATGTGATGAATAAGATTTTTGGGTTCTATAAGGATTGCTTGAAACTAGGACCGAATATAGAACGGATTGGGGAGAAGATGACTTAGAAAGATGCATAATAGGGCATTACTATAACATGGAAAACCCCAATAGAGACCTTCATGAGGAAGAAGGTGACGGTAATGAAGTCACGTAGGGCACGACTTCGAGTCTAGCTACAAGACTCATAAATAAATAAAAGCGCTTCGTGGGAGGCAACCCATGCTTAATTGTTTGCTTGTTTGTGTCGTATATCTTTTATTGATTGTTTATTCTCATGTTTAAATTTGTAAAATGTGTTTATTTTGTCTTTAACCTCGTCTTAAATACATATAAAGGTATTTTACATAAGGGATAAGTGTAGGGAGGATTACACACGTTTTCAAAAAGAACGTGAACATGAGAATTACAATTATTTAAAAGATATACATGTGTGTTTGTTCGAGTCAAATGCTTGTATCGAGTCATAATGGATGTTTTCCATGAATTTTTCCAGATTCTAAAGATATAAATTTTCTAGAATTGTTTCCAGAAAATCAAGCAGCCGTTTTGTTAGGATAACCTGACGGCGTCAGCATTGCAACCTGATGGCGTCGGAGGAGTAGAAACAACTTACTAGTTTTTCTTTTGTTTTCTGTATACTTATAAATTTTTGGAATTTTTCAGTCTTAATTTTCCGTAAAATCTGTAAACATCCATTCCACAAGCATTATATCCTAGTTTAGTAGAATCATATATATATTGTTACCGCCGATTTTACGCGAAGGTTTCATTTGTTTTCTTCAAGTATGCAGGTTTTATTTATCAAGATGAAGATACATAAGATTGGATGAAGCTTTTCGCGCAAACATTCTTCTTGAAGAAGGATTTAACCACTACTTCACACGGATCCTACCGAGCTAATCAGGGGAGTATTAATTTCTTTTGTTTTTAATTACCTTCCATTATCATTACTTTGATACTTTCGGGGAACATTGGGGACAATGTTCAGTTTAAGTATAGGAGGGAAAAATAAACGGAACTTTGAAACTATGCTTATCCTTGACTATTTGCCTGTTCATTTCATTTGTGTAATAAACCATGAGAAATATCGGTTAGGTAATTTTGGCACCAAATTTAAAATTTTTCATGACATGTAGGAGTGGGCCATTAGTTTTAATAAAAGCGTCTCACGGATAGGAAGTTACATGACTAGCACAAAAACCCTTTACCACTTAAATTCCACCCAAAATGTGAGGATCGCTCTTAGATTTGTAGGAATTAAAGCATTCCTCTTTAATGCTTCGAGAGTGTACCGGTAGTATAATAGATTCTAGAACTTGTTTTGTGATGCATTACGAGATCGCTTGTAAGACTACACTTGTGTAGTTAGAAATAACTAAATGATAAGAGGCATTAGGATAACCCTTTTTGATAATTGTATATAATTACTTCTTCCACATCGGTTGAGTAATTTCCCCACACCCTTGCATTTTACTCATCTTTAGTACACGATACCCCTAGTTAACCTCTCAGAGCTTATCCATTTCGCGTTCTCGTGATGTTTTGTTTCCGAATATCAAAGAAGAGCATTGTTTACAATCCACCCCAAATGTACACCCAAATCGCCTTAGCCTACATTGTATGCACTCACTTTTAGTGCATTATTGTTATCATACTAAACCCTTAGTTCACTTATCTAGTTTCTTGCATAAGTTGCTAAGTCGAGTCATATCCTTTGTACACAGTTTTGGGACGATTGGGACTCATGGGAAAGTTAAAATTTATGAAATGACGGGAAGGAAACGTTAAATTCAAATTCCCTTTATTTGCGTAATAATGTACTCCAAGTGTTATGATCCTTTCAATTGGGTTAAATTAGGTTGGAGTAATAAAACTCAAGGGTAGGATGTGCCTATAAATCCCTATTATTTTGATGTTATCATAGAGATGGTAGTAAAAGTGTATGTAAAAATAAATAAATAAATAAATAAAAGAGAAAAAAAGAAAAAATAGAGTGAAAAAAATAAATACGGGCTACCATCCTACATCTATCTTTAAATTTATGTTTGTTTGTTTCAATTTATCTAGAGTTTAGAGTGTCGAGTCTTGGCTTAGCAACTTCATTCTTCTCATGCTTGTAACATAAAGATTTTGACTTGCCACCACTAAATCGCCTATCCCACCAAACCCTTTGTTTCCATACCGTAAGCCTAATGTTACAACCCTTTAAAAGACCTCTTGGATAGTCTTTCCTAGGTGCTAACGCCAAAGCGATGGAGGTTTGATCTAGTCTCAAGCTGATAACATCAAATAGTCCGAAATATTAAGTGTCAATTTCCCCTGATAATGCTTGTAATTTATATCATTTATATGGATTTACACTTTTTTTCCATTGTTTTCCACTTTCAGGTAAATTACGAGCATTGGAGCTAAAGACGCTGAACCGGAGAAATATCTAAAGATTTATCAAAGTATGCTATTTTGAAGAAGTTTTTAGCGTAATCCTCGCCTCTCACATTACGTGAACTATTAAGGACTCGAAACCAACTTATCATTAGGTTACGACATACCTTCCCAAAGGTTACGACACGTAACTACATTAGGTCAATGAGGTTCACGCTGATACTTACGCCAACTATCTAAAGATCATTATGACGAAACGAGTTTATTGAAGACTACGTAAACACCAATTAGGTTACGCCATAACCAAATATCTAGTTCAAAATACGAAGATATAGAGTTCACGGCGTAACGCTTATTTTAGTTACGCCGAAACTGATCTAGTCTATAAATACCCCATGAATTCCACCATTTCTATTCATTCCATTCCACACACAACACTCAGAGAACATGGGAAAAGCTCAAGGCGTGTCTAGAGGAGTATAAGGAGTTGTCTCCAAGGCGAAATCACCCCCAACGATAAGCATTAGCGTTTTATATTACTTACTTTCAATTCATGTATTGTACCTTTGAAATAATTGGTTTTTCACGACATTATGAGTGGCTAAGCACCTCTGGTGCTAGCCTTGTTATGATTCCTTAATTGTTTTGTTTGCGCTACTTTACTTCGTACAATTATTTCTAACTGTATGCATGCATAGTTTATTGGTAGCCAAATTTGGTTCGGTAGTTTTGAATGGAGATAGAGGCCAATTGCTAGAGATATGACCAACTGACCCTAGGTGAGCGGATGAGACGGAAGGGTAAGATATGACCAACTGATCGACCCTTTCTACATGTGCGATTGACCAACTAATCACCTATCGTGTTGGATGAACTTAAGAATTGTAAGTTCTTAACGACCACCATTCACTATTATAAATCTAAAGCATGTAGCTGTACTTAATGACTTGGCTTAGGGGACCAGAATAACATGGCTTATGATCTGCGTTCTCCTGTGGTGGCATCTTGTGATAGGTTATGGCTTAATTGACCAAATGTTGTCCTTCTGAATTTGACCCCACTTGAAGTAATTGGAAGTAAGTAGACGTAGACATAACTAGCTAGGAGGATTAATTAGGTTAGCACCACTTTCCTCGATTGATTTCCCTTTACCATTTATCTGCTTATTTTATTCTCGCTTAGTAGTTTAATTAATTAAACCCTATCAACCATTATTAATTCTGTGACACCTAGACTTAGTAATAATCCAACACACATAGCTCTTGGGACTACCTCGGCTTTACCGATAATACACTACACACGATCGGTACACCCCGCTAGTGCAATTGTGGTAGACCATAGGTATAACGAGACACTATAAATTTAAGACCTGACGTAAAACCTGCATCAAGTTTTTGGCACAGCTGTCGGGGAGTTATATTAGGATTGATATTAAGTCTTACATTAACGGTCGTTTTAAAACTTTTCTCACAGATCATATTTCAAGTTTTCCAGGTACTATGGAAGTTTGTTTTAGGATTGGAAATTCCCATAGTGAGTGTTTGGTCACCCCATCGACGTCTAGCATATGTTAGCTCGTAGACATATCGTTCTTTACTGTTTTATTATTTAGTTATTAGCCTAGTTTAGCGTAGTGTATCACCCGGGAGGAAGGACGGGTCTTTACCTACTGTATGCCTGATCCACAGTCCGAAGGAGGACGTTAGTATGCACTATAAATACCCTCTACCTCCCAAGGTAGAGGGTTAGACCTTTCACTCAATCTAACCTTCTTTCTTTTGTTTTACTTTCTCTCTCTAGAAAGGCTCCCATCCTACTTTCTCTCTCTAAAACCTCTAAACTATACGCCTTATTTTGATTGTGTATGTGTTTATGAAATCCAATATGTATCAATTGGTATCAAGAGCTATGGTTTGATCATCTCTCTTACATATCCTTGATTTCTTTGGGGGGGGGTTTTATATGGTTTTTGAGTTTGAAAAAGTTTAGTGGTTTTTGCATCATTTGGATCATTTCTTGTGTAAAAGTTTGAATTTTGAGTGTACTTTTGTGTTTAGAATCATTGTAAGTGCTTGGGTTTTGATTTGGAAAGCTTGATTCACAAAGGGTCTGTGTTTAAAGTTTCTTCCTAGCTTAACTTGGTTCTCGTGATAAATTTTCTTCGTAGCGACTTGCTTCGTTATTTGGTAGCGATTTAGTAGAAGTGGTAGCGATTTGAGTCCTAGCGACTTGTCTATTGAGACAAGACGACAAACAAGTAAAGTAGTGGAGACACCACTTCGGCTAGCGACTTGGTTGACGTAGCGACTTGTCTCTATTATTTCTAGCGACTTGTCTTTGTGGTTAGTAGCGAGTTGTTCTTTAGCGACTTGTCTAGTTAGCGAGTTGTTCTTTAGCGACTTCTCAGCTTAGCGATTTACTGCTTTAGCGACTTGTGTTTTAGCGACTTGGTTCATAGCGACTTGGGTCTAGCGACTTGATCCACAGTGACTGAAGCTTTTAGCGAGTTGTTACTTAGCGACTTCGTAACTCTAGCGACTTGTCTTACTAGCGACTTGTTGACTTTTCCTGATAAAACTTCAAACGGCCATAACTTTTGAACCGTAACTCCGTTTTCAGCGTTCTACCCATCAAAACGACCATGAGAACGAGGAGAATGGCATGCCGAATTCTTGGGTCAACCTCGAGGCCTAAATCCGCTCAGAACAAAAGTTATTGAGGTTTTTAAGTTTTTAGACCTAAATTTCTCCCTAAAATCGTGCAACAACCACCCAAATCGAACCAAACAACATCTCTTCTAATCCTACAAATAATCATAAGACCTAACAAAAAGTTGTCTATCACTGTGTCGATCCATCAGTTATTTTAACACGTTCTATTGGTCACTATATCATGGTTTCTACTTGATTTTAGTAAAATCCCGCGAAAGAACCTATTTCTCGGTTTAAATCATAGACTTGTAAAATCCCGTGTACACAGCAACATCATGTCTTACACTCCTGATTCAGTGATTTTGGAAGTACTTAAATTGTATGATGCTGTAGACAACCATGAGAATATTAGCTATACTGAACGGTTATAGATGATGGATTCAATCAATGATGATTTGAGTTCTTCATGCTCTGAGTCCAATGAGAAAGACGTGCACCTGCTCATGCTATAGAATGCCATGCAAAAGGAATGTTGCATTGTGCCCTTTCAGCAACTTCACTCACACCTTATGTTACTCACATCGATAGGAATGGAACGAACATGCAATGCCCTTTTCCTTCAAGATTTATCCACATTAACGGGAACATTACTATTGAACTTAGAACAATTGGAACACCAACTTGATAAAGAAAAGGTTCAAAAGGATACTTCCAGTTCTGCACTTCAAGTGATCCACAACCAATTTCAGTCATTCTTTAGTAGGGAATTTACATCAGATTATGATCAAGACATGACTGAAATGTCTTTCAAGAGACACACTGGAGTGGAAATTAGCGTGTTCATAGAGACACTTATCCATCTTATGAATAATGTAGAGAAGTATATTGAGGAAGTTACTCAGAAAGATGAAAAAGTGGATGAGAGTCTGGTGCAGTTGAGAGAAAGTTGTGATGAGTTGGGTAATGTATCAGTTGAAGACTCAGGTGTTGCTGAATGCCGAATATCAGAGACAACAAAGAATGATGTAACCAGCTGCTTAGTAACTCCTTGTACACAAGAAGTAGATGCTGTGATCAAAAAGGTGAATGAATGTCGGGTACAATCAATAAATCGTAGTGTTGAGACCCGTAAGGCATCGGATAATGGATTAGTTGAAACTGAATACATAGGCTCAGCAAATAAATAAGCTTGACACAGCCAGCGGTTCAGTGACTCTTGTTACACATGATGTGGATGCAGATATCAGACCAAAAATTGAACATGTGTCATGTAATGAGGTACCCTTTACTGTTCAATATAGTGCATCTGCTAAAGTACTTAAACAAACTGATCATGATGCTGAAGATGACTCTGATAAATGTTCTCAGAATCGAGGCTGAGTCGAGATTAAGTGTTTCAAAACAAACAATATGGTTGATAAAAAGGCTTTTGATGAACTTCCAAACAAATTCTGAAATCTTGAAAAACATTGCATTTCACTTGAAATTGCGATACAAAGTAAAGAAGAAAGTTTCCAAATTAACAAACCATGTAAAAATCCGGAACTTCCTGAATTAATTCCGTGAACTTTTTGAAATGAACACTTTGAAAGCTCAGCTTCAAGACAAAGACTCAACCATCAATAATTTGAAGAAACATATTTCTAGTATGCATGTGAAAAGTAATTTGGTTACAAGTAATTCTGATGTTAATGCTATTGATGATATTTAAATGAGAAATGATGAATTAGCGGTTTGTGTGGCCAAATTACTAAAGGAAAATGAGTCTTTGAGAAAGCATCACATAGAACTAAGTGACTCTGTCAAAGAAGCTAGAACTACATCAATGGAACAAACAAACTCTTTGATAGCAAAAATTGATGAACTCAAAGCTCAACTTCTGGAAAAGAGTTTCGCTATTGTTGCCTTAACAAATGAGCTTAGGAAAACTGCAGGGAAAAGTGTGAACACTAAGTTTACAAAACCATTAACCTTGGGGAAACCAGTTTCTCATCCCATTAGAAACCGGTCCGTTGTTAGAACTCATTCGGTTTATATCCGAAAGACCAAAATTTTCTAAAACACGGTTTGCCTCCCAAGTTGATGAGAAACAAGTTTTGTCAAAACCAGTCACTTCACATGAGTTGCCTAAGAGTTATGCTTCTAGTTCCTCT
The DNA here is from genome assembly GCA_910596185.1 of Chrysanthemum makinoi. NCBI lineage: Eukaryota > Viridiplantae > Streptophyta > Magnoliopsida > Asterales > Asteraceae > Chrysanthemum > Chrysanthemum makinoi. Next base: position 274,422,796 of record OU343220.1, on the reverse strand, counting down.
AGACCTCAACAAGCAGCTACTTCTACTCCCAGCACCTCTAGGATTGGTTCGAAAAATGTGTCAAAGACAAGCATTAAAATTCAGAATTCATATGATATGAATGACTTATGGAAGAGCTATTATCTAGAAGAAGCTAGGAAAAAGGCACAGATTCGAAAAGATCGAATTTTAGGTTCAAGACCTAGGGTGATGAATTCTACGAGGTTTGAAGGCACTGCTAGTAGTTTTAAACCATTACCTAGGAACACTCAACTAAAGACTAGGGATTGGCTTGTATCTAAGAGTAGTTGCGTTTCGAATAAAGCTATTCCCATAGCAGATCACTCTAAGAACTCTAGATCATTTTCTGAATCCAAACAAGTTGTTTGCTCAAATTGTCTGAAATGCATCTTTAAGGCAAATCATGATAATTGTTTTTCGAAATCCCTAAAGAAAGTAAATGCTCATACAAAGGTTCAATCTGTTAAGTTTAGGATTTTCACTAAGTCATCGACTGTGCATACGAAGCAAAACAAACCAAAATCTTCGCCTAGATAGATACCAACTGCTAAATCTCTGGAAACTAGGAATAAGGATAAGTCTTCCACTATGCATAAGAAACCTAACAATCCTAGACCTTGCCGTAAGTGGATACCGTCTGGTAGAATGTTTAAGGATGCTGGACTTAGGTGGATACCTACCGAAAGCTTGTTTAGATGACAAAATCAAGGTTGACTGTGAAACCCCAAACGGTTTGGATACTAATGTCACTAACCAAAATATATGCAATCAAGTTTGTAATATTAGTGCAGGTAGTCCTTACTCAGTTGCAGATACTTCGATCCTTCACTACATGGACTGACTTAAAGTATGGATTACAAATGGATTGATATCTCATAACTCACGAGTTCAAGTAACTCAATCTTGATATTCAATCGGCTATGACGTCTGTTCACATCAGTTCAGGCCTCGTACTTCATCATTATGGTGTCTGCAGATAACACTTCAGGCCCCGTTCCTCATAGAAAAGAAAGGTGTACGCTTCAGTGCGCTTTATCTTCAGAAGAAGAGAAATCTTCATGTTTATGACCATTCTCATCGACATTCTTCATCAACAAGCTTCATGTTTCTCCCATGCTCATTCAGTCATCAAGTGGATCTACGTTCATTGATGTATATTCTTATTCACTTGGTTAAATCTAAAATGGCAACTTCGGATGCAATTTTTGAGGGGGAGAAGAGTGAATTTACTACATGTTGATGGATGTTTGAATAATGGTCATAGGACTCTCATCCAACGCCTAATGTTTCACTTACTAAGGATAAATGGGAGTTATTGTTTGGGATTCATTGGTTCAAGATATGTTTGTTGACTATTTCCAACCGCTAGCGAATGTTGATCATCTAAGAAGAACAACTCAGACTACTCAAGAAGCCCAATCTCTAGTTATTCCTCAAGGCGTTGATAATGACTATCATAATATTGCAGTTGCACTAATGATTAATGATCCGCCCTTTGGTATTCCTTTGCCAAATCTTCACGGATCATTGTTTCATTATTCTTTCCTAAATGTGCACTCTGTAAATCAACCACATGAACATTAAGGAAAATGACTTCCTCATCCTCTTAAAAACATTATTGGTGAATCTTCCAGATCAGTTTCTACATGTATACCTTAAGGAAGAATGCATTGATGTTGAGGAATCATTTGCTTCGGTTCATTCAGTGGGTCAATGTACATCCAATTGTATGTTTATTCACGTGTTGGACATTTGACACAAGTTGATTACTTTGAAGTTACTCTTTTATCACTTATTTGCGGTTGAAGTTGACATTCACAAAGGCGTTTTTCTTAATTTGATAACTTGCTCTGGTCTAAGAATTTTAAGTTGGGACTTGGTTTATCTAGTTACCAGCTGTCGGGATGGATGATTGAAGACCTGATTAACTATCACTTTAAGGAGTTACATAGTTTTACTCAGTGACGCACGCAAATGTCATTGTGGATAATCGCAAGACGTGTTAATGTCTCATACTTTGGTTGAGTATTGAGTAATTAGAGATTTGCTTGAAGCATAAATTTTTGACACCGTTCTTCCAACATTAGTGCAAGCTTAAGATGCAAATGCGGGGAATTCTACTTCAGTTTCAAGTTTGGTATATTGGGTTTTCTTGATCAGTGGTCACTTCAAATTGTCTTCGAATGGGTTGATAAAGATAGTCAGAGAGAGTTTCTATAGCAGTTGATTCTCACAAGATTCATTTGAGCTAATTTTTGTTCTTCTCTATTTCAAGAATATTTGGTATGTATAATGTGTTGCTGATTCTGAGGTATCAAAACCAGCAAGGGGGAAGGAGAAATACATCCAAACACACAACGAGTACACGTGATGAACCTAATACTTCTTCTCTATTGAAGTAATCCCGGGAAAGATAAATGTCATAACCGTAGAGAAACTCAGTGTTTACTCATAGACTTTGGTGTGTTATTCCAACTATTTAGGGGAAGGATATATTATTCTAACTATTTGGGGGAAGGATGTATTATTCCAGCCATTTGGGAGGAAGTGGTCTCTGAATAATTTTGGTATGTGGTAACTCAGCCCTTAGTAGAAGGAAATATGAGAAGAATATTTGGAATGTGAGATGATATTGCTTCTCGACATCTTCTATATGACTTATGATAAAGTGCTTCCGGTTAGTGTTTCATGTACATAATGTAATGATGATTCTGATGATAAAGTTAATGTGATGTCGTTGTTTCTACTCTGGTTGGGTACTTGTGTACATAATGGGCTGATTGGTTATATGGAAGATATCTGGAATGCACTTGGTAAAATGAAGATGTTGTTATATTGTTCCCTTGAATAGACAACTGCTTAATCTCGAAGAGTAATGTATACATCGGGGATGCACAACAAGTTCATGTGATCTTGAAAATAATCATTTATTCCGGGTTTGATAACCGCAGCGATGATCCAGGTTTTATCTTGTTACTTCGGTGTTCTTGTCTTCTTTGGAGTGTTGAGCTTCATTCAATGAGACCGTTTTCTCTTCAATTCTACTTCTTGGGGAAATGGTCTTTATTCGATGTTTGTCGGTTTGGGGGGAAGCTACCAAAGATTCAGATTTAGAAGGCTCATGTTCAGACGATTTTCTTAGAAGCCTCAAATGCTTTGGTGGTGAAAGTTTAAGAGATGTTGATTTCTTTCTTCTACAACGTGTTGAGCGATATCCTTATCTCGGTACTCATTTCATCATTCTCTTAAACTAAATTATCTTCTTTGTACATATTTTATCAAAAACAAAATACAAAAATATAAAACCAACAAAAAGAAAATAGAAAAATATAAAACCAACAAAAACCCATAAAAATTAGAAAATTTGAAAAATACCAAAAATATTGTTTTTCAAAGACATGTCTTCTGGTATCGATAACATCTGCGGTCTTAGAAATGTCATTCAATAATGGCACGGGACCATAGATGAAGTTCGAGCAGGAGGTGTAAATATTCTTTTTCAAAACATGTCTTTAAATATGGCTTACAATTACTTGAGAATGTAACCCGCTCTTCAAAATTATAGTTTGCTATTATTTCAGATAGCAACCCGTTCTTCAAGGAAGGAAAGTGCTGCGCTTAACCAAATTTTCAAATATTCCGTGCACTTATCCTAAAACAAACAAGGAAAGCATGTCGTCAAAAAGACTGCTGTTCCTACACAAATATTTTTTCGTCTAAAATTCTTCAGAAAAATATTTGGTGTATTCAAAATTGGTGGTAAATGAGTTGCTTGAGAAATCAATCAGAATTAGAGTTTTTATAATAATTGAAAACTCGATCAATGACTTCAGCGCTTTTAAACTTTTCAGAAAAATAAGTCACTGATTGAGGGGGAGAATGTTTTCAAATATATATTATCTAACGAGATTATCTAATTATCCTATATGCTTAATTGAAAATGATGTTAACCTACGTTGAAGGACTAGGTGCCTAGGATATGATTGTTAGGATTAGATGATTCGAGTTTGATAAACACATTTTTCCCATGCAATATATGAATTGATTGACATGTTGGATTGACTTTTATTAGTCGATTGCTGTTTGGGTGTTGTCGACCACCATATATCTGTATGTATGTCAACTAACGAATGCAGGTATATTGGTATATAAGAATGTTCCGGATCCGGATCCCACAATTGAAGATGATTGGATGCTGCAAGGAAAGGGTAACGATATCTTGGGTTGAAAAATGAAGAAACGGAGCTTAATTTGACCTCAGTTGGCATAAAAAATGCAACGTCAGAAGTCTCACTGCATCAGCAGAAGGTTTTCTTCCAAGCCTCAGCAACAACAACAGAAGCTTCTCAACCACCTAACGTACCTTTGTGCAGGATAAATAGTGATGATACCATTTCTCAAACAATTTTTTAAAAATATTGTTTTGACAATGGAAAAATATTGTTTTGAAAATAAATCGGACTAAATTTTGAAAATCACTGGACTTCATCTTATTAAAACTTAAGTCACTTAATCATCGACTACGGTCATCGATTGAGGGGGAGAGTGATTTAAAATAAAATATTTTCAAACGATATTTATTCATAAAAAGTCCGGTCTGTACGTAATAAAGTGGTGATCTAAAGATTTAATGTTATGTCATGGTATGATTTTCTTTAAAACTTAAAGATCTTACAAAATGAAATTTTTTCTGTTCTTGTTTGATTGTGAAATTGTTTTATTTTACTTAAAGATCTCTTAAAAACTATCATACCTGACACTAACAATCTTTAATGTCTTAAATTGATCCTTATCACTCATTTTTCAAAATTAAATGTTGCCACGTCTTTCCTCAAACTTTTCTAAATGATTTAAATCAATTGGGATCATAAATCTCAATTGGTTTGAAATTTTTGATTGGGGGAGAGATCATGATTTAAATATCAAATCTGTTTTAGTCCTTCAAAGGCACTCCTGCCTCCATGTGCCAAACAATTTCAATATATGATGCACATGATTGAGGAGGAGTATTTATCCAAAAACAAGATGAGTATTTAAATTAGGCCACATATTCTCCCATGTTTTCTAAACCTTATTAAATCACTTGGGATCCAAAATCTCAAAGGGTTTAATATTTTTGATCGGGGGAGAATTTGTGATTTAATATGAAATTTGATAAAAGATGATCGTTTGATTCAATTGTGCATGCAGCTCTCCCATATGTGCTAAACGGTTTCGAATCTCGAAGCACATATTGAGGCAGAGCATTTCGAATGAAAATAAACTATCAAGGCACAAAGGTTTCAACGGTTTATCATAAGTACCTTGATTGAGTTTTAAAGGTTTTCTCTATGGCATTCGTGATCGTGGAAGTACTTTAAAGAACTCCTGCCTCTATGTGATAAAATGATTTCAAATATCCAAAGAACATATTGAGGGGGAGAATTTACCAAGAAAATCAAATGGCTTTTTCTATGGAAATTATGATCAAGAAATTATTTCAAAGAACTCATGCCTCCATGTGCTAAACAATTTAAAAATCATATGCACATGTTGAGGGGGAGCATCTCTAAATGATCAAAACAATTAAGGTACCAAATGCTTTGATATTATATCACAAGTACCTTGATTGATTTTCAAATGATTTTTCAATTGGTTTCACGAAAGAATGAACTGTACCAAAAGACCGACCATTTTACTTTATGTATGGTGTTATAAGGTTGGTGAAGTTAGGTATTAGTTCCCACGATCCCGCCAGAGCCGGAGGGATCTACCCAGGGACAATCCAGTAGATAGTGTTGAGTCCTTAGGTATGATAAAAAAAGGAGAAAAATGAGAATATGGGAAGAGTGCGGACTGAGACTGAGCTAGTACTGGAATAAACCCAACAAGGTTCTAGTTATGAAGTCTCGGTAAGCACTGAAGAGGTTGAAGAATGAAAAAGAAATGAATGTGAAAAAGGGTGAAAAGAAATAGCCCTCCAATAATTCAACCTTAGGGCAGAAACCGGGTTCAATACATATGATACTGGTTGTTACTAAGGTAACACCGGTATTGAAGACAAGACGTCATGGACCTAGTGAGGCACTGCACTAAACTTCCCAAGTTACTCAAGTTCCTCTTAAAAGGGCTTGTTTCATTATCACGGGGAACCGACATTATCTATCGACTTTCTCTTAGAGATTGTTGATAATGCAGAAGGAGACCCTCTCCCTAGTCTCCGACATAGGAAACCAAATGTGCACAATTGAGTCTAAAGCCAAGAGATCATCAAATAAATCTCTTTAGGACACTGTCAATGAAGACTCTCTGTTTCACACAATGTGGAGAGAGATTATATCTTATGAGTCCTACGCATTATCCTTGTAGTATTGCCAGAACATCCGAGTGATATGTTATATATTCACGATGAAGATGGAAAGCCTTCTAGAGCCAACATCAAACAAGCTCTTGGTGGGTGACATGTGAGATCTTTTCTAAAGATCAAGCTTGTGACAACTGGACAGAAACAATGGGGCGATTCACTCGTGAATCTACCTTGGTCCAGGAAGTGAATTGATGAATACTTTTGGAAAAACTGTTCGATGTGCAAAACTCTTCTTTTCTCTAGCACATTGAATGTGTATTATTTTCAAATACAAAAATTATTTTTGATTGAAAATTGATCTTTCTCATAAAACCTTCGTCGTATTGCAAAACTCTTTCTTCTAAGCAATACGCAATTGTTTTTCAAATCAATTTTTCATCAATCAGTGAATCTCAATTCGCTGGTTCACTCACTCCTTGTTGTCTTCTTTGAGACGTTCCAGTTTGAGAACGGCTATAGCAGCTGCGAAACCCTGTCAAGGAGATTCTTCGGAATTATACCTGATCACAGGCAGTACTTGTACTGATCAACGGGGTACCGTGGGCCGTGTACATCAATTCAATGAAAGTGATCAAAGATACTTTCGTGCGCTTTATTGCTAACTGTCGTATGCAGGTACACCCTGACGATTGCAGCTGATCAGAATTGAGGAGTCAATCCAAAGCCGCATGCTCACAGCATCCACACTTAATTGAAGAAATCATGACTTGTGCATATCTACAAAACCTGGCTCTGATATTTTTATATTATGTTTCCACTACGCCACTACAAATATCATGAGCCAGTAAAGCTTCCGCTACTCTACTGAAAAGATGTCATGATCCAGAAAGTGTGAGCATGTCAATCCGAAAGTCACAACAACACATGCTGGCAAGACAATGAAGGGTGATCCAGAGGTTTACTGTGGCTAATGATCTCAAAGAAAGCTCAAAGATCATCAAAGAAAGCTCAAAGATCATCAAAGATGTGGATCAGTTAAAGGCCTCCACTAAAAGTACAAAATTATGCGGACTTTGAAGAGTCACTACAAATGCACAAAGAATGTGGACATTGAAGAATTGAAGTCTACGAGCTCAGAAAAGAAGACAAATTAGAATGCTAGGATTCAAAATGTAAAACATGGGGTGACCTCCCTTAGGGGGGACATTGTTGGGAATTGGAAATTCCATAGTGAAGTGTTGGTCACCCCATCTATAGTCTAGCATATGTTAGCTCGTAGACATATCGTTATTTACTGTTTTATTAGTTAGTTATTAGCCTAGTTTAGCGTAGTGTATCACCGTGGAGGAAGGACGGGTCTTTACCCACTGTATGCCTGATCCACAGTCCTAAGGAGGACGTGTAGTATGTAACTATTAATACCCTCTACCTCCCAAGGTAGAGGGTTGGAACTTTCACTCAATGTAACCTTCTTTCTTTTGTTTTACTTTCTCTCTCTAGAAAGGCTCATATTCTTCTTTCTCTCTCTAAAACCTCTAAACTGTACGCCCCTTATTGTGATTGTGTATGTGTTTATAAAATCCAATATGTATCAAAGTTGTTAACATCGATGACCTCACTCTTGAGGAACACTTGGTGTTGACAAGAGAGGAACAAGGGTCGGGTCTCGTAAGACCGGCAATTGGAGCGGATGCCCGTTTTGAAATCAAAGACAAATTTCTGAGGGAGCTTTGCGCTAACCCTTTTTCAGGAAACATAGACGAAGATGCATATGAGCACGTCGAAAATGTCCTTTACATCGCAAGCCTTTTCAAAATTCCGGGCGTGTCTCATGATGCTGTTATGCTAAGGGTATTCCCAATGACTCTTACTGGAGCTGCCAAAAGATGGATCAATACTTGGGCGCTACTAAACAACCACTTTATTCAAAGATATTGTCCGCCGTCAAAGATTTCTAACCAGCTTTTGGAGATCCATAATTTCAAACAAGAAGACGACGAAACGTCGTATCAAGCCTGGGATAGATACAACGATCTCCTTTACAAGTGTCCTACACATGATCTAAACAACCAGCAGAAGGTCAACATTTTCTACAAAGGAATTAACATAACTACAAGGCAAATGCTGGACTATCAAGGACCTATCTCGAACATGACTCCTACTCTTGCAATTGAAGCCATTCAAAAAATGGCGGATCACTCTCAAAATGGCACGACGGAGGAAGTAAAAGAAACCAAAGCGGAAGTTTTGACGGAATTGCAGCAATCACCAGTAAAATTGAAAATCTTAGTCGAGATATGCTGAAGGTCAGAGAAACCATTCATGTCATACAAGTAGGTTGTGAAAGCTGTGGAAGAGGACATCTAACGAAGAATTGTCCTTATGTGGACGAACAAAAAAATCGAAGAAGCCAAGTATGGTGAAAATTGACCATTTTACGGAGATAATTAAAATAGTAATGGGTATCGTGGAAATTACAATTGTGGCCCTTATGGAGAAAGAAAGCCCAGTCTTGAAGAAACAATCAACAAGTTCCTGGAAAGTTCAGCCCAAAGACAAAAGGAGCAAGATGAGTGGTTAAAAGAATTCCAGGAAAACACTGACAGGAACCTTTCCAAACACGACACAACTCTGAAAAACCTAGAATCCATGGTGGAGAAGCTCAGTGAAAAAGTAAGGAGGAATAACAATAAACCTGAAGGATCTAAACCAGCTTGGAATGTTAAGTGATATTTGCTAATGTTAACTCGAAGGTTCAGGCCAATGATACGGATTCAGGGGATGATTTCGTCGACAAATCTGAGTTACGCCGTAAGCTGCCTAATGAGCTACGGCGTAACTATGTGTTTTACAGCGATAACGGGGTTGTGAAGAATACTGAGGAAAACGACTCTAACGAATTACGCCGTAACCAAGAATCTCAGTTACGGCGTAACTGGGATACATGGGCAGAAAAATTCCTCGAAGTGGAAGAATCAGGAAACGAATGGTCTCACGACATTGACTTGTGCCCTCTGCCCAAATCTAAGAATAAATATCACTGGTGCAAAATAATACCAGTTGCTAAGGGAGATTGGTATGATCTTTGGGCCTTGTGTGACCCGAGAAATGAGGTTTGCAATGGAGGAAGTAATAAGGATAGGTTCAACCATAACAAATTTATGTGGCCTGCATATACTGATGATGAATGACTCGAGAAACTCTCCCTGGAAGATGAAGAAGAGCCACTTATCACTCACTGGTGTACTCCTGTCATCATAACTGATTAGGAGTCCACACGAGGGCCTACATGCAACCCCTTCCGCGAGTATTGCAACGACGTGGATAGTGAAAGAGAGGAAGAGTGGACATGCCCTCATGAGCGTGAAAGACATTGTATAAAGTTCAGTGATTTGGCATTTGAAGACTGGTACGCAATACAATTCGGGGATGCCAAGATTAACCCAAATCTTCTTAAGAAGCTAAAAATTTATTACGAGGAGCACATTCAAAAAAAGGAAGTGGCTAATAAAGACATCTACTGCATGAATGAGCATTTAAGTGAAACTGAAAACATGGAAATACGCAGTCACTGGTGCGAAAGAGTAAAATCTCATGGGGAAATTTTCTGGGCGTCATGCAACCCGTATGACGATATGTGTAATGGGGGAAGCAGCTTTGGGAGAATAGGAAAAGTCGAATTCTTTTGGTCCTCAACCAATGATGAGGAGAGAACGAGTTTGCCTTAGCTGGACAATCTAGGATTCGATTGTTGGGTAAAGATTAAGTATGGACATGTGGATACGTTAACCAAAGAGAAGATTTGGAAGGATTACATGGATCGAGAAATTTCAAACAATGAAAGTCTCAACAACACGAGTGAAATAACAATTAAGAATGACAAGGAGTTTGTTAGAGATAAAAAAAAGAGTGCAAGCGCGTACTTGTGGAGAATCTGGTCGATGAAGAATGGTTCAAAGGTACTGCTTCTGATGATGATGATATTGAAGGGATCCTATTTTACCTCGAGTTGCAAGGTAATGAGGAATTTACTGATCCAGACGACGAAGCTTACGAACAAAGGAGGTGCAAACTCCTTGGGATTCCCTACAAGATACCACCACCTATTGTTGTCGAAAAATATGAATTCACTCGCTACCACTTGGGACCGAAGGAGAAATTTTGTAAAATTCGGAAAATAGAAACTAATGAATACCTCAGAACGGCTACGAATGTCGCCTGGATGAGGCATAACTTGATGCATGATATTGAAGAGGTCGGGGAAGTCCAAAGGCCCCTATAGAAGCCCCGCGGCTCTGAGTCTAACTTAAAGACTCGTAAATAAAGAAAAGTGCTATTTCGGGAGACAACCCAAATTATCCCTTTCTTTTGTTTATTTCCATTTTTGTAGGGTTTTGTGTTTTCTAACTATTTTTGCAGGAAACGAGGAACTAATTGCTGCTGCAGTTGCTGATCTGAACAGAGTTACGGCGTAACTCATCTTGGTGATTACGCCGTAACCAACCTTTTAGCAGCAGAATTCTTGACGCATTACCAATTACGGCGTAATACCATCTCAATGGTTACGCCGTAACCACCCGCTTTGCAGCTTATGTCAGGTTTTGCCAGTTACGGCGTAACTCCCCCAAAAGAGTTACGACATAACTTTCCTCTACTTTAATTCTTTCATTTTAAAACACAATAACCTTGTATTAGTATTTTAAATGAACTTTGTGGGTGTGTTCCCTGTAAACCTTCATGAGACTTCACTCATCCACTTAGGACACAAGTGGTTTAAAAGGCTTGTTGAATTTGCTAAATGCAACCGTGATTCCTACAAAAGTGAGTTAGATTTGTTTTTCGTTTTTCATTTTTCATTTTTTCTTTTTAGAATTATGCTTTTCGGTAGTGTGATTTCAGGGATTGAAGTTTGTTCATGATGCTTAAACGAAGGCACGTCTCTTTTTCGTGGGCCTTCCTTATTTATGGAGCAAATTTCAGGGAAGTTCTCGCTCTAATTCTACCTTTCTCTTCACCTTTATTTAATGCCTAGTACAAAAGGGACTTTGTACAATTCAAGTGGTGGGACGGGAGTAGAATTATCTCTTGGAATTTATTTCGCCCTCATTTTTCTAGTTTATTTTGAAAAATTATGCCATTTTTAAAATTTTGACATGTTTTTCTTAACCTAACTTGATTAGACCTTAGCCGAGCACATACAACCCTTGATATTATATGGTGAGATTAGCCTTATCCGTTTCTAATATTTTACCCCAAATCCACCAAATTATGAGTGTGCAGGTAGCTTGTAAACTTTAGAACTTGGCCTTTGCGTCATTTCGAGACCATAGACGAGGTATGTTGAGCTAGCTCGATGTATTTGGACTTTTTAGTTTTAGAAGGCAATATTATAGGATTATCAGCCAAACAGCCTACCATTGTGAGTCTATCGATTAGTCACCTCGAATTTTCAACCCCCATGTGAAACCCTTTTGTTGCACTCATCTTTAGTGCAAGATACCCCTAGATACACCCTTCTGAGCCAGTCCTTTCATTTTGTTAACCCAATATATTATTTCGATACACCTATACACCTTAGCCTACCCTGTAGTCTTTATTTGTGATTGGGAAGTCATCATTTGCCTAAGTTCAAGGTTCGAGTGGAAAGGTTCGGAAATCACGCTTTCATCGACAACATTTCTAAAGATCATTGAAGACCCCCTGAATTCCCATTGTTCATCTCAAGTGGGGGGATATTATGTTATGTTATTATTGTTATGTTGAAAAAAAATAAATAAATAAAAAAAAATTGTTATGATTATGTAAAGTGCGATGTTATAAGCACTGTAGTTTGATCTTTATTGATTTAGTATCGAGGAGGCCACCTCGGTCACATTTGAAGATTGGAGTTGGTAGTTACGCCAACAGTTGGAGAAAAGGTAGTGTGCTGTGACAACCCGTACTTTCAGGTCATTTCTCGACACAGTTCATGTCTCATTATTTCAACATTTACAGTAAACTTGGTTTACGTGTTTCAAATTCGCGTAACCTTGGAGGTTTAGCGGCGAATTCATGATCATAACATCACGTACATTTCATATGGACTAAGATTAGTCTACATTACATTGACATCATTTGCATCTCATTAATTCATTCACGACATTTCATTTCACATTCAACGCGTAATTTTTATATTTAATAATCTTTATCGCGTGCGTTATTATTTTAAATATTTAATCCGTTACTTTCAAAAATGATCCCGATGTATTTTTATACTTACATTTAGTTATAAAAACTATATTTTGAGTTTTCCTAGTGTTTTAAATTTATTTGGTATATTAATCGTTAAAGTTTAATTATTACGACACTTTTCTTAAAAACTACTCGATAATTATTTTATCACTCAATTTTTACAAGAAATGTATTTTTACAATTTTTATTATCTCAATACATTCTATTTTGACCTATTAAAAACTTACTTGTACCAAAAATTTCCATTTACCTTTACTTGTACATTTCCTACACAATTACTTACACATTTTATCAAATTTCTACTCAATAATATACAAGTTACAATTTTTAAAAAAAAAAAATATATCTTGGAGAGACAACCCTCCCCTAAAACCGGCCATAAGGGAGGGTGGTCAATAAATGTGGTAAGGTTTATGTTTTCTAATAATTCACTTACACAAAAGTCTACATAACTCATATTTTCTCATTCATTCTCATTTCTCAAAGTGTTAAGAAAAATATTTCTCTCCTTTCTTTGGGGCTTCTAAAACCGGCCACTCATCAAGGTGCCAAGGGATCAAAGATTTTTGCAAGATCAAGTCATTTACAACCTAGTATATACTCTTTATTTGGTTTTGAAATAAAAACCAAGGGTATTTAAGTTTAATCCTTGTTACTTTCACCTCATCATAATCACTTGTAAGCATGATTTTATCATTTTTATGTTTCCTTTTCATTTTCATATTCATCTTTTCATTTTTGGAGCAACATGCAAGACATATGTGATTTATACCATTTTTACATGATTTTAGAGTATATATATATATTTGGTCATCCTATAATTATCCCCTTGGTATTGGTTGGTCTTGATGATGTCTAGGAACCCATGACACCCTAAGAAGGTGTATGGTAGGATTAGATTAGTTTTGGAGTTGATTTGAAGGGATTAGAATAGGTTTTGTCCGAGAAAAACTATTTTCGATAAGTATATATTGTGTTCTGTCCTTGTTTTGATTTTCTGGAAAATCCGACAGTAGGCACGACTTTTTGGCCTTGATATTTAGAAAATATACTTTAAAACGAATCCGTGGCCGCTTGAACGGAATAAAACGGAGTTATAACGAGAAAGTTATGGATTTTACAAGTTTGACGACGAAAATTATATTTTTCAGAAATTTCAGCAACATGTTTTTATCTTGTACGGGTCAAAAACGAGCCTTAAGCTTCACAAATTATTTCGACTTGTCAAAAATATATTAGTTTACTTTGATACGAAGCTAAGGACGTATAAAACGTAGAAAACGGATTTGAAACGACAAAGATATGCACTTTTTCATAAACTTGCCGAAACTCATTTTCTGCACACAATTAGCCAAAACCACTATCTTTAACCCTTAATATCTTTATGATCGAGACCTTTTGGACGAAAACTCCTGAACTGAAACTTCTAGATATCGATACAAACTTTCGAAAACCGTCGAGTTCGTTCTTTAACGATCGACGTACACCATTTTACGACTACTTTTCCGGAGCCATTTTTGTTAATTTCAAGAAATTTCCGTCGACATTGTTTTGCGACGAAAAGTGGTAAATTCTCTAAAAATCATTATTAAATCATTGTAGGATGACATTTTGACGTAAAAACTTGTAAAGTGATTTTTGAAGGGTCAAGACGTCAAAAGAGTATTTTTCGACGTCGAGTAATATTTTCAAAACTCGTAAATGGTATAAATAACATATCAAGTGCATGCATAACATTACATTGCAACTCATGACATATCATATCATTGATAATAGGTCCCGGTTAACGCATCATTTTAAACCTCGGTGTACTCACTTTTGCCATTATTCCAGATTACCAAGTGAGTTTTCATAGCCCCGTTTTACATGCTTTCGATTATTTTCAAACCCACGGGGGAGAATACATTGCACTACATTTTTTTTTGTACGATACCAAGTATGTTAAATTCATTTACATTGCTTAAGTTACCGCATTTGCCAATTTGAAAGTCCCCATTACCTGAACATGAACCGTTAATCTTTGAAGCGAGGATGAGTGGATAGATCTATCGAGGGTGACGCCTCCATCCGGGTTGGTGAATCCCAACCGGGAAAACGGATGCATTTCATTTGATCACATTACGGAGTTGTCTGGCAAACACTCTGCAGGGGCATACATTATGAACAGTCTAGTTTCGGGGTCATGGGCTTAGAGCAATTGTAACATTATTTTTACGTGACTTGATTGTCATGCCTGGTCTATACTTGTGTAGTCGTATAAAACATTTACATAAACCTATGATTTCTCACCAACATTATTGTTGACCGTTTTTAGCAATGTATTTTCAGGTAACTGAGGCATTATCATCATGACATGGTTTAGGGACCTACATTTTGAGTCGCGGCGTCGACTTACATTATGTACATTATGGCACTTCATTTCAAAAACATCGTTTGGATTTGTATTATATTTTGTATTTCCGCAAACTTTGTAAACCTTTTGGGACCGATGTTGTACTCTGAACATTTTTATGAAATATCCAACGATGTGTTTTTTTTTAAAACGACACTTTAGGTCGTTCAATATAACTGTGATGTGGTGCTATGACAGTCAATCCCCCAGGAATTCCATTCCGCTGCAAAACAGGTAAATTGGGGGTGTGACATGTGCCCATCACGACGTCCTCTAATGACACATCTACCTTGCATTTCGTGATCCAGTTTCTGGACTTCAAAGCTTGAACTTTGGGCGGACGGTAAGAGGTGATGACTTGGTTATAGATTTAGACTACCAGCTTGTTTTTTATTTTACACCAATTATATATCCCATGTCTTATCCTACCCTTTAGTCATGAAGCATGTCTAGGTGATGCAGCGAGTAATCTTTGGTGTCTTGGCCATGGATTTGGTCATTTATCATTGATTTTGTCCACTTCGCCGTGACCTGTTAGTAATGACGAGTCACCCCTTAACCTTTGTCGTGTCTACCCATATTGCCTTCGATAATTGTTTAGCCCTTAACTCTAGTGGTGGATATTTGGGTAACTGCCAAGCTTATGATAGAATACATGCTATGACTGTGCGATTGAGTGATCACCCCGAAATTGACACTTAGAATAGTTGAGAGATTTTGGTGTTTGTTCCCCTTTCGTGAGGTGTTCGGCTTTGTTTTATTCTAGCATAAGGGATTTGTAAACTCATATTTTCTAGGTTATGGGAGATATCTTTTTAGGAATATTTCTAATAAGGTCTACTTAAGGGCAAGTAGGGTTCAAGTGGGGGGATATTTGATAACATCAAATAGTCCTGAATATTAAGTGTCAATTTCTCCTGATAATGTTTGTAATGTATATCATTTATATGGATTTACGCTTTTTTTCCATTGTTTTCCACTTTCAGGTAAATTACAAGCATTGGAGCTAAAGAGACGCGGAACTATTGCATGACTCAGAAAACCAATTTATCATTAGGTTACGGCGTAACTCTTCCTAAAGGTTATGACGTAACTACATTAGGTCAAATGAGGTTCGCGCCGCTAATACTTACGCTGTAACTACTGCATCTATTACAACGTAACCGAGTTTATTGAAAACTATGGCGTAACTACTCATTAGGTTACGCTGTAACCAGCAGATCTAGTGCAAAATACGAAGATATAGAAGGTTACAGCGTAACTTTTATTTTAGTTACGCCGTAACCCAGATCTGGCCTATAAATACCCCACGAATTTCAGCATTTCTATTCATTCCATTCCATACACAACACTCAGAGAACGTGGGAAAAAGCTCAAGTCAGGTCTATAGGAGCATACGGAGCTGTCTCCAAGGCAGAAATTACTCCTCTACAATAAGCATTAGCGTTTTATATTTCTTTTACTTTCAATCCATGTATTTCATACCTTTGAATATTGAATTGGTTTGCATGATTAATACGAGCGGCTAAGCACCTCTTGGTGCTAGCCTTGTTATGATTCCTTAATTGTTTTGTTTGCGTTTACTTTATTTCCGTACAATTATTTCTTAGTGTATGCATGTATAGTTTATTAGTAGCCACCCTTGGTTCGGTAGTTTTGAATGGCGATAGAGGCCAATTGCCTAGGAGATATGACAAACTGACCCTAGGTGAGCGGACTGAGACCGGAAGGGTAAGATATGACCAACTGACGACCCTTTCTACTTGTGCGATTTGACCAATTGATCACCTATCGTTTGGATGAACTTAAGAACTAGGTGGTGCGTGTCTAAGTTCCTAATGGTTGGGCATTCACTATTATAAATCTAGCATGTAGTGGTACTTAATAACTTGGCTTAGGGGACTCGGAACAACAGGACTTATGACGGTGCGCCTGATTTCTCCTTTGGTGGCATCTTTGCTGATAGGTTAGGGCGAATTTACCAAATGCTGTCCTCTCGAATTTGACCGCACCTGAAGTAATTGGACCTAAGTAGACGTAGACATAACTAGCTAGGAGGATTAATTAGGTTAGCACCACTTTCCTCGATTGATTTCCCTTTACCATTTATCTGCTTTATTTTATTCTGCTTTAGTAGTTTAATTAATTAAATCCCTATCGAAACCATTATTAATCTGTGACACATAGACTTAGTAATAATCCAACACACATAGCTCTTGGGACAACCTCGGCTTTACCGATTACTACACTACACACGATCGGGTACACTGCCCCGTTAGTGCACTAGGGTAGACCATAGGTATAACGAGACACTATAAATCTTAAGACCTGGTCTGTAAAACCTGCATCACAAGCCTTTGGTAATCTATGTACGAGGACCGGTTAATGAGTGTTTATCTTCCATTTCCAACTTGATATATTTCATATACACCCGAGAGATGAGAGTATCCAAACAACACTTGTGAGGTGCTAGTATGTAACTTCCGTGCTTGTTATGAATTTTGCGAGGCTTATACGTGTTGTGAATTGTTCTAAACTAATGCTTCATGACACCTAACTTATAAATTAATTGGCTAAAAGCACATTTGCTTGAGGACAAGCAAATACCAAGTGTAGGGATATTTGATCAGGATTTAAAAGGTACACTTTTGAGGGGTCATTTAAGCCCTTAATTGATCACTTTTGTATCCGTTACCACTTAATTTCGTTCATTTTCACTTTTTAGGTCTCTTGAAGGCAAATTGCTGGAATGTCACTTATTCAGATGAAAAGGCGCGAATATACGATGAAAATGGCCAAAGTCAAGAATCGAGACACTCAAGCTGCTGGAACTGAAGGGGACGACGTCACAGCCAAAATGGCGACACCCTCGCGACACACCTTGAGACGACTCAGAGAGCAAATTGCTATTTTACAAGTGACGACATCAGGTTTAAAAGAGTAGGGCGTCACAACTCAGACGACCTAGATTTGGATCCCGATGGCGTCAGAGGTTGAAGCCGATGGTGTCACTAGCATAAGGTGACGCTGTTGGATCGATATACTTTAATCAAACTATCTTAACTAGCTTGTTAAGGTTTAATAACCTCGGATAAATCCTAAGTTATTAACAAAGAAACACTGAGTAATCTTTATTAAGTACGCGGAATTTACTTAACAAAGCTAAGAAGAATAACCTTTTATTATAAACTCTAAATCTGCTTATTATGCAGATACTCTAATACAACTCTAAGATAATCGAACTTTTCTCTAAAACTCTAATTCTAAAATCGTAAGTCATATCTCTAATGCCAATCTAGGAGTCCTTTTATAGACTCAAGGATATCCTAGTCGGTTTACAATTGTTAACCTTGTATGACAAGTAATCTAAACATAGAATACAATTCTTTCCATAAACGAATATAACAGTTCTTTTGTTCTTGCAGTACTTTGACTTCATATTGCAGTACTTTGACTTTGTCTTTAATAAAGACTTTGAGTCTTTAACTTCTTCCAAGTACTTTGCAACTTACAGTACTTTGATATCTTCAATACTTTGATATCTTCAGCACTTTCATATCCCAACAGACGCCGTCACAAAGTTGTCTCTTATCTTAATTGTGATTGACCTAGTATTGCGATAGGTCATTCGTAGTGTTATTAATGCGTGATTAGTCTTTTTTGAACCTTAGCTTATAGTTACTAGTGCAATTGTAGGCTAAATATCCAAAGATAACCTTAGTATTAAGTTTATGAATACTAGAGATTTCGTAGTCATTAACCTTAGGTAGCTTCAAAGAGTTAGGGATAAACGCATACCCTACGACCTTAGAAACTCAACGCATTAAGAATAAGGACGTGACAATTCAACCATCAATAGGAGATAACTAGGGAGTAATAACATCTAAGTAAACACATTTTTAATCATCAAAAGATCACACAAAAATAGACATAGACTACACTCACCTTAGCTTAGTTAATTAGATAATTAGATAAGTAGAGTAATCGATAGAAATACCAACCCCCAAATCCAAACCCCGAGATTCGTACCTTTCCATTTTCTAAAAAACATAAAAAAGATAAAAAATAATCTTCCTCAACCCCAACCTTAGCGTAATAATTTCTCACTAGCATTCCTATTCCCCTAGAGAATGATATCATCACAAAAACCATGGTGGATTGATAACCTATTGATGTTATCATCACAAAAACCATTTACTAAACCTTTATTTCAAAATATTTATTACTTAGCAACAAGGTTTCTTCTAAAATTTATTTAACTGGTTTAGTTCAAAACAAGGTACTTTGATGAAAGTACTGTCTGATCAGCAGTACTTTAAATAAAAGTACTGATATATCAAAAAGTATTTATTCAAATAAAATTCATACCAGTTATTAATCATTCTCAGCAATGGTAGTCCAGTTTATAAACAAGTTGATAACCATGCAAGCAGTTTCATTATCCTCTTCCACTTCCAATCCATGCTCTAGCATTCTTCTCATGAGCTCAACTGTGAGAGGATATCTTCTTTCTGCAAACATGTGTATCATTGTTCCATTTTCCAGCTCCAAAACATGAACTCCAGATTCTTCAAAGAATCTCCAGCAAACTATTTCCCAGCTTTCTTGATTCTTCCAGATATCATCAGTGCTCTCTTCACCAGTTTCCCATATAGTTATGAGATCACCATGTAAAACCAAACCAATCCCTTCCAATGGATTATTTTCAAAGTAAGCCTTCACAACATGATATAAGTAGAATAAGTCTACTCTATCTATAATATGCAGTAAATCCCATAGCCTTTTGAAAACTTTGAAGCTTTCATCTTCTTTATGAAAAATCATGTAATCTCCATTCTTGGATTTTACAACTTTAAAAACACTGATCTTTGATCTATTCATCTTCATGTCATTATCTTCTTTTGAATAATCAAAATCTACCACTCTGAGATAATTCTTCAATTCATCACTAGTCTCAGATCTTAATTCTACCTTTTCTTTCTTTGAAAACTGAACATCTGTAACTTCAGTTTTTCTTTTTCTCTTTAAACTCTTCTTCTTTTCGGTCCAGGTAGCATCTTCTCTAAAATCTTTGATGTCTGCAACATTCTTCTTATAATCCTCCCTAGCAGCATCATATAATCTTTTCATCTCAAGATAATTAAACTTCTGTAATCCTTTATACCCTTGACTTTTCAGATAAGCCATCATAGCATTCCTGTCCTTAGCTAAATTAGGTCTTCTTGGCATAAATCTAACAGGTGTAGGGGACTGTAAAGGTTCAGTAGTTTCAGCATCTAATTCATCTTGCACCTTTTGAGCTGCTTCTCTATTCAGAGCTTCTTGAGCTTCCTGTTCTTTTCTATCTTTAGCATCTAACTCTTCTTGAACTTTTCTAGCTGCAGCTTCATTCCTAGCAACTTCAATTGCTCTAAGTTCTGCCAAAGTGAGTTTCTTTTTCTCTGTTTCAACCAGAATACCTTTCCCTTTGTCTTTAGGATCAATGGCTGGTTGAGAAGCTCTTGGTTGTTGTTCTTCTTGTACATCTCTAATAGTAACCCCTCCTCTTGGTTGTGATAAATCTAATATTGTAGCAATTACTTCATCATCACTAGCAGAATGAATAGGTATGAATGTGGATTCCTCCTCTTCTTCTATAACAAATGTAGAAGGACCAGCTTCTTCTTCAAAATTCAATACCCTTGGAGTTATTACTTCTTGCCCAGATGTTTCATGAAAATCAGTACTTTGATGTTCAGTACCTTGAACATCAGTACCTTGATGTTCAGTACCTTGAACATCAGTACCTTGATGTTCAGTACTTTGAATATCAGTACTTTGAACTTGCACTTCCTCAGAATCTGAAATAATCTTTTCTTCTTTGTCAAAGCATAATTATCTAAAGTCAAACCTTCACGAGGAATAGTATGATCATCACCTTGAAGATCTGAATGTTCTTCCGAAACAGGAACAGAATGTTGTGGAGATGGAGTAGGTGTTCTTTCAATCTCTGCTTGAACCTCAGGACTTGAAGAAACAGTACCCTGTAAAGATGCAGTACCTTCAATAGAAGCGGTACTTTCGATGCAGATACCTTGTGAGGCAGCACTTTGTGAAGCAGATCTTGGAGAAACAAAATCAGGACCTTCACTTTCTTCATCCTCTCCAGCTTCATTACGTACAGCTTGAACAACTTCCATCATTGTAGAAGTTAATGGAATATCTCCACCTCTGAACAAAGCACTTCTCCTAGCCATAAATGTAAAGATTTTGGCTTGTTGCACAATAACAGGTAACAAAGCAGCAGGTTTTGGAACATCAGCCAATTGCTTGTTTAAGAAAACCTGTACAAACCTTGGGTACATTAGCCATTTTGACCCAGAGGATATATGTGATAGCATCCCATCCAAAATAAGCTTTGAAAAATTAAACACTCTGTCAGTAGCTAGTCCAACCACTGCAGATGCTATATTAGACCCAAACTGCTCCCAAGAAGTACTTTTAGAACTTATGCAATGAAGCAGTACATGAATCAAAAACTTCCATTGAGGACAGAATAATGCTTTCTTGAATGTTTGTTCTGTTAAAGATCCTTCATAACCAAGATTCCTAAAAGTATCCCAAATCAGTTGCTTGTCAAATCGAATAGCCCCATCTTCATCTCCAAATAATAAATCTTCTCGAATAGAGGCTTCTGTAATCTTGATAGTCCGTCCAGCAACTATAGATCTAATATAATATTCATCCTCCTCCATGTTATCTCTAGCATTAGCCTAAAATTCTTGAATCCATGTTTCAATAACATCTGGTTCAACTAAAAGAGCATAACTAATAGGCGACCCAGTAAGATAATCAACAATATCATAAAAGCTATATTCGCCTCAGTCTTGTCCAAATTAGCCACCATATTGTGCTTTGAAACAGTTAAACGATTCGCCATTGTTGAATAAGTGAGCACAATAATGAATTTATCGAAGAATAAAGAGATGGTGATTGGGAGATAAGTATGGAAAAGATGGAAAGTAATAATATGAGAGGAAAATCGAAAGTAGTTATTTATTGGTAGGATTTGAAAAATCACAGCCTATAATAACAAAGTTACCGTTATTATCAATTACCCATCAATATTACCGTTGGAACATTACTTTAATACGACAAACAGTACTTTCCACATAAGCAGTACTTTCCCAAGCAGTACTTTCCAAGCAGTACTTTCAGGAAAAAAGCATACTTTGCCAAAATTTCTTCATATAAACTAAGTATCAACAAGCATCCTCCCTTTAAGCAATACACAGGACTATACTAACACCTTATAGTCCTCCCCTCAAACATAGCTTAGTAGCTAAATATACTCCAAAACATCTGACAGAAACTCCTTGTCTTCTGTCATGCTCACAGAACAACCACTATCAAAAATGATCTTTAAGCTCCTCATCTGGGTTGCCCTGTCTAATAAGATGAAAAAGTTAGTGGCTTTGAGGAACCCAAGCCATTAATGACTTGTGTTCCCCTTGTGGAGTGACATACTCACATTCTTTGAGTACATAATCTCCACTGTTTTCTAAAGCATGATCCAGATTATCTTGTTATTCAAAGCATGTGGATTTTCAAAACTTTCTGGTTTTTCAACACAAATCTCTTTTTCTGTCATCACAAAACCATCTGATTCACTTTTGGTTGAAAGTACGTCTGTCCTCTCAAGTACTTTCCCTTTTAACCCATTATGTTTTAACACTTGGTTCCTCTTATCTAAATCTCCTATGTGAATTGGAATACCTTCTAGGTTGATAGTGAGATTGGCTACAATTTCTATACCAAGTATTGTGATCAGTACCTTGTTTTGTGTGAGCAGTACTTTGTGAAAGTACTGGGCCAGAGTTAACAGTACTTTGGAAAGTACTTGTGAGATACTGAAGGTCTTCTCTATTGTGGGTATCTATGATCTGATGTGAAGTTTCTGTGATTAACCCTATTTGAATTAGTCCAAACTGGTTTGTACTCTCTAGGTTTCTGGTTGGCAGTCCTGTTCTTTGGAAATTTTCTAAGGTATTTCGAGTGATGTTCACAATCCTTAATTAGATGAGTAGGACTGAAACACACAAAACACAGTTTCTGACCCATACTGTTAAAGTGACATTTTCTATGTCTATGGCCAAAATTATTTTGCCTTCTTGGTGAGTGATTAAACTTGTTTTGACCAAAATTATCCCAAAAAGGTTTAGCAGTACTGTTTTGAAAAGGTTTTGAATAAGGTACTGCTTGTGAAGCAGTACTTTGATTTAAAGGTACAGCTTGATTTTGAACACCATTTTCAACAGTTTCTTTGGGTGTTTCAGACCTAGATTTAGCAACTAGCTTTTTTTTAAACTCTAGACTGTCTATTCCAAAACGAGAAACATCAGGCCTAAGGGGTTGATGAATGCCAGTAGGATGTGGAACAGCATGATAATCATTAGCTTTCTTATATGCAGGAGGTGAGTCACTTAATGAACCATCATTACTAGATGAATCTACATAATTAATGAGTTCTTCATCACTAGTGGTTATATCCTCATACTCACCTTCATCCTGATTACTAGATTGGTTTTCTTCTATCTTACTAAAATCCATACCAAAACCTAATCCAGTTTTAAGATAAGCTCTTTGCTGTTTTTGAACATAAGAAACATGTGACAGACCAGCTTCACCCCAAGCAGCAAACTTAGCTAACAAATCATCTCTTTCCTTAGTTAATTTCGCAATTTCAGCAATTTTACAGTTTAATTTCCATTCACTAAGCTTTAACTGGTAATCCTGTTGTGCATATTTTTCAGCCCAAGCTACTTCATTAGTTTCATGTGCTAAAATTTTGGCTTCCATAGATTCTAAGGTTATTTGATAACCTGCTACCTCAGCCCTAGCCTTAACATAATTATCTCTCTCAATCACATAACTACGAAGTAATTTATGATAAAAATCATGACACTTAGAACATACCTCTGTGATAGGAGTTGATGCAGCTTCAGTCGACATCTTGAATATTGTTGTAGTAGGGTTTCTTCCTAGTCAGAGTTTCCACACAAGCTCTGATACCACTTGTTGGATCGATATACTTTAATCAAACTATCTTAACTAGCTTGTTAAGGTTTAATAACCTCGGATAAATCCTAAGTTATTAACAAAGAAACACTGAGTAATCTTTATTAAGTACGCGGAATTTACTTAACAAAGCTAAGAAGAATAACCTTTTATTATAAACTCTAAATCTGCTTATTATGCAGATACTCTAATACAACTCTAAGATAATCGAACTTTTCTCTAAAACTCTAATTCTAAAATCGTAAGTCATATCTCTAATGCCAATCTAGGAGTCCTTTTATAGACTCAAGGATATCCTAGTCGGTTTACAATTGATAACCTTGTATGACAAGTAATCTAAACATAGAATACAATTCTTTCCATAAACGAATATAACAGTTCTTTTGTTCTTGCAGTACTTTGACTTCATATTGCAGTACTTTGACTTTGTCTTTAACAGTACTTTGAGTCTTTAACTTCTTCCAGTACTTTGCAACTTACAGTACTTTGATATCTTCAGTACTTTGATATCTTCAGCACTTTCATATCCCAACAGACGCCGTCACAAAGTTGTCTCTTATCTTAATTGTGATTGACCTAGTATTGCGATAGGTCATTAGTAGTGTTATTAATGCGTGATTAGTCTTTTTTGAACCTTAGCTTATAGTTACTAGTGCAATTGTAGGCTAAATATCCAAAGATAACCTTAGTATTAAGTTTATGAATCCTAGATATTTCGTAGTCATTAACCTTAGGTAGCTTCAAAGAGTTAGGGATAAACGCATACCCTACGACCTTAGAAACACAACGCATTAAGAATAAGGACGTGACAATTCAACCATCAATAGGAGATAACTAGGGAGTAATAACATCTAAGTAAACACATTTTTAATCATCAAAAGATCACACAAAAATAGACATAGACTACACTCACCTTAGCTTAGTTAATTAGATAATTAGATAAGTAGAGTAATCGATAGAAATACCAACCCCCAAATCCAAACCCCGAGATTCGTACCTTTCCATTTTCTAAAAAACATAAAAAAGATAAAAAATAATCTTCCTCAACCCCAACCTTAGCGTAATAATTTCTCACTAGCATTCCTATTCCCCTAGAGAATGATATCAATTCCCGAGGCTTAACCTAATACTACACTACAACGATTAGGTTCACTGCCTAGGGTGTTGAAAAACTTGCTCGACGAAAAGGAAATTCCTTTGACCCCGAACGCGCGTGTAAGCGTATCATCTTTCACTAACGCGTGTTCTTATTTGATAACTTGCTCGGGCTTAAGAATTTGAGTTGAAGACTTGGTTTATCTAGTTACCAGCAGTCGGGATGTATGGTTGAAGACCTGGTTAACTATCACTTTAAGGTGTTACGTTGTTTTACTCAGTGTCACATGCATATGTCGTTGTGGATTACCGCAAGAGGTGTTAATGTCTCATACTTTGGTTGTGTTAGCCTTAATAGTTTTTATTAGAAGTGATGGTCATTCACATTTAGGAACTTTGTAACGTGTGTTAGATATCTTGATAGAATAGTCATCGGGCTCGTGGATTGGGCTAAGCTAAATGGGTATTAGTTTAGTTAAGCTTGCCTTATATCAATCCTTGCCCAATCCAATCCATACGAAGCCCATACAAGGCCCATGGCCAAGCCTTAGGGCATCCTTTGTCTTGTACTATAAATACCCCTCAAGTATGTCATTTGAGGGGTGTGCTTGAAAGTGTGTGTGTGTGTGTTTTTCCTTGAAGCAATATACATCTTATTGTTTTCATCTTTCTTCTCT
The DNA here is from genome assembly GCA_910596185.1 of Chrysanthemum makinoi. Lineage (NCBI taxonomy): Eukaryota > Viridiplantae > Streptophyta > Magnoliopsida > Asterales > Asteraceae > Chrysanthemum > Chrysanthemum makinoi. The sequence goes on along the minus strand of OU343220.1, from coordinate 274,397,058 downwards.
CTATCTCTCTAAACATACACACGAATTCATATTCAAGTCACCAAGTTCTTCATCTTTTCCTTTCTTCTATTCTACGCATATTGTTTGTGTTTGGTTCGTGTGGTACTTGTGATAAAGATAAGGTATAAGTGATAAAGGGGTATAACAATTGGTATCAATCGCCTAACAATGGTTTAGGAGTGTTTGTGTTTGTTTTGAAGGGTTACGCGTATAAGCTCACGTTTTACATATTTGAAACGCTTAAAACTTTAATTTTTGCACTTAAAAATTCAAGATTCTTGTGGTTTAAGGTTTATTTGGTGCTAAAGTTTCAGTTTTTTGCAAAAAGTTCGAAGCTTTACGTGTTTTTCTTCATTTTTAAGCTCGTATTTGGTTTATTGGTCATTTCTACTCGTAACTTTTCTAAGCACTTTGGGTGAAAAAGGTCAACATTTTTGTGTTCTTCGAGTGATTTTAAGGATATCTGTGCAAGAGAAATCATTTGAATCATTGGAAATTTCTTACGAGTAGAAGTCAAAAGGTCAAAACCCTAGTTTTCTACTCGTAACTTTTCTAAGAACTTTGGGTGAAAAAGGTTAACATTTTTGTGTTATTCGAGTGTTTTTAAGGATATCTGTGCAAGCGAATTTGTTTGAATCGTTAGAAATTTTTTACGAGTAAGTCAAAACCCTAGTTCTACTCGTAAGAAAGTCAACTACTCATAAGTTTTCTACTCGTAACTTTTTGGTGAAGAATCTTCGAGCTATAACTGTTACTCAGTGCTTCCCTCACTTGGATAAGTGTGTGGAACACTTCGACTTGTGGATATCTCTTACGCTGTGACAGTGTAAAGGATTTTTGGTTCTTAACCATAGTTTACGCATAAGCTAAAAGCTTACGAGTAACTCTACGCATAACTTCACAATTACGCGTAAGGTTTACGAGTAACTTTTTTGTCTACGCATAAGCCTAAGGTTACGTGTAAGATACTTTCTACGCATAAGATCCTACGCATAAGATCCTACGCCTAAGGAATCCTACGCCTAAGCTTCCTACGCATAAGATCCTACTCGTAACTCCATCCTACTCGTAACCATATCCTACTCGTAACTTCTTTGGCGGGAAAACTTGAGTAAAATTTAAATTTTTTAGGAGACTAAACGTTCAATTTTTACGCGAGATTCAAATTTTGGTTTAACTGTGAAAATTTTGGTCAAAAATACAAATTTTTGAGCCTAAATTCAAATTTTTCGGGTCAAATTTGGCGTCAAAATTGTCATAACTCAAATTTTTCATACGACCTTAGAATTGATTTTTATAGTGAAATTCAAATTTTGGGCGAAATTTTTTTTGAACCAAGGTTACGAGTACGACTTTCAGAAACACCTCAACCGAGTTTAATCTTCATCAACCACAACTCCTTTATCGTTGAATCGATCCTACATCAACTTTATCAGATCATACCTTCATCAATGGCAACTCAACAAGACATTCATGCAGCCGGTGCCGAAAACCGTCCTCCTATGTTGGCAAAAGGTGGTTATCTTCAATGGACAAGTCGTATGCTCCGCTACATCAAGACCAAACCTAATGGCAAACTCATGATTAAATCCATTCAGGATGGACCCTTCAAGCCTCGACAAGTTAATGTCCCTGGAAATGCAGATGCAACACCTCCCATCCCACCATCCTCTCATCTTGAAACTGAATCAGAATACACTGAAGAGGATCAGAAACAAGTCGATGCAGATGACATGGCAATTCATATTGTCCAACAGGGTTTACCAATAGACATCTTTGCTGCGGTAGACAGTTGTGAAACTGCTTTCGATATGTGGGAACGTGTTAGACGGCTATGTTATGGAACGGAAATTGGGAAACAAGACATGGAGAACAAGTCGCTAACTGAATGGGAAAAGTTTACATCTACACCAGGAGAATCCATTGAATCCTACTATGGAAGTTTTTGCACTTTGATGAATGAGCTTATCAGAAACAAGTTGGCACCCAGAACAATCGTTCAAAACATCAAGTTCTTGAATAATCTTCCAGAAGAATGGGGACGATATGTCACTATTTTCAACCAAACAAAAGACTTACATCAGGTGAACTTTGATCAACTGAATAATTTTTTGAAACTAAACCAAGCTGAAGCGTTTAATGAAGTCAGCAAGAAAGATTAGCAACGAATCATGATTCATTGGCACTCATTGCAAAGACTCAAACTACAGTGAATACACAACAACAAGCTTCATCATCTTCCAACAACAACAACTTGCAGCAATACATTCCACAACCACAACAACAATTCTATCCGATCAACAATACCAGAATAAGGAATCATGATCATGAAACTGACCTTGTAGAAGCGACCTTGCAACAGATATTTTCTTTATTGGATAAAGCATTTAACGTCGCGATCGGTAATCATGCGGTTCCGTATCGGGTAATCATCGGTCAAGCATGTTGGAAATCGATGGGACAGAATGTTGGGAATAGAGCATGGGTAATCGAATGGAAATGTTGCAACTCCAGTCGTTGGGAATTATGGAAATGTGAATCAGGGGAATCAGATGCAATATGCAGAGCATTTGATGGACATCAAGGGTCGATTGTGAATCGAATATGGGATATCAAAATGGGAATAACTGTTTTATGACTTCGTTCGAATGCTACCTCCGAATCTCAAAGACAAGATTCAGGATCTAGTGTCAACCGACTTACGAAGCTTGAAAAGATCCAGTACATGTTGATGTTAGCAGAAAAAGAAGAGTTGGGAATTGAGTTGACTGCTGAGGAAATCAAATTCAAGTACCCAAAATGGGAAGATAAAGCAAACGATAATGCAACCTCCAGTCATACAATCAATCAACAGGACACAACATCAAGCGGTACTTATGACACAACTCCTGTCTACGACACATATTCACTCAATGAGGTACCAAATTCGTTTACTCATGAGAAGCCACATTCTGTGTCTCCTGAACCTTATTATGACACATATGTGGGAGAGCAAGTTAATAGCAATGTTAACTCTGAAACTCCATATATGGATCCTAATGGAGGTCAAGTGATACAGAATGGTGCTAATGATGAGGAAACACGTGCTTATTTTGAATCATTAATTAATCAATGTGGCATTGAAGTTGAGAAAGTAAGAACGGTCAATCGCGAAGTTAAGGCCGCGAATAAAAAATTGACCGCTGAGCTTGAGAGTTACAAGGAGCACGCCAAAGCCTATGAATTTCATACAAACAAAATGTCAGAATTAGAAATTGGTTATCGAGATTCTGTTTTAAGAGAAAAAGATTTGCAACTCAAGTATGACACACTTGATGTGAATCTAAATTTGAAAATCAAATCTTTAAACAAGGAAATTTCTGAACTAAATGACCAACTTTCAAAATAAAAAGCACTGTTTTCTGATCTTGAAAAAGAGAAGAAACAGTTAATTGCTGATTTTGCAAAACGAGAAGATTCTCTTCTTGATGAAATTCTGGATAAAAATGAAACTATCAAAAAATTGGATAATTTGCTTCTTACAACGGGTCATTCCGCTAAAACAAACAAGATGCTTTCTAATCAAGCAAATCCGATTTTTCACACTTCACATAAAATGGCTCTTGGTAACTCACCTCCTTCGTTCCTCAAGAAAGCTCAGAAAGAACGGAATGTGTTGAACAATGGACAACCTTTGCATGAACCCATAATTGTTCGTGATTCTCTTGAAACGTTGGAACTAGCTGAGGAGAGTAGATCAAAAATGAAACAAAAGAATCCAGATCTTAAACCGATTGATTATAACAAATGGAACAAAATTAATGGGATTACTTTTGTTAATCAAAAAGAAACGTCAAAGTCTTCCATCACACCAAGTGTTTCAAACAAAGTGTCAACACCAGTTTCAAAATCAGTTTCAAAACCAGTTGTAGTTTCCAAATCTCTTTCGAAAATCGAACAAATGTCTTCAAACAATCCTTTTAACACAAGTGATACTAGAAGCATTTTAGATGACGTTAAAACTAGAATTGGGTATCTTCAAGAGACTGTTAAAACTAAAACCAATATTACAACAAACATCTGGTTTAATAGTTTTGATAATGAACAGAAAAAAGTTTTTTGAAACTCTAATTGCCCCTCAGCTGAATGCCATCAGTGAAAGGGTAATTCATGTTGAACAAGCACTTTTGAAAGAAACAACTGACTTTGTCAAGGACCATAAATCCCTGGTAAAGCAAGCTAATGAAATTTTTGAACACATCAAAGTTTTGGAAAATTTAAATGACTCTCTCTTCGAAGATGTTCTGACTACTGATATTATGTCCATTATTTTGCAAACATATTCTGTTGAAGATCATGAAAGACTCCAGTCTGAGACCTCCGCAATTGTTTCAAAATATGAAAAAGCTCTTGAAAAACTTGAAAAAGAAAACGTGTCCTATTTTAAACAACTTGATTGAAAATCTGAGGAATGCAAGTATGACAAACTGTCGTATGAGCGTACTTACAAGGACATGAAAGAGCAAAATGATCTTTTGAGTGCTCAACTGGGAAGTCTAAAAGGAAAGGCTGTGGATACTAAGTTTGCAAAACCATTGACTGAGGAGAAAACAAATGTTCCCAAACCGGTTTTCAAACCAAAATTGTCTATTTCTCAGCCTCCTCCAATAGTCAATGAGAAATATGATTTGTCAAAACCAGTCACTCCACAGTCCCTGCCCTTTAAAAAGAGAATTTTAAAAGTTTTTGAAAAAGAAAAAGCGGTTTTTGAAAAACCAAAAGTGATTACACCTGGCATTTCTAGGAATATTACACGGAATGTGACCAAAAATCCAGTTAAAGAATGTGTCGGTTCTAACAACATAGTCAACAATCACTATCAAGAAGAAGCTAGGAAAAAGGCACAGACTCAAAAAGACGGAATTCTAGGTGCAACATCTAGGGTGATGAATTCTACAAGATTTCAAGGCAATGCTAGTAGTAGTAAACCTTTACCTAGGAATTCTCAACATAAGACTAGGGATTGGCTTGCATCTAAGAGTAGTTGCGCAAAAGAAAATGCTATGCCCTTAGATAACAACACTAGGAATTCCAAGTCCCTTTCAAACCAGAATCAATTTCCAAAAGACTGTAGTGACAAAGTTAAAGCTGTTGTTTTAAACAAGAATATTGAATTTGTCTGTACTACATGTAAAAAATGTGTCTTTTCAGCTAATCATGATGCATGTGCCTTACAATATCTCAAGAAAGATAATTCTCGTGCCAAGGCACAATCCACTAAGACACCAAATAGAAACAAACCCGGTGACAAGATGAACATCAAAAGGAAACCTAATAGGTGGATCTCTTCAGGACGTAGTTTTTCTAAAAAGAGTCTTCCGCTGCATCTGATAAGAAAACAACTCCTAGATCTTACCTTAGGTGGAAACCCACGGAAAAGTTTTCAAGACAATAGGTCTTAGATGGATTCCCACAGAAAGATTTTTATACTTGCACCAACATATATAATAGTGAAACTCATCATGTTAAGGAAGTCGAATCCACTACAACCGTTGATAGTGATCACCCTCGCCGTGAGGAAACATGTACTTCTAACACTGTTATTTGTGAAAACTCTTCTTCTTTGGTTGCATGTGATTCAAATATCTCTGAACCCAGCTCATCAGAGGGTTCCAATTCTGTGAAATCTTCTTCTCATTCTCTCTATCTTCTATTTTTGATTTTCCATTTCTTTTATAAAACCAACAAAAGCAAAATATAAAAATATAAAACTTTCAAAAAATTCAAAAACAATAGAAAATCAAAAATCCAAAAATATTCTTCTCACGACATGTCTCTCGTATAATCGATATTCTGAACGTTTCTAGAAATGTCATTCAACAATGATACGGGTATGTACAGGTGCTTGAGCGAGAGTTCTTTAATTGTTTTCTAAAACATGTCATTTCTTAAAAATTTCTTCAAATAATGGCTTTCATATACTTCAGTACGAAACCCGAACTTCAACATAATGGCTTCTGGACACATCAGTTCAGGACCCGCGCTTCAAAGAAAGGAAAGTGTTTAACCAAAATTAAAGGTTTTTAAATATTTTTCAAGCGCTATTCCTAAAAACATAATGGCTTGCAGTTACTTCAGACTGTAACCCGATCTTTAAAGAAAGAAAAGTGCTACGCAAAATCGATTTTCATAAATATCGAGCACTTATCCTAAAACAAATGAAGATAATTCTTCTTCAATATCTTCAAAAGATTATTTAAAATCTTCATCTTGCGTACCATTGATTTGAATTTTTTCAAAAAGATTTTTCAAAATCTCTCACATTTTGTACCAAGATAACTCCCTCTAAACCCTTAATTGATTCCAAATTTTCTGTAAGAAAAATATGCTTTCTTTAAGGGGGAGTATTAAAACAAAATTGTTCCTAAATTCATGCTAAATCAGTTTCTCTCCAAATGATTTTTGATAAACATATCTTTTAATCATTTTGTTTCAAAAACATCATGGATATGCTATTTTTGAGGGGGAGAAACATGATTAAAATGTGATCAAAAAAGTTTAATGTTCGTTGTTTGAATCTCAAAAGAGCTCGACTCAGTTGAAACCAATGAATTAACGAGGAATCATGTACCATCTCGAGAAACTTTCTATGGACTTGACCAGGACGGGTAATAATTTCAAGCTAGTTCTCTAGTGATGTAAACGTGTCTCGAATCGGTCTAGTTCATTTAAAGTCGATCAATTCAAAAGTGCGATCTCGCCCTCTATGTGCAGATTGTCAAAACTTATAAGCACATGTGAAGGGGAGTGTTTCGAAAATATAAAACTCACGGAGTGTTCCAAACATGTTTTTCTATCAAAAACACTCTGAGAGATTTTAAAGAAAAATGGTTTTATGGCAACAATAGGCCAGTCATGGAGTTATAAGGTGACTAAGGATAGGAAATCCGTCCCCACGATCCGCCAGAGTGGAGGGATCTACCCAAGGAAATCAAAAATAGTTAGTATTAGAAGTCCTTAGGTATGATTGAAAAAAGGAGTAATGTGAGAAAGGAGAAAGAAGGGGTTGAAGAATTAAAAAGAAATGTAAAAGAAAGGGTGAAAAGAAATAGCCCTCCATATTCAACCTTAGGGCAGAAACCGGTTCAATACATATGCTACTGGTTGTCACTAGATGACACCGGTATTGAAGACAAAGACGTCATGGACCCAGGACGACTGCACTAAACCTTCTAGCCACTCAATTCCTCCCAAAAGGATTTGTTTCATTCTCACTGGGAACCCTACATAATCTATTGAACTTCTCTTAGAGATCGTTGGTATTGAAGAAGGAGACCCTCTCCCTAGTCTCCGCTCAGGAAAACCAAAATGCACTAATTGAGTCTAGAGCCACGAGATTCATCAAAAGATCTCATAGGAACACTTGACATGACATCGCTTGTTGTTCATCATTAACGACACAAGTGATATATTATAGAGTCCTACGCAGATCTTAGCAATTTGCCAGAACATTTATGAGGGGAGTTACAACAGTAATCCTCAGTGATTGAATGGAAATTCTGCGAGGGTCAACATCAAGCCGACACAGTCACTTCGGTAATTCCATGGATTACGCTTAGTGTGTCTCAAACGGTCTACAGTCGTGGGGTGATGCTTCGGTGTACCTCACGACTCATCCGAACTGTAGGTGTATTTCGTACATCGCTATCTCACTTGTGGGACTCCATTCAGAACGGCCTCTGTAAGAATTAGAGATGTGTTTTCACACTATGCTGTTAACACCCTCGAAATTCAAACTTGTAAGTGCCGGAATCCGCTTATTACTAACCTGTTTTATGTTTTCTTCTTATGGAAGCTCCAGAGCGGATTGATCGTGCAGACTCGCCACATGCTCATACCAAAAACACATGAAAGTTCTCATCATAATCAAAGGCTACACAAAGTTAAAGATGATTCTTCGTCAATGAATCTTAAGACTTGAGAACTACATCATTGGTAACCAAAAGACAAATAGAAGTGTGAGCATGGTGGAGAATGACATGGAGACACCTAACCAACGAAGTCGACAATGGCAGAAAGCCACATTAATTGATCACAAAGCATGAAGGAACAAAGATTCAAGACTATTCTATATCTACACACAAAGTTCGAGCTCAAGAAAAGTAAAGACCTAATCAAGTGGAGCATCTTTTGAATGATCATCCCTTAGGGGGAGATTGTTAGCCTTAATAGTTTTTATTAGAAGTGATGGTCATTCACATTTAGGAACTTTGTAACGTGTGTTAGATATCTTGATAGAATAGTCATCGGGCTCGTGGATTGGGCTAAGCTAAATGGGTATTAGTTTAGTTAAGCTTGCCTTATATCAATCCTTGCCCAATCCAATCCATACGAAGCCCATACAAGGCCCATGGCCAAGCCTTAGGGCATCCTTTGTCTTGTACTATAAATACCCCTCAAGTATGTCATTTGAGGGGTGTGCTTGAAAGTGTGTGTGTGTGTGTTTTTCCTTGAAGCAATATACATCTTATTGTTTTCATCTTTCTTCTCTCTATCTCTCTAAACATACACACGAATTCATATTCAAGTCACCAAGTTCTTCATCTTTTCCTTTCTTCTATTCTACGCATATTGTTTGTGTTTGGTTCGTGTGGTACTTGTGATAAAGATAAGGTATAAGTGATAAAAGGGGCTTTACAGTCTCATACTTTGGTTGAGTATCGAGCACTTTGAGATTTACTTGGTGCATAAATTCTCAACATCTTTATTCCATCAATAAGTGCAAGCTTAAGATGCAAATGTGGGGAATTCGACTCAGTTTCAAATTTGGTACATCGGGTTTTCTTCTTTAGTGGTCACTTCAAGTTGTCTACATATGGGTTGATAAAGATAGTCAGAGAGAGTTTTTGTAGCAGTTGATTCTCGCAGGATTCAGTTGAGCTAATTGTTTGTTCTTGTCTATTTCAAGAGTATTTGGCATGTATAATGTGTTGCTGATTATGAGGTATCAAAACCAGCAAGGGGGAAGGAGATATACATTTAAACACACAATGAGTACATGTGATGAACTTAATAATTCTTCTCTATTGAAGTAATCCCGAGAAAGACAAATGTCATAACCGCATAGAAACTCAGTGTCTAACTCGTAGCCTTTGGTGTGTTTTCCAACTATTTGGGGGAAGGATGTATTATTCCAACTATTTGGGGGAAGGATATATTATTCTAACTATTTGGGGGAAGGATGCATTATTCCAACCATATGGGGGGAAGTGGTCTCTAGATACTTTTGGTATGTGTTAACTCAACTTTTAGTAGGAAGAAACATGAGAAGAATATGTGAAGCGTGAGATGATATTGCTTATCGACATCTTCTATATGATTTATGGTAGTGCTTCTGGTTATTGCTTCATGTACACAATGCAATGATGATTCTGATGAGATCGCAACCATCAGGGGAGAGATATGTGTACATCAGGGATGCACAACATGTTCACTTGATCGAGCTAATTCAATTATTCCAGAGTTGACATCCGTAGAGATGATTAGTGACTCAACATGTTACATGGATGTCATCGTCTCTACTCTTGTTGGGTACATGTGTACATTATGGGCTGATTGGTTATATGTAAGATAACTGGAATGCAGTTGGTTAAATGAAGATGTTGATATATTCTTCCCCTGAATAGACAACTGATCAAACTGGAAGAGTAATGTGTACATCGGGGACGCACAACAAGTTCATGTGATCGGGCTTAATCAATTATTCCAGGTTTGATAACCGCATAGATGATCAATGTTTTAACTTGTTTCTCCGGCGTTTTCGTCTTCTTCGGGCTCTTGAGCTTCATACAATGAGACTTTTTGCTTCACTTCTTCTTGGGGGAAATAGTCTTCTTACGAAGTTTGTTGGTTTGGAGGGGAATCTACCAAAGATTCACATTTAGAAGGCTCATGTTCAGACGATTTTCTTAGAAGCCTCGAATGCTTTGGTGGTGAAAGTTTAAGAGATGTTGATTTCTTTCTTCTACAACGTGCTGAACGATATCCTTATCTCAGTACTCATTTCATCATCCTCTTAAACTAAATTATCTTCTTTGTACATATTTTATCAAAAAAGAAAAATACAAAATTATAAAACCAACAAAAACAAAATAGAAAAATATAAAATTTCAAAACCCATAAAAATCAGAAAATTTTGAAAAAGTCCAAAAATATTGTTTTTAATATCATGTCATTTGGTTTTGATAACATCTACGAACTCTGATTCTAAAAGACAAATGTGTCTCAATAAATATTTTTCCTTCTAAAACATTCTTTTGAAAAATATTTGTCATCTTATGAAAATAAAATTACTTTGAAAATAACTCGAAATATCTATAAATCATTTGGACTTATCATTTGACAAAATCTCTTACGCTCAATCAACAACATATGTCATTGATTGAGGGGGAGAATGATTTCTATCAAATCAAAAAGTTATTTTTCAAACAATTGGCACGTAATCAAGCAAGGTCTAACTTTGGATAATCAAAATGAACAATGTTTTTGATCAATTTGATTCAAACCTTGTCTAAGATTGTTTTTTCAAAAGATACTTAAGCATGTTTAATCATTGGAGTTTAAGTCTCATAATTTGATCCTTATCAGTTAAAAGTGTTAAAAGCAAGTCACAATTCTCCTCAAAATCTTTCAAAACCAACTTAAATCAATAGAGATGACAAATCTCAAAGGATTTGAAAATTGTGATCGGGGGAGAATTTGTGATTTAAATTGGATTTAAACTGATAATTCGATAAATGGTTTTGAAATTTATTAACAAGATCTCCTCCCTACATCTGCCAAACGATTTCAAATTTCACACGCATATGTTAAGGGGGAGTATTTATCTTAAACCTTAATGGATTAAAACGTGATTGATTTGTCTCAAAGTGCATGTTCCCACTAATATGTGCAAAACTCTTTCGAATCTCGATGCACATATTGAGGGGGAGCAATATTTAGAAAACCACATCCTTTCCTAGATTATCTTCATCTAAGCATTCAAAATTACTAATTTTGATTGGGAAAGTGATGTAGATAATTTTAGAAAATGTCGATCAAAGAATTGAATTCTTCATTATTAATCTGAGATTTCTAAGTCCTCTTGCCTCTATGTGCTAAAGCAATTTCAAATATATGATGCACATGTTGAGGGAGAGATTTTTCTGAAATATCAAAAACAATTCCGGTACAAAATGATTTGATCTTGTATCACAAGTACCTGGATTGATTTTCAAATGGTTTTCAATTGGTTTCAATGGCAGAAGAACAATACCAAAAGACCGACCAAATTTACTTTATGCATTGTGATATAAGGATGGTTAGGTTAGGTATTCGTTCCCACGATCCCGCCAGAGCCGGAGGGATCTACCCAGGGACAATCCACTAGATAGTGTAAATTCCTTAGGTATGATGAAAAAAGGAGAAAAAAATGAGAAATGGGAAGAGTGCATCGAGATAGAGCTAGTACTGGAATAAACCCAACAAGGTTCTAGTTATGAAATCTCGGTAAGCACTAAAGGGGTTGAAGAATGAAAAAGTATTGAATGTGAAAAGGGTGAAAATAAATAGCCCTCCATTAATTCAACCTTAGGGCAGAAACCGGGTTCAATTCATATGCTACTGGTGTTTACCAATGTAACTCTGATATTGAAGACAAGACGTCATGGACCCAGTGACACACTGCACTACAACTTCCCAAGCTACTCAAGTTCCTCTTAAAAGGACTTGTTTCATTCTCACAGGGAACCTACATAATCTATCGACTTTCTCGTGCACAATTGAGTCTAGAGCCAAGAGATCATCCACAATATCTCATTAGGACACAAAATTAATGAAGAATTGCTGTTTCACACAATGTGGAAAGTAAGTATAAATTGAGAGTCCTACGCATTATCCTTGTGGTATTGCCAGAACATCTGAGTGATATGTCAAATATTCAAAATGAAGATGGAAATCCTTGTAGAGCCAACATCAAACAAGCTCTTGGTGGGTGACATGTGAGATCTTTTCTAAAGATCAAGCTTGTGACAATTGGATAGAAACGATGGGCGATTAATATTTGAATCAACCTTGGTCCAGGAAATGGATTGACGGATACCTTTAAAAAACCGGTCGTTGTGCTCAAAAATTCTTTTCTCTAGCACATCGACTGTGTATTAACATTTTCAAAATCAAAAGGTATTTATGATTGAAAATTGATTTCCCTTATAAAAATTTCGTTGTATTGCAAAAACTCTTTCTGATAATCAATACACGATTGTTTTCAAATAATTTTTAATCAATCAGTAAATCTCAATTTTCTGGTTCACTCACTCCGTGTTGTCTTCTTTGAAATGTTCCGGTTTGAGAACAACTAGAGCAGCTGCGAAACCCTGTCAAGGAGATTCTTTGGAATACTTCCTGATCACAGGCAGTACTTGTACTGATAAACAGGGAACCGTGGGTCGTGTACCTCAATTCAACGAAAGTGATCAAAGACACTTTCGTGCGCTTTTATTGCTAACTGTTGTCTGCAGGGACTCCCGACGGTTGCAGCTGATCATAATTGAGGCGTCAATTCATTGCCGCATGCTCACATATCACATTCATGTCTAAAGAATTCATGATAAGTGCATATCTTCATCAACGACTCTGATATTTTCACTCCATGCTTCTACTACGCTGCTGAAAATATCATGAATCAACAAAAGCTTCCGCAACTCTGATGAGAAGATTTCATGATCCAGAATGTGAGCATGTCGGTCTAAATGTCACAACATCACATGATGGCAACACTACAAAGGAAGAGTCAGAGATTTATGGTAGCTGATGATCTCAAAGCTGGCTCAATATTCATCATCACATGGATTAGTTAAAGACCTCTAGTTGGATTAACAAAACATGCAGATCATGAAGAATCAAAGACTACGGGCTACAGAGCAAAGAACTTAATCAAGAATCCACGAACAATCAATATGTAACATCTGTTTGTATTCAATGTAAATTGAGGTGACCTCCCTTAGGGGGAGATTGTTAGGATTTAGAAAATCCGTTAGTTAAAGAGTCGGTCACCTCAAGCATATGTACTTGTTAGAGAGCTCATAGTCGTAGTCATGTTATGTTAATTAGTATTTAGTTAAGTAACACCGTGGAGGACGGACGAGTCTTTACCCACTGTATGCCTGATCCACAGCCCGTAGGAGGCGTGTCTTGTAAGAAACTATAAATACCCTCTACCTCCCAAGGTAGAGGGTTGGAGCTTTCAATATCATTTTTCTTTGTCTCACCAAGTTCCCAACTCTCTTCCACTTTCCCTCTCTAAAACTCTAATTCATACGCCCCTAATTAATATGTGTTGATGTGTTTATGAAATCCACTATGTTACACTGTGGATAAACAAATGAGAACAATAGCAATATTGCTGCTGAATTGCTCCCAAGAGGTTTTCTTAGGGCTCATACAGTGAAGAAGGGTGTGTATGAAAAACCTCCATTGAGCGGAGAAACAACCTTTTTGAAAAGTCAATTTTTGATTTGTTGTATCATACCCCACCCTCATCATTCAAATGGAGATGTCTCCTCAGAGATGATTCAGATATCCTAATGGTCTTACCATCTACCTTGGCTTTGGTTTGTGTGTCCCCTTGTTCCAATGATTTGACAGTAGCAGTCTACCAAAACTATTGAATATGGGAGACATAGATAGTGAGGTTTGTTATGAGTGCATACCTGATGTATGATTGGTTTAGAAAATCCACTATCTGATGAAACTGTTCACTACCCTCTGGTTTTTCCAAGAAAGCAACTTGATTGTGAGCTTTAATGAATTCCATGATAAAAGATTTGAGAGACCGCTGGGTTTTGATCAGAATAGGTTTAATTAGCAGTAGGTACTGGCAAATGAAAGTGCGTTAGGGTTTGAGAGTTGTATTTGTGAAAATCGTTCGTATAAAGAAAATAAGATAAAGATTAAGAAAAGTGATTAATTTTCACAAATAACAAACCTATAAATATGACTAGACAGATAAAAATCTCCAAAGGCTAGTAAAAACGGTTTTTACCACAAAGTACCAACGGCTACTCAGCAGTACAAAAATTTTACGGTAGCAGTACAAAGTTTAGACTATCAATACAAACTTTTTAACAAAAAATTTATCCGATAGTGCAAACTTTATATCTTTGAAAAACATACTGTCCACCACATTTTGAGAAAACTAAGTGTTAAGGAAAACACTTATCATTGTTTTTACCAAACTACCAGCTATCAACGGATTTGAGATGTCTTTACCAATAGCCGTTTGCTTTGGACTAGTTAACTCTTTACTGTGAAGTATTGTGAGTTAAGAACCATATAGTTTTTGGTAAACTATCAACCATAAATAGATTTGATTAGTCTTTACCAGGAGCCGTTTGCTCTTGGACTAGCCAGTTCTTCAAAATTTATGGTGAACTGATTACCATTGCACTCCTCAGTGCACAACTTCAGTCCAAGGAGTCTATCATCAGATATTTGTGGTTGTTTTGTCACCATCAAATAGGGGAAGTTTTCTTAACCTGCAAATATTAGTAAACACCAAGAAAAATACAATCCAAGATATTTTCACATAGTAACTTATCAGGTTATAAAAGTAGTACCAAAATATTCACTGACACTACAAACTGCTTTTATGAGAAAACTTAAAGTAGCAGTAGAAATACATTTTGACCTTAATAACAGTACAAATCCTTTACAAAACTTTACCAAAACACAAAGAGATAAGATTTTTGATTAGAGATTCATCATACCAATACTTGCAATTAAAAACTGAAATCAACCCACATCAAAACCTTTTGTGAGAAAATCTGCAACATTGTTATCAGTATGAATTTTAACAATTTGAATTAATTTATTTTCATAACAATCTCTTATAAAATGATGTCTTATCTCAATATGTTTTGTTTTTGAATGAAAACCAGGATTTTTAATTATCCACATTGTACTGCTATTGTCAATATAAAGCTTAGTGTATATGAAATTATACCCATAGTCCAGTAATTGATTCTGAATCCATAACACTTGACCACATCAGCTGGAAGCAGCAATGTACTCTGCTTCTATAGTTGAATTAGCCATCACTGTCTGTTTCTTACACTGCCATGAAAATCAACCTATGTCCAAGATACTGACATCCTCCAGTAGTTGATTTCCTATCCAAACATGCTCCAGCATGATCACTATCTGAGTATGCAACCAGATCAAAAGGTGAATCCTTAGGATACCAAAGGCCCAACCTAGGTTGACTCTTTAAGTACCTAAAAATCCTCTTTACAGCATTCAAGTGAGACATTTTGGGAGACACTTGAAATCTAGCACAAGCACATACAACAAACATAATATCTGGTCTTGAGGTAGTTAAGTACATCAAAGACCCAATCATGGACTTGTAAAGATGCACATCAACCTCTTCACCATCTTCATCTTTGACTAGAGGCTTGTTTGGATCCATAGTAGTGTTAGCAGGCTTCACATCATTAAATCCAAACTTCTTCAAAGTATCAGTCACATACTTCTCTTGACTGATGAAAATGCCTTCATTTTTTTGCTTGAATTGAAGGCCTAAGAAGAAAGATAGTTCACCCATGGAACTCATTTGGAACCTGCTATGCATTAACTTCTCAAACTCATTACATAACACCTTATTTGTTGATCCAAAAATAATGTCATCTACATAAACATGAACCAGTAGGATGTCACTTTTTTTCCTTTTTATGAACAAGGTTTTGTTAATTGTGCCTCTGAAAAAACCCATTGGTCAATAAATACTTGGATAAGGTGTCATACCAAGCTCTTGGAGCCTGATGTAGTCCATACAGTTCCTTTTCCACCTTGTAAACTTTATCTGGAAACTTAGGATCTTCAAAACTAGGTGGTTGGGAGACATATACTTCTTCTTCAATTGTCCCATATAAGAAAGCACTTTTTACATCCATCTGATACACTATGAAGTTCTTTTATGAAGCATAAGCCAAGAATAGTCTGATAGCCTCTACTCTTGCCACTGGTGCAAACACTTCCTTATAGTCAATATGTTCTTCTTGAGTGTATCCCTGAGCCACTAACCTTGCCTTGTTTCTGACAACTATTCCTCTTTCATCTCTCTTGCATCTGAATACCCATATTATCCATATTGCCTTCTTCCTATTAGGCAAATCAACCAAGGTCCAAACCTCCTGAAGCTTGAATTATAATAGCTCTTCCTGCATAGCTTCCACCCAGCTTGAATCTTGTAATGCTTTATAGGCATTCTTGGGCTCCATCTATGACATAAAACAAGCAAACATACAATTTTGCAGATTTTGTGGCTATTCCTCTGATGAAGGGTTTGAGCAAATAATTCTTGATTCTTCAATCTTTTAAGTTTACTTCTTATTTGAACAACAGAATGAGAACCTCCAAGAATTTGATCTTTAGGATGATCTTTGTGGATTCTTGTAGTGTGTGTACGACTGGTAGCATAAGTACACTCCATATTATGCAAATCGGCCTCCATAGTAAAACTATCCACAACCTCATCATCAGTAGCTTCATAAATATGCTCCAAACCAGGCATATTTGGATCATCTGGATAATCAACATCAGCATAGGACTTTCCATTTTTGTCTACAGTGGAAAACCTTGGATATGGAGAACTGTTAGGTGTAGCAGTAGAAACTGCTGACCTAAACATTGGCGTATCAGTAGCAACTAGTGAGCTAATGATAAACGTACGAGGAACCGGACTAGTGCCAGTTTTCCTTCCTCCCTTTGCAGAATTTGCTGATGGACTTTCCTGAACTTCATCTTCAAATTGTGGTCCTTCAGGAACCACCTTATGCACATCAGAAGTTTTAGTCCCACCTTCTGTATCACCTTTTTCCACATTTTCCAATGGATCAACTTCTAGGCTCTTTTTCTTCAACTCTTTGGGCTTGAGAAGCTTGTCTAGCTTCCACTTTTCAACCAACACAAACTCCTCTGCAAATCCATCATTCTTGTCTTGTGTACCTGCATTTGAATCTCCTTGTGTACCTGCAGACTTATTAGTTGTACCTGTAGATACTGGCTCATAATTCATGGTTCTGGTTAAGGAATCAATGTCAAACAACCAGTGAGGTCCAATTCCTGCAATATTAGGTGAACTCTCACTAAACCTAACATTAAAGTTTTCTTCCACATGCCTAGTTCTACTACTGAACACCCTAAAAGCCTTGCTAATTGTAGAGTACCTAATAAAGAACCCTTTGTCTACCTTTTCATCAAATTTTCCTAGGTGGTCTATGGTATTTAAGATAGTAATAGGACACCCAAATGGTTTTAAGAAGTCTATCATGGGCTTCCTACCATGAAAAAGTTCATAAGGGGTCTTGTTATGAGGCTTAACTACTTTACTCCTATTTTGCACAAAGCAAGCAGTACTAACTGCTTCAGCCCAAAAATTAGTAGGTAATTTAGATTCTGATAACATAGTCCTTTCAGCCTCAATTAATGTCCTATTCATCCTCTCAGCCACTCCATTTTGTTGAGGAGTTCTAGCTACACTAAACTGTCTTACAATACCTTAATCCACACATAACTGATTCATCACACTATTCTTAAAATCAGTCCCATTGTCACATCTGATTATTTTTACCTTGTGATTTATTAAGTTTTCTATCCTAACAATAAAGGCCTCAAGGATTCCTGATTTTTCATCCTTAGTTCCTCGGAAGAAAATCCAAGTGAATCTAGTGTAATCATCAGTGACCCCTAAGCAGTACATCTTCTTATTCAAACTTCTCACAAAGGTTGGCCCAAACATATCCATATGCAACATATAAAGGGGCTCAAAAATAGTATTTACATCTTTGGACTTACAAGAAGCTCTGTGTTGTTTCCCCATATGACATGCAACACAGGTTTTAGGATTTTCAAAAACTTTTTAAGGTAACCCTCTTACAAGATTACTTTTTACCAATTTATTCATTTTTTTGAAATTTAAGTGACCAAGTCTTCTATGCCAAAGCTTGGATTCATCAACATTGCAAATAGACAAGTTAAAGATCTTTTAGGAATTATATTCTTTATATCAACACTGTATATATTGTCTGTTCTAGGGATTCTAAGAAGCATAAATTTGTCATCGGCATCTTATAATCGAGAAAGGACAAGACATTCAGTGTTGGTAAAAAGGACATAATTCTTTTTGTCACATATTTTTGAGACACTAAAGAGATTGAATTTAAGTCGATTTACAAGATACACTTTTTCAAAATCCAATTTTCCTATTTTAATTATACCTCTACCAACAATCTTTCCTCCTTTGGGGTCATTCCCAAAAGCAACATATTCACCATCTATAGCTTCAAAATATTCCAGATTAGACATGTTACCAGTCATATGTCTAGACCAATTGTTGGGATATGAAAGTACTGAAGATTGATAAAGTACTGTAAGCTGCAAATTACTGGAAAAAGTCAAAGAGTCAAAGTACTGCTAAAGATAAAGTCAAAGTACTGCACAACGAAGTCAAAGTACTGCAAGAACAAAAATGTTATATTCGTTTATGGAAAGTATTGTAACTCTAGAATGTTCTGTATTAGATTACTTGTCGTACAAGGATACAATTTGTAAACCGACTAGGATATCCTTGATCCTATAAAAGGACTCCTATATTGGCATTAGAGGTACGCGTCTATGAGTTTTAGAGTTTACGAATTCACAAGTTATTTAGAGTTTTAGAAAGAAGTTCGATAATCTTAGAGTTTTTTAAAGTATCTGCATAATAAGCAGATTTAGAGTTAATAATAAAAGTTATTCTTCTTAGCTTTGTTAAGTAAATTCCGCACACTTGATAAAGATTGCTCAGTGTTTCTTTGTTAATAACTTAGGATTTATCCGAGGTTGTTAAACCTTAACAAGCTAGTTAAGTTAGTTTGATTAAAGTGTATCGATCCAACAAGTGGTATCAGAGCTTGTGTAGAAACTTTGACTAGGATGAAACCCTACTTCAACAATATTCAAGATGTCGATGAAGTCGTTCCACCACCCTCAATCACCTCACTCAGAATTCCAATTATCAAGAAGGGAGAATATGATCTTTGGTGCATGAAGATGAGGCAAGATATTTCCATTACAGACCATGCTCTATGGAATGTAATTGTTAATGGCAATGAAGTAGTTCCAGAACCCATTGATGTTCCTCGACAACCCAAAGCACCTAAACCAGTCTTTTAAGCAGAACCTTAAGGAATCAAGAGAAGGCACTAAACATTCTCTTATCTGCCATTCCAGATGGTCATCTTCTCAAATTTCATGATGCTAAAGATGCTAAGCACTGGGTGCTCTCAAGACCAGATTTGGAGGGAATGAAGCCTCTAAGAAGATGCACGTAAATTTGTGAAGCAACACTTTGAAACTTTCATAGTTGGTGAAAGAGAGAGTCTTAATGTTGTATATGATAGGTTTCAAAATCTCCTCAACATGTTGGAGTTATACAAGGCAGAAGTATCAGTTGAGGATGCTAATTTGAAGTTTCTAAGGAGTTTTCCATCTTCATGGCATGTGATTGCTACAATGATCAGAGGACAACAAGGTTTGAATGTCATGGACTTTGATGATCTCTATCATCAACTGAAGGTGTATGAGCATGAGATAAGTGGTCAAACAAATTCCAAGTCTCACAAGATTGCTTTTCTATCATCTGAAAAGAAGGGCGATTTCAATCAAAAGTACGCTTCTCCTCAAAGCTATTTTTCAAAGTACCATTGCTTACACCTCATATGCTCAGAAAGCCACACCAACTACCACTATGCACTCAGATGAAGTTGTGTTCTCATTCTTTGCACAACAAGCTAGTTTACCTGTCACTTATGAAGAAGATCTAGCAAGATTGAAGAAGATGCACTTGAAGAAATTGATATCCGTGGCAAATTGCTATGATCACTGCAAGGATCAAAAAGTATATGAAGAAGACAGGCAAAAGCATTGATTTCAAACCAAAACAGGGAATAACTTTTGACAAATCCAAAATTGAATGCTTCAATTGTCAAAAGACTGTTCACTTTGCAAGGAGTGCAGTTTGCTAAGTATCAAGCAAACATGACATCTGAGAAGCCAAAACTTGAGCTAAAAGAAATTCCAATTACTGAAACAAAGGCTTTGGTTGCTTAAGAGAAGTTATCGGGTTGACTGGAGTGAAGAGTTTGATGATGAACCGTGACTTACTGTATGGTAGCAAAGGGAAGAAGTAGTTGAAGAATCAGTGGAAGCATTGGACTGGAGCACTGCTTTTGATGAGGAACCTAAACATGCTGCTTTGGAATCTGATGAAGGCTTCGGAGGATTTGATTGGAGCAAGGAAAGTGAAGATGATCCTGTTCTTCTTGCAATGGTGGCTACTTCACCAAGTTCATCTCCTATCTCTGAGGTATGCTCAAATTGCCATGATTTTTATCAAAAATTACTTGGTAGTTATGTGATTGAAAGAGATAACTGTGTTAGGGCTAGGTCTGAGGTAGCTGGTTATCAAATAACCTTAGAATCTATGGAAGCCAAAATTTTAGCACATGAAACTAATGAAGTAGCTTGGGGTGAAAAATATGAACAACAGGATTACCAGTTAAAACTAAGTGAATGGAAGTTAAACAGTAAAATTGCTGAAATTGACAAACTGACTAAGGAAAGAGATGATTTGTTAGCTAAGTTTGCTGCTTGGGGTGAAGCTGGTCTGTCACATGTTACTTATGTTTAAAAACAGAAAATAGCCTACCTTAAAACTAGATTAGGTTTTGGAATGGATTTTAGTAACATAGATGAAAACCAACCTAGTGATCAGGATGAAGGTGATTTTGAGGATATAACTACTAGTGATGATGAACTCATTAATTATGTAGATACATCTAGTAATGAGGAATCAATAAGTGAAACACCTCCTGAGTATAAAAAAGATAATGGTTATCATGCTGTTCCCCATCCCACTGGCATTCATCAACCTCCTAGGCCTGATGTTTCTCGTTTTGGAGTAGACAGTCTAGAGTTTAGGAAAAATCTTGTAGCTCAATCTAGGTCTGAAAAACCCAAAGAAGCTGTTGAAATCATTGTTCAAAGTCAAGCAGTACCTTCAAATCAAAGTACTGCTCCCAAGCAGTACCTTCTGCAAAACCTTTTCAAAACAGATCGCTAAACCTTTTGGGGATAACTTTGGTCAAAACAGATTTTATCAGTCACCAAGAAGGCAAAATAATTTTGGGCATAGACATAGAAGAAGTCACTTTGGAAGTATGGGTCAAAAACTGTGTTTTGTGTGTTTTAGTCCTACTCATTTAATCAAGGATTGTGAACATCACTCAGAATACCTTAGCAAATTTCCAAAGAACAGGTGCTGTCCACAACCAAACCTAGAGAGCACAAACCAGCTTTGGAATAAATTAAATAGGGTCAATCACGAAATTTTTCACCGGATCATAGATACCCACACAAGAGAAGACCTTTTTCAAAACCTTCAAGATCTCACAGATTTTTCCAAAGTATCAGCACTCGACCAAGACTTTCTCAAAGTACTGCTCACCAACACAAGGTACTGATCACACTATTGGAATAGAGCCCTAGGAGATCTCAATACTATCAACCTAGAAGGTATTACAATTCACATAGGGGATCTAGATCACAAGAACCAAGTGTTAAAACCGAATGGGTTAAGAGGGAAAGTACTGCAGAGGACAACAAGACTTTCAACCAAAAGTGAATCTGATGTTTCTGTGATACAAGAAAAAGCAAATGATCTTGTAAAAGAGAGTTGTGTTGAAAAACCAGAAAGTTTTGAAAATCCACACGCTAAAAATCAAAAGATAATTCTGGATCATGTTTAGAAAGATAGTGGAAATTACATACTTGAAGAATTTAAGTATGTAACTCCACAAGGGAACACAAGTCAGTAATGGCTTGGGTTCCTAAAAATCACTAACTCTTTCTTTGTGTGTGGCAACCCGAAGAGGAGCTTAAAGATCATCTTATTGTGGATAGTGGTTGCTCTCGAAGTATGACAGGAGACAAAGAGATCCTGTCTGATTTTAGAAATATTAGTGGAGGAAGAGTTGCCTTTGGAAATGATCCTAATGGAGGAAGGATTACTGGAAAAGGAACTATCAAAGCAGGGCGTATTGATTTTGAGAATGTTGGATATGTGAAGGAGCTTACATTCAACTTATTGTCAGTATCACAAATCTGTGATAAAAAGCATCCTGTGTTATTCATTGACACAGAATGTCTCATCCTTTCCCCTAACTTTAAACCTATTGATGATAACTTGGTAGTTCTTAGAGTACCAAGGACAAATGATGTGTATAGTTTAGACATGAAGAGCCTACATTCTTATGGAAGAGCCACATGCTTGGTGGCTAGAGCAACATCTGAAGAGGAACATCAATGGCATATAAGATTGGGCCATGTTAATTACAAGAATATCAACAAACTAGTCAAAGGAAATTTAGTTAGAGGTTTACCTTCAAAGACTTACAAGAATGATCATTCATGCTTGGCATGCAAGAAGGGTAAACAACACAAAGCTTCATGCAAGAAGCTTGAAGAGAGAACTATTAGAGAACCTTTGGAGCTATTACATATGGATTTGTTTGGACCTGTTTCTGTGGCAAGTTTAAACAAGAAAAAGTACTGCTTAGTTGTAACAGATGATTGTAGTAGATTCAGTTGGGTATTTTTCTTTGGTTTTAAAGATGATACTTTTGATGCTATTCAGACTCTCATAATAGCCCTTGAAAACCAATTGACACTAAAGGTTAGAGCTATTAGATGTGATAATGGGACTGAATTCAAGAACAAGCTTATGGATAAATTTTGTGCAAACAAAGGCATAAAGAGGGAATTTAGTATTGCAAGAACACCACAGCAGAATGGTGTTGCAGAGAGGAAGAATAGGACTTTGATTGAAGCGCAAGAACAATGCTAGCAGATTCCCATCTACCTATTCAATTGGCTGAAGTGTAAGTATCGCTTGCTATGTACTTAACAGAGTCTCACCACCAAACCACAGATGAAGACACCCTATGAATTCTTGCGATGGGCAATAAACCCAACATTCGCTTTATGAAGCCTTTTGGATGCCCTCTCACTATTTTAAATACCATTGATAATCTGGGAAAGTTTGATGGCAAGTCAGAAGAAGGATACTTATTGGGTTATTGCACTAACAATAAGGGCTTTAGAGTGTACAACAGAGTTACTAAGAAGGTTCAAGATTGTCTTCATGTTGAGTTTTTAGAAGATCAAGACAATGAGAAAGGTAAAGGACCTGATTGGATGTTTGATCTTGAGGTTTTAACTCCTTCCATAAACTATGTACCTGTTAGAGAAGAAAATCAACCTGCGCACAATGGAGAAGATTTACAATATGTTGTTCATGGAGTTCATATTA
Organism: Chrysanthemum makinoi; assembly: GCA_910596185.1. Taxonomy (NCBI): domain Eukaryota; kingdom Viridiplantae; phylum Streptophyta; class Magnoliopsida; order Asterales; family Asteraceae; genus Chrysanthemum; species Chrysanthemum makinoi. The sequence goes on along the minus strand of OU343220.1, from coordinate 274,373,633 downwards.
GACCTGATGCTGTCCCCGATGAAGATCCGTTTAGTCCAAAACAAAGTACTGATGTTCCAAAGCAAAGTACTGTTGCTCCACAAAGAAAGTATCATTGCGTCACAATCCTCATTGTCTGCTGAGGATCAATCTATTCAAGAGGAACTTAATCAGATGCTTCTTCAAGATGTTTTAGCACATTCTTACACTGACAAACAAAGGAGAGCTTATGAAGTGGCAAAGAAGAAGAACAAGACTGCAAAGTACTCTCACGACTTTGGACAAGATTTCGAACAAAAATACTGCCGCACTGGATGACAAGATCGTAGATGATTTGGATGATCTTACCATGCCTGGATTAGAAGATACTGATGATGAACTTGAAGATGAAGGTATTTTCTCAGATTCCAATGAAGATGTTGATGTTACTAATTTGGAGGATACTTATGGAGTTCCACAGTCTCCAACCTTAAGAATTCATAAGAATCATCCTTCTGATCAAATCATTGGTCCTTCTACTTCTGGAGTGATGACTAGACACAGAGCTAAGACTTTTTCTACACCTCACAATGCTTTACTTAGCTTTGTGTACAAACAAAACAGGCTAAATCATAAGGACCATCAAACCTGCCTATTTACTTGTTTTATCTCTCAAGAGGAACCCAAGAATATTGCTTAAGCTTCGACTAAAGAAAGCTGGGTTGAAGCTATGCAGGAAGAACTTCTTCAATTTAAACTTCAAGAAGTTTGGTTTTATGTGATCTTCTAGATGGGAAGAGAGTTATTGGAACCAGATGGGTTTTCAGAGTCAAAAGAGATGAAAGTGGTAATTTTATCAAGAATAAGGCAAGGTTAGTAGCACAAGGCTACACAAGAAGAGTAGATTATGTTGAAGTGTTTGCTCCTGTAGCAAGGATTGAAGCTATTAGAATATTTCTTTCTTTTGCTTCTTATATGGGATTTCAAAAATTGATGGATGTCAAGAGTGCCTTTTTATATGGCAAGATTACAGAGGAAGTTTATGTTAAACAACCTCCTGGTTTTGAAGATCCTAAACACCCAAACAAAGTCTACAAGGTGGTTAAGGCTCTTTATGGCCTTCATCGGGCACCTAGAGCTTGGTATGAGAGACTCTCTACATTCTTATTGCTACATGGATACAGAAGGGGAGCTATTGACAAGACTTTGTTTATCAAGAGAGACAAGAAAGATATCATGTTAGTTCAAGTCTATGTTGATGATATCATCTTTGGGGCTACCAAACATTCCATGGTTAAAGAGTTTGAGCAGCTGATGCGTATGAATTTCAAATGAGTTCAATGGGAGAGTTAACTTTCTTTTGGGACTTCAGGTTAAAAGTCAAAGGAAGGTATTTTTATCAATCAAGACAAGTATGTTATTGACATACTTAAGAAGTTCAATTTTGATGATATGAAGACTGTTACTACACCTATTAAATCTATCAATTCATTGGGCAAAGATGAAGATGGACAACCTGTTGAAGTCAAGTTATACAAATCAATGATTGGCTCTCTTATGTATCTTACTGCATCAATGCCTGATATCATGTTTGTAGTTTGTTTATGTGCAAAATATCAAGTCTCACCAAAGATCTCTCACATGAATGCAGTGAAGAGAATTTTCTGTTATTTGAAACAACAACCTAAGTTGGGGTTGTGGTATCCGAAAGAGTCACCTTTTCACTTAGAAGCTTTTTCAGATAGTGATTATGCAGGTGATAACTATGATAGAAGATCAACAACTAGTGGATGCCAATATCTTTGAAGAAGGTTAGTGTCCTGGCAATGTAAGAAACAAACAATCGTAGCAACATCCTCTGAAGCTTCTAATATGTAGCCGCCGCAGCTGTTGTGGACAAGTTTAGGCATCACATTGATAATGAGAGTACCATTTGTATGGTGAAGAATCCAGATTATCATTCCAAGACCAAACACATACAGATTAGGCATCACTTTATCAGAGATTGCTATGAGCACGGGCTCATTAATGTGGTTAAGGTTCACACAGATGATAATGTAGCTGACTTATTCACCAAAGGCTTTGATGTTTCAAGATTCACTCAGTTGGTGGTGAGCATTGGCATGATTAACTACTGAGCTACATTTAAGGGGAGGACTATTTAGTATTAGTATAGTCCTATGCATTGCTTGAGGGGAGGATATTTTTGTATACTTAGTTTATCCTAAAGAATTCGGAAAAGTACTGTTTTTGATGAAGGTACTGCTTAGAAAGTACTGCTTGGGAAAGTACTGCATACGTGGAAAGTACTGTTTGTCTTATTAAAGTATTGTTCCAACGGTTATATTGAGGGGTAATTAATGCTAACGGTAACTTTGTTATTATGGGTTGTGATTTTTCAAATCTCACCTATAAATAACTACTTTCCGATTTTCCCTCTTATATTGACACTTTAGAATCTTTTCCATATTTCTCTCATCATCTCTATATTATTCGATTACAACTCTTATTGTGCTTACATAATCAACAATGGCAAATCGTCCTACTATTTCAAAGCATAATATGGTAGCTAATTTGGAAATGACTGAGGCGAATGTGGTTTTTCATGATATGATTGATTATCTTACTTGGTCGCCGGTTATGCTCTTTTAGTGGAGCCGGATATAATTGCACCTTAGATTCAAGAATTTTGGGCTAATGCTTGGGATAACATGGAGAATGATGAATATTATGTTTGATCAACGTTGTTGGAAGAACTGTGACGACATTCTGAAGCCTCTATTAGAGATGATTTATTATTTGGTGATGAAGAAGGTGCTATTCGTTTCGACAAACAACTGATTTGGGATACATTTAGGGATCATGGTTATGAAGGGTCCCAATGAACAAACATTCAAGAAATCCTTATTTTGTCCTCATTGGAAATTTTTGGTTCATGTGTTGCTCCATTGCATAAGTGCTAAGAGTACCTCTTGGGAGCAGTTTGGGTCAAATATAGCATCTGCTATAGTTGGGTTAGCTACAAATCGGGTTTTTAACTTTTCACGGCTAATACTGGATGGAATGCTCTCACATATCTCACATGGATCTAAATGGATAATGTACCCAAGGTTTATACAGGTTTTCTTAAACAAGCAACTTGCTGATGTGCCAAAGCCTACAGACTTACTACCTGTTATTGTCCAACAATCAAAGATTTTTACCTTTATGGCAAGAAGGAGTGCTTTATTCAGAGGTCAAGATACTCCATTAACTTCTTCTATGATGGAAATTGTTGAAGTTGTTCGAGCTGATGCTGGAGAAGATGAAGACAGTGAAGGTACTGCACCAGCAAGTACTGCATCTGCAAGTACTGCTTCTCAACATACTGCATCTCCAAGTGCTGCATCTCAAAGTGCTGCATCTCAAGATGCTGCTTCACACAGTCCTCCTTCACAAAGTACTGATCATGAACATATTGATGTTCCACCTCATCCATCTCCACAAGCATCTCTACAACCATCTCCACAAGTATCTCCACATGCAGAACCTTTGTCATCTGGAGGTGTTGAACCAACTATGGAGCCTGAAGGTCAAATTCTCAACAATTATGCTTTAACAAGGGAATTGACAAGGTTGAAGAAATCTTTTAAAGATCAGGCTACAGAAATTAAGAGGTTGAAGGTCAAGTATTGAAGGTTAAAGAATTATGTTGCACCTTTTATTAAACGATATCGCTTATGGGTTAAGGAAGAAAACAAGCGCCGAAGGAAATTTAAGAAGACAACAAAAGGAAAACAGGTTCATAAACCATCTTCTGTCAACTTGGGGAGGATTTTAGAAGAAGAGAATTTGAAAGAAGATGTTGTGAAGGAGAATGAACCTGAAAGTACTGAAAAGACTGAAGAAAAGATCATTCAAGATACTGAGGAGCAAGTTCAAGTTCAAGGTACTGAAGATCAAGGTACGGAACAACAAAGTACTGCTCTTCAACAACAAAGATCCTTCAGACAAGAGTTAATAACTCCAAGAGTATTAGATTTTGAAGAAGAAGCTGGCCCTTCTACAACTGTTATACAAGAAGAGGAAGCTACACTCAAACCCATTCATTTTGCAAGTGATGATGAGTTCATTGCTGTAATTTTGCAAGATTTATCACAACCAAAAGGTGGTGTTAATATTCCAGGATAGCAAGAAGAAGAACCACAAAGAACTTCTCAACCTGCAATTGATCCTAAGGATAAAGGGAAAGGTGTTTTGGTAGAAGTAAAGAAGAAGAAACTAACTTTGGCACAACTTAGAGCAATTGAAATTGCTAGGAATGAAGTTGCAGCTAGAAAGCTTCAAGAAGAATTAAATGCTAAAGATAGAGAAGCTCAGGAAGCTGAAGAAGCTCAGAGTAGAGAAGCAGCTAAGAAGTTACAAGATGAATTAGATGTCAAGTCAGCCGAACCATTCATATACCTACTCCTGTTAGATATATGCCTAGAAGACCTAATTTAGCTAAAGTCAGGAATGCTATGATGGCTTATTTGAAAGGTCGAGGATATAAAGGATTGCAGAAGCTGAACTATGTTGACATGAAAAGATTATATGATGCTGAGACAGAGGCTTATAAGAAGGATGTTGCAGGCATCAAAGATTATAAAGAAGAAGCTAATTGGACTGAAGAAGAAAGGAAGAAAAGTTTAAAAAGAAAAAGAAAAACTGAAGTTGAAGATAGACAGTTCTCAAAGAAAGAAAAAGTTGAATTAAGATCTGAGACTAGAGATGAATTAAGAAATTATCTCAGAACAGTAGATTTTGATTACTCCAAAGAAGATGCTGATATGAAGATGAACATATCACAAATTAGTGCTTTTGAAGTTGTGAAATCCAAAGAGGGAGATTATATGATTTTTCATAAAGAAGATGAAAGCTTCAAAGTTTTCAATAGGATATGGGATTTATTACACATTATAGATAGAGTGGATCTATTCTATTTATATAATGTGGTGAAAGCTTATTTTGGAAATAATCCATCAGAAGGAATCGGTTTAGTTCTGCTTGGAGATCTCATAACTATGTGGGAAATCAAGAGGAAAGCACTGATGATATTTGGAAGAATCAAGAAAATTGGGAAATTGTCTGCTGGAGATTCTTTGAAGAGTCTGGAGTTCATGTTTTAGAGCTGGAAAATGGAAAGATGATCTACATGTTTGTAGACAGAAGATACCCTCTCACAGTCGATCTCATGAAAAGAATGCTAGAGCACGGAATGGAAGTAGAAGAGGATAATGAAACTGCTTGCATGGTCATCAATTTGTTTATTAACTGGACTACCATTGCTGAAGATGATGAATAACTGGTATGAATCTTATTTGAATAAATTATTTTTGATAAATCAATACTTTATTCAAAGTATCTGGCGATCAAACAAGATACTTTCATCAAAGTATCTGCTTGCAAAATTTTAAACCAGTTAAGTGATTTTGAAAAGAAACCTTTTGTTAAGTAACAAATATTTTGAAACAAAGGTTTAATGAAATAAATGGATTTTAAGATGGAAGCATCAATAGGTCATCAATCCACCATGGTTACAAAAGGATTGGCTAATCCATGAGCAAACGGCTCTAGTAAAGATACTTCAAATTCGTTTTTAGTTGACAACTTGTTAATAAGTTGTATGGTAATCAATTCACCATATCAGTTAATGTGAAGAGTTGGCTAGCCCACAAGAAAATGGCTTGTGGTAAAGGCTGTGGAAAAACCATTATTGGTAATTAGTTCACCATTAGATAGAAGAACTAACTAGTCCAAGGGTACGCTTTTGGTAAAGACAACTCAAATCATTGATAGCTGATGATTTGCTAAAAATCATATGGTCATCAATGTACCATGGTCTTACACATCAAAACATTTGGCTACTCCAGAGTTAATGGCTTTGGTAAAGAGATCTAAATCCATTAAATTTTCAATGATTCACCTCTCATAGGAGTTAACACACCTGGAAGTGATGAGAATAGTATGCAACTTAAACTGAATTAATGTACAAATTGTCATATGTTGATGTGTTGCTGAAAAGATGGAGCTTGCTGGATGATGCCAGTAAAGGAATAATTCTAGAGATACTTTGACAAAGCACCGAAACTACAAAGCTACAATCCAAAGACTAAGAAACAATCTGTCCTTAAAGATGAAGATGTTAAAGAAAATTCACAGGAACTTGAAGTCAAGCAAGTAGAATTCAAGTTAGGGAGGATTGTTGGGATATGAAAGTGTCAAGATATGAAAGTACCGAGGATTGATAAAGTACCGCAAGCTGCAGCAATCTGGAAAAAGTCAAAGAGTCAAAGTACTGCTAAAGATAAAGTCAAAGTATCGCACATGAACGGTCAAAGTACCGCAAGAACAAAGAACTGTTATATTCGTTTATGGAAAGTATTGTAACTCTAGAATGTTCTGTATTAGATTACTTGTCGTACAAGGATACAATTTGTAAACCGACTAGGATATCCTTGAGCCTATAAAAGGACTCCTAGATTGGCATTAGAGTTACGAGTCTATGAGTTTTAGAGTTTACGAATTCACAAGTTATTTAGAGTTTTAGAAAGAAGTTCGATAATCTTAGAGTTGTTTAAAGTATCAGCATAATAAGCAGATTTAGAGTTAATAATAAAAGTTATTCTTCCTAGCTTTGTTATGTAAATTCCGCGTACTTGATAAAGATTGCTCAGTGTTTCTTTGTTAATAACTTAGGATTTATCCGAGGTTGTTAAACCTTAACAAGCTAGTTAAGTTAGTTTGATTAAAGTGTAAAATTACTTTATTCTTTAGCTCCACCTGTAAGTTGCCCTGCACATAAAAGAAGATAATGAGTTTCAGTTGGGGACCCAAGCCATTACTAACTTGGGTCTGCCTTATGCATCAACATAGTCAAAGCTTTTTAAGTCCATTGATGCACTACTAGTTCTGGAAACATCATCTAAAACCTTTATTTTTGGTTTCTAGACCCAGCAAGCTGAGACCTTTACTGCATAAAAATGATTGCCCATTATAGTATCTGTTATCACTTTTGGCTCAGCAGTAGAAATTTTGTGTTTGCTTTTTCTTGTACTTGTTAAAGCACAACAGTATGATATTATGGTCCAAGTAACCCATTCTCGATTCTTTCGTATAATCGTAACAAAATTATACCTTTTTGTCTGTTTCTAAGGAGCGGATGAGTTTTTGGTCAGGGATATGAAGTAATGAGTGTTTTGGTTGGTATTTGTTATATAATGCAACTGGACTACAGGATGTTCGAAGAAAATATTATTAGTTGTCAAGATGCAATAATTATTAAATTAAAATATACTATATCTAGCATAAATTATTTATATTTCATACTTAGATTTCGTAATTGGTCACATGAAGTGCTCCTCAACAATTTTTATATTCAGAAACTGCATACCAAAATAGAGCGTTAAGTTTATGTTGTAGTAAAATCGGTTCAAATGGGTCAGAACTGAAATACCCGAACCGGAACCGAGACATGCTACTCGGTACGGTTCTCGGTTCCTTGTTTATCCATTTTTTGTTTCTCGGTTTTCGCGGTTCCGGTTCGGTTCCGGAACCGCGCTCACTCCTACTTGGGGAAACCTGAGTCATCCATAGACATATCTCGATAACCTCTGAGAGTTAATCATTGTCATAGACAAGAGGTGTGCTTGACTCACTGTCTTATGAAACACTTGGAAACCAGCCATAAAGATAAATTTCGCATTGGCGTCTTCTCGATCCTCCGCGCAGTCAACTAGTGCTAAGTAATCGTGTTTGTTATTACAAATAAGCCATAAAAACGTTTATTTATATTTTACGATCTTCTAATGTTTTGTCGATAACAAACGTAAAATCATTTTAACGAAACAAATAAAATACGTAAATGGTTTGAACTAATAGTTTCTAACATATTCACATTTTCACATAAAACACTAAAACAAGTATAAGTGATTTTATGATTTAATATTACATATGTACAACAACTAGTGTTTACATATTTGGGTAAAATATACACATAACTAGTATGTAGTATATTGGGTAAAATAAATGGGAAGAAACTTAAGTATCATTACCCATTGGGCAAATACATTGAATGTAGTTGGGTACAACCCAAAGCCCATGACCCATGGAGCTTGACCCATAACCCATTGCATTACATCATGCTTTTATCATATATGGATAATATCCATAACCCATAGTTTTGACCCTTACCCATGTGACTAGGTGCATTGCACTCAAGAGATACATTGTATCTAGCTAAAGACCTATGGATCAACCCATGACCCATAACCAAAATACCCATGGGTAAAGGGGACCGTCCCACGGATCCCTTGCTTTACGCTAGACGGATCCCTTGTGGAAGGGATCCGTGGGATCCGGGGAACAAGATAATTTTTCCTCTATAAATAGTGAGCCATTTCTTCATTGTTTCTCACTCATTTTAACATACTTTCCCAAGAGTTAAAAAACTCTCTAACCTCAGATCCAAGAGATCTATGTTTGTAGTTTTGTTTTGTGTGATCTTCTAGGTTCCTCTTAAAGGCAAGATCACTACCTTTGAAGTCGAGCAAGCTCAATTCCATGAGTTATGATGGTTCCTCATCATCAAGACTCATCGTCTTCTTGTTGATGATTGTTTTTCTCACTGGATATTGGATTTCACAAACACATCAAACCATTAACACAAGTGTAGCTATAAATGGAATTCTAAAGAGAGAAAGTTAGAGGTTTAGGGAACTTAGTGAGAGAAAGTGAAAGATATTATTATGAGCTCCAACTCTCTACCTTGGAAGGTAGAGAGTATTTATAGTCTTACATAAATCGCCACACAACGGGTCGTGGATCGTGCATACAAAGGGTAAAGACCCGTCCGTCCTCCACGGTGTTACTTAACTAAATACTACTTAACTTAAAAATAACTACGACTACGAGCTTTCTAATGATTACATATACTTGAGGTGACCGACTCTTTAATACCGGGAATTTCTAATTCCTAACAATCTCCCTCTAAGGGAGGTCACCTCAAACATATACTAAAATTACATTGAATACAAACATATATTACATTAAAAATTGATCTTGCATTCTTGATGTAGTGCTTTGCTTCAGAGTCGTAGTCATTGATTCTTCACATTGCATGTTTGGTTACTTCAAGTGGAGGTCTTTTCCTGATCCACGTGATAATAAATTTGAGCCAACTTTAGAGATCATCACCAATCAAAATCTCTGTGACATCCAGTGTGGTGTTGGTATTATGTGATGTTGTGACATTCGGACCGACATGCTCACATTCGGGATCATGATATCTTCTCATCGAAGTAGCGGAAGCTTTTGTTGAATCATGATATTGGCAGAAGGTAGAGAGAAGCATGGAGTGAAAATATCAGCGTCATTGATGCACTAATCATGATTTCTTTTGAGTTGAATGTGTTAAGTGAGCATGCGGCTATGGATTGACCGCTTCATTCGATCACCGCAACAGAACGCCGGGTATTCGCATACAACAGCTTAGCAATAAATCGCAAGAAAGTGTCTTTGATCACTTTCGTTGAATTGAGGTACACGGCCCACGGTTCCCCGTTGATCGACATAAGTACGCCTCTGCGATCGTATAATTCAAGAATTTCCTTGACAGGGTTTCGCAGTCTTTAGTCGTTCTCAAACCGAACATCTCAAAGAAGACAACACGAGTGAGTGAACCAAATAATTTGAGTCCACCTGATTGATGAAAAGAAATTTGAAAAACAATCGTGTATTGCTCAATAGAAATTGTTTTGCAATACAATGAAGGTTTTAATGAAAATCAATTATCAATCATAAAACACCTTTTGATTTGAAAATTAGTACACCGGTCGACGCTAATGAAAAAGAGTTTTTAAAGCACAAAGACCGGTTTTTCAAAGGTATCCGTCAATCCATAACCTGAACTATGATTGATTCAAAAGATTGAATCGCCCATTGTTTCGCTCAGTTGTCACATGGTTGATCTATATAATAGATCTCACATGCCACCTACCGGGAGCTTGTTAGATGTTGGCTCCAGAAGGCTTTCCATCTTCACAGTGAATATGTAAACACATCACTGTGGATGTTCCGCAATACCACAAGGATAATGCGTAGGACTCAAGATATAATCTCTTTCCACATTGTGTGAAACAGAGAGTCTTCATTGAAAGTGTCCTAATGAGATTTATTGATGATCTCGTGGCTCTAGACTCAATTTGTGCATATTTGGATCCTATGTCGAGACTAGGAGAGGGTCTCCTTCTTCAATATCAACAATCTCTAAGAGAAAGTCGATAGATAATGTCGGTTCCCTGTGAGAATGAAACAAGTCCTTTTAAGAGGAACTTGAGTGGTTTGGAAAGTTGAAGTGCAGGCCATCACTGGGTCCATGACGTATTGTCTTCAATACCGATGTTACCATCAGTTGCATATGAATTGAACCGGTTTCGCCTCTAAGGTTGAATAAATGGAGGGCTATTTGTTTTCACCCTTTTCTCATTCAATTCTTTTAATTCTTCAACCCTTCACTTACCGAGACTTCATAACTAGAACCTTGTTGGGTTTATTCCAAAGACTAGCTCACCAGGCACTCTTCCCATATTCTCATTTTTCTCCTTTTATCATCATACCTAAGAACTCTACACTAACTAGTGGATAGTCCCTGGTAGATCCCTCCGGTTCTGGCGGATCATGGGAACACATACCTAACCTTATCGTCCTTATATCACCATTCATAATGTAAAGTTGGTCGGTCTTTTTGGTATTGTTCATCCGCCATAGGAACCAATTGAAAACCATTTGAAAATCAATCCAGATACTTATGATATTTTATCAAAGCATTTTGTACCTGAATTGTTTTTGATATTTTTGAAGAAGAACTCCCCCTCAACATGTGAATCAAGTATTTGAAATAGTTTTCCACACGGAGGCAAGAGAAAGAATTAACTTCTTTGATTACCATTTTCTAAAAATATCAACATCACTTCCCTAATCGAATCAAGTAGATAAAGCATTTTGGGGAAGGATGAGGTTTTCATGATTTTGCTCCCCTCAATATGTGCCTCGAGATTTGAAAAGAGTTTTGCACATACTAGAGGGAACCTCGACATTGAGATAAATGATCACGTTTCAAATCATAGGTTTAAGATAGATGCTCCCCTCAACATGTGCATTGAAAATTTGAAATCGTTTGTCACATGTGGGAAGGACAAAGACATGTACGCCCTTATAAAACCATCAGTTTAAATCCAATTTAAATCACACATTCTCCCCCGATCACAATTATCAAATCATTTGAGGTTTGTGATCTCTTATAGATTTAAATTGATTTGAAAGCTCTTAAGGAGAATTGTGACTTGATTATGAAAGCGTTTTAACTGATAAGGATCGGATTTTAAGACTTTAAACTCCATTGATAAAACATGCATGTACATCTTTTGAAAACAATTTAATGCCAAATAATTTTTTAATTTAATTGAAATCATTCTCCCCTCAATCAATGACATAGGTTGTTGATTGAGAGATAGAGATTTTGACAAATAAGTCCCGATGATTATCAAAAATAGAGACCGAGTTATTTTTCAAAGCATTTAGTTTTCAGCAGATAAATGTTTATAGAATCGGAGCATGGAATTTGAAAACATGGTAAAACATGGCTCTGTTCTTTCTTTTAAAATCGGATTATTGCCCACGAAAATGACAATAAACCATAGTTTCACTTTCTCCCAAAACTATTTTTTGATTTTTTTATTTTTTTTATTATTATTATTATTTTTTTATAATTCAACAACATCTAAAGTCCCATGTCATTCTTTGAATGACAACACAAAGACCGTAGATATAATCGAACCGAGAAAAACATGACAAATTGACAATATTGTTTTGAAGATTTTTCAATTTTTTCAGATTTTTATGGATTTTTGAAAGTTTTATATTTTTCTATTTGGTTTTATAGGGTTTTATAATTTTGTATTTTGCTTTTTGGATAAATATATACAAAGATATAGATGAAGAAAAGACCTTTACTCCTCGTCTTCCTCCTGAAGACGTTTGAGTGTTTTTCGTTGAAGGCTTTTCAAGCCAAGTCGTGGAAGAATAAACTCAAACGCTCTCTAAGAGCTTTGGTGAAGATGTCCGCTAACCGGTATTCGACTTAACAAAATAGAGTTCCACCACACCGTTTTCCACTTGCTCCCCGATGAAATGATGTCGGATGTCAATGTGCTTTGCTCTTGAGTGTTGAACGTTGTTGCATGAGAGAGCAATAGCACTTTTATTATCACAAGATGAGGGATTATGTTGATTTCAAAGCCATAGTCAGATAATTGGGATCTCATCCAAAGGATTTGAGCACAACAAGATGACATGGCTATGTATTCACCCTTTGTAGAGGAAATAGAAGTACTCATTTGCTTCTTTGAAGACCAGCCCACAAGCTTATCACCCAAAAACCGAGCACCTCCCGATGTACTTCAACGGTATCTTGACATCCTCGCATGATCGCATGCATAGGTCGTTAGTGACATACCGGTGTCCTTCGGGTACCATAGTCCCATATTGATGGTTCCTTGGAGATACCGAAGAGACACGCTTAACCGCTTCAAGGTGCCTTTTAGTAGGCTTAGCCTAATATCTAGCACACATGCACACAGCGAACAAGATGTCTGGTTTGCTAGCTGTGAGGTACATCAGGGATCCAATCATACTACGATATTTCGTTTGGTCTACCATGATCCCTGAGTGGTCCTCATCAGTTTAGTTCAATGCTCAATCATGGAGTGTCAACGGTGTCACCTGATACAAATCCAAATTTCTTTAAAATTTCATTTGCATATTAAGATTGATTAATGAAAATGCCTCCTGGACTTTGTGAAATTTGTAATCCCAAGAAAATGACATTTGTCCCATCATCGACATTTGAAATTTGGAACCCATTTCTTTGAAAAACGATCACATTCATTGGGGTCAGTCGAGGCAAAGATAATATCATCAACATATATTTGAACGTGAATTAAATGTTTGCCCGACTTTCTGGTGAACAATGTTGGATCAACTGCCTTTCTGAAGCCTAGTTTCTAGATAGAAGAAACTTTGATAGCGTATCATACCATGCCCTTGGAGCTTGATTTAAACCGTAAAGAGCTTTCTTCACGATAAACGAGTAGGATGCTCTGATTCACAAAGCCTTCAGTTGGCCGTACGACAACTTCTTTAAGATCTCCGTCGAAATGCCGCCTTTACATCCATCCGATAGACTACCATGTTCTTACTTAAAGCAGGCGTTGGCTAAGAAGATTCTCGATTGCCTCGATTCGAGCCACTGGAGCAAATGATTCTTCAAAGTCTATACCCTCCTATTGACGGTATCCTTTAGCAACTAATCGAGCCTTGTTCTTTAACACATCACCATGCTCATCAAGTTTCACTTTGAAGATCCACTTTAGAGCAATGATCATAGCAAACACTGGAGCGTGTACTAATTCCCATAAATCTAGTCGATCGAACTCATAAATTTCTTCTTGCATGGCATTGAACCAGATTAGCTTCATCCATGGCGGTTTTAACATCATTTGGTTCGATCTTAGATAGTACGGAGTTGAAGAAACACCATAAGGCATCTGTTGCAAGTTGTTTCCGTGTGATACAGGATGAGAGGGATTTCCAATGATGTTGTCCAATGGATGATCGTGAGTCCATTTCTCGAGGTGTTCATGTGGCAAGGGTTGAGGGACTAAAGTAGCAGAGTCGATGTCTCCTCGAAGAAGATGGTTCGATGAAGATTCAGAGCAAATACATTTTCAAATGGAGTATCTTCAAGAGTAGCAAAGGGATTAACTTCATTATTGATACGTACATAGTTCCATGATGTACCCTTTAAGTTTGATGATTTGTTGATGAGACAGTGATCGCAGTAGGCGCTTCTTGACTTAATGATATTGAGATTGAAGGATTGACTTCATTCACAGAATATGAGCAGCCTCCAAGTAGGAATTGTCACTTCATTAGCATTGGCTCACAATGTTCATCAAACATGGGATCAAACAATTTCTTTAAATCATCTTTAGATGGAGGTACATATGGAGTTTCTGAAGAAGAATTTGGTATAAGGGATGAACTAATGGGACTGTTTTGAAGTGCGGGTCCTGAACCTGAGTGTCCAGAGCCATAGGACCACCGCTATGATAGAAACTCTCTCGACTATCTTTATCAACCCATATGTAGACAATTTGAAGTGACCATCGAGCAAAGAAAACTCGATATACCAAACTTGAAATCAAGAAGAATTCCATGCATTTGCATCTTAAGCTCGCCTTTTTGAATTTTAACTTCAATCTCAAATAAGTGATAGTTGATTAACTCTGATGTAATCGCTTGTGTCAATGCCAACATGAATAGGCGTGACAAACCGGATGTACGGTCACGATCCACCGAATGAACCGGAACAAATGATTTCTCGACATTAATGCATTCTTCCTAAAGGTATACATGTAGAGACCGATCTGGAAGATTCACCACAAATGTCTTCGTGTTAATGGGCGTCATTTTCCTTAATGTTCATGTGGTTGATTTATACGTTACAATGAGAGGAAACGATAATCCGAAAGATTTGGCAAAGTAATACCAAAGAGCGGATCATTATTCAATAATGCAACTTACAATATCATGATAGTCATTATGAACGCCTTTGTGAAATAACCGAAGATAAGGTTTCTTGAGAATTCAAGAAGTACTTTAGATGGTGAACCAGTTGAGTCAATAGTACTGAGCATAAGCTTCGGAGCCGGATGATCAACATTCGTCGAAGGTTGAAGGTACTCATCAAACATATCTTTGAAAAACAATGAATCCCAAACATTGATTCCTAATTATCCTAGTAAGTGAAGCATTAGGCGCTGGAGAGAGTCATCAAAAATCAAAACAATGAATCCTGCTTATCCTTAGTATATTAACTCATAATCAAAAAGAATATACACTCATCATCATCAAAAATAAAGTCGTATAACCATTATTCAAACATCCATCATCATGTAGTATATTCACTTTTCTCCCCCTCAAAAATTGCATCCGAAGTTGCCATTTTGATTTAGCAAGTGAATAAGAGTATACACCAATGAACATAGACCCACTTGATGATTGAATGAAGCGGAAAAACATGAAGCTTGTTGATGAAGAATGTAGATGAGTATGGCCATTCATGAGAGAATTTCTTTAGCTGAAGATAAAGCGACAAAAGAGCGTACACTTTTCTTTTCTTTGAAGAACGGGCCCAAGTGTTATCTGCAGACACCATAATGATGAAGAACGAGGCTCGAAATCGATGAACAAACGTCATTGTTTAGAGCCCACCATATGTTTAGAGCCAATCCAAATACCAAGGGACGATTTGTACGACCTGCTTGGACAACAGTGACGAAGATAGAGAATTGGAAACATTGGATCCCCACGTCCGATGGGTTCCTTTGGTTAGCACAAGAAATCTTTGAATCAACAGAAACCCTAGATGCAATGGCATTATCCCTAGGAGCTGAACTAGTAGAAGCATTAGACTTAGTCAAGGAACATTTTGTGCTTAATGGGATTATTCTACCGGCCATTTCCAAACCTTAACGGGCACTACTCTAGGCATAGTGGATCTAGTTAAGGGGCAAGGTTTGCCATTCGTGAATATTCGACTGTTGGTTTCCACTGAAATCCTACATTGGTAAAACATTCTCTGTAGGTTTCCAGGATTGCTTAATTGCTTCGCTCTCAAACTTTCTTAATCGGTTATGAATTTTAGACCTCGAGAATAACACATCACATTTATCATGATTACCGAAATTAAACATTTTGCATGTTTTGACAAAGATAAGGCCTCAATTAATTTTAGTAAGCTTAGAGCTAATACTAGAACTAACACGATTTATTTTGTTCAAATCAAACTTCTTGTCCCTATGGTGTTCTTTCACTTCCTTATCATGATCACTTTTAGTTTGCGTAATCCTATCCTTCTTTTCATAGCTTCTAGGTTTTGACCCGCTAACTTTAGTGTCAATCTTAACATCCTGTAGAAAGTAACGATGGGAACATTACATGGCTTCACTACTTTCGCATTCCCGGTCTAGAAGTGCCGGATCTCAAATTCTAGGAGGCACATTAATGTTTCCTTTCTTAAGACTGGGCATAGAACGGATTTCCTGCTTGGAACTAGGCATAGAACAAGGCATCACAGCTTTGCCTTTGCACCTAAGGTTAGGATTTGGACATGTTGCAATTACACATTCTAGCAACTCGAGATCATTTGGCCCGGAGGCAAGCAAACCTAATTTCACTATCAAGAGGTTTGTTAATGAAATCCTCTTCGACAATCTCACGGAGACATTCTAGACTATCCTTAAGGTGA
Source organism: Chrysanthemum makinoi (assembly GCA_910596185.1). Taxonomy (NCBI): domain Eukaryota; kingdom Viridiplantae; phylum Streptophyta; class Magnoliopsida; order Asterales; family Asteraceae; genus Chrysanthemum; species Chrysanthemum makinoi. The sequence goes on along the minus strand of OU343220.1, from coordinate 274,357,288 downwards.
GCACGGTATTCATGAAAAGCATGTTCATTATTCCTAAGATGAGGAGGAATATATTTAACTGCACATGTATTTGCAATCTAAGGGTGACTTTGAGACAACATTCTTATTGAAAACAAGTGGCGCTTTCCCATTTCTGACTTCTCGATTCTCAATTTCCTTTTGTAAAGACGTTATTTTTTCGTTGTTTTGGTCACGGTGACTTTTATTGTATCATATAACTCTTTAAAAGTGTCGCTTAACTTTTCATTTTCTTCGAGAAACTCTCGCCCTTTTGTAATGCATTTACCAAGTTTTGAAGATGAAAAGTTTGAGAATACTGAGAATCTAAAGGAGGAGGCATTTGGGATCCAAATACTTCCTTCTTTTCACCTTTAGTTGTAGAGATTTGGGTTTTCAATCTTCCGATCGTGTTACAATGAGCTCGAATCGTTCATCACGCTTGCTAATTTCAAAACTGCATCAAATTCGAGCATCCAGGATGTCTTGATATTTGAGGTTTTAACATTTTCTTTAGATGTTGATATTTTAATTGCAAAGCAAGATGCTCAACTTCCAATTTAGAAAAACTGTTTCACCAGGTTATCATGATCATCCCGTTCAATTTTCTCATGCAATTTAGAATTAGTTTTTTCAAGCTCAATGACACGATCATGGGAGACTTTCAGAGCAATAGATAATTCATGAAATTGAGAAGCATTAATGGAACAATTTGTAGCAATGTAAAACACATCTTGAGTAATACATTCAGAATAAGATTCTCATTCAAGGTATGCAAGTTCTTCCTCTCAATCTCATTATATTTTAATTCTCGCTCATAGTTACTAACCTCAACTATCATTGCATCAAATTCCTTTTCCATTTCTTTAATATCTGATTTTATCCCCTTTTTAAGACTCTCAAAATGATCTTTTAGTTGTTTAAAGAAAGGCATGACCTCAGTTAGATAGCATTCTTTTGTTTGCTCAAAACCCCTTTCTCCTTCAGTTATCCCAGTGGGTGTGATCCTTTTCTTACAAGTTTTTTCAAAATCGACAAATAGTTGAAGAATAACATATTGACTGATTAAGGTCTTGCTCTTAGTGGCAATAGTTCTAGGAACTAAATGCATTGGTGTATTTGGAGGATACACATGTACCGCTTTAGGGAATTTCCTACAAGGGGGATTCTTTTCAACAAGATTTTCAGCCTTTTGCAAGTCCATATCCTTTTTCCAGAACACTTGTTCAGGGGTCAATAGAGTCCGAGGCTTAAACATGTTTAAGGATATCCAATTTTCCTTAGTGTAATCATGGGGTTTCATCGTTATCTTGTTCTTTTTTACACTGGGATCTTCTAGCTTCTTATTCATTTTCTCCCTAGTGACTTCATCCGATTTCTTATCTTCCTCCTGCACTCAACAAGAACTAGGTTTCTCGTCTAGGTTTAAGGATCTCATTACCATCATACAAAGCACCTTATGAGCTTCTAGCCTTTTTACAAGCCTCAGGGTTTGGTTCATCAACTAAGGCAACACTATGTTTATCACTTTGAACTCTATGCTTAGTGATCATGTGAGCAAATCCTTAATGGTGTTTCCTTGCACGTACAACTTATTTTCAAGCTTGTTTTTCAAAGTTTTTAGATTAGAAAAATCATTCAAAAGTTTTGATTCCTTAGCATTAAATTCTTGCTTAAGCATTTTAACATTTTCTTGAAGTTCTTGTTTTTGCTTAGCAATTTTAGAAAGCTTTTCTTGTAAGGAATTTAACTCTTGTTTTAATACTTCTTCTCTAAACCTACTTTTTCTAATAGTTGTAATGATTTGGACATCCATTTCCTCGCACACGGGTGGTCAACTCTAACTTAGCACGCTGTTCATAAATAGCAACCTGATCCTTATATATGTTAAGCTTCGGTTATATGAATCATCGTGCACAAATGCACAGTACTCATGCAGTTCATAATCATCATTTTGAGTAGAAGATGCACAATAGGTACAATGAGTAAACTTCCATGCAACTTACCTCTCATTGACATGACAGCCGCGACGTGGTGCATCTCTATCTTGGGTACATCCGAAGCTTCCATGGAGCGTTCCTTTGCATTAACTTGCATTGTGTTGTGCCCTCTCTCTTGTGAATTTGAGCACGAAGATTCCATTTTTCCATTATCCGACTCATCATTTTTGTTGTCACTGACATTCTCATTCAACAACACCATTCTTCAACGTGATACATTACCCAACTTATCACAACATTCTTTCATCTCACCGACACTCATTCACGTATTCATTCTTTTGAGCAGATTCTTCAATGTACTTTTTCACATTATCCATGAGTTGGATAAATGTTTCAATGAATTCCTCAATTTCCATTCCAAGTATGTTTTTGAAGGAAATTCCAAGTGTTGATCGTATCTCAATAATATTCCCATGATGAATGGTCAAATTGTTTGTAGATTACTTGAAGAGCCGGACTGAACCATCCTTTTGAACCTCTTTATTGGTAAGTTGCAGCTTTAAGTGTTCTAAGTTCAACAAGAAGCTTCTTGTCAATGTAGGTAAGTCTTGCGGAAAAGAGCACTACATGTTCGATCCCCGCCTATGGATAACAGCTTGTATGAGGTGCGATGAAGTAGTCGAGATATGGCTCAATCGCAGATTCCATTTGGCGTATTCTCATTGTACTCAGAACATAAAGATCTCACATCCTCATTGATTAATTCAAACATCTTTAACCGTCAGGTAGCATACTTTATCATTGTTGTCCACAGCATCATACAATTTAAGCACTTCAAAATCAATCGGTCAAGAGAGTAAGACATGATGTGGTGGAATGCACAGGATTTTACAAGTCTATGATTTAAACCGAGAAATAGAATCTTTTCAAGGATTTTACTAAAATTAAGACCAAACCGTTAAGCAATGACCAATGGAATGTGTTAAGATGACTGATGGATTGTCAAAATGATAGACAATTGTGTGTTAGGACATATAATTGTTTGTAGGATTAGCAGAGATGTTGTTTGGTTGAGATTTGGATTCGTTTATGCACGATTTTCCTGAGAAATTTAGGTCTAAAAATATAAAAACCTCAATAACTTTTGTTCAGAGCGGATTTAGCCCTCGAAGGTTTACCCGAATGAACATTCTCCTCGTTCTCACGGTCGTTTTGATGGGTAGAACGCTGAAAACGGAGTTACGGATCAAAAGTTATAGCCGTTTGAAGTTTTGTCGGGAAAAGTCAACAAGTCGCTAAGAATTCTGGAACCAAGTCGCTAAGACCAAGTCGCTAAGTAGCAACTCGCTAAATCACCAAATCGCTAAGCACCAAGTCGCTACACAGTCAAGTCTCTAAAGAGCAACTCGCTAAGGTCCAAGTCGCTAAGAATACTAAGTCGCTAACAAAATTTTGGCAGCAATTCGCTACTCAAGTCGCTAAAACTTCAAGTCGCTAAAGAGCAACTCGCCATGTACCAAGTCGCTACCACCAAGTCGCTACCGTAGTGGAGAGTCCACTACTTGTACTGTTAATCGCTAGGTCTAAGTCGCTAGCTCCAAACCTGTAACTCGCTACAAAATTGTGAAGCAAGTCGCTAGCAAGAAAGTTATACCGTGAGCCAAGTCGCTAACTTGAAAAACTTCCAAAACACACTTTTCAATCCAAAAACAACCCAACCACGATGATTCAAGCCTTCTCCAAATCACAACCTACACACTTATGATGATCCTAAACACAAAAGTACAATCAAAATCCAAACTTTAACACAAGAAATCAACCAAATGATGCACAAACCACTAAACTTTTTCAAACTCAAAACCACCTAAAAACCACTAGAAAGCCAAAGATGTGCAAGATATGATCTAACCATGGCTCTTGATACCAAATTGTTGGATATTGGATTTCACAAACACATCAAACCATTAACACAAGTAGGCATATAAGTGGAATTCTAGAGAGAGAAAGTTAGAGGTTTAGGGAACTTAGTGAGAGAAAGTGAAAGATATTATTATGAGCTCCAACTCTCTACCTTGGAAGGTAGAGAGTATTTATAGTCTTACATAAATCGCCACACAACCATGGATCGTGCATACGGGGTAAAGACCAGCCCTCATTCTCCACGGTGTTACTTATCTAAATACTACTTAACTTAAAATAACTACGACTACGAGCTTTCTAATGATTACATATACTTGAGGTGACCGACTCTTTAATACCTGGAATTTCTAATTCCTAACATTTTCTTTTCCTAAGAAGTGTTGCAGACATTTGTGAAAGGTGTCTCAAGTGTCAAGACAACGATATTAGTGAAGAGTATCTTTCGTCCATATCATAAGCACTTGTGATAAGTGCTTAGAAGTCAAGACTAGAAGCATTAGTGAAGGGTGCTTAGAAGTCAAGACATAATACATTAGTGAAGGGTGTCTTGAAGATCTAGTTAAAGGCATTAGTGAAAGGTGCCTTAGATGTACATTCGATATGGTGTGTTTCGATGTACAAGATAGATTAGTACTAGATCCAAGGATATTGATATCCTTGATGATGTTGTAAAAAGGAGTTGGTCTCCTTTGGGATTAGTCATTGGTGTTGTGTTGGGTAGTAGTTCCTCCATTGCAATGGAACTAGGTGCTTAGCCTAGTACCTAATAAAGGGTAGGCGACGTTGTGTAGGTGTGGTTCACCTTGGTGTGAAAGAACCCGGTGGTTAGCCTAGCACCGTATAAAGGGTAGGCGACGTTGTGCTAGGTGTGGTTCACCTTGGAGTAGTGTTCACCTTGGAAAAAGGGTAGGCGACGTTGTGAAGGCTTCTCCGCCATAAGGAGATTGGTGTAGTGTTTACGAACTCTCGAGTAGATGATTCGGGGAGTGGAGTGGGGCAAGGAAGGTGTCCTTGTAGCCGAACCACTATAAATAATCGCATTGTGGTTTTGTGCTTCGTACTCTTATCTTTTCATTACATACCTTTATATGCTTGTTTATCAACATCCAACACACACATCCAAATAGATTGATATAAGTCGATCTAAATAGATTAAAAGGAAGTTTTAATTGGCAAAACTATTCAACCCCCCCTTCTAGTTTTCCACAATTGGCATCAGAGCTTCGTTACTATGTTTCTTGAAGTATATTGTACTTTAAAAACTTGATACGATCCATAGTTAATTGAAAACTACAAAGAAAGTTTTTCATAAAAACAAACACCATGTCTTTTAAAACTCTTTGTTTAGATGTTGATTAGATGACAACATTTCTTAGTATTTATTTCCTATTTAAAATGCACTAATCTTCTTTGTCATGTTGATTAGTCAAAGCTCATACCCGCCAAGCTATAGGAATCGTTTGGTAACAAGAATACCTTCCTTAAGAAGGTATCTTAAACACAAAGGAGCCGGAATCGTCTAAGTGACATTTATTGTGTCATTTGTAAAGACATTCTTAAGTTCGCTGGAGGTATGATTTACTTCTTATGACATTTGCTTGATAATTAAGTATACCTATTTAGGTATTTATATGATTATCTTTTGTGCATATACATGTATTACTTGAAGCTTCATTAGGAAGCCTTTTTCTAACATAACGTGTTATTTTTCGCCTAAATTCGAAGTATATAAAACTTGTGTTTTATTTCTTTTAATCCAATAATAAAACAAAACACAAATTTCAAAAATTCTCCTTCCCCATAAATAAACCACTCGATGCCCACTTTATCAAATCCACACTTTTTCAAATCTTTCAATTTAAAAAATTTACTCTCACTCAAAACTTCATCCTCCTCTCCATTTCATCTCAACCGAAACCAAGAAGAATTGTCTTCAACATGGTTTACATCGCCCTCGTGCTTATCGCCTTAACACTCATCGTACTTTTGTTTCCTATGATGAAGTTCACATACGAAGACATATACTTTGTGTTGTTAATCTACATTGGGGTTATATACCCAATCCTTTGTATCATCCTTAGCATTGAAATGAAATATTACTAATAATCTAAGTTTATCTAGGTTATTATCATAATGTGTTTATCATTGTTTTATTTCTTTCTCTCGTGATACATTAGAAGTCATGTATGCATGTTAAAAGAAAATGTAGGCTAAAACACATATCTTGGTATAAAACTATGACATCTAAAAACGTATGCTTTTCATCATAAAATCTGTTTCTGTTACTACATATCTACGGATCCCGGAATACATACTAGCCGGATCCCTTTTGTAAAGAAACCGTGGGATCCGTCCTCTATGGAGAACAGTTTTTTCATGCAAATTAAAAACCACTTTTCTTCTAAAAGTAATACTCCACTAGAATGTCAAAACCATAAGAGAGTTAAATGTCATTGTTGTTAAAAACCATTGTTAATAAAATTCTAGTTAAAACATTAGATAATCATAGGTTGACCACAAACATCACTTTCTATTAACTCATCTTTTCTATAGGTTCAACTATGACGCATGAATATGAGTTTGATTTTTCACTCACTAGCGTCTACACTCCAAACATCTCCCTTGAACCCAACACACCTGGCATTCATGTTCGTGGGTTCAATAACCTCGAAAACCATCACTTCCACGAAGGACGTATTGTAGACATCTCTCTACAATTCGAAAAAGGTATCAATACCTCCTTCCGAGCCATAGGACTAGAATGTCTTCTTGAAATCAACGAAGATATGTCCAAGGTTCATAATGGAATTCTTCCGTCAAGTTGAACTCATTTAACGAGGATCACTTTCTATCTCTTTGGTTTTATATCCAAAACCAAAAGTTTACTTTAACCCTTGGGCATTTTGCTCACATCCTCCGAATTCCAAATCATGGACAATGTGCCTTCACCGAAGATTGGTCTCTTGATTCTCTCTTCAACTTTCATGAAGAAAATAGTCCATATTGTTCACACATACCCTCCCCGGAAAATTTACATCGCATTATATGCAATCCTCGACCATATTACTCCGATCCAAACATTATCTTCACACGGGACATCCGAGAAGAGTAAGATCCCCTTGCACTCATCCTACGTGAAAATGTTTGGAGCCTTAGGGGAAATCGAGAAATCCTTCCCGCTTGTTGTGCATACATAATGTATTATTTGCTAACACAACAACCATACAATCTCGCCTACTTCTTCGCAAGGCGAATAGTAAATCTTCAAGGCTCCAAGAATAAACTCATCCCTTATGTAATGTTCTTGACGAGCCTCTATCATAATGTTATGCACTTTCATCCTCAATTTCAAAGTTCGTTGTACGTACTTGTGAACAAGATGATGGAACCGCTAAACATATCTCTCATGAAGACTTTCTTTATTTTTGATTTTACCAACACTCATCAACCACGTGATGATCCTCCTAGCGAAAACACTCAAGGAACCTAGTAGTTTTTCAAATACAATCAATCCTCTTGTACTCGTGCTTTATCAATGTAATCCTATTTCCTTCATGAAATAAAACATCTTACATTTTTGATATCTTAGTGTTAGAACCCCTTTAAAATAACCTTGGAATATAATGCATTGTCAAGATCATTTCATACCTTTAGTAAAGGTTCTGCTGAGCAGATCGACGGATCCCAAAGTTTGTGCTACACGGATCCCTACATTTAGGGAATCATGGGATCCGGCAAATAGAAAATGCAATTGCAAGCATTGTATTTCAAAAATATCCTTAGAACACCTCACACTAAGCTAGACATAGTGTCTTAAGGCAAATTAAGTCCTTATCAAGTTAAGTAGATCCTTCCTACTCACACATAACTCACCTAGATCACACAAAAAAACGCTTGTAGATCTATTGTTTCATTTTAATCCATTGCTCTTCCGCTCTTAAGCTCACACATCATTTTTCACATGATCCCTCATATATAAATGTTGGAAACCTCTTATAGCAAAATCGATCATAATCATCCTTACGACAAAATTGGTCAAAATTGATCAAATCCTAGTTTTTCCATCTTAAGCCTCTAGGATATTTTCCAAATGATTAATCTAAGTTACTATCTGATATCTAGGATCATTTAGCTTCACTTGACACTCTCAAAATATTTAGTTTCATTCTTGTTCATTCATTGGTACTCATGAAAGTTCCAATTTCTTCCATAAAAGGCAATCATTAGCTACATTACTCCTTACCTTCAAGTACTTACGCACCCATTCATTTAAGACACTTAGGAGGACTGAAACACTCAAATTCATATTGATCTTAGATCCTAGAAACATCATTTCTACTCTTTCATAGCTGCTGAGAGTCGGATCCCTAGGATTAGCCTAGACGGATCCCTCTGAGGAGGGAACCGTGGGATCCGGGGGACAGATTATGTCAACTCTTGCTAAAACAATAATTTCAACTCATCTTTCTAACTCAAACAATCCATCTCATCTTAAATGAGTTCCTAGATCAAGCAAACGCTGAAGTTGACTCTTGTGCATGTTAATCATCACATTCCAATGAATTTTAGTGGCTTAAGGCTTAAATGGACTTGCCAAATCTCTTGCTTTATAAACCACATTGTTAGGACTTCCATAGTCATCACCTTCATCCTAATTTTCAGCACTTAAGAAACCCTTACAAACTTCTTGAAATCATCTCATCATGAGGAAAACTCCAAGTAGTAACTTATCCACCAAAGAACCACCCAAGCAAATTGCTCGTGTTGTACACGAAATTTCTTCAACCGAATCATCTCCGATCAAGCCAACAAATGCAAGGATCTCTTCTCAACCAATCAAACAAATTCCTAAAAGGATATTTCCTACAAAACTATATATGCCAAACACCACCATACCTCCTAGGCCAAACAATATCATCTCCACTAAACCATCACCATTGGTTCCAAGAGCTATCTCTTTTACATCTCCACTATCATAACCACACCTCTACAATTTAGAGGATTTGCCTCCTAGTCCGTCTCATCCTCCTCCGCCGACAACATTCTCCTCATTAGGAGGAATAATGGTACAAAATCAAGGTGTTGACTCAACATTTGCTCCGGCTTTCTTTTCATAGTTTCCATCATATAATCCTATTTGGATTATGAGAAATCATCAAAGTCAACCACCCAACCATATGGAAGTTGACACTTCTCTACCACCACCATCACTCTTGGTCGAGCCATTCTTAAATGCACCTCCACCAATCCCTCCGTCGTTTGAAGCTCCACAAGCTGCTTCACTTGATCCTTCGCATCAAGCCATTTCATTTCTTGCACCGCCACTACCTAGCCATGACAAAGATTGTTATCATTGTTAACATGTTGAAAGTTTGATACATGAAGTACCAGAAGACCAACGTTTCATGTTTTATTATCTCCTCGAACGTTTCGACGTGATTAAACCTAAACAAAACTTGAGCTAGAAGATTTTAGTGGTGTCCTAGCATCAAGCGATAGTTGGTCTAGAAATTCCTAGTCATGTATTTTATTTTTATTTTTTCTTAGTTTTTAGAGTCATGTATATCATAACTCTAGTTTTATTAAATGAAATTACATGCTACTTGCTTTATTTCTGAGTATATGATTACGTTGTATTCATATCTCACTTGTGTGATAACATTGATTGTTATATCACCATTGCTGAAATTGATCATCAACTATAGGGATCCCTCAAAATTGCCTAGACGGATCCTTACTAGGAGGGAACCGTGGGATCCGTGAGACAGTAAACTACTTTTCTACTAACTTGGACAACATGTGCAGGAAATTTTGAATCATACTTGCTTTCTAACCTTTGTTTTGTAGTTATTCAATCTACACTTGAAGACTTTGACACCATAAAGCTAGGGGGAACTTTGTGTCAAAGAAATACATTGAAAATTACTTGCAATATTAGGATTACATTTCTTGACATCCCTTAGCAAAATTGCAATCATCAAGGGGGAGCACATTCTTCACTTAGACGAAATCTTTTGCAAATTAGTTGCAAACAAACTACCGTAGTATTACTTTCTTGAAGCCTTTACATAGGGATGGACTCGTCAAGGGGGAGTAAAAGTCGAGATCCTTTCCCGTTACTTGCTCTCTATTTCTGTTTATCTCTTTCACATGTTTTTTCTAAAACAATGTGTTAGTTTCCTTTCGAAGCTCTTTTTGTTTCGACAAAAAGGGGGAGAAGAAAGTAAAAACTAAAAATTCAAACTTTTACGAATTTTAGATTTTCCTTAAAACAATTTTATGTTTTGTCATCAACAAAAAGGGGGAGATTGTTAATACAAATAAGCCGTAAAAATGTTTATTTATATTTTACGATCTTCTAATGTTTTGTCGATAACAAACGTAAAATCATTTTAACGAAACAAATAAAATACGTAAATGGTTTGAACTAATAGTTTCTAACATATTCACATAAAATAATAAAACAAGTATAAGTGATTTTATGATTTAATATTACATATGTACAACAACTAGTCTTTACATATTTGGGTAAAATATACACATAGCTAATATGTAGTATATTGGGTAAAATAAATGGGTAGAAACTTAAGTATCATAACCTATTAGGCAAATACATTGAATGTAGTTGGGTACAACCCAAAGCCCATGACCCATGGAGCTTGACCCATAACCCATTGCATGACATCATGCTTATATCATATATGGATAATATCCATAACCTATGGTTTTGACCCATACTCATGTGACTAGGTGCATTCACTCAAGAGATACATTGTATCTAGCTAAAGACCCATGGATCAACCCATGACCTATGACCCATAACCAAAATACCCATGGGTAAAGGCGACCGTCCCACGGATCCCTAGCTTTACGCTAGATGGATCCCTTGTGGAAGGGATCCGTGGGATCCGGGGAACTGTAGAATTTTTCCTTTATAAATAGTGAGCCATTTCTTTATTGTTTCTCACTCCTTTCTAACAAACTTTCCCCAAGAGTTAAAAACTCTCTAACCTCATATCCAAGAGATCTGTGTTTGTAATTTTGTTTTTGTGTGATCTTCTAGGTTCCTCTTAAAGGCAAGATCACCACCTTTGAAGTCGAGCAAGCTCAATTCCATGAGTTGCGATGCTTCCTCATCATCAAGACTATTGAAGTCTTCTTGTTGATGATTGTTTTTCTTTTCCTAAGAAGTGTTGAAGACATTTGTGAAAGGTGTCTCAAGTGTTAAGACGGAGATATTAGTGAAGGGTAGCTTTCGTCCATATCATAAGCACTTGTGATAAGTGCTTAGAAGTCAAGACTAGAAGCATTAGAGAAGGGTGCTAAGAAGTCAAGACACAAGACATTAGTGAAGGGTGTCTTGAAGATCTAGTTAAAGGCATTAGTGAAAGGTACCTTAGATGTACATTCGATATGGTGTGTTTCGATGTACAAGATAGATTAGTACTAGATCTAAGGATATTGATATCCTTGATGTTGTAAAAAGGAGTTGGTCTCCTTTGGGATTAGTCGTTGGTGTAGTGTTGGGTAGTAGTTCCTCCATTGCAATGGAACTAGGTGTGGTTCACCTTGGTGTGAAAGAACCCAGTGGTTAGCCTAGCACCGTATAAAGGGTAGGCGACGTTGTGATAGGTGTGGTTAACCTTGGAGTGAAAGAACCCGGTGGTTAGCCTAGCACTGGAAAAAGGGTAGGCGACGTTGTGAAGGCTTCTCCGCCATAAGGAGATTGGTGTAGTGTTTACGAACTCTTTAGTAGGTGACTCGGGGAGTAGAGTAGGGCAAGGAAGGTGTCCTTGTAGCCGAACCACTATAAATACTCGCGTTGTAGTTTTGTGCTTCTTACTCTTATTTTTTAATTACATACCTTTATATGCTTGTTTATCAACATCCAACACACACATCCAAATAGATTGACATAAGTCGATCTAAATGGTTTAAAAGGAAGTTTTAATTGGCAAAACTATTCAACCCCCCTTCTAGTTTCCCATAGTGTTCTTGTAACATATTGGATTTCATAAACACACTAAACCGTAAGATCAAATACGCGTATTACGAGTTCTAGAGAGAGAAAGTTAGAGGTTTAGGGAACTTTAATGAGAGAACAAAAAATCTTATTATGAGCTCCAACTCTCTACCTTGGGAGGTAGAGAGTATTTACAGTCTTACAATAAATGCCACACAACCAGTCAGATCGTGCATATAGTGGTAAAGACCGTCCATTCTCCCACGGTGTTACTAAACTAAATACTACTTAACATAAAATAACTACGAGCTTTCTAACGATTACATATACTTGAGGTGACCGACACTTTAACTACTGGATTTTCCAAATCCTAACAATCTCCCCTAAGGAAGTCACCTCAAAACACACATTACATTACATAGAAAACAAATGATATTACATTGAGATAGTTCTTGGATTCTTGTTCTCAGAGTAGTCTTTGATTCTTTTGCATGTTTTGGATAATCTGAGTGGAGGTCTTTAACTGATCCACGTGATACTGAGTTTTGATACCAGATCATCCAACATTAAATCTCCGACTATCCATTGTGGTGTTGGTATTATGAGATCTTGTGACTTTGGACCCATGCTCACATTCTCGATCATGATTTCTTCTTATCGAGTAGCGAAGCTGCTGATTCATGATATTGCCAGCAGAAAGGTAGCATGGAGTAAAATATCGAGTCATTGATGCACTAATCATGATTTCTTTATATATGAATATGTTGTGTGAACATGCGCTATGGATTGACCGCCACCATCACCAAACGCTGGGTGTACCGCATAAAACAAGAAGCAATAAAGCAAATCGAAAAGTGTATTTGATCACTTTCGATGAATTGAGGTACACGCCCACCTGCCTCGCTGATCAAGACAAGTACTACCGCGGATCGTATAATTTCAAGAATTTTCGATAGGTTTCGCACCGCTCTAGCCGTTTCAAACCGAACGCCTCAAAGAAGACAACACGGAGGAGTGAACCAAAGGGAAATGAGATTCAACCGATTGATGAAAAGAGATTAGAAAAACAATCGTGTATTGCTCAATAGAAATTGTTTTTGCAATACAACTAAGGTTTTAATGAAAATCAATTATCAATCATAAACACCTTTTATTTTGAGAAATAAGTACACAAATGACGTGCTAAAGAAAAGAGTTTTAAGCACAATGACCGTTTTTCAAAGGTATCCGCCAATCCATAACCTCGAATCCGTGATAGATTCAAAAGATTGAATCTTCCATTGTTTCTCGCCCGCTTGTCACATGGTTGATCTATTGGATAGATCTCACATGCCACCCAACAGGAGCTTGTTTGATGTTGGCTCCGAAGGCTTTCCATCTTCATCGTGAATATGAATGCATATCACTTAGATGTTCCGAAATACCACAAGGATAATGCGTAGGACTCATAAGATATAATCTCCCTTTCCACATTGTACAACAGAGTCTTCATTGAGAGTGTCCTAAAGAGATTTATAAGATGATCTCGTGGCTCTAGAGTCAATTGTGCATATTTCGTTCCTATGCCGGAGACTAGGGAGAGGGTCTCCTTCTTCAATATCAACAATCTCTAAGAGAAAGTCGATAGATTATGCGGTTCCCCGTGAGAATGAAACAAGTCCTTTTAAGAGGAACTTGAGTAGTTTGGAAAGTTGAAGTGCTAAGGCCACCGGGTCCATGACGCCTTGTCTTCAATACCATGTTACCTTGGTAACCACCAGAGTATATGAATTGAACCCGGTTTTCGTCTATAGTTGAATAAATGGAGGGCTATTTCTTTTCACCCTTTTTCACATTCAATTTTTTTTCATTTTTCAACCCCTTCAGACTTAATGAGACTTCATTACTAGAACCTTGTTGGGTTTATTCCAGATCTAGCTCACTCAAATCCAAGACTCTTCTCATATCTCACTTTTCTCCTTTTTTCATCATACCTAAGGACTTCTACACTATTTAGTGGATTGTCCCTGGTAGATCCTCCTGTCTCAAGGATCATGGGACCTCTACCTAACCTTATCATCCTTATATCACCATACATAAAGTAAAGTTGGTCGTCTTTTTGGTATCGTTCATCTGCCATTAGAACCAATTGAAAACCATTTGAAAATCAATCAAGATACTTGTGATATAGAATCAAAGCATTTTGTATCTTAATTGTTTTGATATTTTAGAAATGCTCCTCAACCTATGCATAAAAATTTAAGATTTGTTTAGCACATGGAGGCAAGAGATCTTTGAAATCGTTAGATTAAGAATGAAAGGTCCAATCTTTTGATTAAGATTTTCTAAAATGATCATCATCACTTCCTAATCAATTTGAGTAGATAAAACATTTTAAGGAAGGATGAGGTTTTCACAAGTTTGCTCCCTCAATATGCTCTAAATTTGAAAGTTTATTAGTGTTTGCACATATTGAGGGAACCTCGCACTTAGAGACAATTCAGTCACGTTTCAATAATTTGAGGTTTAAAATAGATGCTCCCCTCAACATGTGCATGGAAAATTTGAAATCGCTTTGTCACTTACGGGAGGTAAACATGCTAAACACTTATGAAACCATTTATCTAATTATCAGTTTAAATCCAATTTAAATCACAAATTCTCCCACACTCTTATCAAATCATTTGAGATTTGTGATCTCCGTAGATTTAAATTGATTTTGAAAGATTTTAAGGAGAATTGTGACTTGATTTGTGCATTTTAACTGATAAGGTTGGATTTTGAGACTTTAAACTCCATTGATTAAACATGCATAATTATCTTTTGAAAACATAATAATAAATCAAGGTCCGGAACCAATTGTAACATTTGTAAAACCATTAGAGTAGACCTTACTCATTTAAGTGCCAATTGTTTGAAAAGAACACTTTTTGATTTAATTGAAAATCATTTCCTCTCAATCAACGCAACAAAGTCAGATTGATGAATCGGGATTTTGACACTGATAAGTTCTTTTGATTTTCAAAAATAGAGTCCGGGTGTTCTCAAACAATTGACATTAAACATTTGTCTTGTTGATGACAAACGTTTGTTTTAGAATCAGAGCATTAGGATTGAAACATGAGATAAAGCATGGCTCTGTTCTTTCTTTGAAAAGCGGGTTATTGCCTGAAATAACAGTAAACCATTTATTTCTCTTTCTCCCAAACATATTTTTTTTTAAAGAACATTCGAACAACATCTAAAGTCCCGTATCATTCTTTGAATGACAGCATTAAGACCGTAGATATTTATCGAGTCAAGAAAGAAAAGAAAAAAAAATATTTTTGAGATTTTTCGAGATTTTCAGATTTTTATGGATTTTTGAAAGTTTTATAATTTTCTATTTGTTTTTATAAGGTTTTATAATTTTGTATTTTGTTTTTTGGATAAATATATACAAAGATATAGATGAAGGAAAGGCCTTTACCTCGTGGTTCCTCCCGAAGACGTTTGAGTAGCTGTGAAGGCTTTTCAAGCCAAGTCGGAAGAATAAACTCAAAACGCTCTTCAGAAGAGCTTTGGTGAAGATGTTCGCTAACCGGTATTCGACTTCACAAAATAGAGTTCCACTACACCGCTTTCCACTTGCTCCCCATGAAATGATGTCGAATCTCGATGTGCTTTGCTCTTGAGTGTTGAACGTTGTTGCATGAGAGAGCAATAGCACTTTATTATCACGCAGTAGGGATTTTGTTGAATTCAAAGCCATTGTCAGATAATTGTGATCTCATCCAAAGGATTTGAGCGCAACAAGATGACATGGCTATGTATTCACCAGAGAGGAAATAGAAGTACTCATTTGCTTCTTTGACACCACAAGCTTATCACCCAAAAATCGAGCACCTCCCCGACGTACTTCGACAGTATCTTGACATCATGCATGATCGCATCTCGATAGGTTATTAGTGACATACCGGTGTCCTTCGGGTACCAAAGTCCCATGTTGATGGTTCCTTGGAGATACCAAAGACCGCTTAACCGCTTCAAGGTGCTTTTTAGGCTTAGCTGATATCTAGCACACATGCACACAAATGAACAAGATGTTCTGTTCAAGTAGCTGTGAGGTACATCGTGGATCCAATCATGCTACGATATTTCATTTGATCTACAATGATCCTCGAGTGGTCCTCATCCGCTTAGTATGTTCAATCATGGGAGTGTCAACGTCATGATACAAATCCAATTTTTTTTAAAATCTCATTTGCATATTTAGATTGATTTATGAAAATGCCTCGGGACTTTGTGAAATTTGTAATCCCAAGAAAAATGACATTTGTCCCATCATTGACATTTGAAATTTAGAACCCATTTCATTTGAAAAACGATCACACTCATTGGGTTGGGTCGAGGCAAAGATAATATCATCAACATAAATTTGAACGTGAATTAAATGTTTTCCCCGACTTCCCGGTGAACAATGTAGATCAATCTGCCCTTTGCTGAATCCGGTAGATAAGAAACCTTGATAGAGTATGATACCATGCCCTTGGAGCTTGCTTTAAACCATAAAGAGCCTTCTTCAAACGATAAACATGAGTAGGATGCTCTAGATTCATAAAGCCTTCGTGTTAACATAGATCCACTTCTTTAAGATCTCCGTTAGAAATGCCGCCTTTACATCCATCCGATAGACTACCATGTTCTTACTAGCAGATAGCCAAGAAGATTCCATTGCCTCGATACGAAGCAACAGGAAAAGATTCTTCAAAGCCAATACCCTCCTCTTGACGGTATCCTTTAGCAACCAATCGAGCCTTGTTCTTTAAACATCACCATGCTCATCAAGTTTCACTTTGAAGATCCATTTTAGAGCAATGATCATAGCATAACTGGTAGGCACTAATTCCCATACATCAAGTCGATCAAACTCATGAATTTCTTCTTGCATGGCATGAACCAAATGTCTTCATTCATGGCGGTTTTAACATCTTTGGTTCGATCTTAGAGTACAGAGTTGAAGAAGCACCATAAGGCATCTGCAAGTTGTTTCGTGTGGATACATGACGAGAGATTTCCATGATGTTGTCTAATGGATGATCGTGAGTCCATTTTCTGAAATGTTCATGTGGTTGTTGTTGAGGGACTGGTAGCGTGAATGATGTCTCCTCGAGAAGATGGTTCTGATGATGATTCAGAGCAAATATATTTCAAATGGAGCATCTTCGGAGTAGTAAAGGGATTAACTTCATCATTGATGCTAGAAACACTTCCATGATGTACATTTGATGATTGATGATTTGTTGATGAGACAGAGTGATCACAGCAGCGCTTTGACTTAATGAAGTTGAGACTGAAGGGTTCACTTCATTCACAGGATAGGAGCAGCTTTCTGATGAGACTGACATTTCATCAGCATTCGGTTCGTAGTGTTCATCAAACATTGGATCAAACAGTTTTTTAAATCATCTTCCGATGGAGGTACATATGGAGTTACTGGAGAGAAGTTTGGTACAAGAGATGAACCAATGGGACTATTTTGAAGCGCGGTCCAGAATGGATTGTCCAGAGCCATTTGACCGGTCAGCCATCAAACGTAATATGAATTGTTTCCATAATATTTCGGTTCTCTTATTGTAGATCTGTAACCTTTCTGTTTGGTGCATAGCCTACAAATACTCCAATGTCTCGCTTTAGCTCTCGCTGTAGTTGACCATCATTAGTTGGATAACATAAAGCACCAAACACACGAAGGTGATGATCGTATTCTTTGTGGACAAGTTCATAAGGAGTCTTTACATGAGAAGTGTGAATTAGAGATCGATTTTGAGTGTAACAGCGTGGCAATAGCTTCAGCCCATAGAAACATTGGAACCTTTGAAAATAAAGATTGTTCTTGCAGCTTTTACAAGAGTTCGATTTGTCTTTCAACTACACCGCTCGAGGAGTTCGAGGGACACTTGGGACTGATTCCAACATTTCCATAAAATTCACTGAGTCTTTATTAACAAACTCGCCCATTGTCGCATTGAACGATTCGAACTGCTTTTGTTGAGTCGGATCTCAAGTTGTTGAATGAGTTTAATGATGACATCTGGAGTTTCATCCTTCGTCCTCTAAAACTTAACCCAAGTGAATCTGGAGTAGTCATCAACCACTACTAACACATATCTCTTCCCATCGATAGTTTGCACTCTCATTGGGCCGCACAGATCCATATGAAGTGTATGAAGAACTTTCATTACATAATTTGTGGGTTTTGGTTTGTGGGCATATTTCGTGCTTTTACCCAATTGGCAAGCTGAACAAAGATGATCTTTTTCATTTTAATCTCGGCAAGCCTCGGACAAGATCCTTTCTAGAAAGGTTATTAATGGTGTCGAAGTTCAAGTGATTGAGACGACGATGCCATAACCATGACTTTGTTTTTAGAAGCCTTGACGCCAAAGCGATTGGAGAAGACTTCATCATGTCTTCGATAGAGATGGTGTATAGGTTAGAACCTCGAAACTTCTTAATTCCACACCATCAAGTCGTCTAACGAAGCAAGTATGTTTCTAAAGGCCACCTAGATCGAATCACAGAATTGACCAACAGAAAATAAATTATGACCAAGACCTTCCACATAATATACCCTGGAGATTACACTTTTGCCAAATACATAATCACCATAACCCATAATTGCTCCAAAATGGTCATTCTAATCTAACATTCCCATGAATTTGCTCACGGGTTCATGAGCCACGCACCGTCTCCAAATAATAGCTTGGAACGTACCGAGTCCAAGTACCACGTAATCAATTTGAACGATCTCACTAGAACACGCATAAGAATGGATAACTAGATAATTGGGATCCCCATGCAAGAATGGGTTCCACTTGGTTAGAATGTTAATTGAACACCCACACGTAAATAGAAACATCTATATCAAGCAGAAGCAATGGAATCATTAGGAATAGATGCAAGGCTCTGTGATCTCAGATTTGACCTATTCAAAGTATGTTCACTTCTTAAGGGAATAGTTCTACCAAGAGGCATCCATTTTTCTAGTGGGATAATCTAGTAGCTTGGAAAAGGCAAAAACTGATTATTCTTATGGCCAAAAGGTATCCAATAATAACCTATATCTTTATAAATGTTCTTC
>OU343220.1:274225595-274333594 GCA_910596185.1 Chrysanthemum makinoi | reverse complement strand
ATCCTAACAATTTTTCAGTAGAGAGTCGTATTCCAGCTTCTTCTTTCTACGCCAGCAACAAAGTTTTCTGAAAGTATCTAGCATCCCATCTTCTTGGTCCAACAGTGCAATTCCTTGCCAAATTACATACACCTTGAAAGTTGTAACACTTTATTTGATTACCCTAATTACCATTTCCATAATTCGAAATTGATGGAGCTGCAACATTCCCATTCTGATTAACCACATTCAGATTCATGACATTCTGAACCCTCTAATTCCCAAAAATCTTCCATGCATTCTGCCTTTGATTCCCCATCTGTATACCCTGAGCATATCTTTGTTGATTCCCATTACCTGCAACCATTTATCCTACTTGACCTATATACATACCCGACTGCGCAATCTGCCAATTGCGATTATCTGATTAATCCTTTGGTTGTTGTTAGTTGGTTTGTTGTAGCGGACGTTGAATGCCTTGGATAACATAGCAAAATCATCTATCAAATCAATAATACCCTCATCATAGTCATATTTTTTTTGAACGGCGGAGAATAACATTAAAAGCTTAGCATGGTGCTAGCCAAAACATTAAAAGGAGTGGATAGAGTGTTACAAGGATTAAATAGACACTCTATCCAATTAATAGCTAAGTTATGCAGCCTATTGCTTATCCAATTGAAAGAAAGTTTATTGATATCGCTTAGGATGAGACTTTGATTGGGACGTTTGATTGCAAAGCACAAATCATTTCTAAAGCACCAAAGGACCCAGACTGTGGAGTTCACAACAACATCAAACACGTCTAAGAGGGTGATAGGCAAGGTTGTTCTACTTTAAAGTGGTAGTAAATCGTTTAGGGTCTCGATTTGGACATTATGAATATTCCACCAATTGAGGACACCATTCTATACCGAATTTGCAATATCACTATTGGAATCACTCCTAAACTATAATTCAAGTGTTTGTAATTAATATGTAATAGGTTGCTTAATTAGGCTTTTATGTTAGTACTTAAGGAAAAGCTTATGTAGAAAGCCCATAAGCCTTGAATCAAGCCCATAAGAGAGGAAGGGAGTTATTAGTGTTGCCCTAGCTCCGTCCCCTATAAATAATCTTGTAAACCTTCATTTGAAGGTTGGTTGTTCACTTTCATAATATCACCTACGCATATCCTTTCTATATTGTTCATTCGTGCGTTTGTGAGTGTGTTCAACCGATCACTTCTTTCCTATTTCTTATATTGATGCTTGTTTTACAAACATGGTGACCTAACAGTGGTATCATTCGCCAAATAGTTGGGTGAAACGTTTTTATTTTTGAAGTTTAAGTATATACGCGTAAGTCACGGTTCTACAACTTTCATACGCATAAAAACTTTAATTTTTACACTTTAAAACTCAAGATTCTTGTCCTTTCAAGGTTATTTGGTGATAAATTGTAAGTTTTTGGCAAACAGTTTGAAACTTTACGTGTATTTCATTGTTTTTAAGCTTGGTTTTATTCGTGTGGTCATTTCTACGCGTAAGTTGCAAACGAGCTTTGAATCATCAAGTTTCACACTTTTTTGTTCTTTTGGTGATATTAAAGCCGTCTCATCATAAAAATCTGGTTTAGAAACACTTTGGGCAGAAAAATCAATTTTGGCAAAGTTTTTTGTTAAAACCCTACGCATAGCAAAACCCTAAGTTTACGCGTAAGCTCCAAAAAGTTTGATCTTTAGTGTTATTGGTTTACTCAGTATTTTTCTTGCTTGGATAAGCCTGAAAACACTTCGACTTTGAATATCTTTTACACTGGAATAAGTGTAAAGGATTTTTGGTCAAAACCCTAGTTTTACGCCTAAGCTACAACTTACGCGTAGAATACTTTACGCCTAAGCATTTTCTTACGCCTAAGCCTGTCTTACGCATAAGCAAATCTTACGCATAAGAATTCTACTACTAAGCTTTTGGATTACGCATAAGCTAAGGTTTCCTTAACCCTACGCGTAAGCTCTATTCTTACGCGTAAGTTGGTGTTTTTACGCATAAGGAATTTTCTTTGCCTTAGCTAGTTTTCTACGCATAAGGATTCTTCATCAACAAAGTTTCATTCAACTACAAAGATCCATCATCAACACAAGTTTCAAGATGTCTCAACCACCATACTCTAGCTACTTCCCTCATGTGTATGCTCAACAACAACAACAACAACAACAACTCCATCAATAACAACAATTTTATCAACAACTACAACAACAACAACAACAACAATTTCTACATGTTGGGAATTAGGCTAAGTAGGAATTTTGCTGAAATATAGTACTGATGGTTTCTGCTGAAGAACATGGAATCTACTGAAGAAGAGTTTCTGCTGAAGTAGTATAGTCGTATAGATGGATTCTGCGGAGATAGTTATTCCGCGTATTCTATAGTTAGTTAGGATATGCATGACTTTATTAGGAAGTGATTATGTATATCTTATTTAGTTTTATGTTTATACGTTTCTTAGGAAACAAGTTAGAGTTCCTTGTCTATAAAAGGAACACAATAGTATGAATTATGTACGAGTTGAAAAACAAAGTTTTAGTAATAAAAAGATCCATAGAGGATCAACGAGTTCTTAGTTATTTGTGTTTGTACTTGTGTTTGATTTCCGCTAAAGAATACAAGTAGTAGAGATTTTCTATTAGTTTGTTTGTGATTACATAAGCAATACTAACGATCTACGAGTGCTCAAGATCTATCAAGGTCTAACGTTTCAACAAGTGGTATCAGAGACTCGGGAGAGTCTCTACGATACTAAGAACAGTCTTTTCTAAACACCCATACAACCAACACAACATTCACCATGCCGGGATCAGAAGATGATAACGAAGTCACAAACAACCAAAACACCACCCATCTGCTACAACTAAGTCTGTCGAACAGCAATGCTAAGTTTCCATACCTCAAGAAGGAGGAGTACGATTTATGGGCAATGAAGATGCAGAACTGGATCTCCAACATTGATTGGAATCTATGGGAGATTGTAAGTAAGGGGAACAGTTTGAAGAGAACTACCACAGATCTTGATGGTAATCTTATTTATGTTCCTCCCAAATCTACTGAAGAGTTACTAGCGGTTCAGAGAGAAACCAAAGTTAAAACGATTCTTCTTCAAGCTATTCCTGAGGATCACTTGAGTGATTTTCACTTTATGCAGGATGCTAAGGATATATGTTTGGCAATCAAGGCCAAGTTTGGAGGGAATGAGGAGTCGAGGAGAATGAGAAAATCGATGCTGAGACAACAATTTGAAGAATTTCAAATCTCTGAAGAGGAAGGAATTCACAAGGGCTATGACAGGTTTCACAAGATTTTAAGTCAGTTGAATCAGCTTAAGGCAAAGCCAGATAATGATGATTGCAATTCTAAGTTTTTGCGATCTTTACCTCAATCCTGGTTACAAGTAAGCATTGCCTTCAAAACTAAAGGTGGGCTTGATATGATTACCTTTGATGAGCTGTACAACAAGCTTAAAGCTCTTGAGCATGATGTCAGAAGTCCCTTTCATTCATCATCCACTGCTAGTCACACAGAATTTGTTGGGGCCTCCACCCCAAAGATGATCCATGCTCCAAGTCCAACTTACTCATCATCATCTTACACTACCACTCCATCAAGTTCTCAATCTAAAACTGGTGTTATAATGGAAGATGTGCTTGATCCTTCTTTGTCGATTATGACCCTCAGCAAAGCAACTTGCATATGAGGATTTCGAACAGTGGATCCACTTTGGATATGGAGGAGATAAAGTTGAAGTGGCAAGTGGCCATGCTCTCTATGGACATCAAGAGATTTGAGCGTAAGGTTGGGAGGAAGTTTGGTTTCCAGGAAGAGATCCATCAAGGTTTGACAAAAGAAGGTCAAGTGCTTTACATGTCATCAGATGGGTCACTTCTCCAGAGAATGCAAGGATAGGAAGGCTGGTGATGAGGTGAGATACTCTTCCTATCAGCAGAATCAAAGGGATGCTGGAACTTCGAAGAATGGATCCTCAGCTGCTCTGGTCACTTTGGATACTAATGTCGACTGGAAGTTACATGAGCAGGAGAATGATGAAAGTTCTGGTGGTGATAACATTGGGTTGCTAGCAAGCTGTACTTCAGAAGATAGGCATGATCAAATTGCCTTGATGGGCATCTCTCAGGTACAAAATTGTTTGTTTGGTTGTAGTGAACGTTATAATGAACTTAAGGAAGCATTTGATATTTTGGAACCTAAATATAATGAATGCTATGTTGAAGTTGAAGCTTATAAACAGGCTTTAAAAACATTAGAAAGACAAAAGGTTTGGTTTCAAAAGAATCAAATAGCTTATGATGAAAAGATTAGGGTGTTAGAAAGTGATCTAGAATGTACTAAAAATGACTTAAAAAGGACTGAGAAAGAAAAAGCAGGTGTAATTTCAGAAAATCTTATGTTGAAAGAGAAATTAGATAAAGAAATTGCTAGGCATAACGAATGGTTACTGAATGGAAATAAGTTAGCAAGTCACATCTATGCTAGTCAAACTCCTAATACTTCAATAGGTTTAGGCTTTAAGAAATATGTAGGATTAGAAGCTAGAGATGACACACGTAAATCTACACCAGCAGGATTAGCTAACTTTGTAAAAGAAGGTGATTTACATGTTGTACGTGGACCTATTAGAGGTGAACACATGCCCATTGACCTGTCCATTACAGTTGACTTCGATGGATCACACCATCTATATGGCAAAAAGTCAAGGGACTTGCCAGACCCTAATACTTCATCTACTGACTTTGTCTCTTGTGTTGACAATGACAAGTCCTCTGACCAAGGGTCTACTTCTACCGGGTGTGATTCAAATGACAAGTCAGACCTTCCCAAGACCTCACCCCTGGCTGCACCCAAGCCTACCTTCAAGCCCATTAGAGTTGCTGCTAAGGAATCATCTTCCAAGACAGCTTCCTATGAAGACTTGTTTTTTAATTCTTTGCCTAATAATGCTGTTAAAAACAATTATGTTTATGGTTTTGGTTTGAATGCTTCTGCTTGTAATAGAACATCTTTTGGTTTGAATAAATCTTCTAAACAGAAGATGTGTTTTGTTTGTGGAAGTAAATTTCATTTAATTAAGGATTGTGATTTTCATGAGCAAAGAATGGGTGCATGTGCTAGGAAATCTAGACCAATGTGGACAAATGTTAATTGTATACCACCTTATGTTCCACAAGCTACTGATAACAAACCTTTTCCTTGGAGAAGATCTGTAGCTAGACCATATGTGCAACTAACTAGTTCATACTTTAAAAATGGTTATTGGCTTGGTTATGTTGACTCTTTGAATGATGGGAAGGGTTATAGGGATACTGCTGTGAAGCCCTCAGCAGGTTGTTCTTGGACTCAAAAGGGACCTAAACATCAATGGAAACCCAAGAACAATAGTGGATCTTATACATCTGCTTAGTCTAAATCTAATGATCCACAAGGCAGGTTCAAGTCAGTTATGACTTGAGCCTCTATAGTGTACTAATATTTTGTATATATTTTTTTGTTGTTGTTGTAGGATCATCCTCTTAAGCACAAGGAAGTAGGAATTGTTGACAGTGGTTGTTCCAGGAGCATGTCAAGAAACAAAGATATGATGCATAATTTCATACCCATAGATGGAGGAGGCAATGTGACTTTTGGTGGAAGTGATGGTAGAATCACTGGGAAAGGCACCATCAAAACACCACAACTGGACTTTGAGAATGTGTACTATGTAAAGGAACTGCAACACTTCAATTTGTTCTCAGTCTCACAAATATGTGACACCAAGAACAAAGTATTCTTCTCTGAGGATGAATGTCTTGTTCTATCTAAAGACTTCAAACTACCAGAAGATACATCAATTCTGCTGAGAGTTCCTCGTACTCACAATCTTTACAGATTCAACTTAAATGATGTTCAACCAAAAGGTGACCTAACTTGTTTGGTGGCTAAAGCATCCTTGGATGAATCTATAAAATGGCATAGAAGGATGGCTCATGTGAACTTCAAGACCATAAAAAAACTTGGGTCTTGTTGAAGGACTTCCTTCAAAGGTTTTCACCAATGAACATAACTGTGTTGCCTGCAATAAAGGAAAGCAACACAGAGCCTCTTACAAAGCTATTACTGTTGTGAGTGTTATCTCAGAACCTCTTCGGGTTGTGCATATGGATCTTTTGGTCCAACTCAAGTCCGCAGTATTGATCATAAGTACTTTTGTCTGGTAATCACTGATGGATTCAGCAGGTTTTGTTGGGTGTTCTTTCTGAGAACAAAACATGAAACATCTCCAGTTTTAAGAGAGTTTATTACCCTTGTTGAAAATCAGCTGAACAAAAAGGTTAAAGGAATCTGGTGTGATAAAGGGACAGAGTTCAAGAATGCTGTACTAATAGAACTCTGTAAGTCTAAGGGGATAAAACGGGACTATAGCACTCAAAGAACCCCACAACAAAATGGGGTAGCTGAAAGGAAGAATAGGACCCTAATAGAGGCAGCAAGATCCATGCTTGCAAACTCTAAGTTACCCACTATGTTTTGGACTGAAGCAGTTGGCAAAGCTTTTTATGTTCTGAACAGGGTATCTATCACTAGACCTCCTTTCAAGACACCTTATGAACTTCTCTATGGGAAAGTTCCTGCTATTCACTACCTCAAACCTTTTGGATGTCAAGTGACTATTTTTAATACTAGTGATCCATTGGGTAAGTTTGATGAGAAAGCTGATGAGGGATATATTGTGGGTTATTCGGCTCATAGTAAGGCGTATAGGGTATACAATTTGAATGCTAAGAAGATTGAGGAGACTTTGAACCTGAGATTTCTTGAAGACAAGCCTAATGTTCAAGGACAAGGTCATGTTTGGTCATTTGACCTTGATTACTTAACTGATTATTTGGGTTATTCTAGACATGTGGCTAACCAAAATGCAGGTACACAAGTGTCTCCCATTGACAGTGCTGCTACCATGAATGTTGATTCTGATAGTGAATTTGAGGATGATGAACATCCTATTATTGTACCTTCTTTCTCCCCTAACTATTTTGCAGGTGACACTTCCAAAGTTACTACTGATGAGAGTGAAGATGAGTCCAACTATGCAGAGGACCTTGCTAGGCTTCAGAAATAAGAGTATGCAGCTAATCTAGAAGCAGAGAGGATTGCTGGGGAGGTTGCAAAAGAAGCAGTCAGTGGAAACCATAATTCTGCTGACAGTGATTCTGTTTCTCCTATCATCACCAAATCTGCTGAAGGTCATGCTGTTTCTACTCCCATTTCTACTAGAGTGTCCACAGACTTTGGGGAACCTTATACACGCTTTCCAAGTCCTTCAGATCTTGGAAATCATCAACCCAAAGCTGGCGTCTTCACCTCACCTTCCTATGACACTGATTTTGAACCTACTGTGACTAATCTTGAGACATCCATTGATGTCAACACCACTGCTACTAAAAGGATCAACATTGCTCATCCACAGTCCAATATTATTGGTGATCCTCATGCACCTGTTAGAACTAGGGGCACAGTGACAAATTCTAAGTATGGTCAAGTAGCTTTTATCTCTTATGTCTCAAATCAGCAAAGAGACAATCACACAGACTTTGATCATTGTCTGTTTGCTTGTTTTCTCTCTCAAGTGGAACCAACCAGTGTTACTCAAGCTCTTGAAGATTCAAGTTGGCTTGAAGCAATGCAAGAAGAGATGCAACAATTCAAAAATCAGCAAGTTTGGATATTGGTGCCACTACCTGATGGGAAGTATGCAATTGGGACCAAATGGATATTGAAGAATAAAAGAGATGCAAGGGGTGTTGTCATTAAAAACAAAGCCAGATTAGTAGCTCAGGGGTATCGACAAGAGGAGGGGATTGATTATGATGAAGTGTTTGCACCTGTTGCTAGAGTAGAGGCCATACGGATATTCTTGGCTTATGCATCTTACATGTGTTTCATGGTATATCAAATGGATGTTAAAGGTGCATTTCTGTATGGTGAAATAGAAGAGGAGGTTTATGTCACTCAACCTAAAGGATTTGAGGACCCAGATCATCCAAATCATGTTTACAAGGTAGTTAAAGCTCTCTATGGACTACATCAGGCACCAAGAGCATGGTATGCTAGGCTTTCATCATTTCTGCTGAAGCATGGCTATAGAAGAGGTGCCATTGATAAAACACTTTTCCTGAAGAAGAATTCCACATACATCATTCTTGTGCAAGTTTATGTGAATGATATTATATTTGGCTCCACTAAAGAAGCTTGGTGCAGGGAGTTTGAGGAGCTGATGAAGGGAGAGTTTTAGATGAGTGCTATGGGGGAGCTTACTTTCTTTTTGGGTCTCCAAGTTCAGCAGAAACCTGATGGTATCATTATCAGTTAGGACAAATATGTGAGGGACATTTTGAAGAAGTTTGGTATGGAGAGTGTCAGGACTGCCACAACACCTTATGAAGCTCCAAAACCAAAAAACAACAATGAACCAGATCCTCCTATGAATGTTCATTTATACAGATCTATGATTGGTTCCTTGATGTATCTAACAGCTTCTAGGCCTGACATTACTTTTGTTGTGAGTGATTGCTCTAGACATCAAGTCACTCCACTTTCTTCCCATCTGAATGCAGTGAAAAAGATCTTTAAGTATTTGAAAGGCCAACCTCATTTAGTCCTTTGGTACCCAAAAGAGTCTCCTTTTAAGCTGGAAGCATATAGTGATAGTGATTATGCTGGTGCAAATCTGGATAGGATATCCACAACTGGAGGTTGCCAATTCCTTGGAAAGAGATTGATTTCTTGGCAATGCAAGAAACAAACTATTGTGGCTATCTCATCTACTGAAGCAGTAGTATGTTGTCACTGCAAATTGCTGTGGACAGGTTCTTTGGATACAAAATCAATTATTGGATTATGGGTTTAACTTCATGAACACAACAATTTTTATTGATAATCAGAGTACCATATGCATTGTTAAAAATCCAGTTTTTCACAGTAGAACTAAGCATATTGAAATTAGGCACCACTTTATAAGAGATGCATATGACAAACATTTGATAAAAGTGGTTAAAATTCATACTGATGATAATGTGGCAGACCTGTTAACTAAGGCTTTTGATGGACCAAGGTTTCAACACCTGGTGGTCCATTTTGGAATGCTTAACCCTTAGCGCAAAGTTTAAGGGAGGCATAGGCCTCGGGGAGGTATATGCCTCAGAGAGATTTATGTTGTAAACTTTGTATATTAATTTATATATTTGCTATCACTAACCCACTAATGTTCTTTTAGTTTGTATTAGTTTGGTTTATGTGTTTTCTCAGGTGTCTGTTTTGCAGATTGCATATTTCAGTGCAAGTTCATCAAGTTTGGTTCATTGGAAGAATGGTCAAGTAAGCTAGAAGCATGTTTTCTACTGAAGTAAGCAAATTGTTTCCACTGAAGATAAAGTACTGAAGAGATGTACTAAAGTTAAATTGCTCATTCATTCAAGAAACAGTTTACAGCTTACAATGTTTACAATCAACTTCAAATGGAAATTCAAGATTCATATCTATACATGATCTAATAAACCTATTCTAACTCCTATCATCGACTAGCTCATATCATCTATTCCAAACGCTGGATATGCATGACCAGTACGACGAAGAAGCTAAGGATCAAAATGGGAAGGATGGATTGATGAAAACGAAGATGATGAAGATGAATACAGTAGATGGATGTGTGATATGACAATGTCCTTGTCCTTGTGATATGACAATGTCCTTGTGCTTCATCTACAGTAGATGAATACAGTAGATGAATACAGTAGATGGATTGATGAAAATGAAGATGATGAAGATGAATACAATCAATCCATCTTCCTTTTGCCCTTCCCCTTTACGATATGAGATGAAGCACCAAACCGTGGCGCAGGAAGAGCCAACACCACCTGTTGAGGTTGAGGTGTTGAAGGTTGGGGGTGTGAAGTTATCTCCTTAGTGGAGTCATCAGAAGACTCACTTGGATCCACTACACTGTCATCTTCAGAAGAAGGGAGAAAGAGGGATTTTCTTGGTCATGATGTTTGTGGAGGAATATAGAGACGCCATAGGTTAGTATCATCACTTGATGATGATGGAGAAGAGGTTGGATCAATAACCTTTGGTTTGGTATTCATGGCTGATTATGGTTGATTGTGGAGGATGTGGTTAAATTAGGGTTTGTGATGAAAATTGGGGGTAAATGATGTGTGTTAAGTGTGCATTGGGATTGTTATATAGACGGATTCGATGTTTAATGTAATTTAATGCGAGTTGGGTGGCACAGTAACGTCCAGATATTTAATGATGATATCTTTTATCTTGGGTTGTTTCTGCTGATTGAATTACTTTAGCAGATTGACCGTGTTTCTGCTGAAGTGTTACTTTATCTTTGGTTAAAGTTGAAATACACGTAAGATATGGTCAACCAGTTCCAATATTTTTGACTATAATTTGGGCAACTTCTACCAATCCATTATTCGCATATCTTTACTTCAAATTAAACGTTTCCCTCTTCACTTACGTTTAAAACACTTCCAGTTGTGTGATTCTTAACCCTAACTTACAATTTTACACATGGCGCTTCAATTGAAGAAAGATCATAACAAAGTTGCTTTTCTGGGAAAAGCAAAGGGTGATGATTTGTATATGCCAATGGTGGAGTTCTTGAAGAGATCCAAGATTCATTATGCTTTAACGCATTCTTCTAATGTGATATATGAATCATTGGTTACACAGTTCTGGGCATCTACTACAAAACGGAGTGACACAGAAATCGTGGCTATGATTGATGAGAAAGAATATGTTGTGACAGAGGAGTTGATAAGGAGAAAGCTTCGTTTGGATGATGAGAATGGGGTTTATCATTCTAATTCGGTGGAGATACTTACTGGGCTGAGAGCTATTGGATATCAGAGTACGAGGACTGATATATGGTTCAAGAATCAGCTTTGCCTGATGTGGAGGTTTTTGGTATACACATTGCTTCAGTGCATAAGCAATAAATCAGGAGGATGGGATCAATTTTCTACTCAGCTGGGATGTGGTATTGTATGTCTATCTCAAGGTTTAACTTATAACTTTTCTAGGTTTATTTTTGATAATATGGTTGAAAATATACATAGGAAAAAGCATAAGTTTTTTATGTACCCTAGGTTCTTACAAATGATCTTAGATGTTACAACCCAAGCCCAAACATTTTGTCCCATAGGAGCTTTAACTTCTAAACTATTTGCTTCAATGAAAACTAATTATGAGGGGGCACATCATCCTTTGCTAGCAGCTATGTTTCCTCAAGGCAATGAGGCTGCTGATGAGGATAATGTTGTTGGTGATCCACCTTCTACAAATGTTGTTGCTGATGGTAATCCATCAGTTGCCATTGATGAGGGCACTTCTACATCTGCTGAAGCAACTAATGTTTCTCCTGACCAACCTCCACCTACACCTTCACCTAGACCTAGTCCTAGTTCACCACCTACATAGGTTACTCTTGATGAGTTTGAGCCTGAACTTAATAGACTGACCACACCTAGTCTTATTAGGGAACCATTTAATGAAGGTTTTTCTAATCTTGAGCATGACCATATTTCTCCTAAAAGGTCCAATGAAGCTCCCATTACCACTGAGCAATCTGCTGGTGGAGCTGAGGACCCTATTACACTTACA
The DNA here is from genome assembly GCA_910596185.1 of Chrysanthemum makinoi. Classification (NCBI taxonomy): domain Eukaryota; kingdom Viridiplantae; phylum Streptophyta; class Magnoliopsida; order Asterales; family Asteraceae; genus Chrysanthemum; species Chrysanthemum makinoi. Next base: position 274,321,910 of record OU343220.1, on the reverse strand, counting down.
TCTGTATATGCTCTAGTGAACAGGTATGTGGCAGAGGTTGCTGATCTCAAAAAGGAGCTTGTTGAGACTAAATCTATACTTGGTGGTGAGATTGTAGAGTTGAAAAGAAAGGTCCAGGACTTAGAGGACCAACTTAGGAATAATAGCAAAAGGAAGCTAGTGGTTTCTTCTAATGAGGAGCAAGAGGATACTCAATTTGAGTCACTTGATATTTTGGCTGATGTGGCTCAGAAAACTCATGTTTCTTTACCACTTGCTGCTGAATCTTCAAAGAACAAGAAACCCATTCAATTTACTAGAAGAAAGAGAAGACATTATTTGAGTGAGGATTCTTCTGAACCTTCCAAGGTGTCAGGTGTTGCAACTGCTGATGACCAAATGGAGGATGTTGCTACTGAACATGGTCAAGCTTCTTGTGTACAAGAACAATTAGGTCCTCCACCTTCAGCATATCATTCTGAAGTCTTTCTTTCTGGAAGAAGTTTTACTTTGGATCCATCAGCTGATGTCTTTTCCACACCTATTGAAGATCTGTCTCAACATGTTTCTTCTGATGCTAATCTGGATGTTTCTTTTGAAGTTCCTATGAGTGATACTTCTCCAGTTGATGTTGTTCATAAGTCTGCTGATCAAGGGAAATGTGTAATGGTTGAAGATGAGCTTGGTCTAGATCTTGTAAGTGAACAGGAAAAGAAAGAACAAGAAAGATTGTTAGCTGAATGTGCAGAGATGAAGAAAAGTAATGAATTGGCTCAAAAGCTTGCAGCTGAGTCTACTTCTAATTTGCCTCCTGAGAGACAAAGAGAAATTGATGAATTGTCTACTCAGCTCACTGATGATCAATGGGATGTCTATACTCATCAAGCTGCTTTAGATCCTACACTTGCTCAGAGTATCTTAGGTGCAGACTTTAACAGTGCGAATTTTGCTGCATAAATGGTGGCTCTTGGACAAAAATAAAAGCAAGCTGCAGTTAACAAAAAGAAAGCTCTTACTACACAAAAAGTTAAAGCTAAAAGAGAGAGACCCCCTATTGCTGCCCAAATGAAAGCATACATGAGAACTATAGTGCTTCATCAGAGTTCTACTATCTTTAATTCTGGTTTAAAGAAAAAGCAAGTATGGGCTTTACTTGATGATGATTTGCAGAGAATGTATCAAAGGATTATGAGGCAGACTGCACCATCTTCTAAAAAGAGAATTGTTGATATTACAGATGCTCCACAGGCAAAGCGGCCTAAGACAGTTGAGATTGTAGATAATTTTGATGATGTTACACCTCGGATGGATTCTCCTATTGTTACTCCTGAAGCATCTACTACAGCTATACCTTCAGCTGAAAGGGTTCAATCTGCTGAACCACAAACTGTTTCTTTTACAGAATTGTCTAGTGTTGCACCAATTGATATAGAAGGAGAAGAGATGGGTAGGAAAGCTGAAATCGCAGTTGCTAAAGCTAAGAAGGCCAGAGTGATGCTTGAGCGAATGTATGAATTGAGAGGTGTTGTTCCAATTAAGTCTACTTTTTCCATTCCTGCTACAGATGTAAATGATGACTCTGAGGAGATACCATGTATGGGAATTTATATACCAGGTAGGAGGAAGAAAAGGATGTCTAAATGGAGACCTATTTCTTTATGGAGATCTGTGAGATCATTTGGGACACAAACATCTAAGGTTAAGAATTCTCATCAGGCTGCTTCTTTGGATCTTAAAGCTGATGATTCAACTTTCATTAGAGTAGGATCTGCTGATGTTTTTCCTGAAGGATCTCATGATGTGTTGACTGCTTGGACTCTGACTGAAGGACAGCTTAATACTATTTTTAGGCTGGACGAATCTTCTATGCAGTTTAACTTCTTAAAGGAAATATTTCATCTGGTGGATAGGCAAGATTTGCATACTTTGTATGATTTTGTTACTAAGCATTATGCTACACATTCACCACAGGGTTCTGGTTTATACTTGTTAGGTGATCTTCAAGTTTTGTTTGATTCTCAATCTCCAAATGGTAAAGGGTATAATATTTGGAAGAATTCACATAAGTGGAAGGTTGAGACTTGGAGATTTTATCCTTTGCCTTGTGTGCATGTGGTGGAGACAAAGGGTGGGATTAATGTTTGTATGTTTGCTGATAAGATTTATCCCTTGTCTATGAGGCTGATGGAAAGAATACTGAGACAGAAGTTGGAAGTTCCTCCAGATCCAGTTGGTAATGATAAGTTGAAATGCTGAACAATGTGTTGGAATCATTAAGACTCAGCTTCTGCAACATAAAGCATCCTCTTGATTATGGTAGTTTGTATTGTATTGTAATATTTGTTTTCTTTGCTTATTTGTTTTGTTATTAGTTAAAAAAAAATCATGTATATTATTTGTTTTGTCTAACTTTTCTTGCAGGTTTGTTGTACATTTCTATGGTTATTAACTCACCAGATGTACCTTATGTATGTCAAAGAGTTGGCTAGTCCAAAGGGTACAGCTTTGGTAAAGACAAATCAAATCTGTTGATAGCTGTAATGGTTTGCTCAAAATCATAGGGTATGCAACCACCCATGCTTAATTGTTGAGGGTTGTATGGTCCTCAATTCACCATGGTTTATTCCTTTTTGGAATCCAATAATTGGCTAGCCCACATGTATATGGCTTGTGGTAAAGGCATTGGAATACCATATTGGGTTTTCAATTCACCAAAGGTGATTTATTTCTCCTAAGGATTGGCAAGTCCTGAGCAAACGGCTACAGGTAAAGACATTTCAAATCCGTTTATATGGTTGCTGATTTGCTAATAAATCAGATGGTTATCAGTGTACCATAGTTTTTGAACTTAAACATTTGGCTACTCCAGTAGTGATGGCTATTGGTAAAGAGACATCAAATCCATTATTTTCAATGATTCACCTCTCACAGGAGTTAACACACCTGGATGTGATGAGAATAGTATGAAACTAATATGTTTTGATGTATATTTTGTCATTTTTTGCTGCAAAGATCTGTCGTTTCAAAGTTTTTTCATCATAGAGATGTAATTGTTTTGTATCTTTGTTGCTGATGTTTGAGTACAATCCTCTAAAGCGTTGAAGATCTATCAAGAAACTGGAACTTAACCAAGTCAAATTCCAGTTTAGGGGAGGATCGTTGGGAATTATGCTAAATAGGAATTCTGCTGAAATATAGTGCTGATGGTTTCTGCTGAAGAACATGGAATCTATTGAAGAAGAGTTTCTGCTGAAGTAGTATAGTCGTATAGATGGATTCTGCGGAGATAGTTATTCGCGATTCTATAGTTAGTTAGGATATGCATGATCTTTATTAGGAAGTGATTATGTATATCTTATTTAGTTTTATGTTTATACGTTTCTTAGGAAACAAGTTAGGGTTCCTTGTCTATAAAAGGAACACAATAGTATGAATTATGTACGAGTTGAAAAACAAAGTTTTAGTAACAAAAAGATCCATAGAGGATCAACGAGTTCTTAGTTATTTGTGTTTGTACTTGTGTTTGATTTCCACTAAAGAATACAAGTAGTAGAGATTTTCTATTAGTTTGTTTGTGATTACATAAGCAATACTAACGATCTACGAGTGCTCAAGATCTATCAAGGTTGAACGTTTCAACACTACAACAATTTCCTCCAGGAGCAATTCAACCACAAATGATTCAACCACCCCCTAGTCTTCAAGTACAACCCTACACAAACTTTCAAAATCAACATCCATCTAGGAATACTATGAAGGAACTGTCTTGGTTTGCAAAGATGTGTGAAGCTTTAAGTAGCCAACAATCCATTCATAAGGCTGGATCACTTGATAGACCTCCAATGCTCACTCCCAGAAACTATGATCAATGGGTGATAAGGTTCTTTAGGTTTTGTGATCTAAAGAAGCCACATGGAAAGTTCTTGAAGAAGGTCATCCTGGAAGGTCCATTCAGATGCCTACTGTCACTGTACCCGGAGATCCAAATGCTAATCCACCAAGAGGTGATGACACCAACGTTGTCACTTATGAACTTACTACTGATCAACTTCTACACTTTGAAGCCGATGAACTGCAATGAAATAGATCCTTTGGGATTACCAACCGATACTTCGAAGTGTTGATGCTCAAAAGACGCCAAAGCAATGGGAGCATATTCATCTTCTCATGGAAGGCACAGAACTCAATCAAGAAGACATGGAATCCAAAATCTACTTGGCTTATGAATACTTCATGATTGAACCAGGGGAGACATTAGAGTCATATCATCATCGATTCTCAGACATCATCAATGACTTGGAAAAACATAACATCATTATGCCAAGAATTTCCGTCAAAACTAAGTTCCTGGGTAGTCTTGGTCTTGATCGGGAAAAGTATGTCATTTTCATCCGTCAAGCGAAGAATTTTCATCATGCTACATACGGATTATTATACGACTACTTGAAGCCCCACCAAAAGGAAGTTGACAAAGAAAGGGTTATCCGTGGACTCCTTATTTCACCTTCACTTCCGGATAATCAAACTCTTGCTCTGTGGGCTCAAACGTGTTATCCTCAATTCCCTACTTTACAAACTGTCTTCACAAATCCTCCACAACCAACTGCAACAATCACACCATATGATCCATCACAGCACCAATCTCAAGAAACTCAATTGGTTCCATACAACAACAACAATGATCAAGCACTTTACAGTGAATCTAATGAGGATACAGAAGCTTTTGATGCATTGCAACAAGGGTTTGTCATGATTGCTAGAGCTTTTGGCTGATATTCAAAGAAATCTAACAATCGCATTCGTACCTAATCAAACATAAAGAATCAGGTTGTTGTTAACAATGGACGTGTTGAAGTTCAAAATCATGGTAATGTTCTTCAGATGGGCGGTGGTCAAAGGTTTAATCCAATAGGAAGGAATAACATGGGTGCTCCACAACAACAAAGGGCTCAAGTGGTTGAACAGGGTAATGCTCAGAATGGGATTAATGGTCTTCATTGCTATAACTATAATGATAAGGGTCATCTAGCTAATGCATGCCCTAAGCCGAGGATAAGAGGCAGCGCTTATCACAAAGAGGCTTTACTCTTGGCTCTTAAGGATGAAGCTGGTGGAACTCTTACCAACAAGGAACAAAGCTTCATGGCAAATGCAGATTCTGATGATGACATGGAGGACTTGCAGGCTAATGCAGCAGTGATTCTAATGGCTAACATGCACGAACTCGACATGAGTGATACAGGCCCAGTGTATGACACTGACGGCTTGTCTTAGGTACCGGATCAAACTATATTCATTAATGATCTGATATCTCCACCAACATGTGCATCCGACAAGGATCAGAGTGTTCAACATGAACTGTCTACATCTCATTACGATGAAAATCAAATAGATATCGTAGTTATATTTGATGATCAAGATGACCTTATGGTTAATACTAATAATCAAGTTGACTCCGTGGTTATATTTGAGGATCTAAATAATGATCATGTTGAGACTCACGTTGAACAAGTTGAACTTTCGTCTAATCCAGATCTTGAGCTCATGACCTTACTTAAAGACCAAGAATCTCGAATGGAAATTTGAAAAGACATCAATAAGCAATTAAAAGAAAAAAATGCACTGCTGACTAAGGATAATGAATGCTAAAAATATCAACTCAACATTTTTCAAACACAAGAAAAACGTGAAAAAGGTTTTGAAGTCACTTTTGCTAAATCCTACCAAAACGAAAAATCATTGGAACAATAGATACGTGATCTAGTTGCATCTAAGAATGCTTTGTTGTCTCAAATAGAACAACTGACATATGATCATAAACAATAACTTCACGCTCTCACTTCGGAAACTCAAAAAGCCAAGTCTGAGTTGTTAACTTGTCAAAAAAACAGTTCTGTGAGTACAAAAAGCATTCAAAGAAACGAATAGATGACTATCTTGAAGAAATTGTCGACTTACAAAACAAAATTAAAGAAATTCGAAATGTTGTTTATAAACATGGTGAGTCAATGACAACTATTCAAAAGTTTAATTTTAAACCAAATCCAAATGGATATGGACCGAATCTTGCTGATTACAAACCCAAGTTTTCAAACATAGCATTCAGACCAAATCCCTAAGTTTATAGTGCAGAACACAGAGTTGATGATTCCATTATGACTGTTGTTGAATATAATCGCATGGAGGAATTAGATGCAGAAGACGAGAGTCGGTCAAAATTGGAACATGTTGTTTATAACAAACCATATAACTATTCAAAAGCCGTTACTTTCGTCACATAACAGGATTTTTCCAACACACCTTGGGTTATCACACCTACCTCTGAGTCTTCTAATGAGGGTCCCTTTCCAATGTCACAAATTAATGGTTCTTTACCTTCACTCAGTGAAATAAAGCCATTAGCTGAACAATGTAAAGTTTTAAAATATTTTGAAACATTCTTATCGGACATCAAACTTTTGGAACGTGAAATTGAAATCAATTCTGAAATAAAAGTTGAACATTTTCAATCGCCTCAAGCGCAAGCTCAAAGAGATATTTCTCAGAAAAGAATTTTACCTCATGTCCGAAATTTGAAAATGTGTGCAATATATTGGGAAAGGGATTTTCACAAGGAGCTTGGACTTATGAAAAGAGTCTTTGAACAAACTGAAACAACGATCTCAAATACTAAACATAAAAAGAAAATGTTAAGAAAAGATGTTGATCGACTCTTGGAAGATGTAACTCGGCCGATACCATTAATGTTGTGTTATTACATTCTGTTGCATATGCATTTGATTATATCTCTCGCCGACTTGATTTTGTTGAAAATGTTGAGAATAACGATAATGTGCAAAGAAATCAAATCCTTGAAAACTGAAAACGAGCGTTTAATCAACGAACTTTTAAATTCAAAACGTCATCTTCAATGGTGTCAAAAGGATTGTCAAAATCGAGAACTTGCTTTGCAAAACAAAATCAACCAGTTGCGTTCAAAATCTGTTGATCCTAAAATAGAACATCTGGATGATCAAAACGTGTCTTTAAAGTGTCAAAATTTAAAATATGAACAAGAAATTGCCAAACTCTAAACGGAATATGGTGTCATATTTGATTTGCTCAAACGGACTCGTGAAACAGCATCATAAGAACTTGATAATTATCTTGCACACACCAAAGATGTCGTACATAGAAACGCACAAATTCGCTTTGAAAATCAAGATTTGTTGCAAACTATTATTGAGTTGAAAGCAAGGCAAAGAAAGTATGATTATGATAAGCTTAGTAACACTAATGTTCCTGCTCCTGAAAAGCAAAATCTTGCCTCTAGAACACCTACCGACAAAACACAAGATACTAATGTGCTTCCTTCCACTGATACAGGAATAGTTGCCTCTTTTCCCAATGCTAGCACTTCACAGCTTAAGAGCACCTCAAGGAAGAATAGGAAGTTCCGACGTAAGAAAAGAACAATAAAGACCTCTGAAGTAGAAGAACACCTTAGGACTTTAAATAAGACTCAAGTTGCACCCACTATAGATATTGCGTCTGACAAATTTAATGGAAAAAGTGATGTAACGAATGTTGAACCTTTAAGTACTTTAAATGTTAAGTTTGAAGCTTCTTGTGTTGGTTGTCATAAAAGTATGTTTTCTGGATGTCATGACAAATGTGTTGATAAGGCTATTTTATCTCGTAAGTGAAACAATAGAAAACGGAATACCTCTAGGCCCACTAATGCTTCTAAGTCTGTGCTAGGTAAAGCCTTCTAGTGCTCATGCTTTAATCATTGATGTACCCTTAGAACCCGCTTCACCTCCTAGGAAGAACTTATCACCTAGTGCATTCACTAAGACAAAAGCTAAGACTAGTTGGAGATGGCAGAAATGGATACATAATACACTTGGCTTTACATGGGTACCTAAAATTATAAACATGTGTGTTTCAACTATAACGCATCTAACCCCTAACTCTTCGGTTCCACATCTACTTCTATTCCATCCGGTGTCGTCATGTGGTGTAATGCAGTGATACAGATCATCCTCTCGGGTTGTTGATAGCGAGATGTTCCCGACACATGACAGCAATCTTAAATCAGTTATCAAACTTTGTTTCAAAGTTCATTGGCACCGCCGATTCGGAATGGTCACTCAAGGCTATCATGGGCTTTGGAGATTACATCAATGGGAACATCGAAATTTGCAGAGTTTATTATGTGGAAGGTCTCGGTCACAATCTCTTTTCAGTCGGTCAATTTTGTGATGGAGATTTGGAAGTTGCTTTACGGGAGAAAACTTGTTTCATTCGTGATCTACAAGGAAACGATCTTATGTCCGGTCAACGCACATCAAGTCTTTACATAATCTCAATGCAAGACATGATTACTTCATCTCCCATCTGTCTACTTTCTAAGGCAACATCAACAAAATCCTGGCTATGGCACCGTCGTCTCTCACATCTAAACTTTCAAACCATAACCAACCTTGCATGGTTCAAATTTGTTGAAGATCTCCCATGATTTCGGTACTCTAAAGATCACCTATGCTCACTTGAACAAGGGAAAAGCACTCTGCTCATTTTCTCTTTAAAAGTGGAACACACTCACAAAGATGTGCTTCATCTTCTTCACATGGATTTGTGTGGCCCGATGCGCGTGCAGACGATTAATGGCAAACACTACATCCTGGTAATTTTGGATGACTACTCAAGATGGACTTGGGTTTATTTTCTTCGAAGTAAAGATCAAGCTCCACAGATGATCATCACCTTATCACGAAAATTCAAGTTCAGCCTCCGAACACGGACAAATCGAACGCATAAAGGAATCGAATTCGTGAATCAAACTCTTTGTGCTTATTATGAGAAAGTGGAATTGAGCATCAAACATCCATTGCACGTACACTCGAACAAAACAGAGTTGTTGAAAGACGAAAGCGTACGTTAGTGGAAGCTGCAAGAACAATGTTGATAAATGCAAAACTTCCAGATTACATTGTGGTATGAAGCCGTGGTCAACTGCATACTACACTCAGAATCGTTCAATGATTACAAAACGCCACAACAAAACACCTTATAAGCTTATCCACAACCACAAACAGAACCTAAAACACTTTCATGTCTTTGGATCCCTTTGTTACCCGAATAATGGTCGTGATGACTCGGGTAACCTCAAAGCCAAAGCTGACATTGGAGTCTTTGTTGGATACTATGAAAATTCTAAAGGTTACCGAATCTGGAATCGCGCGACAGGAGATCATGGAACGATTCATGCCAATTTTGATGAGCTTACGTAAATGGCTTCGAAGCAAAACAACTTGGAACCCGGACATAACCGCCTAAAATTCCCCAAAACCCCATCATCACCGAACCAAGCCTACAGCTTACTCATCAACAAATGGAACAACTATTTGCTCCTCTGTTTAGTGATGATATTGATTAACGTGCTCCAGATGTATCAATTGTTTCCGCAGCTCAACCTGATAATAATCCAATACATGATACACGTGCCACAACAACTACTATTGAGGAAGCATCACCAATTGAGTCTACAACAACAGTCGAACAAACCGCATCCAATGATGCTGAACCAGCTGATGATTTTCTGAACCAAGAAGTACCACAACCTGCAGATTTTGATCCAAATGCGTTCTTCAATCCTTTTGCTAATGAATCTGCCACTTTTGATAATGCGGAATCATCTACAAGCCATTTGAATCCTCCAAATATGCACAATGTATATCAACATCAACCCTCCACACATCGTTGAAAAACCAACAGGGGTGTATGTTATTGGTTGAAAAACCAACAGGGGTGTATGTTATTGGTCTGAATTGGATTTGGAAAAACAAGTTGGATGTCAAGGTACGCTTATCATAAATAAGTCACGTCCGTGGCTAAGGGTTATAGACAAGAAGAAGGGATCAACTACGAGGAATCATTCGCACTAGTTGCTAGACTTGAGGTCGCATGGATTTTTCGCATTCGCAGCCACATGAACATGACGGTCTTTCGATGGACGCCAAAACCGCTTCTAAATGGAAAACCAAAGAAACGGTCTATGTTAGTCACCGTAAGGATTTGTTGATCCAGAGTTCCCTAATCACGCCTACAAACCGAACAAGGCTCTCACGGTCTCAAACAAGCCCTGTATGGCTGTGGTATGATAAGTTTTCATCCTTTCTTATTGCCAATAATTTCACTAAAGGAACGGTCGACCCAACACTTTTCATACAATATCACGAGGAACACATTTTAATCGTTCAAATGTATGTGGATGACATCATTTTTGGGTCAACAAATCTAAAGTACTCAAACGCTTTTTCAAAACTAATGAAAAAACATTTTGAAATGTCCATGATGGGTGAGCTTACGTTCTTTCTAGGACTGCAAGTTCATCAATCACCCCGTGGTATTTTTCTAAGTCAGTCCAAATATGCTCTTGAAATTTTAAACAAACATGGAATGACAAGTTGTGACACCTATGCCACACCAATGGCTCACACCAAAAAACTAGACGCTGATTTACATGGGAAATTGGTTGACCCTACCAAATACCAAAGTATTATTGGGTCACTCATGTATCTAATCAACAAGAGGCCTGACATTTTCTTTGCTATTTATTTTTGCTCCCGTTATCAGTCGTGACCAACTGAAACTCCCCTCTCTGAGGCTAAAAGAATCCTCCGATACATCAAGGGAACCATTAACTTGGGAATCTGGTATCCGGATTCTGGTTTTAAACTAATAGCTTTTTCGCTCACGATCATGCAGTTTCTTAGAATCTCAAAAAGTACTTCAGCGCTTTACAATTTCTTGGTGATAAACCGGTGTCATGACAATCGAAGAAGCAGATTGTACATCGCTGTCCTCAAATGTATAATATGTAGCCATGTCGGCGTGTTGTATTCAAGTCATTTGGATGAGAACACAACTCAAAGACTATGGTTACGTATTTGACGTAATCTCGATGTACGCAACAATCGAAGTGCTATTGCATCTCGCAACTCTATTCAACGCTCAAATCAAAGCACATCGATCTTCGATATCATTTCATCAAACAGCATGTGGAAAAGGGTACCGTTGAATTATACTTTGTGGGTACTGACTACCAATTGGTAGACCTTCTCACCAAAGCCTTAGCTCCTGCTAGGTTTACTGAGTTCGTCCACCGGATTGGTATGCGGTGTTTGACTCTAGAGGAACTGGATGAACTTTTAAAACAATCTTAAAACCAGTCAAACACCAAAAACCTCTTTTGTAAATATTTTTCAAAAACAAAATACAAAAATATAAAATTTTCAAAATTCAAAAATATTCTCCTATCTAAATTTCTTTCAACATGGCAAGTACAAATCTTCAGTCAACATTTTTCTCTTTCAAAATTCAGTATTTTTTCGATCAAGTGTTGAGGGGGAGAAAGTAAATATTTTCTGTTTCATAAAACCGTGTACATGCATGTTACTTTATTCCGGTTGTTTCTTTGATTATGGTGGTCATATTTCTGGTTCATTGACACTCCCCGGACTCAAATTTGTAAAATTTCATTATTTCTTAAGTCAAGGGGGAGTGTCATCAAGTTTCTTTCCAAATATCATGCTTAACGTAACCAAAATGGAAGTTAAGGGCTAAGAATGAAAATGGTTGAGGTGGAGGGACTTAAGTTGCCAAAAGCTTAAAACTATTTTTTACTTACCCTCCCACCTAAATTTCACTTTTCATTTATTACAAAACATTTATTATCTCATCTACCCTAATCCACGCACCAAAATCAATCTTCAAATCCGTGCTTTAATCTCCTGATTTGTAAGTGGTTTTATGATCTTCATGTGTTTACAAACATAGGTTTTTAATTTCATAAACATCCAACGGCTAGATTTTGTGTATGGGATGATTTTGTGTTCTACTAGTATGCGTATGAACACAAAATCATCATTGAGTGTTTATGATGGTAAATTTGGTGTCAAAATGCTTAAAATAATGTGTTATAAACATTTCCAACATAAAATTCCACCCAGAAAATGTTTTAATCGTGTTTCAAGAATTAGGGTTTATGCGTGGATTTAGGGCTTTTCATATGTGAGTGTTTCTGGATAATTAGTTGTTCATATGATGCTTTATACATGTTTAATTGACCAAAACCATACTTGAATCATGCCCAGAAACAAGAAATTTTGAGTAATTGAGATTTAGGGTTTATACTGTTATGAATTAGGTAATATCGATTCATAAGGCTATTGATGTTAAAAATTTTTTAAAACAACTCATTTGGCTTCTAAGGTATCCCAAAAAACGTTTGGTGCAAATCCTATGGCTAAATTCCTTATTCGTAAAATTTGAATGTCTAGGGTTTAAATTTACGCATAAGAGTAACCTACGCGTAACAGTTTAGGACCATGAGCTCAAGTGAAAATTGAAAGGGATTGAATAAATATGTTAATGATGATGTTATGACAAATTTATTTCAGGTTTTACTCTTGCATAATTTAGAATCAAGGTTAATCGATTCCTACGCATAAGGATTACCTTACGCCGAGAAAGTTATTTGTAAGAGTAATCTTACGCGTAACCTTTACGCGTAAGGTTCTACATGGGACTACACGTATCCCTTGAAGGATATGCGAACTTGAGTCTTACGATAAGGTTCACTTTACTAGTAAACCTTACGCCGTAAGCCTTATGCTAAGGGCTCTTTTCCTACGCGTAAGTTAAGTTTCTACGCATAAGCTTGCCTACGCCATATAGTCTATCAAGCACGATAAGCTTGCAATTCCTACGCTTAAGCCTAAGTTTTAACCATAATTATGAATTGTTACGCGTACCAACTTGTAAATAAATAAATCATAACGTCACAAAACCAAAATGTCACTAATAAGCTTAAATGGTTAATATGTTGTGAAAATGTGTGAAAATTTGGACTTCAAAATTCAAAATTAATCAACTCACGACACTTACCTCGACTACTTTGGATTATTGGACAAACAAGTGACATGGGACTCGTAACATTCATTAACGTAACATATTCAATAATTGGTCATTAAAATCAACCTTTGACTAACGTAATGTCTTTCGATATGTTGGTTCTTTTGGCTAAATATCTTTCAGATCACAACATGGACGTCACAATGGAAAACGTTGATGCACCAAACGCATCGATGGAAGACATTTTCCCTGATGGTTACAAAATGAAGATAGGGAAGAACAATCTCAAAGTGGACTTTGATAATTTCACGTGCTCTGAGTCTTCATGTGTTGTTGTTGTGGACATTCTAAAAACTCATCCTTACAAGAACATGCTCACTAACTCGCAACAAGATCGGTAATTTATATCCATCAGCTCGCACACCATCAAAAGGGTCAAAGGTCAAGATGCTGTTACGGTGACACTTAACAATAAACAAGTCACCATCATCGCCGCGAGACCTTCGGGCATTCTCTCACTACCCGCCATCCAAAGATGTCAACATATTGCCACCCAACGGAAGAAACTACACTCCAATTCTTGGTCGACATTGGCTATGATGAAGCCGATCATCACCAAACATTCATCACGATCTTAAGAACATCCTCAACCATGGATAACGCTATACATCATGATTGCGAAGTCAGTTTCTGGACGTGATAGCGGTTATGAGCATCCCAAGCTCATGGAATTGCAAATATTCTGGGGCATGGTCAACAAGCCACATATTGATATCGCAAGTTTGATTTGGGACGACATGATGTCTTACGTCAGGAAGCCTGGTTCCAAGATTCCATACATCAGATACACTAAACTATTGATCCGAAGGATTCTCGGGAATAATCTTGACATTCCCTTGAGACTTTATGACCCGCACCATTACTCAATCGTTTGAGTTGTCGATTCAAAGAATCAACAACTAAGAAACAAGGTGTTGTACGTATTGCATCTGTTTTCTCAATCAAGATATCAAGAAACTTGAATCATACTCACGATATCTATAAGCAAATGCTAGGCAAATTGGGCTTCATGGATGAAAAGACCTCCTCCACCCCAAGTAAAGACCGTGAGAGGTAGTTCTGAAAGCAAAGCAAGCACCGAGTGCCCTTATGTATCCAAAGAGGAATCCTACCCACAAGTTTAAAAGTTCCATCTAAAGTTGCCTCTCCTATTTCCAAACCAAGACCCAAATTAGAGGATCAATACTCAAAGGATACCGACTCGATGAAGAGGTTATCTATTCAGAATTTCTCACAGATGATACACTAACAGTTGAAAAACCTCTAAGTCCCAAGTCTGATAAATGGAAAACTCCAGTGCAAGAGCAGGAGGAAGAGAGCTCAGATGAAGAGCCACATAATGAAGACCAAGATTACAGAAAGAAATTGAAGAATCTCATACTTCAACATGTTGCTAAGGAGTTCAACCTACAACAAACTCGTGGCCCTGGAGGGTCAAGTGGTGGTGCTCTAACCACACCAGCGATGTCGTTAATCAACCCGATAAGTGGAACCGGTGCCACCACCCACGAATCGTAACAACAGAACTTGAGGATGAGATTATCTTTGACATTGAGCAACTAGAAGAAAGAAGGAGAAGACCGAGAAAATCACGATGAAGATGTTGAGGCTGCTGCTAAAGAAAAATCAGAAGAAGAAGCTCTAGCTAAATCAGCTAAAGAGGCTAAGGCTGAGGAAAAGGCTAAAGCTGAAAAAGAAGTTGATGATTATCTTCTAGATAGTCCTACACATACATAGGAACAAACTTCTGAGCCACCAAATTACCCAGAGCCCTCTCATGATTCATCTTCGTCTGGTTCATCATCTCATTCATCACCACCACCATCAAAAGCTACCACAAGATCCGCATCCAGATCTGTTAAGAAACCTACCAATAATTGGGCATCACGGGCTAAGACTAATATTGTGAACACTGTCAAGCAAGCAAGGAAGAAGAACGTTGTCAACAAGAAACTGAATCACTTGCGCATTTAAGCAATCTACTTCAGAAAGTGATAAACGAGATGTTGGAAGAAAGGGAACAAATTCAATAGCTTCTAAATAGAAATACCCAAGGAGAATGGACAAGACGATCAGAGAATACACTCACAAGTTTCTCTCGACACCATCCCCGGAGTGACGCAGAGATGTTCACCGAAAAACTCTATCCGATCTCATGCAATGGTCAAGCAAACAATGCAATCTACTGTAGCAATGCAGATCAATCCAATTGAGCTCAAGGGTTGTATCCGATGCGAAATTGATTTCCAAGCTTGTGCTACAAATGTCTAAACGATCATAACGCTACATCCGACTAAGGTAAACTTTTGAGGCATTGCCGAATTTCAACTCAAAACTTCATACAAAGCTAAATGAAAGGGCTAAGCGCCCAAGAGACGCATGATGATACGGAAGGATTCTTGAGGCTAAACGAAGAAGAAAATGACGATTCATCTACAATGCCTCCACCCACCCCAAAGCGACCTCCACCGCTTAGAAGATCTCCACCACGCTCTCCGCAAAAGACAAACCTCGTGACTCAATCACCACCACAAACAGAGAAAACCGGTGATCACTTTGAATACCCTGGTGGTGACAATGAAGACATTCCCAGCCCGACAACAACCTACTTCTTCTACATCAACAAAGAAACCAAAGATCATCACCAAAGCCTAATAAGAAGAAACAGATCGACGTTGTGTCATGGCTAGATGATGATGACATCAAGAGTATGACCGGTTCTCAAAACTTGTTGATGCAACTCCTCAGCTACGGAAGGTCAAGAACCGTAGATGGTCCACAATAGAGCATGTGAAGCTTATACAAGAAAAGTTCAAAGTGAAGAAAATGACTAAAGCAGAGTTGAGGTAATCAAGGACTACGCCTTTCAACTACTTAAGGATAGCTCGACAAGGCCATTGAAGTCAATATCATCTCGACAACATAGCACGAGCCATGTCTAACAACATTGATTGGCTCAACTCGAATCAAACATTGACTTCACCATACCGAGATAAAGCTCCATACTATAATCGACTAGACCAAACCACTACGCATAATTGGTCAATCGGATCAACCCAAGATCCCCTACCACTATTTCTTCAACAACGACTGAATTCCTTCTACACGTAGCTTATGTCACCAAGAAATACGCTACATCACTCACCCTTTCCTCGGCAAAGAATCTATTCTACTAATATAGCCATCGAGAAAAGCCACACACATGTTAGTTGACAAAGTGGAAAAGTATGATCTTGATGCACTGTATGGGATTCATCATTGCCCCGAAGAAAAAGAATCTACTACGTACGCCGTGTTCTAAAGTCAAAAAGGAAGTGTTCAAGACAAATGATCATTGCAATTATGCATGTTACCCTATCGTCAAAGTAGGACTACACATTCCTAAAGAAAATTGTGGTCAAACGACAAGACGAACAAGAATATGACTTTACCGGAAGATTTCGAGATTGTCGCCAATGACATTGAAGACATGTATCTTGCCAAGGTACAAGGACGAATGCGACAATTCTCTACAAATATCCAACGCGAGTATATCAAGTCATTACTAATATTCATAAGAAGCATCGTGATCCAAGAACGTGTAGAAGATATTCAACTAGCCGTGGAATCATATCAGAAGCGTGTTAACCTCACAAAACCACAACTAGACCTTCCCGATATCAATCATCTTGCTCAGTACACCATCATCAAGAAACCATTTAGGGTAGTCTGCCGCAGTGAACTCCACCACAATTGTTTCATGGCGCGTGCGAGCTACACAAATTTTGTGATTCATACAAAGAAGGTTCGATGGTTTGGCTTATCGGTAAAAAGAGATTCATCAAGGCATTGGTCGCAAGAGATGGAATCCGGAGGATAGGAGGATGTGAAGAAGATAATCACTCTGGATTGATGAAAGGTTGTTCGACGGGATCGATAAGAACGCTTGGTGAGTTTCAGAGTGGTCGCCCAAGCATATCTCTCTCACAGCTACCAACGCCCGTAACGCATTCCTCGAGTTATTGTTGACTACCCGATACCCCGGTACCCCTTAATGTTTCCTTATCATTATTTGGATGTGTGATTTAAATCGACAATGGCTTATGACACATAATGTTGTACGTCCCCATTCTTGTAATCAAAGGACCCTGTGGTATGCTTCAAAGGCCACAATCCTATCAAAGGAGCGAAAGCTTCTTACTTTTGAGTAAAACTAATTGATAACATCAAATAGTCCTAAATATTAAGCGTCAGTTTCCCCCGATAATGCTCGTTATTTATATCATTTATATGGATTTACTCTTGTTTTCCATTGTTTTCCACTTTCAGGTAAATTACGAGCATTGGAGCCAAAGAGACGCAGAAATAGAAACATATCTAAAGATTTATCACAGTATGCTATTTTGAAGAAGTTACGTCGTAACTTTTCTCTCACATTACTGAACTATCATGCGGACTCAAGATGCCAACTTATCGATGGTTACAGAACTCCTCCCAAAGGTTACTAATGAACTATATTAGGTCAAAAGAGGTTCCACGCCACGATACTTACGCCGTAACTATCAGATTCTTACGACGAACCAAGTTTATTGAAGACTACAAATAACCATTCATTAGGTTACCAGAACCGCCAGATCTAGTGCATTTTACGAAGAAATAGGTTACGCGAACTCCTATATTGGTTACGCCAGAACCCGTATCCGCCTATAAATACCTACCTAATTCCAAAGATTTCTAATCATCCTATTCCACACACAACACCTCGAGAACGTGGGAAAAAGCTAAAAGCAGTCTAGAGGAACGACGAAAGGAGCTTTCAAGGAGAAGTCACCCATTACGATAAGCATTAGCTGCTATATTTCTTTTACTTTCAATTCATGTATTTTGTACCTTTGAATATTGAATTGATTTGCATGATTAATATGAGCGGTTAAGAACCTTTTGGTGCTAGCCTAGTTATGATTCCTTAATTGTTTTGTTAGGATCCGGCCCTAACAACAAGTATCACACAAGCCGCCACTTGTGAATGGTCAATCGTAAATAAACTTAAAACAACCTGAAACTAATGCAATGAAGATCCTGAGAGTATAGTGTTTCTCGTCGTTATGTCCCAAATGAAGCTATGTAAGAATCACCAAACGAATAGTGATCGAGAGATTTGAACGGAAAAGAGGATTTGATTGATCTATACCTAAAGAGAAAGTATATAAACTAAAGGGGCTTAAATGCAAATTAAAGAAAATTAGAGAGATAAAAAAAAATTAAATAAACGCTATCACTATTTGCAAAATGATGTTTTTGATTTTTTCTTTTATAAAACTTAATTTAAAACTACGTAACGTACAACTGAAAATAGGAAACTTACACAATATTAATCCTAAAAATATGAAAATGAAATTTTTACAATCCTAATGATAAAATAAAGTTTATAGAAAAATAAAATTATTTTTATAACTATTTAATTAATTATTATTAATTAAAAACTATTTTTTAACTATTAAATAATAGCCTAAAATACAAGAAAATATGAAATAAAGCTAGAAAAATAAAATTATGACATAGAAAAATCTAAAATAACAAAATAGAATTTTCAAAACTATTTTTATATTTTTCTGATTATTTTTCTATTTTCTATGAATTAAAAACTATTTAAAACTACTTAAATTGCTTAAAAATACAAATTTAACTAAGAAAAATCTGGAAAATATTTTTTTGACTTTTTATATTTATCTTGACCTAAGAAAATGAAAATTATTTTTTTGAAACTTTTCTTAATTAATTGTATTAAATGCTAATTAAAAAGGCTTAAAAACTATTAAAAATGGAGAAATATACCAAACTGACCAGAAAAAACTGAAAAATTCAAGATAAGTCTAAATTAATATTATGAATATAGGAAAATTATAAAACAAAGGGTTTGTGTGAAGTAAATGAAATCAGTATCACAAGTGCTTATAAATAAGCACTTATAATAAGCAAATGAAAACCAAAGACCTTCTAACATTACGGCTATATTATGCTCAAAATACCCAAATGCAACTAATTTCCACAAGCCTTGACCTCTGATTAACAAGCTCAACAGATTTGATTGATTGAGCTTATGTGCAAAATGTGTTTTGGGGCTACTTGCAGCCTTAAGCACAAGCTACTCTATAAGCTAAAAATGAAAACCAAAAGTGGGAACCTACACTAGAACTGGGTGGCTATGTCTAAACCAAAGACCAGAATTAGATAAGCTCTTAGGAGCTTTGTGCAAGGATCGCAAGAACTCGCACAAAGCCTATGCAGCTCAGTCTTGGGTAATGTGGCATATAAGCCCATTTTGACAAGCAATTTTGGAGGTTATAAAAAATTCACAAAAATCTATAAAAATGGTAATAAGCAAGTAGACCAACTGAAGTTTTAAAACCCCAAGTTTCACATGATTTGGCCCAGAAATGAACTCATGAAAATTCACCCCAGCTTGCTCAAAATTGATTTTTACACTTTTGACTTTTTTAGCAGTTTTGAAAAGTTGACTAATTTGAACTTTGAATCCAATTTGTGGATTGATTGTGATGTAATATGATGAAATAAAGCTACTTCAATCTATCCCTATGTATTTTAAACACAAAATGAGCTTTTGACTTTGCAAAATTCCAAATGCAAGCTATTAAGACAGATAACACATGACATTGACTTTTGTGGTTCTAGAGTGCAAAATAAAGACAAGAATGAGTACAATAAAGCTTAACAAGCCCTAAAACAACAAGTCTTAACTATTAAGCAATCCTCAAACACAGCTTTGCCGTGATAATCCAAACACCCTTTCACCAACCTGCTTTGAACTTTAAATGAAACCAACTACTTAATTAGCTAAAGCTTATGATCAAACTGAGTCTATCTATCCTAAATACAACTTAATAAATGATAAAACCAATCTAGACCACAAGAACAGATTATGCAATATGCTTGTTTTAGAAAGTGCTTACATGAGATCCTAGCCACCATGGCTTGCAAAACCGATAAGCACCACTAGCCTAAACTCTCTTATTACTCCCAATGGGCCACAATTCAACCCAATCCACTTCCAGTTCAGCAAATCAAACCATTTCATCTCAGCTTGACTTTTGTTGACCATTTCACAAAGTGCTTAAAAATAACTTATAAGTTTACAAAAGCTATAAAGAGCTTCCATAAACTTGTTTGAGTTTAAAAATGAGCTACTAAAAGCTTGGACAATAGAATTTGAAACTGAAGAATAAATAAAGGAACAATAAACTTGAAACTTATATAAAACTTGGATTGATACTCAAAAGCACATTACAATGATGTTTTAACTTAAGTGTGATACATAGAAACTCGAATTACAACATTTTGACTTAAACTAAAACATTTATTTAAAAAATGACATAAAGGAAAATTATTAAACTAACTACCCTTTTTCTTCTTGCAACTCTTCTCTTTATACCCAACTGCTTCTCTCCTCTCCGAAAGGAATCCCACGTCTCTCGAGACCATTGGATGACTTGAGGTCATATTGGCCCTGATTGCATTTTATGGGAAAGTGATAAGCCGCTGGAGAGGGTTTGAGTGTTAGGAGGGGAAGGCATTTAATGTTTTTGTAGTTCAGTGGGTGGTGGATGGAGAGGGATAAGTGTGAGCTGGGGATGGGTTTGTCTGAGTGTTGCAGGTATCGCTGGGAAGAAAGAAAAGAGGGAAAGCAAATGGGTTGGTTTGACTTGGGATTTGACTGCTAATATATGAAGGGGGTCAATTTGAGGGGGTCCAATTGGCTATGGCAGGGTCACAAGTGTTTTGACAAGGCCCAAATGTTTAAGGGTTTTAATAAACAAGGACTATTTGTGCAATTTTTGAAAATCAAGGGACCAATCGCCATCTTGCAAAGTTGCTCCAAGAGACTAAAAGTGACAAGCTCCAATAGTACAAGGACTAAACTTGACATTTTCCAATTTCCAAGGACCATTTTTGCCAATTTTTAAACTTGAAGGACCAATTTTGTAATTTCTCAAAACTTTTAATATTTTTCACCAAAGGACTAATTTTGACAAGTTATGATTTTAAAAGGACCTTTGGTGATTTTTCTTTTGAAATTAGGGATCGTGGACTATTTCTCGACAACTTTGAAACTGGGGACTAAAACGCCAATTATGCAAACTTAGCTATTTTTCATCCGATTTTAAACATTTTGCATCCAAACACATAAAATGCAATTTTGAGATATTTTCAAGATTTTGATGCATTTCCAGCATTTTAAGTGTTTTGCGTCAGATTAACCAAAAATGATGAGTATTTACATACTCATCAATCCCCCACACTAAACTATTGCTAGTCCCTAGCAATCATTTGAGAAAAACTTAATGGATTTGAATCTCTTTACCAAAAGCCATTACTCCTGGAGTAGCCAAATGTTTTATTTCAAGTAAGAACTATGGTACAATCGATAACCATGTGATTTTGAGCAAACCACCAAATTTTCAACGGATTTGATTTGTCTTTACCGTAGCCGCTTGCTTCGACTAGCCAACTCTAGATAAATTATCAATATTATCTTGGTGAGTGACACAATTATGGTTTTTCCATCGCTTTTACCACAAGCCATAAACTTGCAAGGCTAGCCAACTCTTCACTACGAGATACCATACAATTTTGGGTAATTGCAAGTCACGCCAACGGATTTGAGATATCTTTACCAAGAGCCGCTGTCTCGGATTAGCCAATCCTTTTGTTTATTAGACATGGCGGATCGATAACCAATTGAGTGCAAAACACTTACCCAAAAAAAAATTTGGCCAAAATGGGGAATTAGGCGGTATAATTACATGATAAAATTCGTGAGAATTCCCCCCCCCACTAGAAATGAATATTGCCCTCAATATTCAGTACCATGTTACGCTTTCTAAACAAAGAACGTAAGGAAATACTACGCCATTATTTTGAAAGTTTTTTTGAACTTTTATATATATACACAACATGGGGCAACTCCCCACACTAGTGGTGGTACACACGGGTGAAAACCCATGTTTAACTATCGTTTTTGATTAATGAAGTCGCTAGCTTGACTCTCACCCATTAATTTGTTCATGGGGAAGTAAGTGGAAGAGACAATCTCCATCTGACTTTCATTCAAGATGTTTGGATAAACATTGAAGTACGTGAAAGTTCCACACCGACGAGATATACATAGACGCACTCGCTCAAAATGATAAATGAAAATGCCGGGTCAAAGATAATGTCTTCATTCCTAAGGAGGAAGAATGAGAGAAGTGACATAATATATGAAGAAAAGAAAGAAAATCATGATAAAAATCATGACTAACTCTTCATCCTCAATAGCAGAATTCATAGTTTCATGAATCTCATCATAGCTCGCCATCAAGACATATTATGGGCGTGTTCAGATCAGTAGAAATTATCATACTCTCTACGAGATATGATATGAGTGAGTTCACCCACAACTCCTCGAAGAATCAATCACAAGATGTAAATTGCGGAATCTTGTTCCATCAGAGACTCATCACTATCCTCAACTGGAGTATCAAAGAGTGATTCTCGAAATTGGTGAATTCAGACGAATTCAAATAGAGGATGGTGAGAGTTGTTTTGAATGCTTCAGAACAAAGTGATTAACATTCTCTATTGACCTGGGGATAAGAAGAGTGAACGATCATTATCAGGAGACTTTCGCCTCCCGACGCTTTGAAATCAAGAGACTATCATTACTGAAGAAAGTGGATTGATGAGTGAGTTCATCGGTGAACTCCTCAAGAAGATGATCAAGATCGATTGTGGAAGTGATGCCTCAACATACTCTATGTCTCCATATGATGCACAATCTTCGCTACAATTGGAGAAAGTCTCAAAATGATCTTTTGAACACTCAAGAGGGGAAGAAGAATTACACATATGATCGGCTCAGACTCTTTCTTCGATCGGGACAAGGTTCTCAACACTAGACTTTATGAATTCTTCCGATTCCTTTTCGTGAACAAGGTCAAGATGCTCGCCCCCATGCTCGAGAGTGAGTGAATATCGGTGTGATAGCGCTTGTTTGAGAATGAATCTCAACCGGCTGGATATCAACTGATGAACTTGATAAATCTTTATAGAATTGAAGGATATCAAGTGTGTCCTCATCATCACTGCCATCGAATAAAACGAAATCGGAGCTAGATCTGGCCGCTTTTTGCAATTGATTCCCTAATAGATTTTTCTAAACGCATTTGGGAATTTATTTTAGCGTACCGCTCTTCATTTAGCAATTCTTCTATGGATTTTCATGAGAGTTTTGAAACGCATATACCAATTCTCCTTAAGTTTCTAATAACTCCGCACTCTTCTGCAAGAAGGTCCGTAGTTTCATGACGAAGTTGTTTGAATCATTTGGTACCGTGGAGGTTGGTCTTGAAATGATGTGTCAAAATCGCTACAAGGAAATGTATTCCCCGCTTGACAATCCGAAATGACGCTATGGACCTCCGATAAAGCATCTACAACAAAATGATCATGTGGCCGGACATGTAATAATATGGAATTTGGTAATTTCCAAAGTCCCGAGTGTTACCGTAAACCGCTCATAGACAAACCGCTTCCGTGATTGACACTCAAATCCTTGGTGAGGACCTCCACAAAACACACACAGATATGTCAATATCTCATGATGCGTGGCCGGTAGAATGAATCGACGGTCGTATGGTAAGGATAGGAGCTTGGTTATGCATGCACTCATCTCCCCGATTCTACCATGCTACGTACCGACAACCCCACCATTATGAGGACCACCACACCATTGGCAACCAAAATGTGTGGATAATGTAAATAGAAAGAATCAAAGGTTTACGAAGGTAAGAAATGAAGAATCAAAAGGTAAGAGGGTAAAGATGGATATTTTGGATTTTTGGATAAACATTTTGTAAAAATAAGAAAGAAAATCTTTTTGGGTTTTTGATTTTATAAGAAAATGTAAATAAATACATAGATGGTATAAACAAGGAGTGAATATTCAAATCACTAATCTGCTAAATGGAAGATAATCAAAGACAGCCCCTACAATGGCCGCAATTTGATTCGCCCCTGCATCTACCAAGTTTTATCACACGTTTCCACCACTCAGGAATGGCCAACCGTAACAAACTTAAAACAATTTAAACTAATGCAATGAAGATCTGAGAGTATAGTGTTTCCCTGTCGTTATGTCCCAAACAGCTATGCTAAGAATCACCAAACTAATAGTGATCGGTAGATTTGAACGAAAAGAGGATTTGATTGATCTATACCTAAAGAGAAAGTATATAAACTAAAGAGGCTTAAATGCAAATTAAATAAAATTAGAGAGATAAAAAAAAATTAAATAAACGCTATCACTATTTGCAAAATGATGTTTTTGATTTTTTCTTTTATAAAACTTAATTTAAAACTACGAACGCATAACCTGAAAATAGGAAACTTACACAATATTAATCCTAAAAATATGAAAATGAACTTTTTACAATCCAAATGATAAAAGAAAGTTTATAGAAAAATAAAATTATTTTTATAACTATTTAATTAATTATTATTAATTAAAAACTATTTTTTAACTATTAAATAATAGCCTAAAATACAAGAAAATATGAAATAAAGCTAGAAAAATAAAATTATGACTTAGAAAAATCTAAAATAACAAAATAGAATTTTCAAAACTATTTTTATATTTTTCTGATTATTTTTCTATTTTCTATGAATTAAAAACTATTTAAAACTACTTAAATTGCTTAAAAATACAAATTTAACTAAGAAAAATCTGGAAAAATATTTTTTTAACTTTTTATATTTATCTTGACCTAAGAAAAATAAAAAATTATTTTTTGAAACTTTTCTTAATTAATTGTATTAAATGCTAATTAAAAAGGCTTAAAACTATTAAAATGGAGAAAAATACCAAACTGACCTAGAAAAATCTGAAAAATTCAAGATAAGTCTAAATTAATATTATGAATATAGGAAAATTATAAAAACAGTGGGTTGTGTGAAGGAAAATGAAATCAGTATCACAAGTGCTTATAAATAAGCACTTATAATAAGCAAATGAAAACCAAAGACCTTCTAATGACACATGTAGCTATATTATGCTCAAAATACCCAAATGCAACTAATTTCCACAAGCCTTGACCTCTGATTAACAAGCTCAACAGATTTGATTAATTGAGCTTATGTGCTAAAACAAAGTTTTGTGGGCCTACTTGCAGCCTTAAGCACAAGCTACTCTATAAGCTAAAAATGAAAACCAAAAAGTGGGAACCTACACTAGACCGGTGGCTATGTCTAAACCAAAGACTGACTTAGATAAGCTCTTAGGAGCTTTGTGCAAGGACCCAAGAATCGCACAAAGCCTGCGCCTCAGCTTCTTCTGCGTACGTGGCATATAGCCCATTTTGACAAGCAATTTTGGAGGTTATAAAAATTCACAAAAATCTATAAAATGGTAATAAGCAAGTAGACCAACTGAAGTTTTAAACCCCAAGTTTCACATGATTTGGCCTTAAATGAACTCATGAAAATTCAATTTGGGCTCAAAACTCATTTTTACACTTTGACTTTTTAGCAGCTTGAAAAGTTGACTAATTTGAACTTTGAATCCAATTTGTGGATTGATTGTGATGTAATATGATGAAATAAAGCTACTTCAATCTATCCCTATGTATTTTAAACACAAAATGAGCTTTTGACTTTGCAAAATTCCAAATGCATGCTTATTAAGACGATAACACATGACATTGACTTTTGTGGTTCTAGAGTGCAAAATAAAGACAAGAATGAGTACAATAAAGCTTAACAAGCCTTAAACAACAAGTCTTAACTATTAAGCAATCCTCAAACACAGCTTTGTGCATAATCCAAACACCCTTTCACCAACTGCTTTGAACTTTTAAATGAAACCAACTACTTAATTAGCTAAAGCTTATGATCAAACCGAAGTCTATCTATCCTAAATACAACTTAATAAATGTGATAAAACCAATCTAGACCACAAGAACAGATTATGCAATATGCTTGTTTTAGAAAGTGCTTACATGAGATCCTAGCCACCATGGCTTGCAAACCGTAAGCACCACTAACCTAAACTCTCTTATTACTCCCAATGGGCCACAATTCAACCTAATCCACCTCCAATTCAAAGAAATCAAACCATTTCATCCTCATTGACTTTTGTTGACCATTTCACAAAGTGCTTAAAAATAACTTATAAGCTTATAAAAGCTATAAGAGCTTCCATAAACTTGTTTGAGTTTAAAAATGAGCTACTAAAAGCTTGGACAATAGAATTTGAAACCTAGAATTGCAAATGGAACAATAAACTTGAAACTTATATAAAAACTTGATTGATACTCAAAAGCACATTACAATGATGTTTTAACTTAAATGTGATACATAGAAACTGAAATTACAACATTTTGACTTAAACTAAACCATTTATTTAAAAAACCATATAAAGGAAAATTATTAAACTAACTACGCCTTTTTCTTCTTGCAACTCTTCTCTCTTTTATACCCAACTCGCTTCTCTCCTTCTCTCGATGAATCCCACATGTCTCGAGACCATTGGATGACTTGAGGTCATATTGGCCCTGATTGCATTTTAAGGAAAAAGTGTTAAGCCGAGAGGGTTTGAGTGTTAGGTGGGGGAAGGCATTTAATGTTTTTGTAGTTTGCAAAGGTGGAGTGATAAGTGAGGGATAAGGTGAGCCTGGGATGGGTTTGTTTGAGTGTTGCGGTGGTATCGCTGGGAAGAAAGAAAAGGAGGGAAAGCAGCTGGGTTGGTTTGACTTGGGATTTGACCAGCTAATATATGAAGGGGGTCAATTTTGGGGGTCCAATTCATGGCAGGTCACAAGTGTTTTGACAAGGCCCAAATGTTTAAGGGTTTTAATAAACAAGGACTATTTGTGCAATTTATGAAAATCAAGGGACCAAGGTCGCCATCTTTGCAAAGTTGCTCCAAGGGACTAAAAGTGACAAGCTCCAATAGTACAAGGACTAAACTTGACATTTTCCAATTTCCAAGGACCATTTTTGCCAATTTTTAAACTCAAGGACCAATTTTGTAATTTCTCAAAACTTTTAATATTTTTCACCAAAGGACTAATTTTGACAAGTTATGATTTTAAAAGGACCATTGGTGATTTTTCTTTGAAATTAGGCTCAGTGGACTATTTCACAACTTTTGAAACTTCAAATGAAACCGCCAATTATGCAAACTTAGCTCATTTTTCATCTGATTTTAAACATTTTGCATCTCAAACATATAAAATGCAATTTTGAGATATTTTCAAGATTTTGATGCATTTCTCGAAGCATTTTAAGTGTTTCAGCCGATTATCTCAAAATGATGAGTATTTACACACTCATCAGTTTGCGTTTACCTTTACTTCCATACAATTATTTCTAAGTGTATGCATCCATAGTTCATTGGTAGCCACCCTTGGTTCGGTTGTTTTAATATGATAGAGGCCAATTGCCCAGAGATATGACCAACCTAATTCTAGGTGAGCTGACCGAGACTCGTAGTGCTAAGATATGACCAACTGATCACCCTTTCTACTTGTAGCGATTTGACCAACCGATCACCTATCATTTGGATGAAACTTAAGAATCGGGGTGTAGTGTCTGTTCCTAACGGCCGCACTCACTATTATGAATCTAGCATGTAGCGGTACTTATGACTTGGCTTAGACCGTGAACAACAGACTTATTACTGCGGCTACCGATTCCCCGTGGTGGCATCTTTGTCGATAGGTTAGGCTTAATTGACCAAATGTTGTCCTCTCAAATTTGACCTCACCAAGTAATTGAAGTAAGTAGACGCCTACATAACTAACTAAGATGATTAACTAGGTTAGCACCACTTCTCTCTATATGATTTCTTTACCATTTATCTCGCTTTTATTCTCGCATTAGTAGTTTAATTAATTAAATCCCTATCAAAACCATTTTTATTCTCGTGACATTAGACTTAGTAATAATCCAACACACATAGTTTGGGATCTAATTCTGCTTACCATTTACTACACTACACACGACGGGTACACGCCTCTAGTGCACTATAGGTAGACATAGGTATAGCGAGACACTATATATATTAAGACTTGGTCAAGAAACATGCATCAAGTTTTTGGCGCCACGCCGGAGCTATTTTAGGATTTCATATTAAGTCTGCTTTTAATTTTCTTCCGATAATGTCGATACAAGACTCGCACTCGATGCCTTTTCTCGCCACCCCATTCGATGACCCGGAGAAGCAATTTTGAAGAAGGAAAGTCTATTCTCCGGTTCCTATTCACAACATCTTCTTATTTTACGTGACGTAATCAGCCGACACAGTGAACCTGAGGTCATCAATGAAAATAATATCGATGACCTAACTATGGAGCAAGATTTAGAGCTAATCAATGAGAATCGCCAACGGCTTCACTCAAGACTCTCACATCGAAAACTACTCTATTCCGCATCATATTATTCAAGAGTTACATGAACTTGAAGTTTTCTCGAAACTAAGATGAGGACGTAATCAATGTAGAAGAAGTTCTCCACTTGTCCTCTCTTTCAACGCCGAGGTACTCGAGCTATTCACCAATTTCAAGGATTTTTCCTATGACTCTTTCTGGGACAGAGAAAAGATGGTATAACAAACTCCCTCACGATTGTAAAGAAGTGTGGGATAAACATAGAAAAGAATTCAGAGAAAAGATGGTATAACAAACTCCCTCACGATTAAAAGATCGGAGAAGAGTGTTAGTTCATGTTCAGAAGCTATCTCCCGATTATTTAGTTACTACAGGAGGAAGTTGTCCAAGACCAGAAACTATCCTCAAGAAACTTTGACCTTTGGAAAAGTTGTTTACCTAATCACATGGAGAGATACCAATTCTCGACCAAACTTTGCCTGCAGAAACCCTCCTAACAATAATTCTCTAATACTAATCATCATGATATTCGGTGAATTAAGTATTGATGAGACAACTCAGCCAACGAAAAGATGCTCATCGGTTTTGAGGAAAGCCAGCTACCCAAAGGAAAAAGATCCGTGATGCTTCACTTCCTCGCATAGGAATTAGTAACCTAAAGCCGCCAAGATGAAAATTGAAATGGTCGATCGATCTATGCAATCGCCATCGGGGATTGTTAAAATGTGCCGTAAAGATTAAGAAATTCCTTTTCCAAAGAGATTTTGTGATTCTTGACATTCCGAAGACAATAGAATACCGCCATTTTAGGAAGACCTATGCTTGCCAACCGCCATACTAAGGTGGATGTCTTTGCCGGAAAGTTGATCCTGAAGCTAATGGAGAAATTGCTACTTTTAACCTAATGAACATTTGTCTATCCCTGGTAAGGTATGTGCAACACTCAGAGGGAAAATTTTGGTGAAGCTTTAGAAAAATTCTTAGCGTAACCCTGGACTCCGGAGAGGTTGACTCTGGGAGAGATTTTGATGTTTTCATCAATTTTGAGGAAGAGGATAACTTAGGATTGAGTGTTGAAGACCTCTCTAGTGACCTCGAGATGGCCCGTTGGCAAGATAACTCTGGTAAAACTTTTTTGCAACCATACCAACCTAAATTTCATGAGGTGGGAACACGCATACATCATAGAAACCCATATTATCTTAAGATCTCATGCAAAATCGGGTTCATCGACTTCCACCCATTTATTGACACTACTTCCCCAAATAACATCATGTCAAAAGAATGCTACAACCAAGTTATGAAGAAAGAGTTAGAATATATGAGAATAATTTTCTTGGATTTGCAACTAACATCCATGTCTTCGTTGGAACTCATTCATTTTTGGTAGACTTTATGGTTCTTGACGACGTAAGTGAATTTGTGGAGGATGGTCTTACGGGAGTAATTTTAGGGAAGCCCTTTCAGGAAATGTCGGCTTTAGATAAAAATGAAAAAGAAGGATTAGTATGGTTGAAGATTAACAATGACAAGGAGATAACATTCGAAGTTTGGATACGAATTAAGTATGGAGAAGTTAGCGATGATGATAAAGAGAAAATATGGACTGATCCTTGTCTTAGCAAACACAATGAGAATAATCACAAGACAACAACCACTGGCCAGAGAATCATTGGTCGAAAGCATTGGTGCGAAATGATTAAAACTGCTGATGGGGATTCTTGGGCTTCGTGTAATCCTTACGAAAACTTCTCAAATGAATGAAGCAATACAAAAAGAATAGGAACTGACGAATTTCTTTGGACTTCAACAACTGACCATAAACGTACCGAGGTGCAATGGTCAGGCCGATTAAGATTTAATGATTGGGTGAAAATCAAGTATGGAAAAGTGGATACATCCACTAAAAACAAAATTTGGAAGGACTGCATAAATAAGGATAATCATGAGACTCTTCACGATACTGGTGACTCAACAGTTGATAACGAGACTGACACAAGAAAAGATTGCAGTTACGGGATTGTGAACAACTCTATTGAAACTAAAGACTACTGCATTAAAGGAACCACTGACAATGAACCACGGTACAAGGTGTGTATGACTGACATTGATGATGAGGAGTATGAGCAAAACAGATGCAAACTACTTGGGATCCAATATAGAAAACCTCCACCTATTGTCACTGAAAGGTTCGTATTCACTAGGTATTACTTAGGACCGGATGAAAAGTTTTGCAAGGTTTTGAAAAGGGGAATCAAGGAATTCGACCGCACAGCTCCTAATGTCACCTGGATCCGGAATAACTTAATGAAGGACATTGAAAAGGTCGGGGAAATCCAAAGGCCCCCATAGAAGCCCCGCGGCTCTGAGTCTAACTTAAAGACTCATAAAAAAAGAAAAGTGCTCTTTCGGGAGACAACCCGAATTATCCCTTTCTTTTATTTTATTTCTTTTTCTGTTGGGTTTTGTGTTTTCTAACTATTTTTGCAAGAAACGAGGAACTAATTGCTGCTGTAGTTGTTGATCTGAACAGAGTTACGGCGTAAATCATCTTGGTGATTACGCCGTAACCGACCTTTTAGAAGCAGAATTCTTGACGCATTACCAATTACGGCGTAATACCATCTCAGTGGTTACGCCGTAACTACTCGCTTTGCAGCTCATTCCAGGTTTTGCCAGTTACGGAGTAACTCCCTCAAAAGAGTTACGATGTAACTTTCCACTACTTTAATTCTTTCATTTTAAAACACAGTAACCTTGTATTAGTTTTTAAATGAACTTTGTGGGTGTGTTCCCTGTAAACCCTCACGAGACTTCACTCGTCCACTTGGGACACCAAGTGATTTAATAGGCTTGTTGCATTTGCTAAATGCAACCGTGATTCCTACGAAAGTGAGTTAGGTTTGTTTTTCATTTTTCATTTTTTCATTTTTGAATTATTCTTGTCGGTATTTTGATTTTAGGGATTGAAGTTTGTTCATGACGCTTATACGAAGGCACATTTCTTTTTCGTGGGCCTTCCTTCTTTATGGAGCAAATTTTAGGGAAGTTCTCGCTCTAATTCTACCTTTCTCTTCACCTTTATTTTAATGCCTAGTACAAAAGGGACTTTGTACAATTCAAGTGGGGGGACGGGAGTAGAATTATCTCTTGAACTTTATTTTGCCCTCATTTTTCTAGTTTATTTTGAAAAATTATGCCATTTTTTAAATTTTAACATGTTTTTCCTTACCTAACTAGATTAGACCTTAGCTGAGCACATACAACCCTTGATATTATATGGTGAGATTAGCCTTATCCGTTTCCTATATTTTACCCCAAATCCACCAAATTATGTGTGCCGGTAGCTTGTAAACTTTAGAACTTGGCCTTTGCATCATTTCGAGACCATAGACGAGGTATGTTGAGTTAGGTCGATGTATTTGGACTTTTCAGTTTTAGAAGGCAATATTATAGGATTATCACCCATACAGCCTACCATTGTGAGTCTATCGATTAGTCACCTCGACTTTTCGACCCCCATGTGAAACCCTTTTAATTACACTCATCTTTAGTGCAAGATACCCCTAGATACATCCTTCTGAGCCATTCCTTTCATTTTGTTCACCCAATATATTGTTTCGATACACCTATACACCTTAGCCTACCCTGTAGTCTTTATTTGTAATTGGGAAGTCATCATTTGCCTAAATTCAAGGTTCGAGTGGAAAGGTTCGGAAATCACGCTTTCACCAACAACATTTCTGAAGATCATTGAAGACCCCCCGAATTCCCATTATTCATCTCAAGTGGGGGGATATTATGTTATGTTATTGTTATGTTGAAAAAAAAATTAGTTATGTTATTGTAAAGTGCGATGTTATAAGCACTGTAGTATGAGCTTTATTGATTTAGTATCGAGGAAGCCACCTCGGTCACATTTGAAGATTGGAGTTGGTAGTTATGCCAACAGTTGGAGAAAAAGGTAGTGTGCCCATCACGACGTCCTCTAATGACGCATCTACCTTGCATTTCATGATCCGGTTTCTTGACTTCTAAGCTTGAAATTTGGGCGGACGGTAAGTGGTGATGACTTGGTTATAGATTTAGACTTGTTTTTTATTTTACACCAATTATATATCCCATGTCTTATCCTACCCTTTTAGTCATGAAGCGTGTCTAGGTGATGCAGCGAGCAATCATTGGTGTCTTGGCCATGGATTTGGTCATGTATCATTGATTTTGTCCACTTCGCCGTGACATGTTAGTAATGACGAATCATCCCTTAACCTTTGTCGTGTCTACCCATATTACCTTCGAGAATTGTTTAGCCCTTAACTCTAGTGGTGGAGATTTGTGTAACCACCAAGCTTATGATAGAATACATGCTATGACTGTGCGATTGAGTGATCACCCCGAAATTGACACTTAGATTAGTTGAGAGATTAGAGTGTTTGTTCCCCTTTCGTGAGGTGTTCGGCTTTGTTTTATTCTAGCATAAGGGATTTGTAAACTCTTATTTTCCAGGTTATGGGAGATATCTTTTTAGGAATCTATCTAATAAGGTCTACTTGAGGACAAGTAGAGTTCAAGTGGGGAGATATTTGATAACATCAAATAGTCCTGAATATTAAGTGTCAATTTCCCCCGATAATGCTCGTTATTTATATCATTTATATGGATTTACGCTTGTTTTCCATTGTTTTCCATTTTCAGGTAAATTACGAGCATTGGAACTAAAGAGACGCGGAAATGGGAACATATCTAAAGATTTATCACAGTATGCTATTTTGAAGAAGTTACGGCGTAAATATTCTCTCACATTACACCGTAACTATTGCGTGACTCAGTATGCCAACTTATCAGAAGGTTACGGCGTAACTCCTCCCAAAGGTTACGACGTAACTACATTAGGTCAAAAGAGGTTCCACGCCGATGATACTTACGCCGTAACTACTGCATCTCTTACGACGTAACCAAGTTTATTGAAGACTACGACGTAACCATTCATTAGGTTACGCCGTAACCAGCAGATCTAGTGCATTTTATGAAGAAATAGAAGGTTACGGCGTAACTCCTATATTGGTTACGCTGTAACCCAGATCTGGCCTATAAATACCCCACGAATTCCATCATTTCTAATCATCCCATTCCACACACAACACTCTGAGAATGTGGGAAAAAGCTCAAGGCAGGTCTAGAGGAGCATACGGAGCTGTTTCCAAGGGAGAAGTCACTCCATTACGATAAGCATTAGCGTTTTATATTTCCTTTACTTTCAATTCATGTATTTCGTACCTTTGAATATTGAATTGATTTGCATGATTAATATGAGCGGCTAAGCACCTTTTGGTGCTAGCCTAGTTATGATTCCTTAATTGTTTTGTTTGCGTTTACCTTTACTTCCGTACAATTATTTCTAAGTGTATGCATGCATAGTTCATTGGTAGCCACCCTTGGTTCGGTAGTTTTGAATGGCGGTAGAGGCCAATTGCCTAGGAGATATGACCGACTGATCCTAGGTGAGCGGACTAAGATGGGAAGGGTAAGATATGACCAACTGACGACCCTTTCTACTTGTGCGATTTTACCAACTGATCACCTATCGTTTGGATGAACTTAAGAATTGGGGGTGTAGTGTCTAAGTTCCTAACGGTCGGGCACTCACTATTATGAATCTAGCATGTAGCGGTTCTTAATGACTTGGCTTAGGGGACCAGGAACAACAGGACTTATGACGGTGCGCTTGATTTCTCCTGTGGTGGCATCTTTGCTGATAGGTTAGGGCGAATTGACCAAATGCTGTCCTCTCGAATTTGACCCCACCTGAAGTAATTGGAAGTAAGTAGACGTAGACAAAACTAACTAGGATGATTAACTAGGTTAGCACCACTTCTCTCTATTGATTTCTCTTTACCATTTATCTGCTTTTCTTTATTCTGCATTAGTAGTTTAATTAATTAAATCCCTATCGAAACCATTTTTATTTTGTGACATTAGACTTAGTAATAATCCAACACACATAGCTCTTAGGACGACCTTGGCTTTACCATTTACTACACTACACACGACCGGGTACACTGTCCGTTAGTGCACTAGGGTGGACCATAGGTATAGCGAGACACTATAAATATTAAGACCTGGTCAGTAAAACATGCATCACTAATCAAAACTATCAATTTTTAAAGTTTTGCTCAAATGGACAAGTACTTCCCTTTATGATTTTCAAAACCTCAAAACTTAATATCACTTGTTGAGGGGGAGTATTTGCTTAAAAACTTTGCTCAAAAAATTGTTCTTCATGGTAATCTTCCCACAAACCTCAAAATGGGCATATTCGATATCAAAATTTCGTCATAAAAACAACATTTATATGCCATTTTTGAGGGAGAGAAAAATTATGTGATAAGAAATATGTTGTAAATTGCTATTGAATCTTCGTGATAAAGATTTAACCAACGAATTGACGAGCACTTAAATGTTAGTTACTCGAAAAGACTTGTCCGGCACGGGTAATAATTTCAAGCTAGTTCGCTAGTGATGTAAACGTGTCTCGCAAAGGACTTGTCCTAGTATAATGTACCATTCGAGAAACTCTTGGTAGACATGAACCTTGACGGGTCAAACCTCCTCTCCAAGGAGTGTTTACAGCTTTAAGTTGACCTAGTCTGTGATGTAACCGTGTCTCGCAGGGAATTATCTATCTTGAGTTGATCAATTCAAAAGTGTGCGCTCTTCTCACACCGTGCAGATTTCTGTCAAAATACTTAAGCACGTGTGGAGGGGGAGTATTTCTGCAAAATACAAAACTCTTTCAGTGGTTCAAAATGCTTTTATTCATAACCACTTTGAGAGATTTTCATGAAAATGGTTTACGGCAATATAGGTTTGTCATGGAGTTATAAGGTGACTAAGGTTAGGGATAACCGTCCTATGATCCGCCAGAGCCGGAGGGATCTACCCAAGGACACCACCAATAGTTAGAATTTAGAAGTCCTTAGGTATGATTATAAAAAGGAGAAAATGTAAATCGGAGAAAGAAGGAGTTGAAGAATTAAAAAGAAAAGTATAGAAAATGGTGAAAATAAATAGCCCTCCAGATTATTCAACTTAGGGCAGACACCGGGTCAATACATATGCTACTGGATGTCACTTGATGACACCGGTATTGAAGATTAAAGTCGTCATGGACCCAGTGACGCATGCACTAAACCTTCTTAGCCACTCAAGTTTCTCTCAACAGAAGCTTGTTTCATTCTCACAGGGAACCCTACGTAAACTATCGGCTTTCTCTTAGAGATTGCTGGTATTGAAGAAGGAGACCCTCTCCCTAGTCTCCGCTCAGGAAAACCAAAGCGCACTATTGAGTCTAGAGCCACGAGATTCATCAAAAGATCTCTTAGGTACACTTGACAATTCATCGCTTGTCGTTCAACAATAAGAACACAAGTGATACATTATCGAGTCCTTCACAGATCTTAGCAATCTGTCGAGAACATTTATGAGGGGTTCACAAATGTGATCCTTAGTGATTGAATGGAAACTCCTGCCAGGGTCAACATCAAACAGCCCTGACAGCAGGTCACTTCGGTAACTCTTTGTGGGTTACGCTTAGTGTGTCTCAAACGGCCTAGAGTCGTAGGGTGATGCTTCGGTGTACCTCAGAGACTCACCTGAACTGTAGGTGTACTTCGGTACATCGCGTTATCTCACTTGTGGGAATCCAGTTCAGGAACAGCCTTTG
Organism: Chrysanthemum makinoi; assembly: GCA_910596185.1. Lineage (NCBI taxonomy): Eukaryota > Viridiplantae > Streptophyta > Magnoliopsida > Asterales > Asteraceae > Chrysanthemum > Chrysanthemum makinoi. Next base: position 274,285,826 of record OU343220.1, on the reverse strand, counting down.
TGAGAATTAGAGACGTGTTTTCACACTATGCTGTTAACACACTCGAAGTTCAAACTTGTAAGCGCTGGATTATTTCTAACCCATGTTTTATGTTTTCTTCTTATGGATGCTCGCGGGAGGAAAAGATCGTGCAGTTTCTTCACATGCTCATACCAACAACAATACTAATTGAAGTTCTCTCAAAAGGCAACACAAACTCAGAATGATTCTTCGTTAAAGTCAAAGAATCTACAAAGTTTAAAGACTAAGAGAACTACATCAGCACTGAAATTCAACATTAAAGAGCGTGTGAACATGTTGGAGAAACACGTGGAGACACTGGAGCAACGAAGCAGACCTGATGCAGATAACCACAACATACTATCACTTCCACCACAAAGAACAAAGATTAATGAAGACGTCAAAGCTGAAAAATTCAAAGTAAACAAGATCCTCACACTGGGGAGAATGTTGGAATCAAGGCACTTGTTCTCACAAGAAACAAGAATGTCAGAAGACGTTAAACCAACTATTACATCAGCACCTACAACGTTTTTCACTCATATCATCAATTACCAACACTTAGGGGGAGATTGTTGGAATCACTCCTAAACTATAATTCAAGTGTTTGTAATTAATATGTAATAGGTTGCTTAATTAAGCTTTTATGTTAGTACTTAAGGCAAGGCTTATGTAAAAAGCCCATAAGCCTTGACCCAAGCCCATAAGAAAGGAAGGGAGTTAGTAGTGTTGCCCTAGCTCCTTCCCCGATAAATAATCTTGTAAACCTTCATTTGAAGGTTGGTTGTTCACTTTCATAATATCACCTACGCATATCATTTCTATATTGTTCATTCGTGTGTTTGTGAGTGTGTTCAACCGATCACTTCTTTCCTATTTCTTATATTGATGCTTGTGTTATAAACATGGTGACCTAACAATCACATTTCACAATAATGTGTTCTTCTGTCTCAAGATTGTTGTCACAAACATGACATCTTATCAAGTCTAGATCAATCCCTCTTTTATCTAAGTTAACTCTTGTAGGAAGTCTTCTATTTTCGGTTCTCCACATAGCAATGTTAACTTATGGGTACTAGTTTATTCCATCTTGTTGGACTCGATTGTGATTGTGATGAAGAATTAACTAAAAGTGACCTCATACCTTTAACCGTGAAGCTCTTTAAGTTGTCAAACAAGCATTCCCAATAATCGTCTTTATTTGAAAGATTGGAGGCTTTGAAGGTCTGTCAGCTCATTAATGTCACTAGGCCGCAATGGTCTTCTCTAATCCCATTGAAACTGCAGCCCAAGGGGGTTTAAAGGCCCGTTTATAGTCGACATCAGACCAGACCCTTCCGAGCTATTGGCAGGCCCGTTGGAGGTGTTGGGAAGTCTACTGGAAGATGAATATGTAGCCTACAAAGGTCTAGAATAGTAACAGGTGTTCTATCACATACACGGAAATTTGGGTTTGAATCAATGCAAAACAATCTTGGGAAGGTGTTGCAGAGAATGGCATTACCGACCCACCTATCAGTCCAAAAGCGCGTAGATTGACCGTTTCCAATATTCAACTTGAAAAGAGAGTGAAGGTTAATCCAAAGCTCATTTAGATCCTCATTTAATTTTGCAATTTGGAACCAAGGCCCAACTCTACTTCTAATTGTAGAAGCATTATGTAAACCGCTTCTGGACCATGTATTGATCTAATCACATTGCACCAAAGGGAAGTGGTTTTGGTGGTGAATCTCCACCACCAATTTGCGAGCATACCTTGATTACTTATCTTTAGGCTTCCAATGCTAAGACCGCCTTGGTTAAGAGGAGCAATAACCTTATCCCAAGCTATAGAAGAGATCTTGTTAGCATCTGATGTGCCTCCCCAAAAAAACTTTCTTCTAATACTTTCGAGTTTGTTAATGATTACTTTTGGAGCCTTGAAGGTGGAGAAAAAATAGACCCTGAGGCTGCCAAGGACAGATTTGATGAGTGTTAGCCTACCACCACAAAAAAGTGTCTTAGATTTCCACATTGAGAGTCGTTTGTGAAATCTATCAATAAGAAAAGACCAATTAGCACTTCTTGACATATGTGCTCCAATAGGGAGACTGAGATAATGCAAGGGAAGTGAGATGGTTGACAACCTATTGATGATGCTAACGAGGAGAGCTCATTGTTAGTCACACCAATTCCAAAAAGCTTGCTTTTACTGAAATTAACTTTAAGCCTGGATGCAAGGTGAAAACACGTAAGAATTATTGACAAGTTCTTAACATTAACTTGTGACCAATCACCTATAATAATAGCGTCATCCGCAAATTAGAGATGAGAAATATGGATTCTATTATTCCCCAGTTCCATGCCTCGAAAAAAGTGTCTCACTTTAGTTTCCTCAAGAACCACGTTTAGAGCATTAATTGCCAAAATAAAAAAGATTAGGGAGAGAGGATCACCTTGCCGAAGACCCTTCTCGATTTTGAATTCCGGGGTGGGAGAACCATTAACCAACACTGAAGCATAAGCCGAATTTAGACAACCCCTAATCCAACTCCACCAATTGTTACTAAAACCCATTTGAGTCATAATTGACTCCAAAAAAGCCTAAATTAATGAGTCAAAAGCTTTTTCAAAGAGATAATTCCATCAACAATAAGAGGGCCATCAATGATTTGACGTCCTTTAATGAACGTCATTCGCACCTCACTTACATCCGAAGAAATAACTTTAGCTAGACGATTTGCTAACATTTTTGCAATAATTTTATATTGACAACCAATAAGACTTATGGGTCTAAAGTCATTCAAACTAAGAGGATCGCCAATTTTAGGCACAAGAGCAATAAAAGAAGAATGACAACCTTTGGGGATGGAAAACGTTGTTTGGAATTCTTTGACATATGAGATTATGTCACTGCCAAAAACATCCCAATGTTTCTTTAAAAGCTTGAAAGTGAAACAATCCGGCCCGGGAGCTTTTTTACCACCACAAGACCAAACCGCGTCTTTAATTGAGAAGGGAAGATCAAGCATGGAAGATTCATCAACATTCAGGTGTTTAAAGAGGTTACTCGTATAGGAAGGCCTAGACATACCATCTTCATGGAACTTTACTTTAAAGTAATTAAAGATGTGTTTTTTGATAAGAGGTGGTTCCGTCACCCAAACACCTTGAATATTAAGACAATTAATTCTTGAGCGATTCCTTTTGCAGTTAATTACCCCATGGAAATATCTTGAATTCTCATAATCATTGTTCTCTGGTACTTGGTATTGTTGTATCTGTTGTTGTGGGATCAGTTGTTGTAGAATCTGTTGTTGTGGAATTGGTTATTGCATGTAGTTGTGAGTGGATGATGATGGTTGATGTGAGTTGTACACTGGTAGAGGTGTTAGTGTATTAGCAATCAGTGCTAGAGGATCATGATTCTTTGCCATTTTTTCTTTCCTTACTTCATTAGCTTCAGCTTGGTTTTGCTTAAGAAAATCATACATCTGATCAAAATTCACTACATGTAAGTCCTTTGTTTAGTTGACTAATGTGACATAACGTCCCCATTCCTTTTGAAGATTATTGATGAACTTGATGTTGCTCACGATGTTTGTTGGATTTAACTTGTTTCTTTTTAGCTCATTCATTAGAGTGCAAAACTGAAGATAGTAGGATTTAATGGATTCTCCAGGAGTAGATATGGACTTCTCAAACTCAGTTAACAGCTTATTCTCTATATCTTGTTATCCAATTTCAGTTCCATGACACAACCTTCTAACTCGTTCCCATATTGCATTTGCAGTTTCACAGCTATCCACTACAGCATAAATTTCTCGTGACAATCCCAGTTGGATTAAGTGCATTGCAAGATCATCAACTTCAATTTGGAGTTTATCTTCCTCATTGTATTATGCTTCTGTTTGATCACGAAGATGAGGTAGAATAGGAGGTATACGGTTAGAATCTCCTTGGTCTTGGTTTTATCGTAGCTTAAAATGTCCTTCTATAATGGATTTGATCATGAGTTTTTATTAGGCATAGTTTTGAGATAACGAAGCATACGACTTGACCGTTGAAGATACTCACCTTCTTCAAGCATAGGAGAACGGTTTTTATTACCAGCTGCATAGATGTCTTGTTGAGTCGATATTGTGTAAAAGTTGATCTTGGATTAATGATGTGTTATTGGTTATTAAAATTTCTCGATAAATGATATTTCTCGAAAGCTTTAATACTTAGAAGTTAAAGTTTCTTGAAAGTTTAAAAGTTATCGAAATTTTAGATTTTAGGTTGTTAGGTTTCTTTTTCACAAAAGTCCAATATTACTCGAAATTTCGTATTATTCGAAAGTTTGGAGATTACTCGAAATTTTGGAGATTATTCGAAAGTGCCAAAGTACTCGAAAGTTTCTACGTTACTCGAAATTGGTCTAAGGTGATGAAAATGTCTCGAAACTGCCTTTCTCACTTTAAAAAGGTCATTGCCTAAAAATCCTGAAAATTACTCTAAATTTTCCAAAATTACTCGAAACTACCAAATTACTCGAAACTTAGAATTACTCAAAACTGCCATGTCACTAAGTTAGTGGAATCTCAACTACTATAAAATTCTCGAAACTGCAACCTAGGATTACTCAAAACCGATTTTTCTCGAAAGAACTTAATTACTCGAAATTCCTAAGTTTCTTGAAACTGACACATCACTAAGATAATGGAATCTCAAATAACAAGTACTGCCACGTAGATTTCGAGAAAATTTGAAGATTTTGAAAAAAATCGAAATTGGCAATTTTTTGAGAAAAAGACCGGAACAGTGAGCTTTGAAAATCCTAAAAAGACAATACTTTTGTGATTATTATTGGGTTTTCCTTAGATGAATGACTAGGTAAACACTTATACAACCATAAAAATCAAACACTTAACAAAAATAATCGTTAGATCTAAGATTTGACCTATGAACTTTCTCGAAATGTTACCCGATGTTGTACTACCTTCGATTTACCCAAACACAAATATAACCTAACTAATCTAACCAACAAGTATCATATGGCTCTGATGCCAACTGTAGGTGCCCATATTTGATCAACTTAAACACTAAACATGGTGGCTTGATGGTGGTGGTGTTGTCATGATATAGAAAGGAGATGAGAGGAAGAAATAAAAGATAAGGGTTTCTATTATCACACACTAGCTTCACCTACAAACACACACACAAGTGAAGACACTTGTGTGTCTTATACACTCCCGCCTTCGTGGGTTTGGGCTATGGGTTTGGTTCCTAGGCTGGGCTTAAGATACTTACACTATTAGACTGAAACGTACAGTGTGTTAGCTTAGATCTTTTAACCCGTTACTAGACTATTACATATTCTATAACAACGTTGCATGTTCTTAATAGTAGAATAACCATCACTTCTATCACTCTAAGTAATGCAAATAGTAGATCATTTTACCATTTATAAGTAGTAATTCATGTTTTCTCATCTTTAACAAATTATGAAATGTCATAAACTCAATTTAAGTACTTAAATAGTATCTAGATATATTTATTGTGATATTCGGAAGTCTCGTTATTTAGTTGATCGACTGCTCTTGCTGCAAGTCTTTACGGTGAAATTTTCTTTTTAGTCATAAAATTTCTTGTTTCTTTATCTTAAATTTGTACTCATAGAGAGGTGTGTACGATGTGCTTTCATGTTGTCGAAAAGAGTCAAAGACTACATCTGAGCCTTTATGTATGTGGTAACATGCGTGTGTTTTTCATTTGGAAAGTGCTTTGGATCTATAAATTATGCTTAATAGCATGTTTTAAGGAAATTCTGTCATATATAATATTTGCTCCACTTATGAGTAGGGCATTAAAACTATACAACTTCATAAATAAAACCTCGTGTGTTATCATATAGATACTATTTTGTAGCCCAAAGTGTTTTTTTTTTTCTTTTTCTTTTTTATGAACAACAATAACAATCTCACAATATACAAACCACAAACTATCTAACATGTCCTAAGTAGGACTTGAATCTACAATAATTTTGTTTGGGAGCTTGTCATATAACAAAAGGTACCATTAAGACACAAGCAATTTGATTGTTAATACCAAAACGATATTATCTTATATAGAGGAGAGATATTAATTTTGTGCAGTTGTGTTGTTCTTCATCTGTGAACGATAAATTTCTATGTGTACAAAGTGCTGAATCGATGTCGGTCAATGGTTCCTGATGTCGAATTTCAGATATATACTAGGAGGCCTGGATTAAAGGATGAAGATGCTACGGACTATAAAAATTAAAATCTTTACAAAATATAAAAATATAAAAGGTGAAAAAAAAATTGTCATTTAAGGAACACATGCTTAAAGATAGGTAAAAATTTACACAACAAAAATTTACTCCAAAATGTTAAACGTGAAACAAAATGTTTAAAGATTGGTAAAAATAAATCTTAATAAAGAAAATGAAAAAAATGGGTTAACATTTTTGTTTATCATCTTTTATGTCAATTAAATATTTTTTTCTCCTATAAAATTTCTTGATCATATAAAAAATATCGTAAAAGGTATATCAGTGGGCCAATTAAGCTTGAATATAGACCTGATAAATGTAATGAGCCAGATTCAATAGCAAGCCCAGTGCTAATAAACAAAAAGTTATATATGTCCCCAAGAAAGTTTCTTAACAGACAAACAATTGAAACCATCCGTAGCTAGCTATTACTTGTTTGTGAAGCAAACGTGTTTGTACAATGTGTGCCTGGGACCCAGGGCCGGATTTGAGCAAGTGCAGGGTGCTCGACCGCACAGGGCCTCCATTTTTTGAGGGGCCCCAAAAAATTTATACTTCGAAGCTGATTTAATTTAGTTTTAGCTTTAAATTGACTGTAAAGTGACAAGATATATACTACAGTTTGATTTATATCAAATATAAGGTAGTATTGATAGATTCATGTGATTTAAGAAAATATGTATAAACAGGGTAAACAACTGCAACGAGGAAGAAGAAGATGATTCACTTTTTGATATGTACAGTTTTTACTCTCTGTGTTTATAAAACTTTTCACTTTTGGATAAATAAGTTATTTGTATTTCTCAATAGGTGCAACAAGTTAACAAAATTAAAACTTTTAACCCTTGCTTGAGAAAAAATGACAAATAATCTAATCCATATATTTGAATTTGAAATCGTATTATACTTTTATGTTGTTTGAAAAGTTTAGTGTGGTCTTTTTTCACTTTCTATCACTTATAATGCATTTTTTTTTTTTAATTCGTACATGTATCGCATACTTCATATTCCTGAGCTTACTTGGTATTTAGAAGATATTGACATCGAACACATACGTAAGTGAACTTATGGTAAATGCTAATATGGCACAGGGCCTCCAAAATCAATGGGACGGTAAATGCTAATATGGCACAGGGCCTCCAAAATCAATGGGACGGCCCTGCTGGGACCGTTTGGTTTGAAGTATATGAATGTTGTATGTTTGACAGCCTAAAAGTACAAATAAACGACGTGCAACAATTTGGAACTCTAATTACTAGCTCGTGTAGTATAATTTCCAAGTGTTTGACAAGTAAAATCTATACAACAACAATATAATCGAATTGAGTAACGCGTCAAATTAACAATGACATACTAAATAAATCACTATGGATCAGTGGCGGAACTTGAACCTTTTTTATGGGAGGGCCGAAATTCCGAAACACAACCCGCCAACCGATTCCGACCGCCGGAAACCGACCCCGACCGATTCCGACCGACTGCTACTCGGGTCGGGAGTCGGTTCCAGTTTTCTGTGTTCTCGGGACTCGGGTCGGGACGGGACGGGTCGGGACGGGCAAGAAACCGAGAAAAGACAAGCGAAGGTGACCGGAACCCGACATACCGATTCCGACCGACTACCGACCGATACCGACCGCCGGAAATCGGTTCGGGATTCGGTTTCAGTTCTCCGGCTAATCGGGAATCGGGCTTGTCGGGCATCGGGTCGGGACGGGTCGGGAGAGGCCCGATGCTCAGCCTTATTATATATTAGAACTCCAAAAAGTTACATGTAAAAGAAAGGCGATAACTAATCCATAGGACCCAAAAAAATTACAACTTTTCAATACTAAAAATTACAGCTGAGCATTACGACCTTTAATGGCTTTAAATTCATCAATTACAGATTTAGAATCGAATTTTTCATCAATTTCTTTTTCAATGTAAATTACCAAGTTATCTGCAAGAAACTCATCTCCCATCTTATTGCGAAGTCGAGTCTTACATATCTTAATTGCTGAAAATCCTCTCTCGGTTGTAGCAGTAGAAACTGGAAGTGTCAACACTAGCCGAATCAATCTGTCAAGTACATAATATGTCTCACGCTTATTGATACAAATTGGTGGTTCTTGTTGATTTCGATTCTGATTAGGCTCGTCTATTGAAGCTTTTTTACGCTTGCTCTCTTGATTTATGGGATCTGAACTAATGTTGTTGTTGGTATCATCAATCTTTCTTTTGATAATAAATGAATCAAGTGTTTGATTTTTAAGTTTTCCCATAACATAACACCTCCTCTCCTATAACACATGAATATGTATCAAATTTACAATTTATATGTGAATTTAAAACATGATTATGATACAATTTACATATTTCAGTGAGTTGAAGAACATACAAAATTAATTCAATGACAAGATAAAAAGAAACTAAAAGAATATTAAATGTAAAGAATCAAACCTGGAGTAAATGGATAAATCTTTCAAGTTTCAACTAGTTATTGTACTCTTGATGTTGAAAGTTCAAAGAAAAAAAAGAAATGGTACTGGTAGGTAGACAGGGGTAGTACATCAAAAAGAAAGAGTACTGTCGGTTGCAACTTTACTCAACATATCTTAATATATTTTTGGGGGGGCTGGTAAAGAAATTTACACATATTACCCTCAAAATATTTTATCACTTACACTATAAACCTCGAAGTTTGGGGGGGCCGGGACCCTCCCCTGCCTCAATAAAAGTCCGCCCCTGCTATGGATTGCCTTACAAAGCTAGCATGCACTACAAAAATTTCGGGTTATAGCCCGAAACAGTCGTTGCTATGAAGTTAGAAAGTCGTCGCTAGAGCTCTTAATTCATTTTTCTTGACGAGGTTAAGAGGTTATAAAAGGTCGTGACTTATAACGAGTGTGACCTTTTTTTGGAAGGTTACTATAAATAAATAAAACTAGCTACATACGTAGTATTAGATAATAGGATTTGCGACAACACTGAAGAATAAGCCCGACCTAAAAGACACTAAGGGTGCGTTTGGTAGAGAGAAATTCAGAGAAAAGAAATGAAGTATAAAATAGAATCTCAGAGAATAGAAATCAGTAGAGAATTTTGTTCAATTATAATGTTTGGTAACAACAGAGACTTGACCCGAGAAATGAAAATTTTTTTATTTAAATAATATTTTGTCTAAATAAAAATTCTTAAAAAATATTTAAAAAAATTATTTTAAAAAAAATATATCTTTTTTTTTAAATTTATTTTTTTAAAATTTATGTACTTTCTTTAAAAAAAATTATTAGAAAAAACTTATTTTTTTAAAATGTATTTACTTAAAAAAAAAAACTTGTTTTTTTATAAAAGATATTTTTTAAAATGTATTTATTTAAAAAAAAACTTTTTTTTTAAATAACTTTTTTCTAAAAAATATTTTTTCAAATTTTTTTTAAATGAAAAAAAAAAAAAAAAAAAAACATTTTTTCAAAAAAATTAATCCATTTCTCCAATTTCTTCACAAAATTAATGGAAATGGGTCTACTTAAATTACACTACTCAACTCTCTCCATTTCCCCACCAATTTCTCCAATTTCTCCGCTTTTCCATTTCTCTGGCTTACCAAACACGAGAATTAAAGCCATTTCCATTTCTCCATCTTCAATTCTCTTAACCAAACACACCCTAAAAGTTCAACAAACCTAAGAATTACAGTTGTGAACATTCAAAACGATCAAAGGTGTTAATCCCGTCATCTAAAACAAACAAAACGCATAACCATTTAAGGCAACCACCCGATAGAAAGTATGTAAACATATAGAACACCGACCATGCATGACCTCGATCAACAACTGAGACGAAACCATCAAAACTATAAAAATGATCAAGAGCACACAACAATCCACACGTACACCCAGCCAACCACCCCTTGGTGTATTTTATTATAACAATGTCAAGAAGATAATTCCCCAACTGGGTGCTTATCAGTACAAATACAAAGAAACAAGAACTGATCTCTTCTAGGAAGACACCAGTTAACTCACCACAAATATCACTCAATCACTCAGACTAACAAGGATCAAATAAAGAGATTGATCCTTATACAGAAACACTAACAGATATCAAGATTGATATCAAAGACGAAGATCACAATGGTGTGAATATTGAGAGAGAATAAACCAGAAAAATGAAAGAGATAAGAAACCCTAAGGCTGTATAAGACATTATATACTCAGCCATATTTCACTTTAGCCCCTGGACTTCTCTTTTCTATACTTCTGGCTCAATCTTTGTTTAGACTTTGAAACTTGACAACTTTGGTCCTTCACGTTATTCAACACCCCTCCACAAGTTGATAAGTCTACACCTTGTAAGCTGCTCCCATCTTTCACCTGATTGCTACTCTTATCACTATTGTTAACACCTGCAAACAAATCAAACATACCAAGACATTTGCAAAACAAAGTATGTTGTGTTTGACCAAGACACTCAGTAAAAATGTCTGCCACTTGCTCATGAGTATGTATCTTAACAGTTTTTATTACTCCAGCAGAAACCTTCTCTCTAACCAAATGCACATCCAACTCAAAGTGTTTAGTTTTTTCATGGAAAACAGGATTGGCTGCAATCTGGATTGCAGCACTGTTATCACAGAATATATTCACAGGTAACAACTCTTTAAGACCAAGACTATGCAACAATTTACTCAACCAAATCACTTCACAAGTAGTAGAAGCCATGCTTCTATACTCAGCCTCAGCTGAACTTCTAGATAGAGTAGCTTGCTTCTTACTTTTCCAAGATATAAGAGAGTTACCCAAGAAAACACAAAATCCAGTTACAGATTTCCTTGTTAAAGGACATTTTGCCCAGTCAGAGTCAGCATAAGCTTTAAGCTTAAGATTAGACTCTTTATCAAATTGTAACCCAGAACCTGGAGACCCTTTCAAATATTTCAACACTCTTTAAGCAGCCTTAAGATGAGATTGTAAAGGTTTATGCATGTGTTGACTTAAACAATGAACAGCATAACTAATTTCAGGTCTAGTATTGGTTAAGTATACTAACTTACCAATCAGCTTTTGATAGTTATTCACATTGTTCAACACTTTATCATTTACTGTTTCAATACAACTCAGAACATAATTCTCAGGCAAGGTTGTATCTACAGGTTTAGCAGCAAGCAATCCATCTTCATATAACAGCTCCATACAATACTTTCTTTGTGTCATACAAATACCATTATCATTTTTCAACACTTCAATACCAAGAAAATATTTCAACTCTCCCAAATCCTTAATCATGAACTTAGAACTCAAAAACTTTTTAAAGTTATTGATTTCAACTTCATCATTACCAGTGATAACAATATCATCAACATATACAAGAAAAGCTACAAACACAGAACTTTTTTGTTTAACAAACAAAGAATAATCCAGTTTACTTTGCTCAAAACCATGCTCAATCAGAGCATTAGTAAGCTTTGCATTCCATTGTCTAGGAGTTTTGCTTAATACCATATAAAGATTTATTAAGTTTTCACACTTTAGCATCATCACCACCATTAAAGCCTTTAGGTAATTGCATATAGACATCATCATCAAGATCACCATATAAAAAAGCATTATTAACATCTAACTGATACAAAGGCCAATTTTTACTAACAGCAATACTAATCAGACATCTGACAGTAACCATTTTCACAACAGGACTAAAAGTTTCATCATAATCAAAACCTTCGCTTTGATTAAAACCTTTGGCAACTAATCTGGCCTTATATCTATCAATTTCACCTGTAGACTAATACTTGATTTTCCATATCCACTTATATCCAATAGCATGTCTACCTACAGGTAACTCACATTCAGTCCAGGTATTATTTCTATTTAGAGCTTCAACTTCATTATTCATAGCCTCTGACCAATTAGGATTTTTAACACCTTCTTCATAATTCTTAGGTTCAACAGATTTATTTAATGTAGAAGCAAAGCACATATTGTTCCTACTCAGACCAGCATAACTCACATATTTTTCAATACCATATCTGACTTTAGAGTGCATCAAATAATCATTAAATCTAATAGGAGTTTTAGACTCTCTAACAGATCTTCTTAATACAGGTGTCTGCACATCTTCATTTACATTATCAGTTTGATTAAAAACTAAACCAGTATTTTCAAAATTTGAATTGCCCTCAAACCAGTGTTGGTCACCAAAGTGGGTTGCAGATTGCCCATCTTCATGATGCATATAAGTAGTATCTATTTCATTATTACTAGCATCATGTGAAGATGGCATACTACCATCCTCAACTGGTGCATCTTCCCCTTCATCATTGGGACTTTGAGACTTTGGACTATCAAAAAACTTCAAGTGTTCAACTTCACTTACAGTGTTTGTATCAGTTGATACACAGGTTTTTATTTTTAAAGGAAAAACATTTTCATAAAACTTCACATCTCTGGCAAAAAACACATTTCTTGTATCTAAACTCAAAAGTTTATATGCTTTCTTAGTAGAAGAAAAACCAATAAGAACGCATTTTTCAGACCTATAAGACAACTTATCATGATTGTTTAAAATGGTAGCAAAACACAGACAGCCAAAAGACCTCAAATGGGAAAGATTTGGTTTAGTTTTATACAACAACTCATAGGGACATTTACCACTTAGAACTTAAGATGGCGGCCTGTTTATAAGATATACAGCAGTTAGGACACAATCAGACCAAAAACTTAATGGAATCCCCCTTGAAACATAAGACTCCTAGCCACATTGAGAAGGTGTCTATGTTTCCTCTCAGCAAATTCCATTTTGCTGAGGTGTATGAGCACAAGATGTTTGATGTATTATAAAAAGATCAGAAAACATATTACTCATATTCTTATTTACAAATTCAGTACCATTATCAGATCTAACAGTTTTGATTTTTATACCAAATTGATTAGAAATTAAGTGAATATAAGAGCAGAATACATCAAACACCTCATCTTTGGTTTTAATCAAATAAACCCACACAGCTCTAGAATAATCATCAACAATAGTGAGAAAATACTTATATCCTTCTTTGCTTGTTACTCTGTAAGGACCCCATAAGTCAAGATAAACAAGTTCACCAAGGTTTTTAGACTTATGATCAGACAAAGTAAAAGGTTCCCTTGTCTGCTTAGCCCTATGACAGATCTCACAAACATAAATAGAGGAATTCTTGGAAATACCAAGATCCTTTTGAAGAACATAAAAGACAGGATCAGCAGGGTGACCCAATCTATTATGCCAAACAAGTTTAGACACATTATAAGACAAGACCACATTGCACTCACCTAAAGTATTATTAGACTGCATATCAAACAGATACAATCCATCAGACTAACTACCAGTCCCAGAACATTCTTCCTTTTCAAATCCTGAATATAACAAGTATCCTCATCAAAACCAACAAACATTTTGCTCTCTCTAATCAGTTTATTAACAGATAACAAGCTCACACAGTAACCAGGAACAACTAAAACATAATAGAGAGTCACATTATTGGTCAATTTTAGATTTCCAACATGACTTATAGTAGGAAGAGTACCATTGGGATGACCAACAGTAATCTTAAGACTAGAAATATCCACAAAATTAAACATACCAACAGTAGAAACAGTCAAGTGCTGATTAGCACCTGAATCAATAATCCATCCCAAAGATATAGTTTTAACAGATAGACTAGAATTCCCAAAGAAATACATAGAAAAAATGATATTAAACCAAACATGTCCATTAAAGAATGAAGCCCTACCTGCCATATTAGCATGTATGCTTCCAGAAGAATTATCATTGATCAAAGACAAGAGTTTCTTCATCTGCTCAGAAGTAAAACCAGAAGATGTATTTGCAGATGAAGTAGTAGATGATTTTTCATGCACTTTATTTTCAATATTAGCATTGTAGTTTTGTCTAAAACCACTTTGTTTAGATGGATTGTTATTTCTAACAAAACCAGGTGGAAAACCAATGAGTTCATAGCATCTATCAATAGTATGTCCAATCTTACCATAGTTTTTACAATTCAGATTAGGATTAGGACCTCTATTAACAGCATTAGTATTAGAATTAGTACCTCTAGTGTTATTATTATTGTTAAACACTCTTCTATTGTTATTAAAAGACTTAGCAGTAAAAGAAGAAGCATTAAGTTTTGACTCAAAAACACTAGAGGACTCAGGAATCCCTCTATGGGACTCCTCCCAAGACACAACAGCATAAGCATCTTAAACTTCAGGTAAAGGATCTCTAGTTAACAAAGCAGTTCTCACAGGTTGATAACAATCATCAAGACCCATAAGAAATTGCATCAGTTTCATTAACTATTGATGCAAAACTAACTCAGTACTAGCCTTTCAAGCACATTTATGCTCACAAATACATTTAGGCAATTTAGTTAGAGAATCAAATTCTCTCCACAAATAATTAAGCCTATGATAATAATCAGCAACATAACTACGACCTTGTTTAACAGAATTAATCTTTTGCAATAAATTGTATATAACAGAACCATCAACTTTATCATATGTTTCTTTTAACTCTTGGCAAACAGAAGCAGCATTTTCAGAATAAACCAATCCCATATACACATCATGAGAAACAGAATTCATAATCCAAGTTAAGATAATAGCATTGCATTTATCGCATTGAGCAGATAAGACATCACTAGTAGCAAATGATTCTTTAAGACAAGTACCATCAACAAAGCTATACTTATTCCTAGCTTGCAAAGCCAATTTCATAGCACCAAACCAGATTCTATAATTTTCAGTTCCAAGAAGTTTAAATGGAATAAGAGCAGTACCACTATTGTCATTAGTTTGAATATGAAGAGGATTACCAGCATCAAGATTACTAATTAACACTTGAGTATTACTACCACTAGGTTCACCATCAATATCCATAATAACCAGTCAATAATAACAAATAACAAGAACTAACAGAAATAACCACAGGAAACAATAAAAATAAGATCAACAAATAACCAGAACTAAACAACACAATCAACTTCCAAGACTTCCCAAAACCTATCCTCCTTCGACTTAGACTCAACAAGAAACTAACAAACAGAAATAACAGAATATAGTAAAAACTACTCACACCCAAGATCAACCACAAACCAGCCAGAAGACTGGGGACAGCCAGAGCAGGCATTCATACCAATCAGGTTGGCAGATCAAGATGTTAACTGTCCCGTTTGCACCTTCTTAACTAAGTTAGTGTTGACTTAAAGAAGAGAGATACTTACAGTGCTGTTAAGAATGCAAGAACCAAGAACAACGACACTATATTCACTTAATCTAGCATAATTGTAACCAAGAATGGGCCCAATAACACCAGGGAACAAAATCCCCAAAACCAGAATTTAGGGTTTCAAGAAACCCTAATCAAGAATCCCACAAGAATAACCAGATCTAGCATGATTAGATCAAATCAACAACGCCCTTTAAGATAACAGCCTCAATTAACCAATAACACCGTCAATTGCAAGAAACCCCAAAAATCCTTCGAAACCCTAGAAACCCTAGAATCTCAAATCCACCAGATCAGAACCTGGCTCTAATACCATGTAAAAATGATCAAGAGCACACAACAATCCACACGTACACCCAGCCAAACACCCCTTGGTGTATTTTATTATAACAATGTCAAGAAGATAAGTCCCCAACTGGGTGCTTATCAGTACAAATACAAATAAACAAGAACTGATCTCTTCTAGGAAGACACCAGTTAACTCACCACAAATATCACTCAATCACTCAGACTAACAAGGATCAAATAAAGAGATTGATCCTTATACAGAAACACTAACAGTTATCAAGATTGATATCAAAGACGAAGATCACAATGGTGTGAATATTGAGAGAGAATAAACTTGACAAATGAAAGAGATAAGAAACCCTAAGGCTGTATAAGACATTATATACTCCGCCATATTTCACTTTATCCCCTGGACTTCTCTTTTCTATACTTCTGGCTCAATCTTTGTTTAGACTTTGAAACTTGACAACTTTGGTCCTTCACATTATTCAACAAAAACCTCAAACAAAACAGTTTTTGGCCCGTTTAATGAGTGCGACCTAGCTATGCCTGTTTCACATAATTTATCTAAATTGTTTGAATAAAATTTAAACCAAATTTTATGAATAGGTTAACATATCTTCTACAAGTAATTATTATTGATTCAAAACCTATTGTCAAACAAGAGCTTTCGACAAAGAAAGGGAAGCAAACTCAGGCCCTACAAAAACATGCCTAAACCCTTTAGGATAAACAAATGATTGGTCATCAGGCTCCAATGGAAGTTAAGATTATTTTGTTTATGTGAAGCAAAACAACTTAAAGTAATGAAGTAAAGAAGCATTCAACATAACGAAATCCTAAGGAGTGGCTTTCTTATTCACGAAATCGTTTCAGAAAGACAAAATATACAACTAATAAAATTAACCCTAGGCTGTGAACTTAAAAGCGAAAACGCTAACTACAATTGGTCACACCCTGCATAAAACTTTAGAGACTTATTGTTTTGAAGTTCTATGTCAGGTCGTGCTTAATCCTTGATCTCCCATATATCGGGTCAAATAAAGGTCCATTACACAAAATCACAGTTAAGAGTTATATTGTGCATTTATCATGTATATATTGAATATATACGGAAATGATTATGGATGTGACGAACTTAATACCTAATCCATGAAAATTTTTGAACATAAAAGGCTCCCTAGACAAATGAAACTTATATGGTATGATGATCATTGGATAGAAAATTGGAATAAAGGCATTGACTTTGTGTTGCTTATTTTGTAGATGAAATGAAAGGGAACACAAACATATAAAATACACATTTGGCAGGCTAGAACAGTATGTAAATTCAAAAGGGGGACAAGATCCATCCATGAAAGTCATCAAGATTGAAGCTGTAAAGCTGGAGGATTGTTAATTTGCTGTATCCATGTGACATCCAAACTTTGTTCAAAAAAAAAAAAAAAAAATGTGACATCCAAACTCCATCTCCTCATTTTTATCCTACAAAATAAAGCATGCAAATTTGTCATCATTTGCTCTTGTGGGTAGCGAACAAATTTTTTTACTTTTGTGGGTACTATACTTTCAAATTCATCCTCTTTAGGGTACTATGTGACATTTTTACCCTTCGGGAAAAAAAAATTTCTATTAGCTAAGAGGGGCAAAAATGTCCAAAAATTTCGCAAAATACCCTAAAGAGGATGAATTTGAAAGTATAGTACCTACAAAAGCAAAAAAATTTATTCGCTACCCACAAAAGCAAATGGTGTCAAGTATAATACTTTTTTTTATCATTTGCCCTATATTTTATGGAAAATGATTGGGGGACCTAAATGTATGACTAAATTTATGCCTAAAGTGATGTGGAAGTGTTTTATTGGTTTGTGAAGTAGTGGGTCCGTGTACTATAACCAATAGAGTGATGACACATAAGATTAGGCATGTATTTAGGCCTACGAGTTAGGCATACCAATCAATGCTCATATTTTATTATCCTCCCATCACTCATCAGTTTATAATTCATGTTTACTTAATACTAATATGCATATGGCACACCTATGTATTTGCAAACATGATAAAGGTCTTCATCTTCCATCTAAAGCTAGCTATGCTTCACATTTACAGAAAGTAGCTTTAAATGATCTTTCTTTGGAACTGCAAAGTTTTTGCCAAAAACTTGTCCGGATTCGAATTTGTTTAACTGGGACTTTCTTCGAGTTTAATGTTTGGAAAATGCCTAATACTATACATTACCAAGAAATCTAGGGATGAGCGCAGTATGGTACCGGACCGGCACCGTTTTTGGGGTACAATATTTTTTCCCGATCAAAATATGCAGTCCTGATCCCGGAACTGAAGGGTACACCAGTACCGGTACCGGATTCGGGTCATTTGGTACTAAACCGTGAGAAGTACCATTTAGCAAAACAAAAGAAAGAAAAAGGTCTCAGATAGACCCATGAAACTACTGCGAAAGCTTTTGTATCTAATTTTTTTTTACTGATAAAGCATTAGCAATCTAGAGGAGATCAAGCATCATTTTTTGTCCTTCAGAACTTTTAAAACTAGTTATAATGCGAGTACCAAAGTTTGTATAGTATACCCATCGATAAGCCTATTAAACTTGAGATTCGTGGCTCCAATTCAACCATGCATAGCAAACGACTGTATAAATCTGCTTGACCATCTTTAGACACATTCAAACTAAAGACAAACAAAATAAGAAGATAACAAACAAAAAGAAAAACAGCTAAATGTATGCATCTTTTAGTCAAGAATTTTAAACTAAAGACTTCTTGTGTTACCATCTTGCTAGCTTTTAATCTACAGGTTGATCTCTGCTAGCTAGTTTGGTTTAGATGGCCCTTTTTCCAACGTTAGTTAGGCATAGGACAGATGCAAGAGTGATTGAATTCAAGAATACCTCATGAGAAAAGCCCCTTGGTATTCCGGTACCAAAATCGGTGTATCCCGCCTTACCGCACCGTTTTTTATTGGTACTGATTTTTTGAGCTAGTTTTGTAGTACCGGTACCATATATACGGGTAAAGAGAACCGTTACTTGTACGCCAATGGTACGGTTCTGGTGGTGTACCGTTTTTCAGTACCCATGCTCATCCCGGCCTACCATGAATGCATCAATGAACATATGTACTATTATGATAGATATGATAGTCTGTATTATATTACCTATGGGAAAATTAAAGTGAACCATGTAGCAAGAGCGCTAGACCACTTTGGTATCTTAGAATCATTGTATACCTTTGATGATAGGAGCAATTGATTAGTTGTTTTGTACAAAAAGCTATAATACAATCAATACAAATATATATTTGAAATCCTATAAAGAAGATTTATAAGATATGCATGCACACATGTGTGAATGTATAAATTGTATTCAGAATTTCAGATCACTCAAAGCAGGCCATTTTTCTAGACCTATTTGATGCACCTTAAAATTCAGATGTTGATGAACTCTCACTTACAACTTCATCCACTTCTCTGTGGTGAAAACTCCGGTGACAGCCACACGCTGCGCATGAAACAGCAGCCGCTGTACCTTCCTCTCCACTTGCCATGAATTCCCTACATCCATCCACAGCATAACCTCCTATATTCGCAGCATGATTCTTTTGGCACTCTCCATAACGAACTCTACGATTCGTTGATGCACTTGAAGCTCTATTATTAGAACTACTTTTCTTAACAACCACTTGACGTTTCTTCATTTCAACACTTCAGTTCTCTCTTTCTCTCTCTCTCTAAAAAATTTGAAATGAAGAGAGGGAAAGATTTGTGAAATGTTTGTACTATGAAACAAACCCTAAAGCTTGTATTCATGGCATTATATAGCAAAATTTTAGACAAAATGAATTTCCCACTTGGGAAAAAAAGAATAATGCCATGAAAGGACATTATTGAAGCACTATGTGATGTCTTATTTTAGTCGTTATTTAATTAGGGCAAAGGGTGATCTCGAGGGATCTAGCTTACTTTCTTGAGTGGCCAGTCAAGGGCTGACACGATATCCAAGACTCAAATCTAGTTAATGTGCCAACAGATCGACCCACCAGCAAATTACAATATGTTTTGTCGATGTTTTTATACAAAAAAAGGACACTAATACAAGGTGATTAGACATAGCACTATAATCGCACTGACAAAGTTATATGTTTCCCCTTAATTACTCCAACATGTCATTTTGACAGGTTGATTAGATTCCTACTATACGATGTTAAATAAACAGTATTTGTTGTAACGGTTTAAATGTCTTTCAAACATAGTAAAATGTTTTTCACAAAAATGAAGCATAAATTTCAACACACATGTCACTGCATAATAAGTAATACCATTGCTTATAAAAATTTAGATCGGCGGTCAAACTCTGCCCCATGCACATTTTTTACGTGCCGACTGACACTTCACAATGACTAAACGTTTGTGTTAGTCGATATTATTAGCATTGGGTTTATATTATTTGTAATGGGCTCAAGCCCGAGTTGTTAATCATTCCTTGTAGATTTATTTATGTACCGAACATTGTTTGTTGGAGAGATATCGAATACACATCATATCTTACATGGTATCGGGCTTTTGATCCGATCCTTCTTCAACACCCTAAACCGATTCTTAAACCCTACCAAATAATAGATCCTAAATACTCTAAATAGTAATTCATTACTTTTTCAGTCGACTGTTGATAAAGTGTGGTTACCAGTTGACAAACCCTACTAATCTGTTCTACATGTTTTTCGTCAATCGTTGGTTCTTCTTGATAACCAGTCAAGGTGTGCACATGTATATGACGATCGTTGGTTCCTTTGCTTGAATAACCAGTCGTCGTGTTTCAAAGGTTTTAGTCGATCATTGGTAATTGGTGTGGTACCGGTCGACTTGCTTCAACAATTCTTCATGGTTTGTTTTCTATTATTTGCTGTCCGTGGTTATTATATTATTGGTGTCTGATTCATTCCAACTACTATCATAAACGGTTTCTTGTGTTTCTTTACTGTTAATATATATCTTGCATGCAAACAAACAAACGCTACAACCTAATGTTCACGACATTATACCGAACCCTAACCCTAATATTGTTTACGTACCTTGATCAATCACAATGACTGTTACTCCTAGTGTTTCATCCTCCTCAAATTCCCTTGATATGACACAAAGTGTTATGATGGCTTTGATACAAACACAACAAGCCCTTTTAGCAAGGTTGTCAAGATCGGGATCTTACCCAGGATCGTTTTCGTCTTTGCAAGATCGTGATCGTAAGATCGGATCGGGATCGTAAGATCCTAATCGAATGTTAATTCTTAATAGTTTATGTAATTTTATACAAATTTACAAATTCTAATACATTATAACAATAAAATACTATGAATGTTTCATATAAATGTTGTCCTAAATTATTATTATAAAATGTTTAAAAAGATTAACATGCTGTTTTTTGAATTCTACAAACAAACAACCCATAAATTTGTAGTTTTTTAGTTTGTAATCTGAGAAAAGTAAGATCGGATTGAATTAGATCGTAACATCGTATGGTAAAGATCGGGATCCTATAAGATCTTAAGCCTGCAAAGATCCTATGTAGGATCCGGATCTTTTTTGCTTTGCAGTATCGTAAAATCGTAAATCAGGATCGGGATCCTGACAACTATGCCTTTTAGCTAAACTTGGATATAGTGGGACTCTTGGTATGGGAAAGTCGACTTCACATGTTGGGAATACACATTATGTTCAGCCAGTGGCCTTCCACACAGGGCTCCCTGGCCCGGTTAAGCCCATAACAAGTTTTATCAGCCCACGTGGCTTCTCTTTGTCGCACAACAATCCACTTCAATCAGCCCCACTAGCCCTGCCCAACATCTATCCATCGGGTCTAAGTCACTCGGCCCAACATCTTTCAAAACCCGTTATGTTGGGCCAGTCAGGCCAGCTTATTTCGTTGGTCTAATTAGGTCAGCAGGTTCCTTTGGGTCAGTCGGGTCAGCCCGCTAATTTGGGACAGTCGGGTCAGCTTGCGGGAACTGAGACTATCTTGCCGAATGCGTTTAATACTATGACGCATCAGGATCCTACTACAGGCAATTGGAATATGGATATAGGTGCGAGTTCTCACCTTAGTGATTATGTTTATAGTCTTAGTGATGTTTTTAATATGTGCATTTATCCATCTGTCACGGTTGATGACAATTATTCAATACCCGTTACTAACTCGGGTCAAAGTATTTTGCCTACACTTCATCGCCCACCCCATTTGAATAATGTCCTTATTACTCATAATATTGTTAAGAAAATCTCATTTTTGTTCATCAGTTTGTTTGTTATAATAGTTGTACTGTTAAATTTGACGCGTTTGGTTTTTCTATTAAGGATTTCCTGACTCGTCGGGTTATACTCCGTTGTGATAGTACTGGAGATCTTTACCCGGTTACGCAACTTTCCACCATTCCTCATGCTTTTCTCACCAGTCAGTATACATGGCACCAGCGTCTTGGACATCTAGGAAGTGAAGTGTTACGTCGTGTTCTTTCTAGTAATTCAATTTCGTGTAATAAAGAGAAGCCTCTCGTTCTTTGTCATGCTTGTCAGCTTGGCAAACACGTTAGGCTTCCCTTTAGTAGTTGTAGTACTTTGGTTCAGTCTCGTTTTGACATTGTTCACTCAGATTTGTGGACATCCCCTATTCCGAGTCTTTTAGATTAATACTATGTTTTATTTTTGGATCATTATTCGCATTTTTTTTGGGTTTACCCATTAGTTAATAAATCAGATGTCTTATCTAAATTTGTGCCATCTCGTCACTTAGTTCCAAATCAATTTAAGTGTGACATAAAGTCATTTCAGTGTGATCATGGTGGTGAATTTGACAACCATGTTTTTCATAAGTTGTTTACATCGAATGGTATACAGTTTCGTTTTTCTTACCCAAAAAACTCACAACGAAATAGCAAGTCTGAAAGGATGATCCGAACAATCAACAATCTTATATGCACCTTACTTTTTCAAGATCACTTACCTCCTAACTTTTGTGTTAAGCACTTAATATGGCCGTCTACTTATTAAATATTTTACCATCAAGTGTGATTGACAATGAAATACCTTATACTCGCATCTTTGGTACCACACCAGACTATAGCCTTTTACGTAATTTTGGGTATCTTTATTACCCTCACCTCGATACCACTCATAAACTTCAACACAGTGCTACACTCTCTATATTATTGGGCCACTCGTCCCATCACTATGCATGCCATTGCCTTGACCTCAATACCAACAAAATTATTATTTCACATCATATTATATTTGATGAGACAGTCTTTCCTTTTAGCTCTATGACACCCACCTCCCCTCCCTCTTATACTTTTTTGGACGAGCCGACTCCCGTAATTACTCAAATAATCCGCTCTTCCCCTATCACAACCAATACTCACCCTTCGGCTCCTCCTGTTGTTGAACCCAACTCGCCTGTTTCCCCTGCTTCGGCCCAACACCAAACGGAGCCCAATAGCCAAATTGAGGCCAATACGCCACATACCCTACACCTCCCACGTAGTCCACTTCACCCCAATAGTTGCCCACTTCAAATACCGATCCACAATTACCACCAAACCCAAACCCGATTTTTGTTCATCCCATGGTCACACGTTTTTGTGTCGCGACTAATCGTCCTACTCAACATCTTAGTCGTATTGTGTCCACTATTTCTCCTTTACCAAAGTTATATAATGATGCATTTAATTCTGCAAATTGGCAAAATTCTATTAATGATGAATATAATGCACTTATTAAAAATTAACTTGGACTCTTGTGCCCCGACCTACGAACGAGAATAATATTCGTTGTATGTGGTTGTTTCGCCATAAGTATATAGAAGATGACACTCTTAGTCGCTACAAGGCTAGTCTTGTACCGAGTGGAAGTACACAGTTAGAGGGCATTGATTTGGATGAGACCTTTAGTCCGGTTTCTAAACCGGATACTATTCGAACAGTTCTTAGTTTGGCTACTTCTCGACATTGGCATGTTCATCAGCTTCATGTCAATAATGCCTTCTTACATAGTGATCTATCTGAGACAGTTTACATGCATGAGCCTCCTAGGTTTCGGGATTCTGCGCACCCCATTATTTGGATGATTCTTAGTTTGGCTACTTCTCGACATTGGCATGTTCATCAGCTTGATGTCAAGAATGCCTTCTTTCATAGTGATCTATCTGATACAGTTTACATGCATGAGCCTCCTGGGTTTCAGGATTCTACACAGCCTGATTATGTTTGTTTATTACATAGGTCTGTTGGTCTGATATATTTGTGTAAAACCATGAAATATATGAACAACAGTTTGAGCAAATGAAAATAACTGATGAACATTAGAAATAATGAGAGCATGTTTATACAATCTTGACCTGCTACTACTAGTAATACCCATTTGTATATTACGACTGTATCAGTCTCACTTAGAGGTTAAAGTGAAGGCTTTACGAGGGATAGTTGCGGAATACCATCCCTGGTAATGACAAATGTAAATCTTCAGTGATGAAGAGGAAGATTCTACACTAGAAGAGGAGGAAGATTCTAGTGGTGGAACCGAATGCTTATCACTTCTAATATCATTCCTTTATATACTAGGGAAATACATTGTTAGTAGTTATGAGACAATAGTAACTTGCAAACTAGAAGCAAGCTGGAAGTAAGGTGAATGTGCCTTTGTGTGGCTAAGGTTACCTTATTATTGCTGAAAACTATTTTTTGGTAAAGGGGAGTAATCCTGCACCCTGGTAAATATATTAACCAAAAGAAACGTTTATTGCTGACAACTATTTGTACATGAAAGTTGTTTTCCCTTCTATCGATGAGTTCTTATCTTCCCAAGGGTTTTCCCGCTTTGCAATCTTGAATTACTCCCGCCCAAGTCTGTCTGAGAACTTTATCCAGATCTTTCTACATATTTAGCGAATATCTTTCTCAAAAAATTTAAGTATATGCTAAGTATATCTGATTAATGTTTAACTAGTTAGGCTGCATAGATCTTCAGGATGGTTTTAAGTGGATAAGACTTTCAGAGTCCTAAAGATATTTATCAGTACCCCAAGACTTTATTTGTGTAACTCCTTGTACTTTGCTAGCTGACTCCGCATCAGGTTACAAAGTGTTAATACAAATAAACCATAAAAACGTTTATTTATATTTTACGATCTTCTAATGTTTTGTCGATAACAAACGTAAAAATCATTTTAATGAAATAAATAAAATACGTAAAAGCTTTGAGCCAATAGTTTACTAACACACTTTTATTAAACATATTAAAACCATCAAAATATGTTTAGCTAAATAAGTTATATAAAACCAAAGGCATTTTTTTAAAACACTTACAAGTAATATTGTTTACTTACATCTTATAAAATTGTATATGTACTTTGTATATGTTTTAATGGGTAAGTAATGGGTAAAAAACAAAGTCCATAACCCATAACCCAAGACCCATGATCCATTCACTAGGTACGATGAATCTTGTTGGGTAAGAACCAAAGTCCATAACCCATACCTATGAATCATGATCCATAACCCAATACCCATTGCATGACATCATGCATGAAGTCATGTTTGATATTATCCATGATCCATGACCCAAAGTCCATAACCCTTGACCCAAGATCCATAACCCATTGACTAGGTGTTAGGAATTAGAAATTCCATAAGTAAAGAGTCGGTCACCCCAAATGTTATCTAGCATAAGTTAGCTCGTAGACATATCGTTAATTACGCTATTTTTTAGTTTATTAGTTAGTTATTAGCGTAGTTTAGTTTAGTGCAACACCGTGGAGGAAGGACGGGTCTTTACCCGATGTATGCCTGATCCACAATCCATCAGGAGGACGTATTGTTTGTAAGTATAAATACCCCTTCCATCCTTGGAAGGGGTGTGGCTTCTTTGAATCTAACCTTTCATTTTGTAAAGCAACTCTCTTTCAAGTAACCTCCTCTCTACTCTCTTCATCTCTCTAATGGCTTTCTTATTTAATCATTGTCCTAGACCACCAGAATCATCAAACAACATAAAAATACACGATCCTACAATTGGTACCAGAGCCAGGTTGTGTTGTTATTGATGATTCTTTCGGTTTTTGCACTCGTTTTTGTATGCAGTTTATTTGTTATTGATGTGGTTTGATGTGGTCATGTGGTATGTTTGATGTTGTTGTTGAATCTGGTCTAAAATGGTTATTGGTTGGAAGTTTTTTGTGGTCACTTTAACAGTTTTAGCAATATTTTAATAAGTTCTTTATAACTGTTTTAGAACAAGTTTCTGAAAACTGTTTTGTGGTCTAACAAACGCTTTTCTATGATTCTGAAAGAAGTTTTTTTAAGCTGTTTGATACTGGTTTTTAAACGATCATCTTGTTGCTGAATCTATTTTGTGCAAGCAGTTTTTTTTGTTTCCGAATGTCTCTACTGTTTTCTGAGTTTTGATATGAGAGTTCTTGTATGCGGGTTGTGGACATTTCTTCTATGCGGGTCGAGCCTTGGTTTTTATTTGGCTGCAGTTTGTCCTGATTCAAAGTATCACAAGCGAGTTGGTCATGAATGATGCAAGTTGAAAAATTTGTCCAGATTCTATGTCTGGTAAGCGAGTTGTGCGTACAAAATCTAAAGCGAGTTGTGTCAGAGTCTTTAACTCGCATTTTTGAATGCGATTTGCTTACTTGCATTATTGAATGCGAGTTGCTAAAATATCTTTGTGTACAAGCGAGTTAGACAAAGCGTGTTGTTAACCAAAAACCAAAGCGAGTTGTCATGGAGCGAGTTGTGTTAGATACAGAAGCGAGTTGTTACATTTACTAAGCGAGTTTTGTTAAGATGAGAGTTATGTCATGGTACAACTTGTGTCAAATACAGTATGCGAGTTGTTGACTACTTACAACCATATCAAAACAACATTCTTGAATCATACAAGGACTCAACCAGAACCCATTCAGATTACTTCTACAATTCATCACAACAACAATTTCAACACCATAACTTCTAGAACCCTCAACACCTCCTACAGACCCATGACACGAATAAAAAAACACGAATGAAATGAATCTCAGAAGGGGTTTGTGCATTTTCAATGCCTAATCAAGACCATCAAGGGTCCACATCACACAACCCTGTCATCACTGATTCTTTTGAAGAATAAAACTTCATTGACTGTTCGAACAAGTTGAAAGAGAGTCCAAGTAACTTGTCTCAAACTCTCGTTCCATTCGAGTATCTCACTATGTTATTATCAAAAAGGTCTTCAAACAAGACACGGACATCATTTAGAATAATTAAGTTTTCGATCTCAGTTTTCTTATTTTCGTGGACCTCTAAGGTTACATCAAGACAAAAGGTCTAAAGCACGAAATCCGAAATCATCATGGATCTACAAACTTTTTTGAAGAACAAGCTCCTATTCAATGTACGAATCAACAAGTAATGAAAATATAAAAACTATGTTATCTTTCCTTTCTTTAATTCGTTTTTGACCTCTGATATGAACAAGTAACGCAACCAAAATTCAATTTGACCTACATGTGCTTGCTTGGAATAAAGGACTCATAACCATCCCTGTAGCTTAACTCGTTGAAGCTGTGTCCTACACCTCAAAACCATCCCTGTGGCGAGGTCTATTGATTCTTATACGTGATGCCATCCCTGTGGCTAGATATGATTATATGCTTTTGAGATTACGCGTGAAGGTGAAAGGGGGGCGGAGGAGTTATGGAAGAGATATCAGCAGGATAAGAGGCGAAATGTTTTTGATATGGGATTTTGGTTTTGATTTACTGCGTTGAAGGTGTTATGGGAGGAGAGAGGCGACTGATTTTCTTGTGAGATGTATTAGGGTTTGGTGAATGGATAGTTACAGAGATTGGGGCGTATATTTTATGGGATTAGGGTAAGAAGTGAGAATTGTGTCACTTTTATACTTGTGATATTAGGGTAAACGTTTATCTTTGGACCATGGGTTTTTTAATTTTGAACGGATGATTATGGACCGTGGGCTTTTATTCAATACATTCGGGCTTCTTTTATTCACAGATATTTTCTTGGAACGTTTATTAATCTCACGTGGGCCGAAGTAATTCTGCTATGAATTTGATAAAGTCTAGGCTAACATTGATCTTGCATTCACAATGTGTTATCCGATTTTTTGTTCTCGTTTTACAAAGAATTTTGGATACAAAAATTCAACTTTGATCTATTGTCGGTATTTTATTGGAGTGAGCTTGACGGAACTTGGGATAGACTTGGTCTTGGACTTGGATTGTTAATGGATCGTTTATTGTCTGCTAATTTTATGTGGGACTGAAGTGAACCGGATGTTATTCTATCATTCTTGAATCAAGTATAATTTTTGTGCTCATGAGACGTACGAGTTGTATGATGATGATGAGGTTTGGATTGTGATATGGATCTTATGTGATTCGTTGAGGAAATTAGATGATGATGAGATTCGGTGAGATTTGATGTTTGGTATTTTGATGAATACATTTTCACGGAAGTTATTATGTCACGGCTTGATTGATATTTGAACCTAGTTGACTACGGGATTGTGTGTACAGTATTTCTCATTTGAATTGAAATGAGGTTTTTCGAACGCGATTACTTATTTTCGTCTTCTTTCTTTCTACCCTTCCGCGAAGATGACTTGTTTGGGCGTTTATAGAGGGTGATAAAGACTTGGCTATTTAGTTGTGTTTGTGATTCTTTCTCACTTAACCCACAACGTAGCTATCACTACGGTGTCTCACTCAGTTGAGAATGTCAAGAGGTTTAGTACATTGGGGTACACCATTTTTTTTCACGAGGATTAGTACAAGCTTAAGTAACAAATCTAGGGAATTTCACTTCATGATCAAGTTTGGCATATCGGGTTTACTTCATCATGTTGTCACTGCAATGGCCGACAGAATACGTGAATGATGTGTTTACCAAAGTGTTTATTGGATGGTTGATGTTATTGTTGATGTTGGAGAATGAACCGTTGATGAACCACTGCATGTTCCCCTAAAACAGATATTCACTGAAACCAAAGTTGTCATAACACATTCAAGCTGACATTGTTTACGGTTCTGTCTTGATTTTGTAAAATCCCGCGAAAGAACCCATTTCTCGGTTTAAATCATAGACTTGTAAAATCCCGTGACAATGGAAACATCCTGGTAATTGTAAAGTGCATTTCCGGATCTATCTTACGGTTTATTCTTGGTTTTGTAAATTCCCACGAAAGAAACTATTTCTCGGTTTAAACCATAGAGTTGTAAAATCCCGTAATGACGGAACCATCCTGGAGAAAGAAAAGCGTATTTCGGGATCTTATCTGATGCTGGTGCTACGGGTTCTGCTTCGAAGAAAGGATAAAAGGGTGCACTTCATAAATTGGATGTGTGTTTGGATATTCATCATGGCAGCTTGGGTATTACATGGTTTTACGGGGTTATGTGCTTTTAACCATGGCCGGGATGAAACCATTATCAAAGTTCACTTAAAACGTCAAAAGAGGCTAGAGTTGAGCTTTTAACCAGAAGATGTGACAACGGGGTTAATTCACTATTATTTATTTGAGGTTGAAGTGAAATATCATGGGCAAGTGTACTTAGTATCTGAAGGTATCGGGGATGGTTGGATGAAGATTCTTCAAGATTCTTGTTTGAGCTTATTATCAAAAACTAAGACTTGGAAATCTAGTTATTTTTTTGTGACTTTTTCCTTTTCTTTTTTCCACTTGGGAGAATTGGTATCTTACCACCACAAAATAACTATCACTTTAAGGAGTTACGTTGTAGTGCTCAGTGTCACATTCAATTGTGGATTTTCAAGAGGTGATGTACGTCTTATACTTGATGGTTGGTTGGATGAAGAGTATAAAGTACTTAGAGATTCAATGGAGGATGAAGTCTCGGCACCGCTCTTTGTTACATATGTGCAAGTTTAAGTCATGAGCTCGGGTTGTTTTACTTCAGGGTCAAATTCATCATATTGGGTTTTCTCCATCAGCTGTCACGACAAAGAGCCTACTGAATGATAATAGTGATGATTACATGTTTTGCCAAGAGATGATGAAAAGCAAGAGATAATGACGTATGAACACTACAGTTCATGCCTCGTACTCTAAAGAAAAGGAAAGTGTACGTTTCAGTACGCTTTATCTTCCGAAGAAGAGAAATCTTCTTATGACGTTTGAATACTTCAGTTCAAGCCTCGTTCCTCAAAGAAAAGAAATGTGTACGCTTCAGTGCGCATTATCCTTGGAAGAAGAGAAATCTTCTTATTATGACCATTCTCATCAACATGCATCATACTTTTTCCATGAGCTTCAGTCATCAAGTGAACCGGGCTACTGTTGATTGTTTTCTTATTCCACTTGCTCAACTATAATGACGATGGAGACATCATGTGCTAATTTTGCGGGGGAGAAGTGTGAATATACTACATTTGTTGAAGATATTCACTTATTCAATCAAGAATTGCAACTCCGTATGCAATTCTTGAGGGGGAGAAGAAGTGTGAATTTACTGCATGGTTGATTGCTTTCTGAGAATAAATGGTCAAACGGCTCCAAACTCATGTAAGAACCGAGCTTCTACTTATCGGTTCATCTTTACATGTTGTTTCTTCTTTGAGCCATTGGTTGACATCTTCACACGGGCTGATATGATAAAATGACGAAGTGCTTCTAGTTGCTGGGCTGATTTCTTTGATGAACATCTTTCTGTTCTTGTTTGATTGGGAGGGATTTTAGTTAAGGAGATTTGCTACATATAAGGTAATTGGAACGCATTTGGTGAGATGAAGATGTTAACTTTCTATTCCCCAACTGGACAATCTTGAAGAAGGTCGAGTCTACAGTCTGTTCTACATTTTCTGCTACATGTTAGAAGACTAAAGACGAGTTGCATTTAAAGATCTGAAGACTTCTTCTTTATTCAAGCATTCATTATAAATATTCTCGGTTTAGGGGAGAGCACTAATTGGGGGAGGGTGAAATGTCTGATTTAATCCCCAATTAGACTTGCTCATTCTGTTTCTTCAGCAAGTTGATTCTCACAGATACATCTGAGCTAACTATGATCTTCTCAACAAGATTTCTAGTATACGGGCTTACAATATGTTGCTAATTATGAAGTATCAAAACCAGCAAGGGGAAGGAGACACACATCTAAACACAAAGCGAGTAAACTTGATGAACTTAATTCTTCTAAGTGATTGAAGATATCCCGGGAAGACAAATGTTATTAACGCAGAGAAACTCAAGGTTTGACTCATGGCGAGTAAACTCGATGAACTTAACTCTTCTAAGTGATTGAAGATATCCCGGGAAGACAAATGTCATGACCGCAGAGAATCTCAAGGTTTTACTCATCAAGGCTTTTAGTGTTATTATTCCAACGACGTGGGGGAAGTGATGTAAGAGAAAGTTTCTAAAGATAAAAAGAGGTACACAAGTGTGTGATGATTTTGATGTTATCACAAATTCACAATCATCAGGGGAGAGAGATTGTGTACATTGGGGATGCTCAGATGTTTCACTTGAGGGCTTAATCAGTGATTCAGAGATATAATCACTTATTCCGGAGTTGACATCCGCAGAGATAGTCCTCCGTAGAGATAATCAGTGATTCGACCTGCTTCTTCAATGTTATCGGTTATTCTATCTTTGGGCATTCGTGTACTTCGGGCTCTTGAGCTTCATACACAATCATCAGGAAAGATAAATGTGCATTGGGTGGTTGTATCATTTATTCTTTGGAACTCTATTTGTGTATTCGGGCTCTTGAGCTCTATTCTAAGAGACGGGCTGCATCTATTCAACTACTCGGAGGAAGTGGTCTCTTGACACCTTTTGGAATGGATTGCGTCAGACTTCAGTGGAATGAAATTTGAGAAGAGTTATTTATGTGTGGGATGATACGTTGTTGTTCTTCTATTGGATGATATAACCTCGAACAATGAATCACGGTGATTATTCTTAAAAGGAGCAGCAAGTTCGATGATAATGGTGTGCTTCTTTGTGCACCTGGCTAAGGGAAGCTTGAAAGAAAGCTTTGAATCTACTCAGCTAAAGGATTTTCGGTTTGGGGGGAAGCTGCCAAAGTCTCACTTTCAGATGGTTCAATTTCTTTCTTCAATTCAAGAGCCTCAGAAGCTTTGGTGGTGAAAGTTTTAGGGATGATGACTTCTATCTTCTACAACGGGGCTGCTCGATATCCTTATCTCGGTACACGTATCATCATTCTCTTAAACTATATCATCTACTCTATCATTGTAAATATTTATTAAAAACAAAATACAAAAATATAAAACCAACAAAAAGAAAATACAAAAATATAAAACCAACAAAAACCCATAAAAATCAGAAAATTTCAAAAATACCAAAAATATGTTTTTCCAAGACATGTCTTCTGGTATCGATAACATCTGCGGTCTTAGAAATGTCATTCAATAATGGCACGGGACCATAGATGAAGTTCGAGAAGGAGGTGTAAATATTCTTTTCCAAAACATGTCACAAACTATGGCTTACAGTTATTTCAGACTGTAACCCGCACTTCAAAAATGGCTTGCAGTTACTTCAGACTGTAACCCATGCTTTAAACTATGGCTTGCTATTATTTCCGATAGCAACCCGCTCTTCAAGGAAGGAAAGTGCTGCGCTAAACCAATTTTCAAAATTTTCGTGCACTTATCCTAAAACTAATTGAGGAAAGTATGTCGAAGGACTGCTGTTCCTACACAAATGTTTTTCCGTCTAAAATTCTTCAGAAAAATATTTGTTGTGTTTTCAAAATGGTGGAAAATGAGTTGCTTGAAAAATCAATCAGTATCGAGTTTTTATAAAATTTGAAAACTCAATCAATGACTTCAGCGCTTTTAAACTTTTTAGAAAAATAAGTCATTGATTGAGGGGGAGAATGTTTTCAAATTTACATCATCTAACGGGCTCTTTATTATCCTATATGCTTAATTAAAAATGATGTTAACCTACATTGAAGGACTAGGTGCCCAGGATATGATTGTTAGGTTTAGATGATTAGAGTTTGATAAACACATTTTTCCCATATCTTTTATGAAATGATTGATATGTTGGATTGACTTTTATTAGTCGATTGCTTTTTGGGTGATGTCGACCACCATATATCTATTTGTGTCTACTAACATATGCAGGTATCATGGTTTATAAGAATGTTCCCGATCCGGATCCCACAATTGAAGATAATTGGATGCCGAAAGAAAAGGGTAACTATATCTTGGGTTGACAAATGAAGAAACGGAGCTTAATTGGACTTCTATGGAGAGTTGGCATGGAAAAATGCAATGTAAGAGGTCTCACTGCATCAGCAGATGGTTTTCTTCATCAGCAAATGAAGAAACGGAGCTTAATTTGACCTCAGTTGGCATTATAATGCAACGTAAGAAGTCTCACTGCATCAGCAGACTGTTTTCTTCCAGCCCTACAGCAACAACAGAAGCTTCTCTACCACCTAACGTATCTTGTGCAGGAAAAGTAGTGAATGATACATTTTTAAACAATTCTAAAAATATTGTTTTGAAAATGGAAAAATATTGTTTTGAAAATAATTTGGACTAAATTTTGAAAATCACCGGACTTCATTTTAGCAAAACTATAAGTCACTCAATCATCGACTACGGTCATTGATTGAGGGGGAGAGTAATTTAAAATATATTATTTTCAAACAATATTTCTTCATAAAAGTCCGGATTGTACAAAACAAAGTGGTGATCTAAAGATTTAATGTTATGTCATGGTATGATTTTCTTTAATACTCAAAGATCTTACAAAATGAAATTTTTTCTGTTCTTGTTTGATTGTGAAATTGTTTTATTTTACTTAAAGATCTCTTAAAAACTATCATACCTGACACTAACAATCTTTAATGTTTTAAATTGATCCTTATCAGTCTATTTCAAAAATTAAATCTTGCCACGTCTTTCCCCAAACTTTTCTAAATGATTTAAATCAGTTGGGATCACAAATCTCAAATGGTTTGATATTTTTGATCGGGGGAGAGATCGTGATTTAAATCTCAAATCTGTTTTAGTCCTTTAAAGGCACTCATGCCTCCATGTTCCAAACGATTTCAATATATGATGCACATGATTGTGGAGGAGCATTTATTCAAAAACAAGATGAGTATTTAAACAAGGCCACATTTTCTCCCATGTTTTCTAAACCTTATTAAATCACTTGGGATCCAAAATCTCAAAGGGTTTGATATTTTTGATCGGGAGAAAAATTGTGATTTAATAATGAAACTTGATTAAAGATGATCATTTTGATTCAAATGTGCATACTGCTCTCCCATATGTGCTAAACGCTTTCGAATCTCAAAGCACATATTGAGGGGGAGCATTTAAAAAGAAAACAAACTTTCAAGGTACAAAGACTTCTATGTTTCAACATAAAGTACCTTGATTGATTTTCTAAAGGTTTCTTAATGGCTTTTGTGATCGTGGATGTGCTTCAAAAGGACTCTTTTCTCTATGTGATAAAATGATTTCAAATATCCTATGCACATATTGAGGGGGAGAATTTACCAAGAAAATCAAATGGCTTTTTCTATGAAAATTGTGATCAAAGAAAATATTTCAAAGCCCTCTTGCCTCCATGTGCTAAACAATTTCTAAATCATATGCACATGTTGAGGGGGAGGTTTTCTAAACGATCAAAACTATTAAGGTACAAAATGCTTTGATCTCGTATCACAAGTACCTTGATTGTTTTTCCAAATGCTTTTTCAATTGGTTTTGAAAAGGAATGAACTGTACTAAAAGACCGACCATTTTACTTTATGTATGGAGTTATAAGGATGGTGAGGTTAGGTATTAGTTCCCACGATCCGCCAGAACCGGAGGGATCTACCCAGGGACAATCCACTAGATAGTGTAGAGTCCTTAGGTATATTGAAAAAAGGAGAAAAGTGAGATATGGGAAGAGTGCGGACTGAGACAGAGCTAGTACTGGAATAAACCCAACAAGGTTCTAGTTATGAAGTCTCGGTAAGCACTGAAGGGGTTGAAGAATGAAAAAGAAATGAATATGAAAAGGGTGAAAAGAAATAGCCCTCCAATAATTCAACCTTAGGGCAGAAACCGGGTTCAATATATATGCTACTGGTGTTTACTAAGGTAACACTGCTATTGAAGACAAGACGTCATGGACCCAGTGACGCACTGCACTAAACTTCCCAAGCTACTCAATTTCCTCTTAAAAGGACTTGTTTCATTCTCACGGGGAACTGACATAATCTATCGACTTTCTCTTAGAGATTGTTGATATTGAAGAAGGAGACCCTCTCCCTAGTCTCCGGCATAGGAAACCAAAGTGCACTATTGAGTCTAGAGCCAAGAGATCATCCACTATATCTCATTAGGACACTAAATTCATGAAGACTTGTTGTTTCACACAATGTGGAAAGTAAAAATATATTAAGAGTCCTACGCATTATCCTTGTGGTATTGCCAGAACATCTGAGTGATATGTAAAAGTATTCACGATGAAGATGGAAATCCTTCTAGTGCCAACATCAAACAAGCTCTTGGTGGGTGACATGTGAGATCTTTCCAAAAGATCAAGCTTGTGACAACTGGATAGAAACGATGGGGCGATTCACTCGTGAATCAACCTTGGTCCAAGTAATGAATTGACAAATACTTTTGGAAAAACCGTTCGATGTGCAAATCTTCTCTTCTCTAGCACGTTGAATGTGTATTTATGTTTTCAAACACAAAAAGTATACCTGATTGAAAAAAAAATACTTTTGGAAAAACCGTTCGATGTGCGAATCTCTTCTTTTATCCAGCACATCGAATGTGTAGTCTTTTCAAATATAAAAAGTATTTATGATTGAAAATTGATCTTTCTCATAAAACCTTCGTCGTATTGCAAAATTCTTTCTTCTAAGCAATACACGATTGTTTTTCAAATCAATTTTTCATCAATCAGTGAATCTCAATTCGCTGGTTCACTCACTCCGTGTTCTCTTCTTTGAGACGCTCGGTTTGAGAAACGCTAGAACAGCTGCGAAACCCTGTCAAGGAGATTCTTATGAATCCTACCGATCCAAGCAGTACTTGTCTGATCAGCGAGGAACCGTGGGCCGTGTACCTCAATTCAACGAAAGTGATCAAAGACACTTTCGTGTGATTTATTGCTAACTGTTGTTCGCAGGTACATTTGGATTTGCACTGATCGAATTGAGAAGTCAATCCAAAGCCGCATGCTCACAGCATCCACACTTAATTGAAGAAATCATGACTTGTGCATATCTACATAACCGGCTCGATGGTTTTTACTATGCTTCTGCTACGCTGCTACAAATATCATGAAACAGTAAAGCTACCGCTACTCTGATGGAAAGATGTCATGATCCAGAAAGTGTGAGCATGTTGGTCCAAAAGTCACAACATCACATGAAGGCAACACTACAAAGGGTGATCCAGAGATTTATTGTGGCTGATGATCTCAATGAAAGCTCGAAGATCATCAAAGATGTGGATCAGTTAAAGGCCTCTACTAAAAGTACAAATCAATGCGGACTTTGAAGAATCACTACTAAAGCACAAAGATTGCGGAATTGAAGAATTGAAGTCTACGAGCTCAAGAACAAAGTCAAGAATAGAATGCTAGGATTCAAAATGT
This sequence comes from Chrysanthemum makinoi, assembly GCA_910596185.1. Taxonomy (NCBI): domain Eukaryota; kingdom Viridiplantae; phylum Streptophyta; class Magnoliopsida; order Asterales; family Asteraceae; genus Chrysanthemum; species Chrysanthemum makinoi. The sequence continues at coordinate 274,249,351 of OU343220.1, read as the reverse complement.
AAAACATGGGGTGACCTCCCTTAGGGGGAGATTGTTAGGAATTAGAAATTCCATAAGTGAAGAGTCGGTCACCCCAAATGTTATCTAGCATAAGTTAGCTCGTAGACATATCGTTAATTACGCTATTTGTTAGTTTATTAGTTAGTTATTAGCGTAGTTTAGTTTAGTGCAACACCGTGGAGGAAGGAAGGGTCTTTACCCACTGTATGCCTGATCCACAGTCCGTCAGGAGGACGTATTGTTTGTAAGTATAAATACCCCTTCCATCCTTGGAAGGGGTGTGGCTTCTTTGAATCTAACCTTTCATTTTGTAAAGCAACTCTCTTTCAAGAAACCTCCTCTCTACTCTCTTCATCTCTCTAATGGCTTTCTTATTTAATCATTGTCCTAGACCACCCGAATTATCAAACAACATAAATATTCACGATCCTATACTAGGTAAATTGCATCTTGTTGGGTATCCATGATCCAATATCCATGACCCATGGTCCATAACCCATAACCCGGTTGGCGACCCAAAATCCGGACTAAGACAAACCCAGTAGCAGGATCCCAAGAATTGCACTGGCCGGATCCCTTGGGTGAGGGATCCACCGGAACCATGCGACAGTAGGCATATTTTACATATAAATAGTGAGCCATTTCTCTCTTGCTCACAATCACTCTTAGATATACTTTCTCTTTATATTCTAACCTCTCTAACCACAAATCCAAAGGATCATTCTATGTAGTTTTATCTTTGTGTGATTCTCTAGGTTCCTTTTAAAGGCAAGATCACCACCTCTTGAAGACGTGTAAGCTCAAGGTCATGAGTTGTGAAGCTTCGTCATCATCAAGACCACTGAAGTGCATCTTGTTGATAGTTCTTTCCTCCCTCCATAGAGTGTCGTGTTGAAGGAATTAGTGAATGGTGTTGAAAGTGTACATTCGATATGGTGCGTCGATGTACAAGTTGTGTACTTTTGGTTAAAGGATATTGATATCTTTTTTAGTATTGTAAAAAGGAGTGTGTCTCTTTTCGGTAGTTGTATTAGGTTGTAGTGTTGGGTAGTAGTTCCTCCATTGTAATGGAACTCGGTAGCTATCCTTCTACCGGATAAAGTGTAGACGACGTTGTCATAGGTTTGGTTCTACCTCATGGAAGAACTTGGTGTCTAGTCTTGTACCGGATAAAGATTAGGCAACGTTGTGAAGGATTCTCCGCCACATTAAGGAGTTGTGTTGTGTAGGGCTTAGAAACTCTCGAGTGGGGTACTCGGGGAGTGAAGTAGGGAAAGGAAGGTGTCTGTTGGAATCACTCCTAAACCTTATTCAAGTGTCAGTTACTCATATGTAATAGTTAGCTTATTATGGCCTTTATGTTTGTTATTAGCCTTAAGCTTATGTAGAAGGCCCATGAGCTTAGGCCCAAGCCCATAGGAGAAAGGAAGGGACTAGGAGTGTTGCCCTAACTTCCCTCCTATAAATACTATGTAATAACCCTCACTTGAGGGTTGGTTGTTCAAGTTTTTCTTTCACTCATGCCCTACGCATAACCGGTCATAAGCATATCGTGTGTGTGTTTGGATACTTGTTCAATCGCCTCTCTATCTTTCTTGTAAGCTTGTGTTGTAAACTAGTGACCTACAGTGGTATCAATCGCCAAATAGTTGGGTTAACACTTTCGTTTTTGAAGTATTTGTTTTAGGTCTTACGCGTAAAAGTAGTTACCACTTTGGATCGCTTAAAAACTCGTTTTTTACACTTTTTAATCCAAGATTCTTGTACTTTCAACGTTTTAAGGTGTTAAAATACTTGTTTTTGGCAAAAAGTTTCAATCTTTACGTGTGGATCTAAGTTTTTAAGCTTGTTTTTGTTCGTGGGTGAAGTTCTACGCGTAACCCGTTTAGCTATTTTGGTTCATCAAGGTTCACACTTTTGTGTTATTTTGGTACTATTAACGCTATTCCATAACAAAAATCTGGTTTAGAAACACATTTGGGCATCTTCATTTTTACGAGTAAGTCTACGCGTAAGAAAACCCTAATCTTACGCGTAACTTTTTCCTTGGTTTGATCTTCGTTTTCGTGGTTTACTCCGTGTTTTCTTGCTTGGATAAGCCTGAAATATCGTCGACTTTGGATATCTTTTGCACTGTGAAGTGTAAAAGATCACTTGGGATAAACCCTAAAATTACGCATAAGCATAAAGCTTACGCGTAGAAATCCTACGCATAAGATTCATCTTACGCCTAAGCCTAGTCTTACGCCTAAGATAATCCTACGCCTAACTTTCTACGCCTAACTTTGTGTCTACGCATAACTTTAGCGTCTTTTTCCTACTTACGCGTAAGCTAAATCTACGCGTAACTCTTCCTTGTTACGCGTAACTTTGGTGTTTTTACGCATAAGTGCCTAAGGATACTTCATCAACAAAGGTTCATTCGACTACAAAGATCCATTTTTCACCAACACAAGTTTATCAACATGTCACAACCACCATACTCTAACTATTTCCCTTACACTTATTCTCAACGTCAACAACAACTAACTCCACAACATCAACAATGGAATCAACAACAAGCAATTTATCAACAACAATTTAATCAACAACATACTCCACAACTTGCTGCAATTCCACAACCTCAAATGGTTCAACCACCACCAAGTCTTCAAGTTCAACCCTACACAACCGAATTCAATCAACATCCATCAAGGAACTCTATGAAGGAACCCACTTGGTTTGCAAAGATGTGTGAAGCTTTAAGTAGCCAACACTCAATTCATGAGGCTGGATCACTTGATAGACCTCCAATGCTCACTCCAGGAAACTACGATCAATGGGTGATAAGGTTCTTTAGGTTTTGTGATCTGAAGAAGCCACATGGAAAGTTCTTAAAGAAGGTTATTATGGAAGGTCCATTTCGTGATGCCTCTTTCAAGTTATCGTACTGCCGATCCTAATGCTATTCCTCCAAGAGATGAACAAGCGAACATTGCTACTGTGCGGACTTGAATCCTCAAGAACTTCTACACTATGAAGCCGATGAACTTGCAATGCAATACATCCTCTTAGGATTACCTAACCCAATTCTTTGAAGTGTTGATGCTCAAAAGACTGCAAAGAAATGTGGGATCATATTCATCTTCTTATGGAAGGATCTGTACTCAATCAGGAGGATTTGGAATCCAAAATTTACTTGGCTTATGGACACTTCTTGATTGAACACGAGAGACACTAGAGTCTTATCATCATCATTTTTCCGACATCATCAATGATTTGGATAAACACAACATCATCATGCCAAGAATTGCAGTGAATACTAAGTTCCTGAGTAGTCTTGGTTCTGAATGGGAGAAGTATGTCATTTTCCTCCGTCAAGCGAAGAATTTACATCAGTATACATATGGATTGTTGTACGATTACTTGAAGCCTCATGAAAGGAAGTTGATAGGGAAAGGATTCTCCGTGCTCAAATTGCTCCACCGACACATCCGGAAAATCAACAACTTGCCTTATATGCTCAAAATAGTTATTCTCCTCAACCGGCAACTCAACCAACTGCTACAATCACACCATATGATCCTTCACTACCTCAATCTCAACAAACTCAATTGGTTCCATACAACAACAACAATGCTCAAGCACTTGTCGCTGATGCTAATGAGTAATCTCGATCCGTTCGAAGCACTGCAACAAGGATTTGCTATGATTGCTAATGCCTTTCGCCGTTATACCAAAAATCCAACAAGTATTTTCCTCATCTAATACAAGGAATCAAGCTGTTGTGAACAACGGACGAGTTGAAGTTCAGAATCGTGGTTATGGTCGTCAGATGGGCGGTGGTAAAGGGTTTAATGTTGTGGGTAGGAATAGCAATCGAGCTCGTGGTGGAACAGGATGGGAAATGCTCAGAATGGGTTGAATGGTCTTCGATGCTACAGCTGCAATGAGAAGGGACACCTGGCTAATGCATGCCCAAAGCCAAGGACTAGGGGAAGTGCTTATTTCAAAGAGGCTCTTCTTTGGCTCTTAAGGATGAAGCTGGTGGAACTCTCACAGACAAAGAACAGAGCTTTATGGCAAATGCGGACTCAGATGATGATATGGAGGACTTGCAGGCCAATGCAGCTGTTATGTTGATGGCTAATACGCATGAATTACACATCGTGACACAGGGCCAGTGTATGACCTGATGGCTTGTCTCAGGTACCCGAACAAACCATATTTATCTCTGATCTCATATCTCCGCCAACATCCGAATCCGGCAAGGCTCAGAATGTTCAAAATGCGCCGTCCACATCTCATTCCGACGATTTTCAACTAGACCCGTAGTTATATTTGACGATCAAGATGACCAAATGGTTTCCCTTGATAATCAAATTGACTCCGTGGTTATACTTGAGGATCTAAGTAATGATCATGTTGAGACTCACGTTGAACACGCCGAACTTTTGCCTCATCCATTTTGCTCGTTTAATACAAGACCAACAGACCATAGTGGAAAAATGTCATGCTATTAATCAGGACTTGAAAAGCAAAAATGCACTGTTAACCAAGGATTTTGAATGTTTACAAAAGCAACTCAACTTTTTCAAAACTCAAGAAAAACGAGAAAAAGGTTTTGAAGCCTTTGCCAAATCTCATCAAAAGCGAAAAATATTTATAGAGCAGATTTGATCTAGCCGCTCCGAAGAATGCTTTGTTGTCTGAAATAGAACAACTGAAACATGAACATAAAAAGCAAATTAACGCTCTCACCTTTGAAAATCAAAAAGCTAAGGCTGAGTTGTTAACTTGTCAAAAACAGTTCTCTGTATACAAAAAGCATTCAACGAAACGAATAGATGATCATCTTGAAGAAATCATCGGCTTGCAAAACAAACTTAAAGAGTTTAAAACTGTTGTTTACAAACATGGCGAGTCGGTCACAGCCATTGAAAAGTTTACTTTAAAACCCAATCCAAATGGATATGGACCGAATCTTGCCGATTACAAACCTAAGCTTTCAACAAAAGCATTCAAACCAAATCCACGAAGTTTCCAAAGTCACGAATATAAAATTGATAATTCTGTTATGAGTGTTGATGAATATCATTGTCAAGAGGAATTAGATGCAGAAGACGAGAGTCGATCAAAATTAGAAAAGTTGTTTACAACAAACCTTTTAACTATTCAAAAGCGGTCACTTTCGTCACACCAACGGATTCTTCTAACACACTAATGATTATCATAAAAACGCTCGAGTCTTCGAATGATAATCCCAACCAGATTATGCACAAACTTATGGTCCTTTACCTTCCATCAGTGAAGTAAACTCAATACCTGAAAATCGCAAATTCTCAGATATTTTGACATTTTCATGGCTGACCTCAAAACTTTACAACATGAGATAGAATATCATTTTAAATCAAAGTTCAACACTTTCAATCGCTCTAGCGAGAACAAAGAGACATTTTTCTGAAAAATCTTTTACCAAATGTTAAAAATTTGAAAAGTTGTGCATTGTCTTGGGAAAGGGACTTTCATAAGGAACTTGGATTGATGAAGGTCATTTTAGAAAACAGAAACATCTATTTCTAACACTAAACGTAAAAAGAAATTGTTGAGAAAAGATGTTGATCGACTCTTGGAAGATGTCATATGTGCTAATGTCCATAATGCTGTGTTATTGAATTCTTTGTCATATGCATTTGATTATATCTCTGCCGATACTGTTGCTTCTGTGGTAAATGTTGAGAACTGATGAGTGTCTAAATACTCATCATTTTTATACAATATAAACTGCAAAATCATCTGAAAACACTCAGAAACACATCAAAATGATCAAAATATCACAAATCAGAGTTTTATGTGTTTTAAATGCAAAAATATCAAAATCAGATGAAAAACATATCAAATTTGCAAAAATTGCAGTTTAGTCCCCAGTTTCAAAAGTTGTCAAAACATCCCTGAGCACATAATTTCAAAAGTAAAGTCACCAAAGGTCCTTTTAAAATCAAAACTTGTCAAATTTAGTCCTTTGGTGAAAAATGTCAAAAGTTTGAGAAAATTACAAAAATGGTCCTCCAAGTTTCAAAATTGGCAGAAATGGCCCCTGGAAAATTGCAAAATGACAGATTTGGTCCCTGTACTTTTGAAGCCTGTCAGTATTAGTCCCTTGGAGCAATTTTGTTGAATTGGCAGGAGTGGTCCTTGAAATTTTCAGAATTACACATTTAGTCCTTGTATTTATAAGCCTTTCAACCATTTTGGACTCTTACCTAGACCTTGGACCCCTGTCACTTGGCTTTTTGAACCCCCTTTTTATTAAATATCCAACCCTGGCCAAGCAAGTCAAACAGACTTTGGCGCCAATCTCCTTCCTCCTCCCCACTAGCCTGCAAACTCCTGCTACACTCAACCAGCCTCACCTTATCACTAAACCTGTCTCCCCCCTCCTCCACTACATCCAAATAACATTAATTACCATCTTTCACCTTTCAAACACTCAACCTCACTCTCCTGCTTAATATCTGTTTCCCGCCAAAATGCTCAATGGCCAAGATTACCCAAAAATGATCCAAGGGTCATGATCAGAGGTGGGATTATCTCTGAGAGAGAAAGCAAGCTGGGACTATAAAAGGAAGGGAAGAAAGAAGAAAAAGTGAGTAGTTAGTTTATAAAATTTTTTACTTATGTCGTTTTTTTAATTATTGTCTTAGTTTAAGTTAAATTGGTGTAATTTCAGTTTCATTGTATCAATTTCAAGTTTACTAATCTTTGTAAGTAACTTTTGAGTATCAATTTCAGTTGTGCTAAATTTCCAAATTTATGAGTTTACTGTTGAGATTCTCAGTTTCAAAATCTTCTGTCCAAGTTGTTAGGTGCTTGTTTTAAGCTTAAATAAGTTTGGTTAAGGTCTTTATAAGCTTTCTATAAGCTCACAAATCAGTTTTAATCAAATTGTCTCTTGGTCAACGAAAGTCAAAGGAGGAGGAAAACAGTGCTAAGGATGATGCAGAGGTGGATTTGGGTTTAAATAGGTTAGATTAGGTTAGTTTTGGGTTCTGGATTTGGCCTGTACCAGCTGGACACAGTTGTGAGTTGTCTTTCCCCATTTTCCAATTTCAAGTCTAAGGGCAGTTTCATGTTTGTTTTGCATCTATGATCATTTATAGTTTTAGCCTGCTTAAATAGTTTTATTTGAGTAGTTATGTAAACTTAGTTTGATCTATGATCCTTCCTCCTCCCCACTAGCCTGCAAACTCCTGCTACACTCAACCAGCCTCACCTTATCACTAAACCTGTCTCCCCCCCTCCTCCACTACATCCAAATAACATTAATTTCCATCTTTCACCTTTCAAACACTCAACCTCACTCTCCTGATTAATATCTGTTTCCCGCCAAAATGCTCAATGGCCAAGATTACCCAAAAATGATCCAAGGGTCATGATCAGAGGTGGGATTATCTCAAGAGAGAGAGAGAAAGCAACTGGGACTATAAAAGGAAGGGAAGAAAGAAGAAAAAGTTGGTAGTTAGTTTATAAAATTTTTTACTTATGTCGTTTTTTAATTATTGTCTTAGTTTAAGTTAAATTGGTGTAATTTCAGTTTCATTGTATCAATTTCAAGTTTACTAATCTTTGTAAGTAACTTTTGAGTATCAATTTCAGTTGTGCTAAATTTCCAAATTTATGAGTTTACTGTTGAGATTCTCAGTTTCAAAATCTTCTGTCCAAGTTGTTAGGTGCTTGTTTTAAGCTTAAATAAGTTTGGTTAAGGTCTTTATAAGCTTTCTATAAGCTCACAAATCAGTTTTAATCAAATTGTCTCTTGGTCAACGAAAGTCAAAGGAGGAGGAAAACAGTGCTAAGGATGATGCAGAGGTGGATTTGGGTTTAAATAGGTTAGATTAGGTTAGTTTTGGGTTCTGGATTTGGCCTGTACTACCTGGACACAAGCAGTTGTGAGTTGTCTTTCCCCATTTCCAATTTCTAGTCTAAGGGCGTTTCATGTTTGTTTGCATCTATGATCATTTATAGTTTTAGCCTGCTTAAATAGTTTTATTTAAGTTATGTAAACTTAGTTTGATTAATGGCATAGGCAGGTTTAGCAGTTTGAGTAGTTTTGACTATAAATCATGTTTTAAAGGGTGTTTGGCACTAGGTGTCAAACTGAGATTGAAGGTAGTCCGATGACTAGAACTAGTTACTTTAGTCTCATTTAGGTATTTTAGGATCATTTCAGTCATTTGACTGCTCTTTAGATCAGTGGAAGTCAATTGGATGTCCACTGAATTCATATGAATTTCAGTAAGGGTAGAATGGAGATAGTTTGCATAACAGGTTTATAATCATTAGAGGTAGCTTATTCAGGAGTCATTACATCTTAAATCATCATCTACAATCTGCTTTTGAGGATCAAAGTTCATAATAGTCAAAGTTATTCATTTTGTCAAAAGTCAAGAAGTTGCTAAGTTCTGTTTTTGAGCCAACTACAAGAAATTTTGGTGAGCTCATTTTTTGGACTCATCAAGTGAAAATTGGTATTCTATAAACTTCATCTGGTCTTGTCACTTATTAGCATTTTTGTTAAATTTTACAAATTTTTATAAGCTTAACAAGCTCATCATTTGGTGTATAATCCCTGCTGTTGATCTCAGATCATCTTGAGACTTTCTCAGGTTCTTGCATCATTACTGAGCTCATTTAAGCTCACCCAGGTCTAGTTTTTGGTATACATGTTCCCAACCAAGTCTACTTTAGGTCTCTATAATTTATTTCCAGTTTCTAGCTTATTGGATTGCTTATTGTGTGGCATGAAGTTGGTACCCCCTTTCTACTTGTTTTAAGCCAAAATCTCATAAACTCAAATCTTTGCATCTAGCTTATCAGTGGTTAGGGATTGTTGAAACTTGTTCCATTTCTGTTGCTTTAGCTTATTAGAGCTTCTCTTTCAGTTTGGTAGCCTTTGGGTTCCATTTGCTTATTGAAGTGCTTATTTCATAAGCACTTCTTCATCAGTTTCATATTCTGCCACATAACCCCATGATTTTCCATTTTTCTTAGCTTCCTAATATTATTTTAAGCATTTCCTGAATTTTTCGGATTTTTCCTAGCTTGTTTGGTATTTTTCTTGATTTTAATTAGTTTTTAAGTATTTTTAAATAGCATTTAATATAAAAAATTAGAAAAAGCTTCAAAATAATTTTCAATTTTCTTAGGTTAAGATAAATATAAAAGTAGAAAAAGTAATTTTCAGATTTTCATAGTTCATTTTGTAATTTTTAGTAATTTAATTAGTTTTTAATAGGTTAAAATTCATAAAAAATAGAAAAATAATCAGAGAAAAATACAAAATAGTTTGAAAATTCTAGTTTGTTATTTTAGACTTTTTCATTTCATAATTTCATTTTTCTAGCTTTGTTTCCTAATTTCTTGTATTTTAGGTAATTATTAAATAGTTAAAAATAGTTTTTAATTAATAATAATTAGATAATTAGTGATAAAAATAATTTTCTTTTTCTAAAACTTTTCTTTTATCATTAGGATTATAAAATATCATTTCATATTTTAGGGTTAATATTGCTTTAGTTTCACGTTTTTATTTGTACGTCGCGTAGATTTTAATTTCAGTTTTATAAAAACATAAAAAACAAAAACATCATTTTAATTATAGTGATAGCGTTTATTTAATAGATTTTATCTTTTTAATTTCCTTTAATTTGCATTTAAGCCGTTTTAATTTGTTGGCTTTTGCCGTAGTTAATATCATAATCGATCCTTTTTACCGTTCAAACTCCTCGATCACTAAGCGTTTGATAATCCATTTACCTGACTTCGTTGGGACATAACGACCCGGGGAGACTCTATACTCCTCTGATCTTCATTGATTTCGTTCCTGAGTTTTTTAAGCTGGTTACGGTCCGCCATTCACAAGTGGCGGGCTTGTGTGATTTAGCTTGACTGTTCTGGAGCGCATCAAGAACACTGATAATGTGCTTCAGATCAAGTCCTTAAAAGTTGAAAACAAACGATTGTCAAACGAACTTTCAAATGCAATACGTCGTCTTAATTGGTGTCAAAAAGATATTCACGATCAACAACTTAGTTTTCAACACAAAATCGTCGATTGCGTGCAAAATCTTCTGATCCTAAAATTGAGCAACTGGATGATCAAAGCGTGTCTTTTAAGTGTCAAATCTCAAAATATGAACAAGAACTTGTAAAAGTTAAAAGGAATATGGTGTCATATTTGATTTACTCAAAAAGGCTCGTGATGAAGCATCTAATGAACTTGATCATTATCTTGCACACACTAAAGAAGTTATGCATGTTGCTGGAAATGTTCGATCACGAAAATCAAGATCGATTCACACTATCTTCAAGTTAAGAGAAATGTTAGGAAAGTATGAACTAATTCCGCCTACCGTGATTAAGATAATAGCACCAGTAACACTTAGTAATCGTGAACCTAGAATCCTCTTGCCAATCACAAGTTGCTAACGTGCCTCCTTTTCTTGAAGCGAGGAATAGTTCGTCTTTTCCAACGTCCGCACTTCACGCCCTAGGAGCACTACATCGAAGAATAGGAAGTTGCGACCTAAGGAAAGATCAATAAGGAATGCTAAAGTAGAAGAACACCCTAGGACTATGAATAAGACTCACGTTGCTTCCACCATAGATATTGCATATGGCAAATGTAATAGAAATAGTGATGTAACGAATGCTAAACCATTAAGCATTTTTTATATTCAGTCTGATGCACTTGTGTTATTGTCGTAAAAGTATGAATCAGTGTCATGACAAATGTGTTTCTAAAGCTATTATCTCTCGTTTAAGGAATCTAAGACAGGAATACCTCTAGGCCCTAATCTTTCTAAGTCTGTTGCTTGGTAGGCCTTCTTTAGATTCTAAGCTTTCTTTGTCCCGTAGCTCAGTTTTACCTCCTAGGAATGTAGTACCACCTAGTGCATTCACTAAGACTAAAGCAAATACTAGTTGGAGATGGCAGCAATGGATATATAACACACTAGGATTTAAGTGGATACCTAAAGCTATTGATGTGTGTATTTCTACTATAACTGCTATGGAACCCTCTAACATTTCGGGTTCCACATCTACTTCTATTCCATCATTGTCATTTGTTGTGTAATCAGGTGTCTGATCATTCTCTGGATTGTTGATAGCGGATGTTCTGACACATGACAGGAAACCTTAAGCGTTATCAAACTTTATTGCAAAGTTCATTGGCCTGTCAGTTCGGGAATGATCACTTTGCACTATCATGGGCTCGGAGACTATATCAATGGGAATATCGAAATTAGCAGGGTTTATTATGTGGAAGGCCTCGGTCACAATCTGTTTTTGATAGGCCAGTTACGTGATGGAATCTGGGAGGTTGCTTTAGGGGAGAAAACTTGTTTCATTCGTGATCTACAAGGAAAGCGACCTTATGTCGGCTCGCAATTCAGTCTTTACATCTGTCTCGCAGACATGGTTGCATCTTCTATCTGCTTACTTTCAAAGGCAACATCAACAAAATCCTGGCTATGGCACCGTCGTCTCTCATCTAAACTTTCAAACCATCACCAACCTTGCTCGACACAAACTAGTTGAAGGACTCCCACGGTTTCGGTATTCTAAAGATCACCTTTGCTTAGCTTGTGAACAAGGAAAGCACTTCGTGCTCATTTTCCTTCAAAGGTGAACCACAGCTCTCAGCATGTGCTTCATCTTCTTCACATGGATTTGTGTGGCCCGATGCGCGTGCAAACGATCAATGGCAAAAGCTACATCTTAGTAATTGTTGATGACTATTCATGCTGGACTTGGGTCTACTTTCTTTGAAGCAAAGATCAAGCTCCACAGATGATCATCACCTTTCTTACAAAAATACAAGTTCATTCTGAAACAGTTCGACTAATCGAACAGATAGAATACTTTGAATTTGTTAATCAAACTCTTCGTGAATTTTAGAGAAAGTGGGAATTGACATCAGACATCTATTGCGCCGCGCCCGAGAACAAAATGGAGTTGTTGAAAGCCGAACCGGAGCGTTAGTGGAAGGCTGCAGAACAATGTTAATCAATGCTAAACTTCCAGATTACTTATGGGCCCGAAGTATCTCATGCTATACTCAAAACCGTTCTATGATCACAAACGCATACAACAAAACTTTTGAGCTTGTCCCAACAGACCGAATCTCAAACACTTTCATATCTTTGGATCTCTTTGCTATCCGAATAATGATCGCGATGACTTTGGAAAGCTCAAAGCAAAAGCTGACATTGGAGTCTTTATAGGATATTGTGATAATTCTAAAGGTTTTCGAATCTGGAATGCGTCGAACAAAGGAGGTTATGGAAATGATTCATGCTCATTTTGATGAACTCACGGAGATGGCTTCGAGTATAGCAACTTGGAACCGGACACAACCGCAAACTTCCCCAAACCCATCATCAGCTGAACAAGCCTCCAGCTTACTCATCAACAAATGGAAAGGTTATTTGCTCTGGCGTTACAGTGAGGATATTGATGAGCGTGCTCGAGGTATATCCGCTTATTTCCGCTTCAACACGATAATACTCTTATACACGATACACACCTTCTACAACTACGGTTGAAGAAGCACCACCAGTTGACTCCAACACACTTGAACAAACCGCTTCCAATAATGATGAACCGGTGATGATGTTTTGAATGAAGTACCCCCACCTGATTTTGATCCAAATGCGTTCTTTAACGTTTGCTAATGAGGCTACTGGCAGATGTCGCAGAATCTTCAACAAACCATTTGAATCCTCGGAATCTGCACAATGTATACCAACATCAACCCTCCACACATAGATGGACGAAAGACCATCCTCTGGAAAACATTATTGGCAGCGAATCAACCCGTCGTTACGAGACAACGTCTTCACAGACGGTGAACATTGCATTTATGCACTCACTGTCTGCCAATCTGAACCTAAAAACATCAAAGACGCAATGACAAAGGACAACTGGATTGAATCCATTGAAGAACTCAACCAATTCAAGCGTCGAAGTATAGGGCGGTTGAAAGACCAACAGGGTCTCGTCATTGGTCTCAAATGGATTTGGAAAAACAAATTGGATCTTGAAGAAGCGTTATCAGAAATAAGTCACGTCGGGTGGCTAAGGGTTATCGTCGAGGAAGAGAATAGACTTTGAAGAATCATTTGCTCCGGTCACTCCGTCTTGAGGCTGTTCGGATATTTCTCCGTTCGCGGCTCATATAAATATGGCCGGTCTATCAGATGGATGTCAAAACTGCGTTTCTCAATGGACAACTGAAAGAAACGATTTATGTCCAACCGGATGGATTTGTTGATCCTGAGTTCCGAATCCGTCTACAAAATGAACAAAGCTCTGTATGGTCTCAAACAAGATCCTCGGGCATAGTGCGATAAGCTATCATCTTTCCTCATTGCTAATAATTTCACCAAAGGTTCGGTTGACCCAACTCTTTTTATACAATATCACGGGCACATATCTTAATTGTTCAAATTTACGTGGATGACATCATTTTTGGGTCTACACATAAAAGTTTTCAATCGCTTTTGCAAAACTAATGAAGAAAAATTTTGAAATGTCCATGATGGGTGAACTCAGTTCTTTCACGGGCTATCAGTTCATGGGTATTTTCTTGGTGACAAATATGCCCTTGAATAAAATGGAATGAAAACCTTACATGAACCACATTTGTGGCTCATACCAAGAAGCTAGACAGTTTGGGGATGGATACAACGTGGACCTAAGTAGTAATCTCATGTATCTAAACGGGACCCCGATATTATCTTTCTTGGTATATCTTTGCTCTCATTATCAGTCGCGACCAACTGAAACGCACCTCTCTGAGGCTAAATGTTAGGAATCAAAAAATTCCATGTTTAAGTGTCGGTCACCCCAATTATATTCTAGCATATGTTAGCTCGTAGACTTGTCATTAGTTACGTTATTTAGTAGCTTAATAGTTAGTTATTAGTCTAGTTTAGCATAGTGCAACACCGTGGAGGAAGGACGGGACTTTACCCACTGTATAGATCCACGGTAGATAAAGTGTGTGGTTGTAAGTATAAATACCCCTTCCATCCATGGAAGGGTGTGGCTTCTTTGAATAAACCTTTCATTTTACATAGCAACTCTTTCAAGAAACCTCCTCTCTACTCTCTTCATCTCTCTAATGGCTTTCTTATTTAATCATTGTCCTAGACCTCCCGAATCATCTAACAACATAAATATTAAGATCCAACAATTGGTACCAGAGCCAAGGTTGTGTTGTTTTGATGATTTGCATGGTTTCATGTGGTTTGTATGCGGTTTATTGAGTGATTCTTGCATCCGTTGTGTTATTTTGTTGATGTGGTTTCGATACATGGTTTTAAGCTGATTATTGGTGCTATTCTTGTGGTTGAAAAAATGTTTTTTTGTATCTAATGTGTGTTCTACTTTTCATTTTCATGTGTATCCTTCATGGTCCAAACCTATGTATGCGTGGTCATACGGTTTTTTTGTTGTGGTTAAATGGTTTTCTTTTAATGTTTACACAGTTTTCACAATTTGCAATATGCTCAAGTTGTCAGTTTATTAGCCAAACAGGTTAAATCAATGGGTCTAAATTTGAGTCCGTTATTTCTGTTTCTGGATGATGTTCATTATCTGCTTGGATGCGAGTTGGTCTTATTCATACATGCGAGTTGGTCAGGTCATGTTGCCTTGCTTTTGAGCGAGTTGGTACAGCTGCGTGTTGAGTTTGCTAAGTTGCGAGTTGCCACATTTTTGGAAAGAGTTGACAGTATTGACTGTCATGACTCAATGTATTCCTGGATGTGAGTCGTTATAATGTCCAGATACAATGATGTTAAGTTGGGTTTATGGTCAAGTTTCAATGCGAGTTACTTAACTGCATATGTTATGGTGAGCTCATTTTGGGAGTTGGATCAAGAGATGGGTCATAAGCGAGTTGGTCATGCGCGTTGATAACTTAAGCTATATACGAGTTGCCAACTATGTATGATGCGTGTTGGAGATCATGCGAGTTGATACTTAAGTATGATTAAGAAGACGAAAAGCACAAGGACTATTGACCATATCAGATTACCACAAACTATCTAAACATCTCAAATAATAACATCACAAAGCTGCTATAATGCTTCATCACTACTGACTTTATATCTAAATTATCAACATCAAGACACTTTATACAAAACAAACTGGAAAGTTAAGCATATCTTTGGCTACATCAAGTTGAATCTCAGAAAGCTCGTGTTATTTGATGATACAACATAATCTAATGGGTCACTTTATACACGACATATCCATCACTGATCCAAATCAACTACTTTAATGCCTATAATATTCGAATCTTATCAAGGAATGATGTATAACAAGAATGTTATAATCATTCCCCAGGTTCGTTTAATTGAAGTAAACCATGTCTCACCAATTATATTGACCTCTGATTCCTTTTCTCGAGCCTTAATAATTTTTGACTTACCTCTTCTAATTCAGTCAAGCTCAAAAGAAATTCATCATTGATCAAAGAGTTTTTTTTTTTAATTTTCGAATATACATGAATGATTGGAACAAGACTGTTGAACCCCTTCCTTGATTCGTTATGAGATAAAAAATCTAAACAACCTTGGTGATAATATATGAAGTCAAGAAATGAGAAGAAGAAGGATGCTTATTCATTTTTTTGCAGCAATGCTCAAAAGTCAAAAAGGATTGAAAAACCCACGGTTGTGTATCAAAGTCTCATCGTCTCATGCCATCCACTGGCGAAACAAGGACCTTTGAGCCATCCCTGTGGCTAGGTCGTAACGTGTTGTCATTTAAGAAGGTTTTCTTGGAGCATTGTTAGTACAGACGAAAGGAGGACGATGTGAACTTTGGGTTTGAGGTGTTTGTTACCTGAGGGGGGGTGTAATATGGTGATTGTAATTAGGGTTTTGATTTTATGTGTTGAGGTGAGAAAGACGGACGAGTTTAGAGAGTGGTTAGGGTTTGATATGAGAACTTTTAGGGTTGAGAGACTTTAAGTAAGCATTTTATACCCGTCTCTTTAGGGTAAGCGTTTTGCCAGATAGTTTGATGGGCTCTCTTTTTGGCGATGGACATACCAATTTTTCATGGGCCGTGGGATGTAACTATCATTGAGTATGACTAGTAAGAATTGGAATGGGCTTATATGTATCTTGGGCTTTTGAGTTGGATCGGTTATTACGATGTGATGAGCGTAAAACATAAATGAAGTTGTATTGAGAATATGTTATTAGAGTGGATCAAATGAATTTTTGTGACATGAGCGGATCAAATAGTCTACGTTTCTAGAATTGAGAATGAATTGTATTGTGAATACGGAGAAACTTTGAATGCAAGTTTGGACCGGAAAACGGTGACTGAGTCTATTTGATTGGATCGCATTTGACAAATTGTTACATGTCATGGGTTGAGTTCACTGGTACAGTTTTTATTATAGTCTATCTTTGGAGTTTCATTATTTAAACTGGCAAGTTTACTTTGATATACGTGGGTGAATGATACTCTTGGGCCGGGTACAAAATTGATTGTTTGAGCAAATGAGTTGGATCACTCATAAATATAGTGGATATATTTATGGATCAGTTCTACATTGGATATTGGTACAGGCTCATGAATTTGGATTTTAAACTTATTGTATTTTTATGGGATGTGATTTGTTGAAGAAAGTTGACGATGAGATTTGTGTTATGAGACTTGTCAATATTTTGAGATAATGTGTTTTGATGATGTGATTTGGCGTGATTCAATGGGTTATGAGGTTTGGTACTCTAGTATATACATCTTCACAAAGAATATTATGACACGGCTTAATTTGTTTGAACAATGTTGACTACGGGGATTGTTTGTACGGTATTTCTTATTTGACTTTGGAAGTGAAGTTTTCAGGAGTGCGTTTACTTATTCCGTCTTCTTTCTTTCTCCCTTTCCGCGAAGATGACTTGTTTGGGCATTTATTGTGTGTGATAAAGACTTGGCTATTTGGTTACGGTTGTGATTCTTTCTCGTTTAACCCCACGTTACTATCACTACGGTTGCCCACGCAGTTGAGGATATGTCAAGAGGTTTTGTACATTGGGTTTTCTTCTTCACAAGGATTAGTACAAGTTTAAGTAACAAATCTGGAGAATTTTACTTCATGCTCAAGTTTGGCATATCGGGTTTACTTCTCTATGTGGTCACTACAATAGCCGTCAGAAATCGTGAATGATATGTTTACCAAAGTGCCTTTTGGATGGTTGATGATGTTAATAATGTTGGATATTGAACCGTGATGACCGTGCATGTTCCCCTAAAGCAGATATTCACTGAAACCAAAGTCGTCATAACATTCAGTACTGACATTGTTTACGGTTTTGTCTTGATTTTGTAAAATCCCGCGAAAGAACCTATTTCTTGGTTTAAATCATAGACTTGTAAAATCCCGTGACAATGGAAACATCCTGGTAAAAGTAAAGTGCATTTCTGGATCTTTCTTACGGTTTATTCTTGGTTTTGTAAAATCCCTGAAAACTATTTCTCGGTTTAAACCAAAGAGTTGTAAAATCCCGTAATGATGGAACCATCTTGGAGAAAGGAAAGTGTATTTTAGATCTCTTTTGATCTTTGCTCGTTTTCGTTTGAAGAAAGGATAAAAGAGTGTACTTCATGAATTGGATGTGTGTTTGGATATTAGTCATGGCAGTTTGGGTATTACATGGTTTTACGGGGTTATGTGCATTTAACCATGGTCGGGATGAAACCATTATCAAAGTTCGTTTAAATGTCAAAGAAGGCTGATTTGGTCTAGCTTGAGAAAAGTGACAACGGCGTTAAGTGATGTATTTATTTGAGGTTGAAGTGAAGAATTATCATGGGCGAGTGTACTTAGTATCTGAAGGTATCAGGATGGTTGGATGAAGATTCTTCATGATCCTTGTTCGAGCTTATTATAAAAAACAAAGACTTGGAAATCTAGTTATTGTTGGGTGTCTTTTACCACTTGGGAGAATTGGGCTCATACCACTTCAAAATAACTATCACTTTAAGGAGTTACGTTGTAGTGCTTAGTGTCACATTCAATTGTGGATTTTCAAGAGGTGGTGTACGTCTATACTTGATGGTTGGTTGGATGAAGAGTATAGAGTACTTAGAGAGTACTTAGAGATGTTAATGGAAATCGGCACACGCTCTTTTTACATATGTGCAAGTATAAGTCACGAGTTGGGTTAGTTTACCGAGGTCAAATTCATCATATTGGGTTTTCTCCATCAAGTTTGTCGACATATAAGCCTACTGAATGATAATGGGGTTGATTACAAGTTTGCCAAGAGTAGATGAAAAGAGAGAGATTTATGGCGTATGAACCACAGTTCATGCCTCGTTCCTCGAAAAGAAAAGATGTGCGTTTGGTGCGCTTTATCTTCGAAGAAGAAATCTTCTTATGACGTTTGAATACTTCATTTAAGCCTCGTTCCTTAAAGAAAGAAAAGTGCGTTTGATGCGCTTTATCTTAAAGAAGAAGAAATCTTCTTATTATGACCATTCTCATCAACATGCTTCATGCTTTTCCCATGCGCTTTTAATTATCAAGTGAACGGGATACCATTGATTTTTTCTCATTCCACTTGCTCGATTATAATGAAGATGGCGACATCATGTGCTTATTTTGCGGAGAGAAGTGTGAATAGAACATTCGGATGATTTTCACTTATTTAGTCAAGAATGGCATCTCCGTATGCAATTCTTAAGGGGAGAAGAATTGTTAATTCTTTGCATTGTTGATTGATATTTGAGAATAAAAATGGTCATACGACTCTAAACTCATGTAAGAACCGAGCTTCTTCTTATCGGGTCATCTTCACATGGAGTTTTCTCTTCTAGATTAGGTTGACATCTTCACTTTCGGATTGATTGAGTTTATCGACAAAGTGCTTCGGTTAATGCTTCCGTATACATCAACATGATGATTCTGAACAATCTCTATGTTCTTGTTTGATGTTATTGGTAGTTTGGTGTTACCATCTTGTGTGTTGTTTAGGCCGATTCTTTGATTTCCTTGATGAACATCTTTCTGTTCTTGTTTGATTGGGAGGGATTTTAGTTAAGGGGATTTGCAAGATGTAAGTTAATTGGGATGCTTTTTGGTGTGAGTTGAAGATGTTAACTATCTATTCCCCAACTGGACAATCCAGAAGAAGGTCGAGTCTGATGCTGTTCTACATTTCTTGATATATGTTAGAAGACCAAAGACGAGTTGCATTTAATGATCTAAAGACTTCTTCATAATCTGGTGTGACACCTCGTACTTTCATGTCATTTCTCAAAACAATTCATGCTTCACCATTTCATCATTTATCGTAAACTAGGTTTGCGTGTTCCAAATTCGCGTAACCTTAATGGTTTAGCGGCGAATTCATGATCATATCATCACTAACATTTCATATGGACTAAGTTTAGTCTACATTTCATTAACATCATTTGCATCATGTTAGTTCATTCATGACTTTGCATTTCACATTAAACGCGTAAATTTCATATTAAATAAACGTTATCGCGTAAGTTATTATTTTGAACATTTAATCCGATACTTCCAAAAATGATCCCGATATATTTTTATACTTAAATTTGGTTTATAAAAATAATATTTTGAGTTTACCTAATGTTCTAAAATTATTTTGTATATAAATCGTTAAATTTATATTATTACGACGTTTTTCTTAAAAACTACACGATAATTATTATATCACTCAAATTTTACAAGAAATGTATTTTTACAATTTTTATGATCTCATTATACTTTACTTGATCCATTAAAACTTATTTTTTTGTTCATGTTACTCTAATTTCACAACTATGTACAAGTTACAACATATTTACCTTAACTACATTTTGTTCTTACAAACAATTACTTACACAATATATAAAAGAGAAAAAAAAATATATTTGGTGAAATGCTTCCCCAGGCCGACCAGGGGGTTGCATTAATGTTTGGTAAATTTTTTCATTGTAAAGATTTACACTTGACCTCAAATATCCTACTTCATTCACTTCATTTATTCACCACAATAATTCAAGACAAGTTAGTGTTTTTCTCTCTTTGTTCTTCCTCTACAAACCGGTTCTACATAGGAGTTAAGAAGGGATCATAAAAATCTTCCAAGCTCAAGTATAAACACTCTAGTTACACTCTTATTAAAGGTTTTGAAATAAAAACCTAGGGTGTTTAGGTTAATCCTTGTTCTAATCACCTCATCATAGTAACTTGTCAAGGTTAAAGTATCACGCTACATTTCGGTGTACTCACTCTTGTCATCATACCAATTCATCAAGTGAGTTTTCATAGCCCCATTTTCAATTGTTTGGAACTATTTTGGGGGAGATACATGCTTAACTATTTTTAACAAGTACTTTAGAGTTTTTAAGGATAACTTCTATCATGATCACCATTGTTTCAAAACTGAATGTTGTACTACATTAGTTGTACTTGTTTGTTTGGTATAGTTCTCGTCGTATAAAGTTTATGTCAGTTGACTCTTGATACATCGTCGTATAAAGTTCTATGTCAGTTGACTACTGATACATCGTCGTATAAGTTCTATGTCGTTTGACTCTGATACATCGTCGTATAAAGTTCTATGTGGAGTTGACTACGATACATCGTCGTATAAAGTTCTATGTCGATTGACCTCTGATACATCGTCGTATAATGTTCTATGTCAGTTGACTACTGATACATTAAGCCATGTGCTATTGATTAAGTGCTATTGTTCTACGTCGTGTTAGGTACTATTGTGAATTCATTTGACATCATGTGTTTGAACATAAACTATATACATTTTGGCAATGGGTTGTGAACACTGCAGGTTGCAAGTTTTGTATGGCGGAACTTGGAAACAGGTGGATTTACAATGCCTTTTCTGCATAAACGATTTTGAAAGGCTTTACATTTCAACACAAACTCTGAACTCACTCAACCTTTGTGTTGACACTTTTTAGCATGTTTTATATCAGGTATCTAAGGCATTCACTTCATGGCATGCATTTGGACACATCATGGAGTCGCGATAGACGGCTTCTCACTGGGTTTTCGTACTTTAAAACATACGTTTGAATTGTAACAAACTTATTTCCGCATAAGTTGATTTTCATTTGGGACCTACTTTGTAAACTCTGATTGTTTTATTAAATATCAAACGATGTTCTTTTCAAACGACACTTTAGGTCGTTCAATATACTGTGTTGTGATGCTATGGTCAATCCCCAATTCCATTCCGCTGCAAAACAGGGTAATTTGGGGTGTGACGGTTGGCATGAGCTTCGGTTATAGAGAACTAGGTTGCATCATTGACCTAGACTATAACTACATCATCATAGCATCTCATCATTTCATCATAAGTGCATATTCCGCTTTACATGCGGGTTTATGACTTAACACCAAATAACATATGAGTCGATTAGTCCAAGCATTGCATAGTTACTCCTAAATTATACATATCCTGATCACCTATGTCTAGTGGGAAGAATCATGCAATGAAGGGAGTAATAGTCTTATATGTGTAAGCAATTCTATGACCAACAAATTTTCAAAAGACAGTTACTCCAACCGATTTAGCTAATCTCATGTGATTTCTTGTTTGATGAGTTGTGAGATTAGTAAAAATGGGTTACCTAAAAATCTTTTGAGGGTTTTGCTTCGAGAATGAAAGGAAGAAGTTGCCTCATCAAACCCTAACCGGAGACCAACGAGGCTGATTAACTTGAATTCCTTTTGGATGAAGCTGAATGTGACCTCGTTACTTTCGAGGTCATTTCTCAAAACAATTCATGCTTCACCATTTCATCATTTATAAGTAAACTAGGTTTGCGTGTTCCAAATCAGCGTACCTTAATGGTTTTAGCCCGAATTCATGATCATATCATCACTAACATTTCATATGGACTAAGTTTAGTCTACATTTCATTAACATCATTTGCATCATGTTAGTTCATTCATGACTTTGCATTTCACATTAAGCGCGTAAATTTCATATTAAATAAACGTTATAGCGTAAGTTATTATTTTGAACATTTAATCCGATACTTCAAAATGATCCGATATATTTTATACTTACATTTGGTTTATAAAAATAATATTTTGAGTTTACCTAATGTTCTAAAATTATTTTGTATATAAATCGTTAAATTTATATTATTACGACGTTTTCTTAAAAACTACACGATAATTATTATATCACTCAAATTTTACAAGAAATATTTTTACAATTTTATGATCTCATTATACTTTACTTGATCCATTAAAACTTATTTTTTTGTTCATGTTACTCTAATTTCACAACTATATACAAGTTACAACATATTTACCTTAACTACATTTTGTTCTTACAAACAATTACTTACACAATATATAAAAGAGAAAAAAAAATATATATTTGGTGAAATAAGCTTTACATAGGTGAGGGGGTTGCATTTAATGTTTGGTAAATTTTCTACATGTAAGATTTACAACTTCCTCAAATATCCTACTTCATTCACTTCATTTTATTCACCCTGATAATTGAAGACAAGTTAGTGTTTTTCTCTCTTTGAACATATCTGAACGGTTCTACATAGGAGTTAAGAAGGGATCATAAAAATCTTCCAAGCTCAAGTATAAACACTCTAGTTACACTCTTATTAAAGGTTTTGAAATAAAAACCTATGGTGTTTAGGTTAATCCTATTCTAATCCTCATCATTAGTAACTTGTCAAGGTTAAAGTATCAGCATACATTTGGTTAATGCTTCGCTCTTGTCATCATACGATTCATCAAGTGAGTTTTTCATAGCCCCATTTTCAATTGTTTGGAACTATTTTGGGGAGATACATGTAACTATTTTTAACAAATTGCTTTAGAGTTTTTAGGATAACTTCTCCTTGTCCTTTGTGTTTAGGAACAGATATTTATCTCTTACATTAGTTGTACTTGTTTGTTTGGTATAGTTCTACGTCGTATAAAGTTCTATAATAGGTTGACCTCTTGATACATGCGTCACTTATAAGTTCTATAATAGGTTGACTCTTTGATACAATCGATATAAAGTTTCTATGTCGGTTGACTCATTACATGCGTCGTTATAAAGTTCTATAATGGAGTTGACTGCTTTGATACGTAAATGCGTATAAAGTTCTATGTCGAGTTGACTACTTTGATACATGGAATATGCGTATAATATTCTATAATGCAGTTGACTCTCTGATACGATAAACCATGTGCTATTGATTAAGTGCTGCTATTGTTCTATTCGAGTTAGGTACTATTGTGAATTCATTTGACATCATGTGTTTGATCATAAACTATATACATTTTGGCGGTGGGTTGTGAAACTAACCCGGGTTGCGCAGTTTTGTATGATAGTGGAACTTGGGACGGAGTGGATTCTAGTATACCTTTCTTTGCATAAGCGATTTTTGAGGCTTTACATTTTGACACAAACTCTATGAACTCGCTCTCGACCTTTATTGTTGACACTTTTAGCATGTTTTATCTGGTTATCTAAGGCATTCACTTCACTTGCATGCATTTGGACACATCATGGAGTGTGATGACGGCCAGCGTCTCACTTGGGTTTCGTGCTAAAACATGACGTTTGGTGCTAACAAAGCTTTATTTAAAAGCATAAGTTATTGATTTTCATTTTGGGGCCTACTTTATTATAGGCTACGGTTGTTTTATTAAATCAAGCGATGTTACTTTTCAAGCGACACTTTAG
>OU343220.1:274035316-274225495 GCA_910596185.1 Chrysanthemum makinoi | reverse complement strand
TTGCTCTTGAGTGTTGTACATTGTTGGCCAGATGAGAGAGCAATGGCACTTTTATTATCACAGTAAAGAGGGATTTTGTTGAATTCAAAGCCATAGTCGATAATTAGATCTCATCCATAGATTTAGCACAACAAGATGACGGTATTAAGTATGTATCATTCAGAGAGGATATTGAAGTACTCATTTGTTTCTTAGAAGACCACCACGCTTATCACCCAAAACTTAGCACCTCCGGACGCATTTCGACGCGGTATCTTGGACACGCATGATCGTAAGAGATCAGATATCGTTAGTGACATACCGGTGTCTTCGTACCAAATTCCCATATTGATGGTTCCTGGAAGCACCAAAGACCGCTTAACCGCTTCAAGGTGCTTTTTAGTAGGCTTAGCCCGGTATTCCACATGCAAACAGCGAACACGAATGTTCCGGTCGGCGGTGAGGTACATCGGGATCCAATCATACTACGATATTTCGTTGGTCTACCATGATCCCCGAGTGGTCCTCATCATCCGCTTAGTACGCTTCTATCATGGGAGTGTCAACATCGTCACAAGAATCAAATCCAAATTTCTTTAAAATCTCATTTGCATATTTAGATTGATTTATGAAAATGCCTCTGGGACTTTGTGAAATTTGTAATCCCAAGAAAATGACATTTGTCCCATCATTGACATTTGAAATTTGGAACCCATTTCATTTGAAAAACGATTACATTCATTGGGGTCGCCGAGGCAATAATAATATCATCAACATAAATTTGAACGCGGAAAATTTTGCCTGACTTTCTGGTGAACAATGTTGGATCAATCTGCCCTTGTGAATCCAGATAGAAGAAACTTTGATAGCGTATCATACCATGCCCTGGAGCTTGCTTCAAACCGTAGAGATTTCTTCAAGCGATAGACATGAGTAGGATGCTCGATTCACAAACCTTCGGTTGGTCGACGTATACACTTCTTTAAGATCTCTCGTTAAGAAAAGCCGTCTTTACATCCATTTGATAGACTACCATGTTCTTACTTGCAGCAGTAGCCAAGAAGATTCTCGATTGTTTCGATACGAGCAACAAGAGCAAATGATTCTTCAAAGTCAATACCATCCTCTTGACGGTATCCTTTTGCAACCAATCGAGCCTTGTTCTTTAAAACATCACCATGCTCATCAAATTTTACTTTGAAGATCCACTTTAGAGCAATGATCATAGCACAATCAGGAGCAGGTACTAATTCTCATACATCTAGTCGATCAAACTCATGAATTTCTTCTTGCATGGCATTGAAACCATCTTCTATCATTCATGGCAATTTTAACATCTTTTGGTTCGACCTTGGATAGTACGGAGTTGAAGAAGCACCATAAGGCATCAGTTGCAAGTTGTTTGCGAGTGGATACTGGACGGGAGGGATTTCCAATGATGTTGTCCAATGGATGATCATGTGTCCATTTTCTAAGGTGTTCATGTGGTTGTTGTTGAAGAACCGGAAGTAGCGAGTCAATTTCTCCGATGAAGATGGTTCGATGATGATTCGGAGCAAATATGTTTTCAAAGGGGCATCTTCGTGAGTAGCAAAGGGATTATCTCCATCATAGGTGCATTACAATTCCATGATGCACTGATGATTTGTTGATGAGACAGAATGATCGCCAGCGCTTCTTGACTTAATGACATATAGAAAGGGTTAACTTCAAGGATGTGATAGGAATGTACCGATGGAATTGACAGATCATTATCACTTAGCTCATAGTGTTCATCAAACATTGGATCAAACAATTTCTTCAAATCATCTTCAATAGGAGGTACATAAGGAGTTGCTGGTGAGGGATTTAGAACAAGAGGAACCGATAGGACTACTGATGAAGGTTGGAGATGCGTCAGAATCGGATTGTCCGGAGCCATTTGCGCCTGACGACCTCAACGAGGTAACGTGAGTAGTTTCCATGATATCTGAAGTTCTTTTGTTGTAGATTCGGTAACCCTTCTTGTTTGATGCATAACCTACAAAACTCCAATGTCCGCCTTAGCTCTTAATTTACCTAGATCTTGACCATCATTCGTTGGATAGCACAGAGCACCAAACACACGAAGGGAGAGAGACTTTTGCTTATGGACAAGGTATGGAGTTTTTCCATGAGATGTATGAGGGAACGGTTTTGGGTATAAGCAAAGTGGCAATGGCTTTAGCCCATTGGAACCTTTGAATAGCATTGTTCTCGCGCTTCCACAAGAGTTCGATTTCGTCTTTCAACTACACCGTTCTGAAGGTGTGAACTTCTTTGATGACTGATTCCAACACTTTCATAAAATTGACTTAAGTCTTTGTTAACAAACTCTGTGCCATTTTCTGCTCGAACAATTCCAACCATATTGTTAAGTCAAACCTGGTCGCTTGATAAGTTTGATTATGACATCTGAGTTTCATCCTTTGTCCTCAAAAACTTTACCCAAGTAAATCGAGAGTAGTCATCAACAACGACTAAAATATATTTCTTCCCATTAATCGTTTTCACTCTCATTGGTCCGCACAAATCCATATGAAGGGTATGCGTAACTTCCATTACTGAAGTTTGTGGGTTTGGGTTCATATTTCTTGCTTTTTCCTAATTGGCATGCTGAACAAAGATGATCATTTTCATACTTTAATTTGCAAGCCTCTTACAAGATCATTTCTGGAAAGATTATTAATGGTGCCGAAGTTCAAGTGATTGAGACGAAGATGCCATAACCATGACTTTGTTTTAGAAGCCTTTGACAACAAGCGATTGAGAAGACTTCATCATGTCTTCGATAGAGATGGTGTATAGATTTGAACCACGAGTTCCTCTTAACAGTTCCACACCATCGAGTTCTCTAACGAAACAAGTATGTTTTCTAAATGCCACTTCTAGATTCGAATCACAGAATTGACCAACAGAAAACAAGTTATGACCAAGACCTTCAACATAATATACCCTTGAGATTACACTTTTGCCAACAACATAGTCTCCATAACCCATAATTGCTCCAAAATGGTCGCCCTCGAATCTAACAGTCTCCGATGAATTTACTCACGGTTCATGAGGCACGAGCGATCCCTCCATCATATGCTTGGAATGTACCGAGTCCAGGTACCACATAACGATTTGAACGATCTGCAGTTGAACACAGACAAGAATGGATAACTGGATAATTGGGATCCCCGTGCAATAATGGGTTCTATTTGGTTAGTAATAGTGATTGGAACACCCACATCGGAAGTAGAAACAATGGAATCATCGAATAGATGCAGGCTAGTGTCCCGTATTTGACCTATTCAAAGTATGTTCACTTCTTAAAGGAATAGTTCTACCAATAGGCATCCATTTTCTAATGGGCATTGACTTAGCAAATTTAGGGCAAAACTCTTTAAGATTAAACTTACTGCCCATTGATAAGTTTCAATGTTTTCTAACTTCTTTCGCCTTTACCCTTTTAGCCTTATTAGCTTGATTTTGACATTAACAACTTTAACTGGCATTTAACAAAGATAAGCAAAACATTCACCACATTCATGATCGAATGTGAAATCAAACAAATCATCATTACATGGTTTGCAGATAGCATAATTTGATTAATTATAGTACGCTTATAGCTAATACTAGAATCAACACGATTCGTTTTATTCAACACAAACTTAGTGTTCCTAGGGTGGTCTTCTACTCTCTTCCAATGCACATTCTTAGCTTGCGAGGTCCTATCTTGCTTTTTATTTCCTGGAGGCTTTGACCCGCTTGCTTTTATGTCACCGATTACTCCTGTAGAGGGAATTATGGGAACATTAGTTTGTTAGGCTACTTTTGCATTCCTAACTAGACGCATGGATCCCAACTACTTGCACTGCAGTTTTCAGTTTTCTTAATATCGGGCATAGAATGGGTTGCACAATTGGCACTAGGCATGGAACAAGGCATCACAACTTTATCTTTTGCACCTAAGGATTTAGGACATGTTGCTCTTAAACATTCTAGCATCTTTTGAGATCGTTTGGCCTGAATGCAAGAAAACCTAATCTCTCTATCAAGTGGCTTATTTATGAAATCCTCTTCTACAATCTCACGGAGACATTCTAGACTATCCTTAAGGTGAGCCAAATAGTTATGAAACACAAGTTCGTTATTTCTAAGACGAGGAGGAATGTATTTAACAAATACAAGATATTTGTAGTCTGCAGATGACTTTGATGCAACATTCTCATTAAAGACAAGTGGCATTTTCCCTTTTCCCGACTCTTCAGATTCTCAATTTCCTTTTGCAAAGACGTTATATTTTCGTGGTTCTTGTCACGAGTGACTTTCATTGAATCATATAACTCTTTAAAGTGTCGTTTAACCTTTTCATTTTCTTCTAGAAAAATCTCATTTTCCTTTTGTAAAACATTGACTAAGTTTTGAAGATGAAAAGTTTGAGAAAACTGAGAATCTAAAGGAGGAGGCATTGGGAGCCGGCCACATGTTGTTCTTTTCACCCTTTAATTGTGAAATTTAGGCTTTCAACTTTCTGATCGTGTTAGAGTGAGCTTGAATCTGTTCTCACGCTTTTTTATTTCAAAAAGTGCATCAAACTTCGGAACATTTGAGGATGTCTTGATGTTTGAGGTTTTGACATTTTCCTTGAGATGTTGATATTTTAATTGCAAATCAAAATTTTCAACTTCTAGATTAGAAATGTGTTTTATCAAATTATCGTGATCATCCCATTTTATCATTTAGTTCGAGTTTTTGTTCTCAAGCTCAATGACACCGATCATGGGAGACTTTCAAAGCAACAAAGCATTCATGAAATTGAGAAGCAGTAATAGAATGCTTAGTAACAATATAAAACACATCTTGAGCCACACAACTTAATACTAAGTTCTCATTTAGTATATGCAAATTCTTCCTTTCAATTTCATTATATTTGAGTTCCCGCTCATAATCATTGACTTCAACAATCATTGAATCAAATTCCTTTTCCATTTCTTTAATATCCGAAGTTTATCCCTTTTGAAGACTTTCAAATTGACCTTTTAGTTGTTTAAAGAAAGGCATGACCTCGCTTAAATAACATTTTTAGTTTGCTCAAAACCCCTTTCCCCTTCGCTATCCCTCGTAGGTGTGATTCTTCTTACATGTCTTCTCAAAATCAACTAATAGTTGATAAACAATATAAAGGCTGATTAAGGTCTTGCTATTAGTGGCAATAGTTCTAAGAACTAAGTGCATTGTGTGTATTTGAGGATGTTAGGTAGCTGTGCATTTTCCTGGAGTGTTTGTTTCAACAAGTACATTAACTTTTGTTTATCCATATCTTTCTTCCAAAAATCGTTCGCGGGTTAATTGAGTTTGAGGCTTAAACATATTTAGGGAGATCCAATTTTCCTTAGTGTAATCATGGGGTTTGATCGTTATGTTATTCTTTTTACACTTGTAGATCGCGGCTTCTTATCCATTTTCTCCCTAGATGCATCATCTAATTTTCTATCCTCTTTCGTGCTTCCACTACATGGTGTTTTGTTTCTAGCCTTTAGGATCTCATTACCATCATATACAATTTTATGGAAAGATTTAGCTCTTTTGCAATATTCGGGATTTGGTTCCTTTACAAGGGAATATTGTGCTTATCACTTTAAGACTCTATGCTTAGTGATGTGAGCGTGATCTAATGGTGTTCCCTTTGTACGCTTATTTTCAAGCTTGTTTTTCAAAGTTTTTAGATTAGAAAAATCATTGAAAAGTTTTGATTCCTTAGCATTGAATTCTTGTTTAAGCACTTTAACATTATCTTGAAGCTCTTCTTTTTGCTTAACAGTTTTAGAAAGCTTTTCTTGTAAGGAGTTTAACTCTTGTTTTAAAACTTCTTCTCTAAAATAACTTTTTCTAATAATTGTAATGCATTTGTTCATCCAATGCTAGTTAACTCAAACTTAGCACCGTTTTCATAAATAGCAACTTGTTCTTTATAGGCATTCACTTTAGAGATAACAGAATCATCGAGCACATGCAAGGTATTCATAAAAACATAGTCATCATTGACGCATAAGATGCATCACACAGCCTCACTTTCACTTTGTCACATATTGATCATATGAGACAATATTGCTATTACCCTCATTATCAATATCCGATTCATAAGTTTCAAGAGATTGTACTACATTATGAATCTTTTGCTCATCAACTTCATCGTATATTTTTAATACCTCTAAAATGATTGATTCTTTGGATGGACCACCGTTGTGGTGATGAGACCTTTGGAGATACCATAGGTGAGATGCTAGCCATGAAGATTTTCTGGGCAGTAGGTTCATCATCTACATCAAATGCATCACGTAGCTACTTGAAAGGCATTTTGATGATTATGACCTATTTCAATTGGCCGCTCATCAACATAAGCATCATAGGTTTTGGCATTTAAGAAGAAACAACAAATCCTCTTCATCCAAATATGCTCCATTATCCCGAGCTTGCACCGCAACATCTTGTCCTCAAGTACTCGCATTTTGAGGGCATTTTGGAGATGTGCGCCCTTGCAATGTGTCCATCACCACCACAAGATTTTGATTTGTTTCGTCCTTGATTTGCATTCCTTCCACGATTCTTATTAGCTCCACCAACTCCACCTCTTCCTTGTTCATATGGTTGCACCATAACCTTTCCATCTCTGACAGTAGCACGATTGTGTAGATTGGATGCAATTCTGATTTTGTTGTTAGTGTGAAGACTGTTACTACGTGGAGTAAGGGTCAAGTTTTGTTTAACCATAAGAGCGATTGATGAAGTGTTCCATGATCATGACGCATGACGGATTGCTTGAACCTCCGATCGTGAATGAGTTTTGATTACCGCTTCCGTAGGTATGACATGAGAAGCTTTGGTGGTAATTCCAACATTAGTGTAGAAGGTTGTTGAATCATTTGACGAACTTGTTTCTCCCTGTTTAGATTTGAACTGTTCAAGAATCCCTTTAAACATACATAGCATGCCTCTCATTCCGAAGGAAGGCATACGTTGCTCATAGTTGGTGTTCTTTATTCCTTTGGTTAGCTTCACAGAGGTGACAAATTTGTGCCATTCGGGATTCATGTTGTTCATAAACTTTGAGTTCACCAATATTTGGCATGGTCATTTTTATATTCCTCATATCATTCACAAGCTTGTGGAATCTCACGTAATATTCATAGACACTTTCTTCTGGTTTCATGTTAAAGTGCTCAAATTCATCATACAGTTGTGATTCTCTGCCTTCCTTAGTTAATTCAGAACCCAGAGAAGCATCTTGACATTATCCCAAACCGCCTTGGCTTCAGTGTTGTGATTGATAAGCGTGTAGATATCTTTTGGAAGACCCTGAAGTATAATGTTTGAAGCCCTGATATCAAGATCGAATCTCTTTTTCTCCTTATCATGAGCTCATCATATGTCTTTTGTTCTCCAATCCAAAGATCATTGTTCCATCTCAGCCAGTATCAATTAAGTATCTTGTATTCTCAATCTCGATAAGGTCCTTCATCAATTGACTTGAGAATGTTGACTCCATTTTCCTTTCAAAAACAATACAACCTAATTCGTTGAGCCAATGAGTCATAGTCAGTTCTGTCAAGCATGGGTGGACGAGTGTCGAACCACCGCGAACGCCCCCTCACTATAGAGATGATTGTAGGCACGTTGGTAGACATGTTTATAGATTTCACGGGATTTTATAACTCTATGATTAAACCGGGAAATAGATTCTTTCACGAGATTTTACTAAATCAAGAGAAAACCGTATTAGAAACAAATATCAACCAAGTCGCTATAACCCTTGAACCAAGTCGTTAAGTCACCAAGTCGCTAAGTAGCAACTCGCTAAACTCAAGTCAGAATCAAGTCGCTAAGCACAAGTCTCTAAGAACCAAGTCACAACACAAGTCGCTAAAGCACCAAATTTCTAAGCAGACAAGTCGCTAAAGAACAACTCGCTAAGTATCCAAGTCGCTAAGAATCAACTCGCTAAGAACAATAAGGACAAGTCGCTAGAAATAATAGAGACAAGTCGCTACTCCAACCAAGTCGCTAAGCTAGTCAAGTGGAACCTCCACTACGCTACTATTTGTCGGCTTGTCTCAATAGACAAGTCGCTGGAAATTAACAAAGTAAATCGCTACCAAGAAAACAACTCCGAGAGCCAAGTCGCTAGGTAGAAAACTTTAAGAACAATACTTTTCAATCCAAACAAGCCCAACCACCGTGATTCAAGCTTTACAAATCAAAACCCAAGCACTTACAATGATTCTAAACACAAAAGTACACTTAAAATTCAAACTTTAACACAAGAAATGATCCAAATGATGCAAAAACCACTAAACTTTTTCAAACCCAAAAACCATATAAAACCACTAGAAATCCAAGGATATGTAAGAGAGATGATCAAAACATGGCTCTGATACCAATTGTAACATATTGGATTTCACAAACACATCAAATCATGATCACATATAGGCGTATAATATAAGGTTTTAAAGAGAGAAATAGTTAGAGGTTTGGGAGCTTAGTGAGAGAAAGTAAAAGTGTTATTTTTTAGCTCCAACCCTCTACCTTGGGAGGTAGAGGGTATTTATAGTCTTACATAAAACGCCACCTACGGGCAGTGGATCAGGCATACAGTGGGTAAAGATCCGTTCGTCCTCCACGGTGTTACTTAACTAAATACTACCACTACTACAAAAAATCTCATAGAAACCGGTCAAAATGGCCCATGAAGAGTGGTTTTGAGATCACTCTCTGAAGGGGGTATCTCCATGACCGAAACATATAGAAACCGGTTTGGAAACTTGTCTCTATTAGAAGCATTGACAGTGGTTCTCCCACAACCTGTCTTTATAGAAGCATACAACCTATTTTTATATAGAGTAAAATGATATGTTTTTATCTCAAAACCTGTCTTTTTTGTAAATCTATTTTATTAAAAAAATTTATTTCTAAAATTTTCCAATTTTTAAAAAATTCTATAATCTACAATTGACTCACAAAAATAAAGAAATAGAAATGCAGCAAATATATATAAAAAGTGATTAAAATACACCATAGATGTCGAAATCAACAAAGTGATTTAAAATAATACGTCAATTCAACTAAACATAAATCCTAGACAAAATCCAAATTTAACAATGACAAATGACACACATCATAAGGCACTCAACCATGTCATTTGCATCAAAGAAAAATCAATTAAAAAGTGCGCATTAGCCTAAAACGTTAAGTATACAAAAAGTTATCCTAAATCAGACATTAACCTTTGGACCACTAACGCATTCTACAAGTTTTACGATTTTACATGTTCAATATATCACTAAACTTTCTCACACTCGTAGCACTTACCTTGTGCTGTAAATTTTCATTTCGATATTTGCGCACCAAGTCATGCATCCATTTCATCACATAAAATTCACACTCCCAATCGTTAGGCTGGCAATGCAGGGAAGGGCCGCCAGCAGCATCAACACCTCTCTGAGGAATCTGGAAATATGGAAATCTAAAGTAGCACACATCAAGTATAACATACATATTGTAAGTTTACTAGACAGAAATGTGCAGTACCTTATTTGATGTCCACTTGGCAGGGATGGCATAATTCTCTTTATTTCTCTCAGCTCGTGCTCCTAGAGTGTGCCACGTGGGTTTCAAGGAAGATGATTATGAGCTCTTCCCGCCGGAGTGGTGTTTGTCGTGTCTTTGAGGACCTTGAATGTACCCCCATGAGGACTAACAACAACAACATAAAAATAACTCTCAACTTACATTACAAATAGAAAAACATGTTTGCTAAGAGTGTTGTAATTAGTACATTTGCTACTTAGTACTTACCCTTCTTGCTTAAGTCTTTTCCTAGAAATATCTAACGTTTACTGAGTGCAGTTTCCTGGAAGACGATTAAAGAAATAAATATATGACGAGTAATGGAAAACACAATTTTGACTTCCAAATAAGAAATATATAAATGTACTGATGTCTCCCCGGGCCAAGATGGTTCCAAAGCTTCGTACAACTTCACGGGTCTCTCCTGATTTCTCCTATGGATTTGAAAATTAATACAAGCAACTCATAGAACTGTTATAAGAAGAAGCAAATTCTGATTTACATGCTTGATTGGTACAAGCTTTTGGTCTAATTCATTAAACGAGCAAAAAAAACTCATGTAAGCTGATTTTAGCTTTTCAATTGCTTGAGCATTCCTATAACACAGAAAAAGATTTGGTCAAGTCATAACAGAGACATACGCATGCACACTTCATAAGTTTGTCGTAACTATGCTGCAACAATCAATCCTGTCTTTTATACAGAAAAAATTTATATGCTAATTATATATGCTCTACAGTTATAACAAATACATACATTTAAT
Source organism: Chrysanthemum makinoi (assembly GCA_910596185.1). Lineage (NCBI taxonomy): Eukaryota > Viridiplantae > Streptophyta > Magnoliopsida > Asterales > Asteraceae > Chrysanthemum > Chrysanthemum makinoi. The sequence goes on along the minus strand of OU343220.1, from coordinate 274,215,123 downwards.
TTCCTTAGGATAGCACCTATGCAGATCCATTGTGTTCAGTCGATTCTTATCAATAGTCTTCTTCAATGAGTCAACTAGTTAATGACCCGTGTATTATACGAGCTGTAAAAAGAATTAAGAGTAATAGTTGATTTCGAAAGCAGAAGGCTAAAATAAAAGATAGAGACTTCCTAAAAACTAAAACATAGTTGACCATGAAAAACTAAACAAACATACTTAGCATGAACAACCAAACAAAAATGTACCTGATCTGAAGCTTAAATACATCAAAAGCTGAAATCTATATTGTGTACATGAGCTAAACGTAAATTTCTTAGCAACGTGAACAAAATTCTTTGGTAATTAACCTTCATAAATATTTTACTCCGTACTTTACTATATGAATAAACTTGTAAAGCATTCTACAAATGATGCCATTGACCCAAATTACTAGGCCATAAGTCCGATGTCATCGACTGGTCGACTCACTTTAAAACCTTCTAGGTATCAACACCGGGTTTACTAAGCTACAAATCTCATGCACCCTCTTTTGCAACAAAACCGGCTAATGAAATCTTTTAATAGAGATAGATGGTCTTAAATTTAAAAATTATAAAACAAGCTATTAAAATATGTTAATGGATTATGAAGTAGTGCTCACTTGAAGAGGGTTTGAGGGTCCATCGTAGTATGTACACACACTTGTCCTTTGGGTTACCAAATGAACCATAATCTTTACAAAAAAAATCCACTTTTCAAACGTTTAAACATGATGGGTAGCCTAAATCTCTTACCCCCTGCACCCAATAAATATCATTTGCATAAAAGAAAAAAAAATATGTAAGTAAATATATTCTAGATGGCATGTATTTGAAAGTGTGCCTGCATTTGCATGAAAATTTTGATGAAGTTTTGCAACTTTTATAATGTTTATAAGTTACGAATATTATACCACTATCTTTATTTAGTTGTCTGTTGCATTTTTTAAAAATGTTTTTGGTTAAAATTGCCTAAAAAGAGTTCATTTTACCTAGAAAAATGTTGCTGTCACAATGGGTTCATGGGTCAAAACCGGTTTTTTTTCTTTTTTTTTTTTTGAAGTTGACTGAAAAAAATTCCTTTAAGTTTCTGTTACAGTGGGTTAATAGGTAAAAATTGTTATTGTTATAGTTTGCCAAACACCCCTTTAAGTGGTCACATGGGTTAACGGGTCAAAAATGTTGTTGTTACAGTTTGCCAAACACTCGTTAAAGTAGCCACAGTTGGTTAACGGGTCAAAATTGTTGTTGTCATAGTTTTCCAAACACCCCTTTAAGTGGTCACAGTGGGTTAATGGGTCAAAATTAATGTTGTTACTGTTCGCCAAACACCTTTTTAAGTGGCCAAAGTGGGTTAACGGGTCAAACTAAAGTCCATTTATGAATGTTTAAAGTCTAACCATATGAGGTCTTAACTGAGTTGAAATCAATTTGGACAAAGATCATCATGTTAAGTAATGTAAATTATACACATCAAAAGAGTGCTATGACACCTCATGACCAAAATGTATTGATTTTTGTTACAGTACCAATACTAGAAGAAAAAAAATATATATACTTTTGTTAGTCTCACTTGACTATATCACACCGTGAAGCTACAGCCAAAGCATAGATATGCAACTAAAATGTCCTGTTTATGTCTTTGAAGCTATGGACAAGTAAGTTTCAAGGAATATTTGCGGATTTATATGTGTACATTTGCAAGGGTGCGCTGTTCCAAACTAACAAGACAAGTTATAACACAACTTTAAAGCTTGGGAAACAACTATGGACAAGATTAAATTGCATAAAAAGTTAACAAGATTATGCTTAAAGAACTACCATGAAACCTGGATTTTTTTATTTTTTTTGTTCGACAAAAAGCGGGGAAAAATGGTACGGTACCAATTTCCCGGTACCGGTACTGGCATCCCTCCTGATACAGTACCGGTACACCCCTTTCATCCTCAGGAAAAAAATGATACCACCAGTTCCATACGGTATTGGTATATTTTAAAACAATTTGATTTTCCTGCACCATTTATAGTTTCAATTCGAGTTCATGAAGAGTACCCATGTACTCTACCAGTTACAGTTAGTACCTTTAAAGTGTCTAAAGTTGTAAAATTATAACCATTGCTATACTAATTCGTCCCCAAAGATAAGTCTCAGTGGGATAAAACTAACCCTTTCAACACATACACATATACATACTCAGACATACACAAAGCCTACAATTAAACCTAAAATTGAAACATCCACACACATACATGAAGAGTTTAGCTAACCCATAAATAAATATGCATAAACACGTAGAAACATTAAGTTTAAATATAACCATAAGTTTCGATAAATCTCGGAAATGGGGGGAGATGACTCACTATTATCGATGGCGGCTGTGGTATGATGCGGACGAGAGAGAGAGACCATGAAAAAAATGACTAGCAGAGTAGCAGGTGTTTTTTTTTAATTTGAAAAAAGATGGGTGGTTTGAATTAGTGAAATAAGGGGTTGAATTTGGGGAAAACAAGAGGCGGGATAGAAAAAAATTGGGGAAAAAAAAGAGGTAAATTAAAAAATTTGAAATAAAGACTTGTTATTTGGACAAAACCAATTTTAGTATTATAGAGATTGGTTTATTTTTTGAAAACGGGTTTCTATAGCTTCCATGCCCCCTTTTTTCAGTATAGAAACCGGCTTTTATCTAACCAGTCTCTATTAGGGGGTGTTTATAGCCATTTATGTAGTAGTGTACTTAACATTAAATAACTACGACTACGAGCTTTCTAACGATTACATATACTTGAGGTGACCGACACTTTAATAACTGGATTTACTAAATCCTAACATTCTCATACTAGATGTCTTGGATCACCACATCTAAAGCATCTTCTCTCGCTTTTCCCATATTTGTCATCTCGGCTCTTTTGAGGCGCTTTCTTTTCATCTCGCATTTGTCTTATGTATCTACCTTTTCGTTTAAAAAACTTCTTGAAGTCTCTAACCCCCATGGCATACTCTTCATCTTCACTTTCCGAACTTGAGCTTTCATTATCACTAGATTCCTTTTTAGCCTTTAGAGCAAGAGATATCCTTTCTACTTTGCTTTTGACTATTTCAGAATCATTCTTGATAATTAGCTCGTGAACCTTTAGGTTTCCAATGAGCTCATCAAGCGAGAGTGGAGCTAAGGGTCTGTTTCTTTTTACTTTTGAATTAAGGGGTTTTAAAAGTTGTGGGCCCTTTAATGTTATTTCGTCTGATTGGGGAGGGAGACATTCTTCACTCTTTTGCAATATAGAAGATTTAAGAGGATACAAGTGGACCCAAAGAAAAAAAAGAAACGCAAATTTATTTGTGGCCCCACCACTAAAGCCAATAAGACTCAATAACAAAAAAAATAAAACGACCCTAAGTCTTTGGACTCTTCTATTGCCGTGACCTTTGCTCTCCATTTTGGATGTAAAGCCCTGAGAAATTTTCTAACACAACTCTTGACAGAAATACCCTCATCAAGTGTTTTTAGGCTAGTAATAATCATATTAAATCTTGCAAAAGCACTATTTATAGATTCGTCTTCAGTAATTGACGAATTGTTAATATTGTTGAACAAGAAGATCGATCTTGTTATCTTTGACTTGGTTATTACCTTGATGGGGGACTAGCAAAGTTTTCCAAATATCTTAGTAGTGTTACACATGAAAATTCTTTGAAATTCCTTTTTAGGTAAAGCATTATAAATAACCATTTTTGATTCATCATTTTTATCTAATTTCTTTTTAAGATTTTCACGTTGTTTTTCACAAGGAACGATTTCATCCTTTTTAGTTTCCGGGTTTTGTTCAATAGGTTGAAAGTCACCTTTAGTAATAAAATGCCAAAGATCAAGATCTTTTTATTTCACATAAGTTTTGAATCTTGTGTTCCAATAAATGAAGCAATTGGTTTCGAAAAGTGGTGGTCTTTGCATAGATTGCCCTTCTTGATATTTGTCAAAATCTATTGATTGATTCAAGTTTTTAAAATACAATATACTTTAAAAATCTTGGTAACCTGGCTCTGATACCAATTGTAGAAACTAGAAGGGGTGGTTGAATAGTTTCACCGTCTTAATTACATTTTCAAAATCTTTCTCAAATTACTTTTCAAAGAGTTTTAGATTCGAAGTTTATGTGATATCAACACAACAATAAATGAACACAAACAATAATATAATAAGAAGTATGTATGAGAGAAGAAATGATCAAACCAAGGCACGAAGATTTATAGTGGTTCAGCTACGAAGCTCACTCTTCGCCCTACTCCACTCCTCAAGTATCACACCCGAGAGTTTCACAAACACTATATCAACAAGCTCATTTATGGCGGAGAAAATTGTACACCTTCGCTTACACCAATTAACGACACTAAGCGAAATGTCGAGTCTTAATCCTAGCTAGAACCAATCTACGCAACACTTCACACGATCATAATAATTACACACACCACCTTTCGACCCAACACCAAGTCAAAATCCACACAATCACCTTATGGACCACACTAAGTCCGAATCAACACACAACACAATTCCGAGCTTACATACAAGTCGGATCTTACACAAGAATTGAAATATAGAGAGTTTAGAATGAGGTGAGAAACGTAACAACGGTTACGAGATGAATGCCTATTCTTCAACACTTTGTTTCTTGACAAATACGAACGTTCTTCTCTTGCACTTGGAGGTAGAAGGGATGTGATCACTTGTAAATAACTTACAACACGTTAATGTGATCATAGAAGAAGGTTTAGATTGATTTTGGAAGATGTGAAGTTTAAGTGCTCAAGAGGTGATTTTTTTTGTTTGAATAGTACTGTATTTATAGGCACCAGGAGGAATGGGGGACGGTCCCTTAAACCTTGGACTGTCCCGTATATATAAGGGATCGTTCACATGTTTACGGGACCATTCCAAGAGATGCTCCATATTTTGTCTTGATGTGGTAAAAACTTATCTGGTGAAAATTTTATCTAATTTAGGCGGGAAAAATGGATGTTGGAGAATTTCAAAGTCAAATTTATTTTTCTTGTTAAAATATTTTTATAAATACAAAAAATACTTTTTGAAAAATGTTTTGTCACATAAAATGTGAGGTTTAAAGAAAAATAACTTCTTTGATCACTTAACTAAGTTGGTAGATTGTTTGTTCATACCTTAAGTGATGTTGTAGTCGAAACATATTCGAAATAAGTTTTCTCGATTAAAAACTTATTAAGTGTATTTTACTTAACGTGTTTTTATATTTTGTTATTATCAAAAAGTATAGAGATCGAATAATGCAAATGACGTTTTTGACATTATTTGTATTAAGATAGGGAAATACAATGCTTCATAAGGGGTTGTTTGGATGGTTGTACGATAGTTGGTATTATATCAATATTCTGCCAAGGATAACCACTGAGTCCATTCTTTGGGCTTGTCACCGGTCATACATCATAGGCTGTAGACATATGCAACTCAATCTTCAAACACTTGAACAAACTTTTCCAATACAGACTTAAGAAGATTCTGTCTCTTCACTAGCAATGGTTTGAGGCAGTCTATGTAGCTTATAAACATGATCCAAAAACACTTGGGCTAAATGCAAATAAGGATTAGAAAGAGCATTAAAATGAGCATACTGTCAATCTGCCAACCACCACTAGGATTACAATCTTATCAGTTGAGCTTGGCAGGCCATCAATGAATTCCATGGACACATCCTTCCACACTTGGTTTAGAATCAGAAGTTCCATATTTGGTCTATTCCTATGACAGATGTCACACTTTCTCACAAAAGACTTCATATCCTTAGACATTCCTTTCCAATAGAATAATGAGCCCAACTTTTTTACACAAGCCTTCGAGAATGTCCTCCAACTGGTTCATTGTGAAATGCAACCATCGACTGAGTCCTCAGTGCAACATCAGATCCCACTACCAACTTACCTTTCCTTCTCAGCTCCCTATTTTGCCAAGTGTACTTCCTACTAAACCCATTGTCATCTGCCAACTTATGAATAAACTACTGAAAATCAACATCATTGCCCAGCTAGCCTGCACCTTGTTCATCCAGTCGACATCAATTGTAGACACGATCAAAGAATTAAACTATCCATTATGAGTCAATCTAGACAATGCATCAGCTGCCCATTCTCACTACTCTTCTTGTAGGCAATTTCATACTCAAATCCTAGTAATTTTGGCAGCTATTTAGTTTGAAAAGGAATAGAAATTCTCTAATCCAACATATACTTGAGACTAAAGTGATATATTTTTATTTTAAATCCCCCATCCAATAAGCACCCCCTCCATTTATCCGAAGCCAACACCACTGCAATCCACTCTTTTTTACAGGTGGATAGTGACAAATGTTTAGGAGCTAATTTTGCACCCCATCAAGGAACTTTCTGCAATATAGGATATTTAGTGTACCATTCAGTAGGACGCTTCCAGCAGTTATTGATTATACAATCTGCAAACTTCTCATTATTGGAAAAACCAGTTAAATAAATCTTTCTTCTTCTCAGAATAGTATCTAACGAAGGATTCTAACTTCATATATCATGGCACATAGACACAACACATCCATCCAAATTTTATATTTAACATGCATCCTAATTTCATCTCTTAAATCCAAAAGATTCCTCAATATCTAGCTATATCTACTCTGCTTAGTCTTCTCCCAATCACTCCTTCTTTTCAATTTGACAATGTTTATCCATTTGACCTATAAGGAGTCCTTATTAGAAGCAACGTCACACAAATGCTTAACTAAAAGAGCTTTGTTCCACTATTATAATGCCTTTATACCCAAATCTCCATTATGCTTTGGCTGACAGACATCTTTTGAAGAAACTTTTTTGCTTGTCATCTTTGAAGATTACCTTTATTCCATAGGAAACCTTTAAAAAGAGTTTCGATCTCATTGATCACCAATTTTGGTAGTTTCAAGACATAGACCCAGTAAACTTGAATGGATGATAATACAAATGCAATTAAGTGTGTTCTCTTTGCATAAGATAAGCTTTTGTTCCACTAATTTGTTATAGCCTTTACTTGGTCAATCAAGCTCTTGTAATCCTTTACTCCAATCTTTTCTTTTCTTTCTTTTTTTTGGCAACATGTGGAACCCCAAGATATCTTACTTGCAGCTAACCTTTATTAAAATGAAGGATTTGCAGAATTGCGGCAGTTGTCTCTTCATCCATACTTACATAGAAAATAGTACTTTTACCCAATTTAGGATACAACCCTGAAGGTGCACTAAATTCCTCAATAGCTATTTTGATGGCTTGAACTGAGCTAACATAAACGTGACACAAAATATTAAGTCATTAGCAAAACACAAGTGTGTTATCTTTAATTCTTTGCATCTGAAATGATACTTAAAATTTCATCTTCTCTTATCTTTTGGTGCAAGATCAAAATAAACACTTCCATAGCCACAATAAATAGGTAAAGTGATAAAGGATCACCTTGCCTAAGACATCTTCCACCTTTGAAATACCCATGTTTTTCACCATTAACACATAAAAAGTATGAAGGAGTTGTCACACCAGCGATTATCAAAGTAGTCATCTTTGAGTGGAATCCAAAAAATTTTAGAGCATTTTCAAGGAACTTTCCAATCCACAGTGTCATAAGCTTTCGGAATATTTGTCTTGAATGAACATCTCTTTAGCTTAGACTGCACAGTCATACCTTTTTAGTAGCTCTTGAGTGTGAAGAATATCATGAGTAATGTGCCTACCTGGAATAAAAACACTCTGGTTCTTAGGTACTATAGAACCCAAAAGAGGCTTGATTATATTAGTTATTATTTTGTTGATTCATTTATATGGTAGTAATAATTTTATTTAATAACAAATGGCTTGTTTCTCAATGGTACCACTTGTTATGTAAGAATCTTCCCAACCAAATTATTGTAGGTTCAAATCTTACTTAGCATATGTGAGATAGTTGTGGTGTATAAATTATGAGATAGTTAGTTGTTGTTTAAAAAAAAGTAATAATAATAATTTTATTTAATATCTGACTTATACATACCAAACATTGGCCTAAGTGAAAATGCATCAAGAAAAATACACCCCGACTTCCATTTTAGCCGTATAGTAATGGTTTAATGAGTACATAAACAATGAAGTAAAGCATCTAATAAAGGAATTGAAAAAAATATAGCGCCTTATGCCACTCATAGCCGTAATGCATCAGTTTGTATGTTAATTGTGTCGCTTCACCACTTCTCAAACTGACACACCTCTGCCAATGGTGATGTGTCTTTTTATTTGTCACTACACAAATATACCCTACAAACACATACACAAAACACTTGCAAAAAACATAAATGAGCCCCACACTAACTCGTCTCTTTCTCGTCGCCAAACCAAAGAGGAGTGACATTGGTGTTACCGACCAAACAGACGAGCCGTTGGGAATGGTCTTAGATGTCAAAAGTGAAAACCCGTGTCAATGTAGTAAATCTCTATACGTATATGTCATTTTCCTTAATTTTCAGTAAATAATATCAATGATCTTTTCTTCAAGTTGATTATAATTTCCAGTTTATTTTTTCTTTTCAATGTATGCGGTTTAAACGCTAAAAGGAAAATACGTGATTATATAACATAAAATAATGTTACTGCTTACTACGATAGTACCACATAGAGGTGCATATTTCGGTTTTTTTTTAAATCATTCCGGTTTAAAAACCGGTTTCGGTTTTAGTCAAATAGTCAAAAATCGGTTTTACGTAAAGCCGGTTTTGGGAGAGAAAATGTCCGGTTTAAACCAAGAATCGGTTCGGTTAAACCGGTTTAACTTAGAACCGGTTCGCTTTAAACCGGTTCGCTTTAAACCGGTTTTACCCAAAATCGGTTGACAACAAATAATGCAAACCGGTTTTAAACAGGCGGTTTGGTTTCCCAAAACCGGTTTTCTAAAAACCTGGTTTTTGGGAAAAACCTGTTTCGATTTTTTCTCCGATTCGGTTCATGAACTTTTTTTTTTTCATCTCTAGTACCGTATGCATTGTGTTATGGAAAGTTATAAGGAGGATAAAACATTTCTAATTATAAGCTCATTGCCACAATATATATCGTTGGGCTGCGACATGATATATAGGTTTAGATCCATAGATATGGGCCGGCATTTTCATTTGCTACTTGGCGACTTGGCGTACTCGCTAGTCTTAATAAACGATAATGAAGAAATAAAGAATTGAAGATGTAAGTTTGGGCCTCAACTTATTGTGTCAATAACCTTTAGAGCTTGAAAATAATAAATTCATTAGTGTCACTTTAAATTTAACGAGTTCGAAACCCGCCGCCGGGCATTTTTCAAAAACTTTTTTTTTTTTTTTAATGTTTGGAAAAAAGAAAATGTAAACATAGTTGTTGCGTTATCGCCTTTTTTTTATTTTTAGGATTGATATATTATTTTTTTCAAATAGGATATTTTTTTGTTTTCTTTCGATTTGACCGGAAATTATATTGGTCTTTATTATTATCAATGAAAAGTTTTTTCATATGTGCCTAAGTTATGTTGTCATATCTAAACCCGAACTAAATCAAATTCAAATTTTTGGTAAAATGTGGAAACCGAACTGAACCAATTAACAGTTAAATTTTTCAGAGCGGGTAGTTTAAGATTTCCCGGGTTTTTTTAGATTCTATTTTTGGAAGTTATTTAAGTGTAAGGTTCTTTGTGCCATGTTTTTGTTGATGCTTCAATTCATAGTGCAAGAATTTTATATTTGAACTATTTAAGCTTTCCTCCGGTTCGTTTTCGGGTATGTTTTGTAATCATTCTTTTGCTTCACGGTTCTATCATTTAATTAAATTGTTTTTGTGGGGGGGGGGGGGTTAGATATGAAACGATTTGGGGTATATATACAAATATTATTGGTGAGATCCCTAATTATAATTTGATCGCCCACCGTTCTTTGTCTGCTAATTAACTGTGTGAAAAGTCTATGGCGACCTCTCCTAATATCGATGAGCTGAAGCAAGCAACTGGTTCGACTGATATTGCTACCTGTTTTAAGTTCTTGTTTAAGAGCGAGATTGTGGAAGGGCGCTGCTTGTTGCTAAGGTTGGAGGAGGAATGTAGGCAGCTTAGGGATATGGTTCAGAATCGCGAACGTACAGCTAGGGAGCTTCATTTCTTGGGTCCGTTTGATGAGAAGGGGGTTGATGCTTTGGGATGTGTTGCCAACATGCAAATAGCGCAGCGTTTGGAAGGGACGCTTGGTTTGATCCGTGATGCCATTGCCCCGCAAGAGGCTGATGTGACACTCATGGAAATCAATGAGGAACTCTCAGACGGTTACTGGGGTTGGGAGCTTTTATTTTGTGTTTTGAGTATTTTGTAATCAGTTGTTGTTGTTGGCAATTTTCTGGGTAGGTAGTAGTTATGTTAGTGTCTCTGGTTTGGTCATGTAGGAAGGTGGTATCTACATAGTTTGCTTGTGTAGTGGATCATGTGTGTAAGTTTGGGTTGTCGGAAGTTCATTTTTTGGTTTGGTGATATTGAACTTCGCATCGTTGTAATGGGTCTTTCGTATTATTAATGGAAAGTTATTTTATATGTACTCAACTTATGCAGTCATATCCTTTTTACATAATGTTGTTCGCTCATTTCATGTTTAACTGTTTCTAATAAATTTTGAAGTCATCTAACTTAAATAAAGATGCCATTAGCTTAACATGCTGGATTTCGTTACAACCACTAAAGCGGTACAAAAGGGTTGCGGTACCAGGTTGTACATATGCATACGATCATAATTGTATTTACATAGTTTCAGATGGTTAGTTTGGTTTTGTATCTCTTTTGTTCATGTTGGATGTTTAGAAATTTAGGTTGATAGGAGTTTGAAGTGGTTGTTGGATGGGTTGTTTTTTGTGGATGATTAGCAGTGTAGTTGTTGTGGTTAAGTGATGTATCTTGTATGGGTGGGTGTGATGTATATCGGATATGCAGATACTTACATGTGGAGCATATCCGCAATCTAAAACTGCATATCCGTGATTATAGTCTTGGCGCGTTGTGAATTTTGTGAGTGCCTGACATTTAGATGTTGTTGAGGCTTAGTGCTACAATTGTTGGCGATTGCATGATAGAGCATATCTTTTTTTTTTTTTTTTTTTTTGCTTTTTGCACGCTGTTGCTGTACTCGTCTGTTTTTTTTTTTCTAAGGCATGGGTAGTGGTGTGTTTACTGTTAGCAGATTTTTGTGTAGTGCCATAGTTGTCTTTTGCTATTGCAGTTTGCACGCTTTCAGGCACTAACTAAAGCGCATTTGTATTGGTGTGGCTACTTTTGATAGTGGTACACGCTGTGTCATGCTTTTTGATGTATAAGTTTAGGTCCCTGCAGCTGTGTATGTATGATTTTTTTTTCCTGTAAGTTTTCCATTGTACACATGTCGCGCACTGATTGTTTAGCGGAGCTTAGGTTTGCATGCGATAGCGATGTTTTGCAAGACCAGATGGTGCTCTTTTTTGAAAGGGGGTGATTGCAGCGCGTGATTGGGAGAGCATGATACGTGGTCGTTGTTTTGAAATTGGGGCTCGCATAACATATTTGGAAGACCTTATTCAAGAGGTTTTGCGAGAAGGGCGTGGCTTGGTTGCTAGGGACTCTGTTAGATTTTTGAGAGAGGTTCAGGCACGCCTAAGCGCCACGCTGGGAATGTTCGCGCCGTTCTTCATGCCGCTGTGTGATATATCAACAATATTTGAGCTTTGTGACTGTTGTCTGTGTGTCTTTGCTAGTTGTTTGGCTTAGCATGTTGCTTGTTGAGGTTTTCGTTTTGTATGTGTGCACTAATGGTCTCTGCGGGTTGTATGTTTGTAACACTTGTGTTTAATAAATAAAAAATTCAATTTTTTTTAGGCTGTGGATATTGTTTTCTTATAATGCTGGTGTTGTTTTGTATTCTGTTTTGTTAACTTGTTGCCTTTTTTTTCAGCGTAGGTCCTGTGAGTGGATATTCATATGTGTTTCTGTAATTTTGATTGTGTATGTGTTTTCGTTTGCTGTCGTCATTCTTACCTTTTCTTACGTTATTGCAATCATTTCATACGCAGAAGTAAACACATTTGTGATGCGTATTGTAGCAGATCTGCAGTGGTATAAATAACATACAATAACTTTCGATTTTTATTGCAACTGTGCCGCAAACAGTAGCCAAAATTTGTACACTTATACAGCGTGTACAGAGTGATCTATATATGTCTTTTTACAAGATGGTCATACATAATATTTCTTCTTCGCCTTTCCTTTTCATGTGCTAACTTTAGCGTTCGTATGCACAATATGGAATAGGCGGTTTAAGTAGTGTTTCTTCAATCATATAATAACTGCATTACAAAAGCTAGGAGTCCACATGGGTTGGTTCTTGATCGGGTCTCCACCAAAGATTTTCATCTTTTTTGCGGTGGTGGCTACCTTCAGTTCTCTGCGCTTTAATAAGCGGCGTGAGCTGTGATGGCTCGGCTTCAGTGGTTCCCTTTTTTCTTCTGGTTCAATAGAAAGCGGTGGTGGCGTGAGCTACTTGGTCGAAACCTCAGTTGCAGGCGTTTGTTTAGGCGATGCCTCCGCTGTAGTTGACGATTCGCCAACGTCAGCAGATGGTAGTAATGGTTGTGTTGCATCAACCACATTATCAAGTATCAATCTTGGAGCGCCTTTTTTGCTGCTGTCATCAAAGTGCACTTCAAAACTATGTTTTGTGTTCTGTAAGTCCTTGATAATCGATGACAATTTTTATGGTCGGATCGGAACGTAGCTCGACTTCGAACCGTAGCAAGCGTGCGTGCCTCGTGGCTATACCACGTAAGAGGAGCCTGGTCAGTGACATTTGCAATAATGGTTTTGAAACATGCACCTACTTGTAAAGCTGGTAATTTTGTACTTGCTGAACAGCAATGTAGGGTCGTTGCTAAGAGTGCGTTGCCATGAGTCTGTGTTTTTACAGCCAAGCCTGGTAATTTTGTAACATGCGCCTACTTGTAAAGCTGATTCAAACCGTTGATATTCTAACGCCTGGCTGCTCCTGAATCGTTTCAACAAGGAGCAAATGTTATGCATTGATTAAAACATTAGCTTTAGATGTGTCATGCTATTTTGGTATTGCAGAACTTACGAGTTTGTCCAAAAGTATAAAGCATAGGCCCTTCGGATTTGGATCCGGAACATTTCTAGAAGTCCATTTGCGATAAACTCTGACACGTAGTTCTTTTAGCATATCCAGTGGTTGAACATTTGCAATGTCGACAACGTTCGTTTCTGCTACTGTAAGCTTCCCTTCATCATTAGTGCCCATGGTTGTGTCGACGTTGGTGCTTCCACTTTGTACGATGTCTTGTTGTAGTTCAACAGTTTCTGGTATTATAAGTGTTCCCTTACCTTTTGTGTTAGCTGTGGCACTAACACCTTCTCCACCGCTTTTAGTTGGGTTAACATCTTGAACATCCCCAATCAGTGGCTCTAGTATTGTAGGTTTCTGCAGTCCTTGGTATCGCTTGTATACGCCTCTTGTCGCTGTTGCCATTTTTAGTGTTTTCTGGTAACTCGCTTTTGCTTTTGTCAGCCATGGGTCTGCAGCCGATATAAATGGTTATCAATAAACATGTAATACTGTTATGCAATTGTATAAAAGAATTATAAAAGTTACTGTGGCAACCATACATGTGGATGCATCAGTCAGGCCACAAAAGTACTATTAGAATCAACACGCAATGATAGGTGGAAACATTAAAGTTATAGGAAGCATGTAAAAAATTTGCAATGTAATTGCATACCTATAGAGAGAATGTTACATGAGGGCAAAAAGGATATGCAAGACTAACAAAGCTAGTTTTAATGCGCTAACACTACTGATGCAACCGTTTATAAATTCGTCAAGGTAAGGAATTTTTTATCTTTCTAAGGAAATCCTTGTAGACTATATTTTTTGTTGTATTTGGTGGTTGTCGCGGTTGTGGATCTATCATAATTTTCAGCCCCTGTGGTGATGTAGCCATCGACATTGCGAAGTAAAGCTGCCCGTGTCCAAATATAGGTTCCGGCAAATAAACTCCAATCCTGGTCAGCGACTGCCCCTGGCTTTTGTTTATCGTCATCTCATAGCATAATTTTATCGGGAACTGCTTGCGCTTGAAAACAAAAGGCATCTTATCTTCTTTGATAGTCAAAAGTATGCGTGGGAGAAACACTTTTTCACCGATTCGTGTTCCAGTAATTATCTTTGCCTCGATGACTCTAGTTAAAAGCTGCGTCACAATCATGCGTGTACCGTTGCATAAGCCTCCAGTAAGGTTTAAATTCCTGATTAACATTATTGGGACGCCTATCTTTACTTCTAACGAATGCGAAGGAAATCCTAGGAAATTCATAGAGTTCAAATATTCCACTGGATACAGCAGTTCCGTAGCGCCACCATCATTTCCCAAAGGCATGGCTTCGTCCACACTGATGTAAAACTCAAATGGCCTAGATAGCTGCTGCAAAATATTTTTATTTATTGTATCAGCAGTTTCGTTCTTTGGGCACACTATCGCTTTATCCTGAAAGTTTCTGACTCCAGGGGCCTGTAATGATTCACTATCGTATATGAATTCAATAAGCTCTTCCAATCCGTTATTGCCTTGTTGAAAACAATGAACATCTGGTATGCGTATCCAAGAGGTATTTTCTGGATCTTCTAGATCATCTACACCAATATTTCCATCTCCTATATTTAGAAGCCATTGAGAAAACGATCTGCATTCTCCTTTTTCCTGATCTGTCATTCCTGGTTTCTACAACCTCATATTCTCTAGCAAAAAGTAAACTTTGAAATGGTTCCACAATCTAGACTCTACTATTGACGCTGAAATGATTGCGTCCCTTGAAGCCCCCTTTTTCACCGGAAGCGTTTGGCGAAAATCCCCGCCTAAAATTATCGACTTGCCCCCAAAAACAGAGTGCGACATGTGGAAAACTAGAAGGGGGGTTGAATAGTTTTATCAATTAAAACTTCGTTTTAAAATATTTAGATCGACTTATGTCAATCCTATTTAGATGTGTATGTTGGACATTGATAGATAGATATATAAGTGTGTAATGAAAGATAAAGAGTAAGAAGCACATAACCATGACACGAGTATTTATAATGGTTCGGCTACAAGGACACCTTCCTTGCCCTACTCCACTCCCCGAGTCACCTACTCGAGAGTTCGTAATCACTACACGACACCAACTCCTTATGGCGGAGAAGCCTTCACAACGTCGCCTACTCTTTTTCCGGTACTAGGCTAACCACCGGGTTCTTTTACAAGGGAGAACCACACCTTATCACAACGTCGCCTACCCTTTATCCAGTACTAGGCTAAGTACCAAGTTCCATTACAATGGAGGAACTACTACCCGACACTACACAACACCTAACCCCAAAGGAGACCAACTCCTTATTACAACACCATTAAGAATATCAATATCCTTGTATACAACCTATCTCTATTTGTATATCGATGCAACTCATCGAGTATACAACCTTGGCATCCTTCACTAATGCCACTAGACTTGACTTCTAGGCATCTTTCACTAATGCCCTTGACACGGACTCTTGGCACCTTTCACTAATGCCTTCGTCTTGACTCCTTTAGCATTCTTCACTAATGCTTTTGACACGGACGTTAAGCATCTTTCACTGATGCTTTCGTCTTGACTCTTTCGGCATCCTTCACTAATGCCTTGGACACAACACTTCTATTGAGGAAGAAAGAAGTATCAATCAAGAGAACCTCAGTAGTCTTGATGATGACGAAGCATGGCAACTCATGGACTTGAGCTTGCTCGACTTCAAGAAGTGGGGATCTCGCCTTTAAGAGGAACCTAGAGAATCACATAAAAACAAAAGCTACATACATAGATCACTTGGATTTGGGGTTAGAGAGTTTATAACTCAAAGAGAAAATATGTGAGAAATGGGTGAGGAACAATGAAGAAATGGCTCACTATTTATAGAAGAAAAATAGCTGCTGTTCCACGGATCCCTCACTTGAGGGATCCGTCCAGTGTATTGTCGGGGATCCGTGGGACGCTCCTTTTTGCCCATGGATTTTGGGTTATGGATCATGGGTATCCAAGTAGATACAATGTATCTACAAGATGCAATGCATCTAGTCCATGGGTCATGGATTAAAACCATGGGTCATGGATAATATCCATATATGACATAAGCATGATGTCATGCAATGGGTTATGGGTCATGCTTCATGGGTATGGGTCATGGACTTTGGGTTATACCCAACTACATACAATGTATTTGGTCAATGGGTCAAATACTTAAGTTTCTACCCATTTATATTACCCATTATAATACATACTAATTATGTATATATTTATCCAATATGTAAACACTAGTTGTTGTATATAAGTATTAATAAATCATAAAATCACTTATACATGTTTTAGTGTTTTATGTGAAAACATAAGTGTGTTAGAGAGCAATTGGCTCAAACCATTTACGTATTTTATTTGTTTCGTTAAAATGATTTTATGTTTGTTATCGACAAAACATTAGAAGATCGTAAAATATAAATAAACGTTTTTACGGCTTATTTGTATTAACAATCTCCCCCTTTTTGTTGATGACAAAACATAAAATTATTTTAAGGAAAAACTAAAATTTGTAAGAGTTTGAATTTGTAGTTTTTACTTTCTTCTCCCCCTTTTTGTCGAAACAAAAAGAGCTTTAAAAAGAAACTAACACATCGTTTTAAGGAAAACATGTGAAAAGAAAAAATATTAGAGAGCAAGTGACGGGAATAGTTCTCGTCATAACTCCCTCTTGACGAGTCCATCCCTTTGTGAGGGCGTCAAGTAAAAAAGATACTAAGCTAGTTCATTTGCAACTAAGTTTGCAAAAGATTTCGTCTATGTGACGAATATGCTCCCCCTTGATGATTGCAACTTTGCAAGGGGACGTCATGAAATGTAATCCAAATGAGGATTATATTGCAAATGGTTTTGCAATGTATTGTTTGACACAAAGCTCCCCCTATCTTAGTGTGTCAAAGTCTTCATGTGTATTTTGAAAATCTACAAAATAAAGGTTAGAAAACAAGTATATAATGCATAATTCCCTACAAATAAGACTCAAGTTAGTAGAAAACATGTCTTCGTTACGGATCCCACTTCCCTCCTTGGATCCGATCTAGGCAAAACTCAGGGATCCGTCTATCTGATAACAGAATTCAGCAATGGTGATGTAACAAATAATGTTAACATCAAAGTGAGATATGTATTCAAGCGACAAACATATACTCAAGGCAATATGGCATATAAACTATCATTCAATAAAACATAAGAGATGATCTACGAATCTCTAAAAACTAAGAGAATGATTTAGCCAAGTAATATATTTTCAACTAAGACTAATAAGCGACCAAAAACTTAAGAAGCATCAATGTGCTTGATTCTAAGGATGAGTAGACTTGTTGATTTGGTCCAATCTTTCAAGAAGATGATTAAACATGAAATGGGATTCCTAAATGATCTAAGTTAAGTTTGAGACTAGGACACCATTATAATCCTTAGGCTCATGGTTGTTTGGGTTTATTGACCTCATCGAAACGTTCGAGGAGGTGATAAAACATGAACCGTTGCTCTTCACGTAGTTCATGTATCAACCCTTCAACGTGTTGAAAATGATAGCAATCCTCGTCATGGTTTTGAAAAGATGGTGGTAAAGATGGAGCGGCTTGATGTGGAGGTTCAAGTGAAGAAGGTTGAGGATCCTCAAATGAAGGAGGGATTGGTGGAGACACATTAAATGGTGGCTCAACAAGGGTTGATGGTGGAGGTAGAGAAATGTCAACTTCCATGTGGTCGGATGGTTGACTTTGATGTCTCCTCATGATCCAAAATGGACCATTAGAGGGAAATGAAGAAATGGACATCGGTGCAAGTGTTGATTCAACACCTTGGTTTTGTTGTACAATCTTCTCTATTGAAGAGTGTGTTGGTAATGCTGGAAGATGAGATGGCCTAGGGGGTAAGTCCTCTAAGTTGTAGGAATGTGGAGATAATTGTGAGGTGGTAAATGATATGGCTATAGGCTCCAATGATGTTGGTTGGGTTGAGAATGGTATGTTTGGTTTAGTAGGAATTGTGTAGTTTGGTGATGATATTTTAGTGGGAACAATCCTCTTGGGGATTGGTTTGATTGGTTGAGTTGGTGGAGGAGAAATCCTAGCATTTGTGGATTTAATCGGAGATGATTCGGTTGAGAAAATTTCATGTACAACACGAGCAAGTTTCTTGGGTGGATGAGTTAGCACTAGGAGCTTTCCTCATGATGAAATGGCTAAGGAAAAGGTTTCTAAATGCTGAGAATTATGTCGTGGTTGATGACTAAGAGATTCTAACAAGATGACTTATAAAGGGAAGAATTTGGCAAGTGCATTCAAGACTTAAGCCACTAAGATTCCTTGGAATGTGATGATTAGCATGCACAAGAGTCAACTTAAGAGTTGTACTGATCTAGAAGCTTAATTAAGATGGGATGGAGTGTTCAAATTAGCAAAATGAGCTTGAAATGATTTTTTTAGCTAGAGTTAACATGAATCTGTCACCCGGATCCCATGGTTCCCTCCAATGAGGGATCCGTCTAGGCTAATCCTAGGGATCCGCTATCGCCAAAGAAAGAAAAAGAAAATGATGTTTGTGAAGTCTAACACCTATACCTCCTTGAGTGTTTCAGTCTTCCTAAGTGTCTTAAATGAAAGAGTACTTAAGTGATCAAGGGCAATGAGTGATGTAGCTAATGATTGCCTTTTATGGAAGGAAAATGGGACTTTATGATCACCAATAGGTGTTCAAGGATGACACTAGGGATTTTGATGGTGTCAAGTTATATTAAATGATCCTAGAGATTAGATGTAAACTTGAGATGAAATTTGAAAAATCCATAAAAATTATAAAAATTGAAAAACTAGTTTTTGACCTATTTTGAGGTAAGGATGACTAAAATCAATTTGCTAAAATTGATAAGAATATCAACCTAAGTGTCTTGAGATGTGAGGAACAATGTGTGAGTATTGGAGCGGAAATATGGTGAGTTTTGATGAGTTGATAAATCTAAAACACTTTGAATTTGACCCTAAGTTAGCTATGGGTGAGTGTGAAGCTTTCTAAGCTTGAAGAAGACTTAGGTGGTTCTAAGGCCTTATGTTTAGATAGTGTGAAGTGATCTAGTGAGCTGTTTTGATGTGTGGGATTCTGCATTGCACATTTTTTATCACAGATCCCACCTCCCTCAAAGGAGGGATCCGCTAGTACAATCTCGGGATCCGCAACGCAGACGAAACATCATAGAAAGAGATGCAGTTTTTGCAACATACTATGTCTACTAATATCTATTAAACTCTACTCCAAATAACTGCAAGACAAGCATGATATCACATAAATCATATCATAGATAAGAGTAGTAATGACAATATCCAAAACAATACAAACAAGTGTGCATCAAGAACGTAAGCATTCATACATGAACCAAATGTCTAACAACAAACATAATCCTAATGTCTTTTTCGTCAATCCTTTCTTTTCCTCTTCCCACTTCATGACGAGTAGTTAGCTAGGTTTTGGATCATACCCTTTATTTGTTTGAATTCCGCGGTCTCGTTTGGGAGAGTTGGAAGTTGTTGATAGTAGGCAATGGAGTCCAAGTCGATGTTAGCTTCGGGGTTGACATTAACTTCTTCTTCTTCGTCCGAGGAGTCCGGGAGAGCCTTAGGTTTTCTTCCATTGACCATGAACCGTTTAGAGGGTTGTTTGGTAAGAGGTACCATGACGTGATCGAAAAGGAAATGTTCATCGTTGATAGGAGATGGTTGCAATTCACTAACATACTTACGGAGTCATGTTAGGAGCATACCATACGGAAGTACCATGTTGGAAACTTTGAATACCTCGGCCATTTTCTTCACCATATAATAGGCGAGATTAAATGGCTTTTGGTGAATAAGGCAATAGATCATTTGCACGAGACATGCATTTGGATGGTCTTTGTTAGTGACCAAGCTAATGACATTTTCCCTAAAAATTTCTTCCCGTTTTCTAAAAATGGGGTGCATTTCGAAGAGTTCCATTTGAAAGGGATCACGGTGAATGAGCTCTTTGTTTTGGTTGAAACGGGATTGGTCGGTTCTAACTTTAAAAATAGCGTCTCGAACGGTTGCGGGTTCATCAAGAGGAGTATGGTATATTGGTTTGGAAGCAAGAGCAAAAGATTGAGTGGATATTGCCCAATCTTGAGAGTACATACAAATTCCTTGACAAGGAATGCGAAGGATTTGAGCAAACGTGTTGAGAGGTAGAATGAAGTTTCGTTTATTGATGATGAAGGCGATTGAAGTGCTATCATCGGTGTTTTGAATGATCCTAACGCTTTTGTAAAATTCAAAGATGAAAACTGGACAAATTTGTTCATCAATATCAAGAAGACAATCAAAGTTGATTGCTGAGAAGACTTGACGAATGTCGGTATTTTCAAGGAAACATTCCTTGATCGTACGACCTTCGTGGATAAGTCGTTTTTCAAGTCTTTTGAAGACTTTGCGATCGGTTTTTGGCAAACCTTATTTTCGATAGTATTGGGTAAGGTAATGTACGGTATCATGGTGGTCTTGTTGGGTGGCTTTAGGCATGGTTGGTCAATGATGTTCTAGAGATGGATGCTTGAGGATATGGAGTCATATGTAGATGAAACCAGCTCTTGGGTCGTTTTTGTGTTTTGTGAGGAGAGGAAAGTGGCGGTGGTTAATTTTGAAAGGCGATAGCTGGTTCTCGTCACACGTTCCCCGGATCGCTTGATTAGGGATCCCGCTAGTACAACTAGAGGATCCCACTACTGTAGACGAAAAGGGTGTTTGGCATTATTTTTGTAATAAGTTATAAAATAGCTTATGGAACAAAAATAGTTTTGAGGTTTCTAATTGAAAAGATGTTTGGTCAACGGGATTTGATAGTTTAATTATCAAGGATCCATTTGTGACGACGGCGTTAGTTTGACGAGATCAAGAGGAATACTATTCCCGATGATGAGTAAGTCGGGAAAGAAGCGAAAAGAGACTTTTAAGAGACTAGCAATTATTAACGTCTAAAAACAAGAATGGTATCAACATATTCATGTAGATGTAAGTTAGCTAATGAAAAGTGAACATACCTTTATGCTCTTGATATGGTTTAAGGAGACCATAAGACCGAAGATACTTCACGAGCTTTTAAAGTAATCAGTTGTACTTAGAATAAGTAGATTGTGATTACTTTTAGGTTCTTCCTTGAAAGTTGACTTCATTATTCTTTGAATAGAAATGAAGACTTTGGAGAGATCCTAGCATGAAGATTTCTTGAAAAAAAAATGTTAGAATAATCTATCAATATCCAACATAGAGGAAAATTATTTTAAAAGATTTCCTTCTTTGTAGTTTTCAAACATACACGAATCGTATCAAGTTTTTAAAGTACAACATACTCTAAGAAACTTGGTAACAAAGCTCTGATGCCAATTGTGGAAAACTAGAAGGGGGGGTGAATAGTTTTACCAATTAAAACTTTGTTTTAAAATATTTAGATCGACTTATGTCAATCCTATTTAGATGTGTATGTTGGACATTGATAGATAGATATATAAGTGTGTAATGAAAGATAAAGAGTAAGAAGCACATAACCACAACACGAGTATTTATAGTGGTTCGACAACAAGGACACCTTCCTTGCCCTACTCCACTCCCCGAGTCACCTACTCGAGAATTCGTAATCACTACACGACACCAACTCCTTATGGCGGAGAAGCCTTCACAACGTCGCCTACTATTTTTCCGGTACTAGGCTAACCACCGGGTTCTTTCACAAGTGAGAACCACACCTTATAACAACGTCGCCTACCCTTTATCCATACAATACTAAGCTGGTACCCGAGTTTCATTACAATTGAGGAACTACTACCCGAAACTACACAACACCTAACCCCAAAGGAGACCAACTCCTTATTACAAAACCATCAAGGATATCAATATCCTTGGATACAACCTATCTCTATTTGTATATCGATGCACCTCATCGAGTATACAACCTTGGCATCCTTCACTAATGCCACTTGACTTGACCTCTAGGCATCTTTCACTAATGCCCTTGACACGGACGCTTAGCACCTTTCACTAATGCCTTCGTCTTGACTCCTTTAGCATTCTTCACTAATGCTTTTGACACGGACGTTAAGCACCTTTCACTAATGCTTTCATCTTGACTCTTTCGGCATCCTTCGCTAATGCCTTGGACACAACACTTCTATTGAGGAAGAAAGAAGTATCAATTAAGACAACACTTCTACAAGATGCAATGCATCTAGTCCATGGATCATGGATTAAAACCATGGGTCATGGATAATATCCATATATGACATAAGCATGATGTCATGAAATTGGTTATGGGTCATGCTTCATGGGTATGGGTCATGGACTTTGGGTTATACCCAACTACATTCAATGTATTTGGTCAATGGGTTAAATACTTAAGTTTCTACCCATTTATATTACCAATTATACTACATACTAATTATGTATATATTTACCCAATATGTAAACACTAGTTTTTGTACATATGTATTACTAAATCATAAAATCACTTATACTTGTTTTAGTGTTTTATGTGAAAACGTAAGTGTGTTAGAGAACTATTGGCTCAAAAAATTTACGTATTTTATTTGTTTCGTTAAAATGATTTTACATTTGTTATCGACAAAACATTAGAAAATCGTAAAATATAAATAAACGTTTTTACGGCTTATTTGTATTAACACGGCCTGTCGAGAACGTCGCGCAAAGTTCTGTCTAGCTCTTCGAAACACCTTTTTTCATTCATTAGCTCTTCATCCCATATAACCAATTCTGTACGTGTTAGCAGTTCGCCTAGCCGTGTGTTTTTCTTTATTGTACAGACTGACTCATCGGTTAGGTTCAATGGAATTTTAAATCTTGAGTGCGCACTCTACCCCGAAGGCAATAATAATGAGGTGACGCCAGAAGAACCAACTGCTAAGACTATTCTTCCCTTGGCTCTAAGCGTCATGATAACGGCCTTCCATAAGAATGTTTTTCCTGTACCTCCATGCCCGTACACGAACATTAGTTCTTGCCTGTGGTTGCGAATAGCATCTACAATTGTGTCAAACACACGACGTTGTTCTCGATTGAGTTGGGGGATTAACCTTATACTTTCTGCTGCCATTTCATCCCTGTTATAACATGTCTCTTCCATGACTGTTCGATTGCTAAATAAATCTAGCAAACCCGAGGGTGGATCTGGTAAGCCAAAATCTTGCAGTGACTTTCCATGAATCGCTAAAAGCGCATGCAGCACAATAAAACACCACCTTCTAGTTCTCGGTCATTAGCAAACAAAGGTCAAAGATGCAATAGTTCAGATAATATGTGTGGGACGTCATCAGACATTTGCCTCCAAAACATCTGCCAAAGATTTCTCGGGCTCGTAATATCTGTAAACAATGAATCTGCGGCAATAACGCGAATCGCGTAAATGGGGCGGTTGCACAGCTTTCTTGCATAGCCGTAACCCATTCCTGGTCATTCTGTAGTAGACCCATCGCCTCACAGGCTTGTCTGCTTGTACTGTACGTAATCCCATCGACAGTTCGGATGCTCGCAAATGACGTGCATCCTTTCTGGTGCCATAGCAACATACGCTGATAAAATAGGTCCCCCGCAGTCGGGTGCACGTAAGTCAAGCGGCCAATGGATGGTTTATTGAGGGTACGCCTAGGAGACCATGTTTCGTCCCCTTTACACCAAACAAACTTTGATGGAAATTTTAAGTACGTGAGATGTCTACCTGATGGCATCGACTCATTGTATGCCAACCACTCAGTAAGACTTGTCTTACGCTCATTCGGGTTATCAAGCATCGAACCATTTGCCTTGCCTAAAAGGACACATGCTGCATGTTTTCTAAATGAACGGCTAAAATTTGAACAGCTGGTTGTCGAGCATGGATGTCAAAACCAAAATTTCTCCAAAGAAGCCTCATGAGGACCAATGAAATGCGCATCAACAAAATTTCTAATTTCGTCTATTTGCACGCTTGCAGTGTTACCTGGTGTTGAAGCGTTAATGAATCCTTGCGGTGCCTGCCCAATCTGCCTACTAGCCCGAGCTATAATCCTGTCCGTTCCCTTTGAGATATACATGAATAAGTACTTTATGAGCATCGTCCAACCACAATACTCTACGTCTATGTGTGCATAAATAGCCAAACACAACCGCCGACTATAAGGAACTACATATGCATTGTCTAACCTAATGCCGTTCCTCACTGCATCAATCTGTATATCTTTGTGCCTGTAATGCACATACCCAGCTTTATCTATAAATGTGACGTCACAGTATTCTTTTGGGAAACACTTCTTACACTCCGTCCTTTTTTGCATACACACAGCGTTTGGAAAAGCAGCTCCACATGGGTCGTGAATCATAAAATCTGATATGACCCTGAACCCCTCTGGATCACCATATTGATCGGGTAACTCTGCGCTTATGTACCTGTCTACATCTTGCGGCTGGATGGTTTTAGCGCGTCTTAACGGCCACAACAGGATGTGGCAGTATGGTAATCCCCGTTTTTGGAATTCAACGGTATACAAAGACTAAAAAAAGGGTATCGCAGTCAGAGAACTGAATAAAAACAATAGTTAGGAAAATGGAAAAGCAACTGGTGAATGAGTTTCCTAAAGTGTTTAACCTGCATTTAAAGCTCCAAGAGGTCGAGAATCATGGAGGAATTTTATCAGCAAATGTATCTTGCGCTAAAGATGCGGTCTACAACATCCGGCCTATCGGCTGCACTTAGATGTGGAAACGCCATCATGTAATCCTGTATTTCTGGCCACTTTGTATTACACGTAAAAGTAACAAAAAACGTCGGGTTGCCATTAACTCTGCAAATTGCTAAAGCATCTAGATAGTGGCTATACATGTACCTAGGCCCTCCAGTGAACGACGACGGCAAGATAATTCGTGACCCCACATCTGAACCGTCAACATCTCCCCTTGCTACCACATCATACAATCCAGAAAGATAATCGCCCCGTATATTTCACTGATTTCTCCAAGACAAAGTACATTATGTCCTGCTCTATGCTACAATAGGCTGTGACTACATATTGTTGGAACAACCGGCCGCCTCTACTTAGCAAATTATAGTAACCCTGCCTATCGTGCAGCTGGTAGTAGTAAAAAGCTTTCAAAGACATCCTTTTCCCCCGCCGTGTAGGCTTTTCAATATTCCGATACCAAAGGTCCAAATGGTAACCGTGCTCACCAAAGAGAAAAAGTAGTGGAAACTGAGTTGCCATGTATGTGGCGTGTAGTTTGTTTATCCTCTGCGCCTCTCCTGAATGAGCCTCCAATATCATATCAAAATCACTTTTCGTTTCTTCTGTATCGTCAAACACCAGAGCACCAATTGCATCCGAAGTTGATAGCTCATACTGTGATGCCCTACCTTTGCTGAAAAGCTGAACCTTGAAAGGCGGAACATCATGCTCTTGCAATTTGTCTCTCGCAGTTCTAAAACGCTACACTAAGGCGTTGTTTTGATCGAGGAATGTAATCAGTGCCAGCACAATTTCTAGTCTCAAAAGGTTTAACCGGCTTTCTATAAAAGGAGCAAGCCTATTTTGAACCTCGTGTTGAGTGTCATAAATGTATAGTTGAAGAAATCGTGGACGCGTTTGAGGCTCCGGGCATAGCCTACCTATGCGATGGTATATTTGACCGGATACCTTAAAACGTATGGACCTCTACCAAGGTTAACCGATTTGTCAACATTTGCGCCCAAGGAAGTCATCGCAAACATTTGATTGTAAGCACGTATGTTCTCCAAAAAATGACTGTTAGAAAACAATTCTAGTACGATTGTCGGGTATTCTCTAACGGTGTGTAGCTTAACCCTCCCTTCCAAACAGCAAGTATTGTAAATCGGACCAGTTACATTAGTGGAATATGACAATTTCTCCTCGTCCCAGAAGACTACTCTACAATGACGGCATACGCGATTGCACGGGCCAAATCGTTTATAGTCGTTGGGGGGCCCTGTTAACAAATGGTAGCGTTATCCAACAGGCTTGCTATGAATAATTACGGCGGTATGGTAACTGTTACCAAAAAAACTAAACCAAATACCGTACCTGTTCTAATTGAACCGTGGCCGGGTACGTGGTATTGCGAGTCTCGTATCCGGCTTGTAGACGCAGCGTTTTTACTACGGGTTGCAGAATTATGGGTTCTCCTATAAGAAATTGCATGGGCTCTGATAGTATTTGATTGAGTGTTTTCCATAGTCTCCAAACAAACATCTGAACCAACAGGCGTCGCCTCTGAGACTGCAACAAAATTTACAACAAACACTAGTCAAGAAAAGCATATAAATAAAGCAAAACATGAGTAGGAATAACACCAAAAAAGCCAACATGCAGACGCAAAACCCTGACACACTGTTGTGCCGGCAGCATGCACTAAAGATGGCAAGTTTAGACACGTAGGTATATGACATATAGCATCGGGGTCAGCAGCCACAGGATCTGTAGAAGCTGAATTAGCGGATTGAAAAGCGCCTACCGTTGTTAATCGTCTCCTTTTAGAAGCTCGGTTCGCTGACCCTCGTGTACCATCAGCATCACCCTCGGTGGCTATGCCATCATGACTGGAAGTAGAACCTTGAGCACCACCAACATACACCGTTGTGGGCGTGCTTAAAATATTATGTCCAACATCCTTTCCACACACACTATCTCTAGGTAAATTTTCCTGCGAATATTGTGAAGAACTCAAGAGGTATGACGGCACATAAAATGCGTCCCCAGAAGTGAAATCCAAGGTAACCGGAGAACTGGTGAAACCTATTGCAGCAGATATAATGCATAAATAGTTACTACTTTAACAGTCAATGACACAACCACTAACGGTTGAAAATAACCAACAATACCATCAAACAGATTGTTACCCATGGAACACCGAAAAGGAGAACCACCATGGCTGTTTAAGCACACCGATGTTGTTTCCATGTTAGTGAAACCTGCCGCCTTCTGAAATGCTGCCGAAGCCACATTGCCTAAGTAGAAAATTTGTTTAGCGAACGCAGAAAAAAAAGGGCAATAAAAGGTTAGCGTATGGTTGTCTAGCACGATGTACCTGTGAAATTCAACATTAGCCGTCGCCTCTTGGAAACTCTACTAAAAGGTTGCAAACGATCATCATAACGCCTCTTACTACCCCTCTAACCGCAAAAGATTCTTGCTCGGTAAAGCCTGTAAGCCATGAACAACAATCCATACTCCTAGGATCCGCATTTTCTTCACCAATCTCAGCTACATGTGAACCAATAGAAGAATTGCAAGGATGCGTAACATCTCCATGTCCCTCATAAAACGCTACTCCCAACTCAAAATCCAAGTTCACCGGAAAGCATGTGTCACCAGTAATAAGATATGCAGCAAGATCAGAAGTTGTGCAAGAAGGGAAAAAATATAAACATAAGACAACATAAACGTGGCGCTACGAAGTCACGCAAGCCCATACCTTCATACCGCTGAGGCATATGTTGAGCCAAAGAAAATACCGAACGACTAAAGGTCGTGGTTGCTGGTTCCACAGCCTTTGAACCCCCGCGGTCCTCGTCAATATTCAAAATAGCGCTATTCAAGACGGTAGAATCCGTCGCTAAATCAGTTTTGGGGTCTTTCCGAACCACCAAAGAGCCCAAGCTCAGATTATAACCTTCACCAACCTTCCTCTTCAAACCAAATTTCTCTATATAACGCGTAACAACAGGCAGTGGCGCATAATCTGAACCACTTGCAAAAGTGTCTCCGCGTTCTAAGTCATCAAACCCAAGCAACCCCACAGAGGCGCCGCCCACTGTACCACACTCGTCGCTTACATTCTCACATGGCCTAATACCAATAACTGAAACTTGTTGTTGAACACCTTTGTTGGTCTCAGCAGAAGAGTATGACTCTAATATGTTAGCATCTAACCCCCTAACGCTATCATTCACTTGTACAATTTCAGAACACCTCTCATCAGCATCTACCTTCTTGCGCGCCCTACTTTTAGTTCTCATAATAACCACCTTTATACAGCTGGTTAAAAGAGCAACCCTAATGAACACAGATACGTACGAACAAAAGGGACACAAAACATTTCGCACAATATCCGCCATTGCATAAAACCAATGCAACAAAAGAAACTAACAAAACACCCTTACCACCTTAACTAACCAACGTAATTAACCCCTACACATCCAAAATGAACATAAAGTTTCTAAAACTGCACACAAAACACTGAAACATGCATTCAACCTATCTAAACGACCAACAAAATGCATGCAAACACACAAAAAGCAATAAAACAAACCGTAAATCCAGAATTTAACTATCCAGAAAAGCTAGCATGGAAAAAAAAGACATGCAAGTTAAATAAACACAACATAAACGTTTGCATACTACACACCAACATCCAGATCAGTTAGACCACATTGAAAGCAAGGTATGGCAAAAACATTATACAGAAAACCGACAGCAAAAGTAACAGCAGCACAACCATACGCCAAAACCCTAAAAAAATATGAGATCTGCACCACCTACCAACTTTCCTCCTGTGTGAAGAAACGTAGCAAAAATTCTGGAATGAAACTGAAAAGTCCCACTTATATTTTGTAGGTAGAGAGCAACGCGCCGCTGATATACTGTGGGTACGCCCAAAAGGTCAATGACACGCAAACACAGGCCCAAAAGCAAACGGCCCAAATAAGAAACGCACCGACCATTCGTTTGCACAAAGTATATCTTAGGCACCGACCATGACTTAGAAAGTTTATAAAATTCCACCGTCGTTGCTCTTTAGTATAGTTATATAATATTTTCTTTTTTCTTGAACATATAAATAAAAAATAAACCTCAACAAAGTTAATTTTTTTACAAAACCTTGGTGACAAGTATAAGAATAAACTACTAACTCAATGATGAACTAATCCAAGGCGATTACTCATAGACTTGAATAAAAATATAGAATGTTGGGCATGACGTTGAGAATCCATTGATGCATCAACTGTTGGTTACCAAAAGTATTGCCCGAACATGGATTTATTGAATTCTAAGCCATGCTTGCTAAGAACTACAACTAATCCATGCTTAAAATTGCCTGAAAATGTAAATAAATGCCCACTCGAAATTCTAAAAATGGAACAAGGTAAGTCGTAGCGGGCTTAGTGAAAGCAGGAAACGTTTAGCTGGTACTGTATCTTTTTCCTCTTAGACTTGTCACTTTGAAAGAAATGAAAATGAAACTTGTTTTGACAAACACTCCTCAAGACCCATGACGCTATGCTCATGGTCTCGTTTCTTGGTTTTCGTAATTAATCACGTCCTGTATTGGCTGCCGATTACAACTGGCCAAACATGTTTTATGCGGTGCTCAACTTACTCTTTTTGGCCTTACCGGCATTGTCACTTTTGTTAATATAAATTTTCTATAAAAGATGTAAACAGAAACGGAATAACAGATTAACAATTGATTTTGAATGAATGATTGCATAATGTCGTCTTTAACAAATACTCCGTAACTAAAAGATATCAGATTGCACTAAAAATACACCTTTGATAAATGAGTATTATTGTGCTGATATATTTTGTCATAGACTCTGTAAAGATGGAATCCATTGTAAAAATTAAAAACCATGCATCCATGCTTATAAGCAATTGTAGCTATTATTGTTGTTCTTTTGTTACATTCGGTCAATGTAAGTTTGTGTGTATTAAATGAATATAATATTTGGTACATGATAAATATATATATGATACAATATGGGCCTAAACACATAACAAGCCTAAGCCTTATACTAATCGACTAACACTCCCCGCAGTTTGAGCGATAGGAGACCGAACACTCAAGCTGTCACGAAACTCAGCAAACAAGACAGAAGGTAAACTCTTGGTAAAAATATCATCATATTGAAACCGAGAAGGAACATGCAGAACTCGAACTTGACCAGTAGCAACCAAATCACGAACAAAATGAATACCAATCTCAATGTGCTTTGTGCGCTGATGCTGAACAGGATTAGAGGACAAGTACACTGCACTCACATTATCACAATAAACAATAGTAGCAGAGGACAACGGTGTATGAAGCTCACGTAGTAAATTCCGAAGCCAACATGTCTCAGATACAGCATTGGCAACACCACGATACTAAGCCTCAGCACTGGAACGAGAAATCGTTGGCTGACGTTTAGAGGACCATGAAAGTAAGTTGTTGTCAAGAAAAACACAATAACCCGATGTAGACCGGCGAGTGGTAGGGCAACCATCTGAATAAGTAACCAAGGAATCAGTAGTAGAAGAAAATAACTGTAAACCATAAGCCAAAGTCCCTTGAACATACCGTAAAATCCGCTTGAGAGCAGTAAAATGAGGCTCGCGAGGATCATGCATATATAGACAAACCTGCTGCACAGCATAAGTAATATCGGGTCTAGTGAAAGTGAGATACTGAAGAGAACCTGCAAGACTCCGATATAACTTAGGATCAGAAACCGGATCACCATCATCACCCAACTTAGACTCAACGTCAACAGGAGTCCGAGAAGGGTTACAACCAATTAACCATATGTGCACGCTCCAAAATCTCCATAGCATACTTACGCTGTGACAAAAACATCCCAGAAGAGTCACGCGTAACTGACACACCCAAAAAATATAATGTTTGGTACATGATAAATATATATAGGATAAAATATGGGCCTAAACACATAACAGGCCTAAGCCTTATACTAATCGACTAACAGTCACAAATCTACATTAAATGTGAAAAAATTTAACCACCTTGTCTACCCTTTCAAGCATGTAAGTTAGCAACTTATGAAGAATAAAAACAAACAAAAAGTGTATACATGCCCAAATATTGTAATGACATAACTAGTTATAAAGCCCGTGCACGCACGGGGTTTTAACATAATATTGTTGAATAACAAAAACGAAATATTTTTTGTAAGATATATGATTTTGTCTAATGTTTGGATATACTAATTATGTTTAATTATATTTTGTGAAAATAATGCCTAAACATATACTTTTCTGAAAGTTTATTAGTGTTGTCAAAGGTGTCTTGCTTCTTGTTGATGATAATGTATAAGTTGCACATTTAAAGGATATCAGGAAAAGATTGTATGAAAACTTGATTTATTATCTTTTAACGGTTATAATGTTGAATGTGACAAACTTTTTGCGATTTATTCTTATTGAATACGCTAAAAATATGATATCCATTTGGTTACTTATCACGTGTATTAATAATAAATTAGTAAGTCACGTGCGGGATTTACATAACTATTAAATTTTATTTAAAATTTTAGTTTAACATAGGGACTTATAATTTTAACCGTATTTAATCTTTTAAACTCACATGCACACCAAGTTATTTCACGTGTTTTGTGAAAATAATAACACTTAAGCAAATTTTGACAATTCTTAGTCTATATCAAACACCATCAAAGTGATTAATTACTCAAAAGTTCTTGCGATTACTTATATGAGTACTATTCATGTGTAAACAGGTAGATTAGATTACTCAAAACTTCTTGGAATTACTTATATAAGTACTATTCATGAGTAAACACAATAGCAGGTTGCTACTTGCTACCTACTTATTTCTTAATATATATCTTTTCATATATACAATATATTTACATCCATCTTTCCTTGCATTTCTGTTGAAGCTTGAAACAACTACTCCAAGTTCCTCCCAAGACAAATACGCTCCACTTTTTCTTTTTTTTTTTTTTTTTTTTTTTTTTTTTTTTTTTTGCCACAAAAGACTCGGAATCAACCATCTCGCTGCCCCATTTTGATAGTCCCCTGGTAACGAACATTCAATCTTTTTAGTTCTTTATCTAAGATAAATCATTGGACACTCCATCTCACCAAATTTCTCCAATGTTAAAGCATATAACGAACTTTTGAATTTTCAATAGTTTTAAAAGATTGATCAACTTGAACTTGTATAACTATTTTCTGTAAAACGATTTTAAGGGTTAATACGTACGTGCTGCAAGTTTATTTATGTTGTGAACATTACGTTGTTTTATATATATATATATAATATATATATATATTATATATATATATATATTATATATATATATATATTATATAATATATATATATATATAATATATATATAATATAATATATATATATATATATATATGAAAATTACTTATTGTCAAGTTTATCCTTTACATCCCATAAAAGTATATACTGAAGTTTGATGGAAATATTTCTCTAAACAATCTTTCTCATTTTCATAACTATCTCAAAGAAATGAAAAATGACTCAGAGTGGCTATTTCACTCCAAACATGTAATCCCTAAGTCCTTAACTCCCGCCAAAGCTACTTAATATGTCTTCATTTTAAGAAGTAAGATGAAAGTTGCAACATTTATTCCTTGGCATGTTTTAAGGTTGCGGATAACACTATAAAATTTGGTAATTCTCTTTAATGGTCTGTGATAAAATTTAGGGGTAGCAATTTGTGACACGATACGGAACATGACCCGAGACCGGCACAAAAAAATAAACAGCTTAGTTAAGGCTAACCAGGTTAGGGTTGAAAATGGGTCGACACAACCTCCCGATTTAATAAATAGGTTAGGTTTTGGTTGACATTCTCAACCTGTTAACAACTCGACAACCCGTTTAAAAATACAATTCTAAAATCGAATAATACCTGATCAGAAGCATGTTGAATAGTGACCCCCAACAGAAGACTGTCTAATTCAGACGATGACAACGGTTGTAGTGACGGCGGAGCAGCGGTACAGGTGGTGGTAACATCTGTTAAATCATCAGAAAATCTTAATATTAGCCCAACTGGTGAGTTCTTTCAGAAGGCTCAAAATGATCGGGCCAATGGTGCATTTAATACTTCGGGATCACAATTCATTAGCCCAACTGGTGAGTACTTTGAGAAGGCTCAAAATGGTCGGGCTACTGGTGCATTTAATCATTCATTGCTTGAGGGAAAAAGAAATGGAAGAGATTGGTTGTCCAATATGCGTGAAACACGTAATGTTCATATTGTCATTTTTTATAATCTATGTCTCACATGTTGTTTATATGATTGGAGTCGTATTTTAGCATCCAAAAGTAATAGAATATGCTTAAGCTTTTGGTAAACATATGGTTTAAAATTGCGCGCATCGTTGCGCTCGCATCGCGCATCAGAGTGATGCGTTTGAAAAAACGCAATGCAAAACCTTATGCAAGGTTTTGTTCCAGGATGCGGCCTGATGCGAACGCATCGCGTCGTAATAGTGTATTGCTCGCATCGGACGCGATGGACGCATCACTTCGCAACAATTTTAATTTTGAGTAGAATAGACTTTTATAGTTTAAGTTGACTTTTTGTTTCTGGTCAAACCATTAAGTTGACATGTTTGATGTTATAACATTAAGTAGTATCATTATACACGTGACTTATTCCATATTTAATCATTTGCTTGTCGAGTAATTTATGTAGAAATATTATATATTTTTTATTTATTACCTAGCGCCGCGCGTCCGTGATGCGCTCGCAACCGCATCACGCATCGGTGTTTTGGACCTCGAGCGCAATGGATCGCCGCACGCAATTTAAAACCAATGAGTAAGATTATGGACAGTTCTACATCGTATGTTGGTTTATAAAGAAATCTTCTTTTTGGATGTTCTTATTTTAACTACAAAATGTTGTTATTGGTCAATTATTAACCTGACTTTCATATTTCTGCATTGTGTTATAAAAAGCGAGTAACTTTATAGTGCATGGTCAAAACGGGCCTGGTTGCGCAGCCATCAATTTTTTGTCCATGCTGTAAGCATTTAAACGCACCTACGACGACTTTCAACACGCATGACATGTTCCTTTTTAGCTAATGTTTTTTTACGCAACCCAAAACGGCCCATTCTTAGAATTATATGAGTAATAAAAAAAGCTGCAAAATTCCATTTGTTTTTCTATGTTTGTATTAAATTAAATGATAAACTCACTCTCTTAACAGGTAACAGTAGAAGCAACATGAACTTCACGCCAGGAACTTATACCGATCAATCCCGTTTTAACCAAACTCCTTTACCCTATGCCCCTTTGCGTACAAATGCTTCATACCCATACATGAATGCTACAGATTTGGAAAATTATTGGGGAAAGCCAAACGGTAGTTTCACAAATAAGGTTGCGCATAACACATTAAAAATTTGGTAATTCTCTTTTAATGGTCCATGATAAAATTTAGGGGTAGCCATTTTAACTGATAAAATTTGGTAACCATATGCTTCATCATTAATAGGTGGGTGGCTGATTCAATTTGTGACACGACACGTAACATGACCCGAGACAGGCACAAAAAAATAAACCGCTTAGAGTTAAGGTTAAGCAGGTTTGGGTTAAAAATGGATCGACACAACCACCCCATTTAATAAATAGGTTAGGTTTGGGTTGACATTCTCAACCCGTTAACAACTCGCCAACCCGTTTAACAATACAATTCTAAAATCGAATAATACCTGATCAGAAGCATGTTGAATAGTGAGCCCAGTGAGCCCCAACAGAAGACGGTCTAATTCAGACGATGCAATGGTGGTAGTGATGGCGGAGCAGCTCCATAGTTTGTGGCAGCACCTGTTAAATCATCAGAAAATCTTAATATTGATCAAATGCAGTTTTATAAACTAAGTCAAGTTTCTGTTGGAAATCTACAAACATTCAAGGGGGTTATTCTTGTTGAGATTGGGGCAATTCTATATGCACTTAAAACAAACATCATAATTTCATATTTCCCCGGCACATGCTTTAAAAGAGAGATCCGTTAGCCTATAATAATTGAAGCTCATTAAAAAACAAAAAACAAAAGGATTAAAAGGATAACTATGCGGTAAGATCAACGTTATTAGAAATTGAAAACAAAAGTGCCTAAGTGGTGGTGCTACATGAAAAACACAAACGTTGAGCTAGAATTATAGATTAATGTGGCCACAAATTGTAGAAAGAAAATCAAATTAGAAAGAACATTCTCAATAAAGCTTCTCATCTATTATAAGCTATGTAGTTTTAGGAGTGAAGAAAGTAATTACACTAATATTCTATAAAATTTGATAGAATTTAACTGTTGGACAGCACAACCATAACAGATAGAACCTATGACTCATTAGAAAAACTGTATGCTGACTCAGACCTGTATTAAATAGTTACCCAAATTGACCCATTATCCAGCATGCGTCAAACAATATAATGATTAGTACACCCCTAAAATAACTATACAAAAAAGAGGTTCAAAATCATGTGTTGGTTTGTTATTAGTATGCACCAGTACAAAATATAACTATAACTTATTCTGTTGTATACCTGATGATGCCGTTGCCTTGTCTTTTTCTAATTCCAATTATAGTTATAAAGATAAATATTAAGCAATTGAAACAAATAAGTCATTGAGATGTTTATTAAATAAAAGAAAATAAGCAATCGAGTAAATAAACATACCTGTGGGAAAGTTTTTTGGATGAACATGCCTGTGAAGGAAGTACCAACGGTTAATAAGATCGATCCATAGGGGTTTTTAGTTTTGCTGATTTAGACTTCTACGAAGGAATAACATGTTTATGTTGATTATGAAGCGGTGACTATTAATGTAGGGGGTTGTGGTGGTTGCTTAGGTTATAGAGAGACCGGTGTGATGGAGAGGCCATATTTTTCTTTTACAATGCATAAGAAGAAACCGTCTTTGTTTACAATAATTTACTTTTGGTCCAAAACTATTAAATATGAGCCACCAAGTACTTGCGTATTATATGTGGTTTGTTGTGTTTAATTTGATAAACGCTTTTTTTTTTAACTTTTGGTCAAATAAGGAAATAATTAGCTTTTAATAGAGTAAATTATTTTTCAAAATTCAGGGAAAAAATTCAATTTAAAAAAAAATATTATCAAATAAAGTATGAATTGGTTTTTTTAAAATGAAAAATTCTCACTAGAAATTTTGTTTTATTATATAAATAAATAAAAGATGTGAGCATGTGATACGTATTTTATAAAATTTCAAAATAATCGTATAGATATATTAGATTCTCATATATTGTAAAAACATGTAACTTAATTGTTACCGAACAATTATGCAATAAAAGTTGAGAATTTTTTAATCTAAAACCAATATCACGACCTACATTGAAACATGATAACAAACAAACAAAAAGTGTAATACTCCGTAACTTCAGTTTATATTACACTGTTTGAACCAAGCACGTGTCAAGATCGCGATCCCGCGTGGGATCGTTTTTGTCTTTGCAAGATCGAGATCGTAGGATCGGATCGCGATCCTGCGATCCTATCAATTTGTCATAGTTTGTAATCAAATGATAAACGAGTCAAGCTGTTTTACATTTCTACTCGACGTCAAAGATAAATTCATATAATATCCTCTTAAAAATGACAAAGTTCAAATTTCAAACACCAAAATAATAGTATCACAAAAAAAATCAAGTTTCAAGGAAACAAACGTTTCATTAGTGGCATTTCAAAACATACACTTTGATTAGTTTAATCACAATGAAGTAAACTAAATCGAATTATTGAACACCTTTAGACTATAATATATTTAGAAAAGTAGAAAACTAGTCTATTTAGAAAATGAAATAATAGTTGTTTACCTATTAGACATTAGTAAATCACATGTTTGTTTTTTTTTGCCTAAGCAAGTGAGATGGACTTAAAAAAAAAAAGTGAACTCGGATCGCGTGTCGATCTTACGATCTTATGTGCGATCCTACGATCTTACTTACGATCCTACTACATATGCGATCCTACCACGATCCTACACGATTTTAGCTAGTAAACACGTAAACTCGTACGATCCTACGAGTTTACACGCGATCTTGACAGCCTTGGTTTGAACGTTATCTTTTAAGACTAGTAGCAAGGATGAAGACGCATGCTATTTCTATGTACAGGGATGGAGCCAAGAACAAACATGATCGGGTGCACAAATTTTTTTTAACCATAATATAATTGAGTTTAAGATGCTAACTAAATAAGACTAAAAACACATGTCAATGGACCAGGGTCATTTAAGATACATTTAAGAAAAATCGATGTTTTTTTTTTTTAAATTAACACTAGATCGAAAAAATTCATTGGTGTCACGGGCACCCATGGGACCCACACCCCCCCCCCCCCCCCCCCCCCGCTCCGTCCCTGTCTATGTAGAACCCGAAGACATGTCGTGTCTTATTAGCCTCATCTCATATGATGTGTCTTAAGTGTTTATTTACCTCACAAAATTGTTGATCAGTCGATCTCCATAAAGTATATCATAAAAGTTTCTTTTTCTTGCTGCTTGCTTGCTTGCTTTATCTACCCCACATCCATGCATGTGTGAAACCTCATGTCTATTAGACGGTATATATTAGGTATTTGGCCCAAGCCTGGTTGTGAGCTTTGTCCGTTATGGTTTTATGATACGTACTCTAAAAGTATTTGACGATTTATGAAGTTTAGCCTACGGGAAACAATGCCAGTTTACATGGTATCGGTGCTCTAGGCCTGATCTTTGGATCTTGTCGGTCACCTTGAGCCACCCCGTCAATCCCTAGCTGCCGCTGTTTATCCGTACTAAAAAAACGCAACCACTATTTTGGCTATAACTCTCAAACCGCAAAGAGTTAGTTGACATTGTTAGCGGTCGTGGACTCGTAATTAAATTTAGAAGAAAAGCTTACTAGAATCGCCGCCTCCACCGATCGGGCGTGTCGTCAAACGCTGTTATAAGTTTCGACAATCGTCGTAAAGAAAGAGTTCATTTTTTAAGATTACGTTTGTCCGGTCGCTGCGACAAGCTAAAGGGAACACCCGGTCACCTTGAGCCGCCGCCTCAATGCCACCCCGTCAATCCCTAGTTGCCGCCGTTTATCCGTACTAAAAAAACGCAACCACTATTTTGGCTATAACTCTCAAACCGCTAAGAGTTAGTTGACGTCGTTAGCGGCCGTGGACTCGTAATTAAATTTAGAAGAAAAGCTTACTGGAATCGCCGCCTCCACCGATCGGGCGTGTCGTCAAACGCTGTTATAAGTTTCGACAATTGTCGTCAAGAAATAGTTCATTTTTTAAGATTACGTTTGTCCGGTCGCTGCGACAAGCTAAAGGGAACACCCGGTCACCTTGAGCCGCCGCCTCAATGCCACCCCGTCAATCCCTAGCTGCCGCTGTTATCCCGTACTAAAAAAACGCAACCACTATTTTGGCTATAACTCTCAAACCGCTAAGAGTTAGTTGACGTCGTTAGCGGCCGTGGACTCGTAATTAAATTTAGAAGAAAAGATTACTGGAATCGCCGCCTCCACCGATCGGGCGTGTCGTCAAACGTTGTTATAAGTTTCGACAATCGTCGTAAAGAAATAGTTCATTTTTTTAAGATTACGTTTGTCCGGTCGCTGCGACAAGCTAAAGGGAACAGCCCCCCCCCCCCCCCCCCTGGCACTACACCTTGTCGGGCCCCCTACACACAAAAGAAGAAATACCAACAACATAGATCCTTTACAATGTCTATTTTAGTGTTAAACCTTTTCTTATGTTATCTTGTGAATGCAAGTCTATCAGTCTCTCACAAAATGTACCTACCTCCTTTTTCTCATCCAAATGCACGGCAAGGGTAAGAATCAAGAAGCACACAATCCCTTTTTGGTTGGAATGATACTATTGAGGTAGAAATTAGATTTAGACCATACTAAGATTAATTCTATATAAACTCATGTAATACCAAGTATTCCACTCACCAAAAATCAAACACAAACATATTCTTTCTTTCTCTTTTGTGCTCAGCCGAAAACCACAAGGGACAAGGGTGATAAGGTCTTGGTTCACAGCTTATTGGTTAAAGGTTTTTAAGCTAGGGTTTTTGGTGCTTGCTTTTTGGTCTTAGTTAAGTTTACTTGGTTTCTTTGGCACTAATCACACATCATTATCAAGAAAGCATCTAAACACACTTACATACTTTTATTTACACTTATATAGCCTGCCATGTTAATAAATATCACCTATACATACTTGTTAGTGTTGAAAACTTAAGATAAAGTTAAGTTGATAAACAAGTTTATGCCTACAAAATTTACAGTTGTGCACATCCATATAAAAACCCATCTTAAACATTTTTCTGGACCATGCCAATTTTTACACACTTATATATATGTATTAGGTAGTTCACCATAAAATATCATAATTTTTAAATTGATTTACTATTTTTAATAAATGATATGCTATCGTTAGTCAAAACTAATAAGATTCTGAGTATTAGATTTCATTCAGGTAAAAATAGCCTCTTAAGGGTATTTTGGTAAATCGAGTTAGTTAAGACTTTTATATTCTAGAATCTAAATTAAAATCTGAGATTTGGATGGAGTCGTGACGATAAGTAACGAAGGAGATACGGCCCCTAGAATACAGGTCAAAGTATCTGATTTTTAACAGCTTTGATATACATGTGTTCTTTTGATTTTATAAAATAATTGGTTAAGAACTAAGACGAATGGCTTACATTTTTGGAAAGTATACTCGAAAAATATGAACCTAGGCTTTTGAACAAAAATAGTTTCCTTAAAAATGAGTGAAAAATAGTCCAATTTAGACGGAAACTTTCTGAAAAAGTCCAACAGCAGGTCCAAAAATGTTTTTGTAGAAACCGATATCTAAAACTTATTTTCACGAACTGGGACTTTGAAATAATTAAAGTAGACATGTCCACCTACGTTTAAAGAGCTTAACAAAGAAAAACGGCCTTAAACGAATTAGATACGCTCAAATGAAGTCGGGTGTAACTTAATAAGAACATAACTTGTAACTAGAGTTTTAAGTGTTTAAAAACGCGAGTGACCACTTTCGGGCATGTTTACGTGGACTTTAGGCTTATATTCATTAAGAGTGGTAGTTGAACTTTTTACAGCCCTCGAGGCATACTTGACACTAGAATTTTAAACGACCCAAACCAATAAGACACGAAGAAGTTATGACCTTCTAAAGTTGAGAAAAACTCGTTTTTGGACACTTTTCAAAACTTAATATTAAAAGGTGAAACTTACATTTTACTATGTTTTTAGTCGTAAAACCTCACTACAAG
Source organism: Chrysanthemum makinoi (assembly GCA_910596185.1). NCBI lineage: Eukaryota > Viridiplantae > Streptophyta > Magnoliopsida > Asterales > Asteraceae > Chrysanthemum > Chrysanthemum makinoi. The sequence goes on along the minus strand of OU343220.1, from coordinate 274,174,845 downwards.
TATATAAGGGTGATAAAACTTTGTAAAACCCATACGCATTCATTACATGTTTCATTTTCCCTAAAACGGCTTATTATTCTAAGGCGCATTTAGGATTCTCGGTTGTTATTCTACGATATACTGTTCCAAATACTTTGATTACTGGAGGTGAGTTTCGTAGCCCCGTTTTACATGTTTATACTTATTTTGAAATACTCAGGGTGAGAATAGTGTGCTTATATTTACATACGGACACAAGTGTATAAAACATTTACTTATTGCCTAAGTTACCACAGTAGCCATAAGGTCCCCAGATATCATGAACCGTTAATTATTCGTAAGCGCGAATATTATGAATAGATCTATTTTTTTGACACCCCCCGTTCGGGTTGGTCGCGCCAACTGAGCAAACGGACGCATACAATTTGGAATACATTGGGTGTTTGGCAAACACCTACAGGGGAATTTATATATATTCAAATTGCATACAAATTACGTTGAGCTTCGGGGTCATGAGCTTATGGAAATTGTATTACTTTTTCTGTGACATTGTATTTGTTATAATGGTAATACACAATATTGTGGTTCGCACTTGACATTTACATTTACTTAAACTTATAAACTCACCAACATTATTGTTGACATTTTAGCATGTATTTCTCAGGTTGTTGATCGTTTTAGCTCGGTATTTGCTTTTAGAGTCACATCATGCGATCTCGTTATCATGGATTTTCCACTCGGACTTCATATCATTTGTTAATGTTTTCAAACATATTTCTATTTGATGTGAAATTTGAGTACTTGTTATGTTTAAACTAAGTCATGTTTTATTAAATCAAATGATAACTTTTAAACGACTCATATAGAGGTCGTTCTTTATACTCTTGTCTTTGTGCTATGAAAGTCATGTCTGGATTATCTTTTCGCTGCGACATTTTGGGGGTGTGTATCTCCTACCAAAAAAATCTCCATCGTGATATTTGGGGGGGGTGGGGGGTAAAAAGAAAGTTTTTGCTTACTTGTTTTTTCTTTGTTTGCATGTTTTGTTTTGGCTAGTATAGTTTAAAGATTTGTCTCCGCTTGCTGGGAGATTTCCAAAATAACAAATTATGTTGGGTTCAATGCTTTTGCTTTTGTTGCATGTTTATGCTTTTTCTGTTGTTGTTTGAAAATCTGTTTTCGCTTGCCGTCGAATGTTTTCATCAACAATTTATTATTTCTTTGTTCTATTAGTTATTTAAACAATTCAAGCTCTTACAATTTTGCCGCTCGAATTATGAAAGAGTATTAGATGATATATTAGTAAGCCCAAACCAGACTGTGAGTTTGGATCAATTAAGGTTTCATGCTATGTACTCTTAATATATAAACCTTGTCTAATAATAAAATATACCTACGGGGAATTATGATTTAACAGTTTTTGGAAAACTTGGTCGTGCAGATGATCGAGTTGTGAGAGGTTGTTTTATGTGCGTGTGTGATATCTTGGTTTTTGTGAGGTATAAATGTGTTTAATTGAGGCATTTTTTATGCTGATGTTAGTTGTATTATTAGACTAAATTGATGATAAAGTTAGTAGTGAAAAGAAAAAGTGACGTGAGATTAAAGCGACGATGATAAAGTTGGTTGCGGCGACTCTTTATTACCGCTAGCTAAATCATGGCGAAGAATATCTTATAAACTTTAACATATTAAAATTAAAAAATTAATTCTAGATCGATTCGAGAAACTTCAAAAAATTATAATCTTCAAAATAACTACTATAAAATATCAAATCATATTTCCAAAGTGTTTTTTTAAATTATCTTGTGGCTTGTGACAATCATTGCAGTGAAAGACACGAACCAAACAATTTAAGATGCGGTGCTTCCGCAACAAAAGACAAAATAAAATGGACAACACAACACAATTCATAGTTTCATACAACATAAATTTATAAGCTACGTATGAAGTCAAATACGTAATTGTGACAAATATCGCCTTCATACGATTATAACTAGTTAATTATATATCATATCAAGTTTTCGATCCTCCAATCGTAAGTTTCTGCTAGTCATTTCCTTCTATCATATCCATAGCTGTATTCATGTTCACAAGTTTTGCGTTAACCATAGTTTTCTTAATCCTATCTCGTCACTTAACTCGTGTTATCATAGATGATGTTGAAATCTTTAGGGGTATGACACTCCTCTTTTTCCTCCCATAACCCATTTCCCACAAAAACCGTTATCTCAAAATCATTAATAATCTGCCATTTTCTACCTATTTTCTTAACGAATTTCAATTCTGAGAACATCATGAGATTCTTCTAATCATTGCGCATACAATGGTTAGATTTGATTTGATTTTTGTTGAGTATTACGAAATCCCCCAATTTTGGTGATTTGGAGCCAAAACTCATTTGATCATTAGTGATAGTTTAGTGAAGTTTTTCGTGTTTAATTGATTGAATGTAGTATAATCATGTCAAATAAGAAAAAATCTCAAAAAAGGCAAGTTAAAGTTCCAACTAGGTATAGTGATCATGTTGTTGGTAATTTGAGCCAAAGGAGGAGTGATGTAGTAAATGATAAGGTTTCTGATAGAATTAGGGATGATAAATGTGGGGGGAAAAGTATGGATGATGGTATGGATAATGTACTGGAGAAAGAGAAGCAAACTAGTGAAGTTTTAGTTAATGAAGTGAACAGTGTTAATGAGCAAAATGAAAATAATGAGGGTGCTGATGGGGATCCAACTAACAGTGAATCTGGTGTTCTTAAGATGCCAAATGATGAAGATAAAGTGGATAAGAGTGCTAAGGATAGTAATTCAGTGGATGGAAGGACTGAGGGAATGCTTGGGAATAAGGATAGGAATAAGGATAGTGCTGGTTCAAACTCTGATCCTTTGACCCCCATTGTAAGTGTCAAAATACTTAATATGAATAGTGTGGGAAACAATGAAAGTAATCCCGTCAACATTAATGAAAATAGTGCTACTAAAACTCCTAATGTATCATATGCTTCAGTTGTAAGTAATAACGATGATCCAGATGATAATAAATTATGCTATAAACCAACTGTCATTAATGAGGATGTAAGTGATTTTGTGATATTTGCTGAGGAAATGGTATCCTTAGGTAGTCTAAAATGGAATCTAACTATCTGTGGGTATTTTGTTGGATGTAAGATGAACACATATGAGCTCAGTTACCATCTCTAAAGAATGTGGGGTAAATTTGGCTTAACTGAAGTGAAAGTAAATGCTAATGGAGAATGTTTCTTCAAATTTAGAAAGGAAGAGGGGATGAATGAAGTGTTGAGATTAGGTTCTTGGATAGTTAATAATAGACCATTAATTGTCCAAAAATAGGATCCAGTTTTGGGTATGGAAAAGGTTGAACAGACGAAAATTCCTATTTGGGCTAAACTTGTCAATGTTCCTTTAGAAGCATGGAGTAAAGAAGGTATCGGTGCAATTGCTAGCAGTCCAGGAACCCTTTTGATAATGGACAACATAACCACACAAATGTGCAAAACTAGAATTGGAAAGCTAGATTATGCTAGAGTGTTGGTTGAGTTTGATGTGAAAAAAGGATTTAAGGAGAATGTGGTTATTCAGTATAGAAGCAAAGAGAATGTAGTAAAAAGATCAAAAGCCGTAAAAGTTGAGTATGCGTGGAAACCTTAAATTTGTACTCATTGCTCTAAATTTGGGCATAACACTAAAGATTGTGATAAAAGACCTAAGTCTGATGCTGAAATAGAAGAAATAAAGAAAAAGGCTGAAGTGAAAAGCAGTAATGATGATGGATTTAAGGAAGTCAACAACAATAGAAGAGGAGGATTAAGAAGACAAATGGGTGAGAATAAGAACAAGGGTGATAATATTGCTGGTGTGGATGGGAATGGGAATGCTTGGAAGAGAAAAACTGTTAACACTGAGCCTAATAATAAAGCCGGAAAAGGTCCTACACAGAATTCTCAAAGAAATCCATGGGCACTTCAAAGCAAGGATTTCAATGAATTGAGAAAAACTGCCAACAAATATAATGTTCTAAGCTCCATGGAAATAGATGATAGGACATAAATTAACATGTTGAAAGATAGAACTATTGTGGACCAGTACTTGAATATGAAGCTCCAACCCTCTCTGCAAGTAAAAAAGAACTGGTCAAAGGACATGATTGAGTAATTCAATATTAAATGGGAAGAGGATAGAGCAAAGGATAGAGAAGACCAAACAGAACATGTAGAGGAGGTCATTGATCATGGAAAGGCTTCTAGTTCAGGATGGAAGGAGAATGAAGTGGATGGGGTGACACAGCTATTCTAAATTGATAGGTGCTTATTTTCCATTCTTTTATACATGGATTTTAATGTTGCAGCTTGGAATATTAGAAGTATGAATCAAGTAAACAAACAAAATGAAGTTAAAAAGCTCATTAGGGAAGAGAATCTTAGTGTTTGTGCTATGATTGAGACTCATGTGAAGCAAAACAAGTTGGATGTGGTGGCAAACAAAGTCTTTGGGGATTGGTAGTGGTGTTCTAATGTGAATCACAGCAAGAATAGTTGTAGAATTCTCATTGGTTGGGACAGTGATATTGTCAACCTAATGGTTCTGAGTATCTCGAGACAAACTGTTTTCTGTACCATTGAAGGTATTAACTCAAATTTCAAGTGTTTTTGCAGCTTCATCTATGCTGCAAGTAGTGGCAATGAAAGAAAACAATTATGGAGAGATCTTAAAGCTGCAAAGACTATTGTTGATGACAAACCATGGATGCTTTTGGGAAATTTCAATGTTACATTAAAGGTTGAAGAACACTCTTCTGGAAGCTCCTATGTTGATAATGATATGCAAGATTTGATTGACTGTGTCAATGAAGTTGAGATAGAAGATATATGCAGCTATCGTTTGTACTTTACATGGATTAAATCTCCTCTAAAGTCCAGTGCTAGTGTGATGAAGAAGCTTGATAGAATTATGGTTAATGAGGATTTCATGCTGTCATATAATGCTGCTCATGGTCAATTTAAACCATTTGTCACATCTGATCATAGTGCAGCAGTTATCACCATCCCAAAATGCATTCCCAAGAAAACTAGAGCTTTCAAAATTGCTAATTACATATGTGACAAACTAGAATTTGAAAAGGTGGTTCAAGATGGATGGAAAAAGATCTTTAATGGATGTAATATGTTCAAGGTTGTTATGAAGTTAAAAAGTTTGAAGAGACCTCTGAACAAGATTAGTTGGAAAAATGGTAACATCTTTGATAATGTGAATAAGTGTAGAGAAGAGTTAAAGCAAGCTCAAGTGATGATGGAAAGGAATCCCTATTGTTATATTACAAAAGCCAAGGAAGCAGATTGTTTGGTTAAGTACATGGATGCTGTTGCTGATGAAGAGAAACTGCTATTTCAACAAGCTAAAATCAGTTGGCTTCAGAATGGTGATAAGAATAGCAAATTCTTTCACAAAGTCATAAAAAGTAGAAAGAACAGAAATAGGATTCTGACCATTAATGATGAAGGGGGGAATATAGTGAAGGGTAATATGATTGCTAAGAAATTTGTTGAGCATTTTGAAAGATTTTTGGGAACTACTGATAGTGTTGTGCAGATAACTAATACTGACAGTCTGTTTGTTAATAAGTTAAATGAGGCTGATAATGAGGAAATGATTGCAGAGGTTAACAACTCAGAGATAAAAAATGCTATATTTGATATTGGCAATGAAAAAGCTCCTGGGCCAAATGGATTTTCAGCTGCTTTCTTCAAGAAGTCTTGGAATATTGTTGGTGAAGAAGTATGTGATGCTGTGAAAGATTTCTTCAAAAATGGAAAGCTGATTGGAGAGGTTAATACTACTTTGATATCCCTTGTCCCTAAAACCAATCATCCAAGTCAAATTTCTGAATATAGGCCTATTGCATGTTGTAATGTTCTTTACAAATGCATTAGCAAAATTTTAACTAATAGAATCAAAGCCTCATTGAATAAGTTGGTAAACCAAAACCAAAGTGCTTTTATTCCGGGGAGATTAATTCAACACAACCTTCTTCTTACCCAAGAGCTGTTAAAAGGGTATAACTCTAAAAATGGAGTAAAAAGGTGTGCTTTGAAAGTGGACATTGCTAAGGCCTATGATACAGTGAGTTGGAGTTTTTTGAATAATATTCTGATCCAGTTTGGCTTTCACAGTAAGATGGTAAATTGGATTATGAAATGTGTGAGCACATCAACATTTACTTTGTGTATTAATGGTGAAAGACATGGCTACTTCAAAAGTGGTAGAGATTTAAGGCAAGGGGACCCCATTTCTCCATATCTCTTCACCTTAGTTATGGAGGTGTTCTCATTGATGATGGCTAGAAAGATAAGACAAAGTACTGGTTTTAAGTATCATAAAGGTTGCAAAGAAATTCAACTGACTCACCTCTCATTTGCTGATGATCTTCTAATTCTAAGTCATGGTGATTATTGTTCTATGCAAGTGATCAGAGATACTCTCAATGAATTCAGTGCTTCTTCTAGATTAAAACCTAACATGGGTAAAAGTACTATCTTTTTTGGAAGTGTGGATATTGGGGAAAGGCAAAGGATATTAGAAATTCTTCCTTTTAATGTTGGAAAACTCCTAGTGAAATATCTTGGAATCCCTTTGTTAGCAAAGAAAATTGGAATCAATGACTGCAAAGTTCTTGTGGACAAGGTGAAAAGCAAAGTTAATGACTGGAAAAATAAAGCATTGTCCTATACAGGAAGACTTCAATTAATTGCTTCTGTTTTATCTGCTATGCAAACATATTGGGCTGCTGTTATGATGATACCCAAAGCAACAGTCAAAGAAATCAATAGTCTTCTCAAAAGTTTTCTATGGAGTCAGGGGAAAAGCTGTAATGGAAAAGCTAAGATTGCTTGGACAGTTGTTTGTAGACCAAAGATGGAGGGAGGATTGGGCCTCAAAAGTATTGATATATGTAATGAAGTGCTTCTAATGAAACATATATGGAAGCTGATAATAAATAAAGACAGTTTATGGGTTAAATGGGTCAATAGGGTCAAATTAAAAGGTAGAAGCTTTGGGTACATTGAACACGAGAGAAGAATGATTGTAGTACAGAAAGCTTTATTGGACCCGAGAGAGAAGATCAGCCTTATATTTTCATGAGATGGGGATGGAAAAGGTACTTTTATGTGGTATGATAAATGGCATAATGTTGGCCCTTTGTGTGCATTCATTCCTGATCGTGTTATTCGTGAAGCTAGAATTAAAAGTGAGTGCAAAGTTCTTTGAAATGATTGATAACAATAGATGGAATTGGCATGTGGAATGGTACAAAACAACCCTATTCTAGCTCAACTTCAAGTTCCTCCAATTCAAGAAAACAAAATTAACTGTGTCAAATGGAAATCTAAAAAAGGACAGTTGGTGAGTTTTTCTACTAAGGAGGCATGGAAAGATATTAAGGAGGAATATCCTATTGCTAAATGGTGGAAGGTTGTATGGTTTTCTTATTGCAATCCAAGATGTGCATTCATTTTGTGGCTGGCTGTTAATAAAAGATTACAAACCCAAGACAGAATCATGAAGTGGAGTACTGAGAAGATGTTATGTCCTTTATGCAATAAAACAAATGATTCTCACAATCATTTGTTTTTTCAATGTGATTTCTCTAACAAAGTGTGGAATGGCCTCAAGAAGATGATGAAGATCAGTCAACTTCCAGAGGTGTGGGACCAAATTATTAAAATGATGGAAGAGCTCAAATGTAACAACACCATATGGAGTGTATTGAAATGTAATTATAATTGCTTCATTGTGTACTACATCCGAAAGAAAGAAATGAAAGACTTTTCTCTCATAACCCAAAGACTGTTGAAGAGGTGTTGATAAATCTAAAAGATCATGTGAGAATGCACGGTGATAAGTATGAAAGTCAAGAAACTAAATTCGACATATAAAGTTGAAGAAATTTGGAATATTAAATTCCAATATGTCAACCAGTAAAGTGTTCTGAGGTGATTCAATATTATGATTAGAAAGACAAAGATATATGAATTGATGAGTTGATTAGCAGTTCTATTCCTCTCTATGTAACATGTTTGTCTAAGAAATAGTAGTATCTGATATATATAGTTGCATTAGAGTTCGGATGATTGTTTCTGTTGGTGTTTTAGAAGGTTTTTTTTTGGGACTTGTCCAAAACAACCTATTTTCTTTATGATGTAATTCATTTGGAGATTAATATAATTTTCACCATTGCACCAAAAAACAAATGTGTTATTTGGTTCACGTATGTCATTTACGTATGCATGGTTCACTTTTAACCTTGAGAATTTCAGTGACCTACTTGTAAATGTATTTGTTGTGGATGATTGATCATATACTATTTTGGATAGATCTATGATATGAGCTACAGTAATATGAGCTAAAATAGCTTTCAATATAGTAATAATGGAAGTGACAGCTTATAATGACTTAAGTTAATTCTTGTTGAAACTTCATTGTAGCTGCATTTATAATCGGTCTTATGATTAAAGTTATAGCGGAAAAAGACATAGTCATTACTCGCTAGTTTGAAAATATAAGATTACATCTTTCAAATACTAATTTCAATCAATCTCAAGACCATTAGACGGATCATTAGAATAATGGTTTCATACTTTCGCTACCGAATATGATTTGGTTCTATTATCTATATGCATGCTACATATAATGAAAGGATGATATTCTCTTTATTCAATTCATTAAGATATTTTATAAATACAATATTAAGTGTTACAGCCAAAAGCTTAAGATTAAGGTTGTTAAAATCGCGATTATGCTCGTAGGATCGTACGATCATACGATCTTACATACAAAAAACGATCACGATCTTAACAAGATCGTAATTCAAGTAGAATCGTATGACAAAGATCGTGTCATTAGGATCGCTGAAAAATGCGTAGGATCTGATCGTATTATTAATTAATTTTTTTATTTTTTATTTTTTTATTATTTTTTTTAAAACATGAACTATATGTTAAAAAAATTTAGTAATATTATCAGAATATCCTAATTTAATTTATTTGGTCATCAAGCAAAAAAAAAAAATTGTGTTGCCCTCTATTACAAATTATGTCGTTTCATTTTCAGATAAAATCCGTTTATCTTTTTGCAATAATTTATATATTGTAACAAAAAAGTCACAGAATCACGTACCAATAAATTAACACTATCTTTTTGCATTAATCTAAATGTTATCACGAAAGGCTTATAATAAAAAACATCGAAACAAGAAGTAGGTGTACGTATGTAGTAACTTTATGCAAGTATGCATTGCAATATATCTAATATTCTACTAATACGGTACTTGAACATATAACTTTTTCTTTTATCATCCATTTAGATTCGTTTATCATATGAAATATTATACAAAAATATAAAACTACAACCCCTATACAAAAATATATATATTTTCATAGTATCTTACGATCCCGATCCGATCCTACGATTACGATCTTGCAAAGCCGAAAACAATCTTAGATAGATCCCGACATCAAATCGTAACCTGCTAAGATACATTCCAAATAAACATAACAAACAAAACATCTAAGTCAACCAAGACTTATAAAAAAAATTAAAATTGAATACATGTAATCAATGTTTGTACACTTTTATATACATTTTGTTAATACTACATGTTTAATATAAACACGTTTTGGTTAGGGTAACCATGGTTATTTTAAAATGAAAAGTGAAATAGAACTTGATAAGAGAGTTTTTCCGGTTTTGGTTTCCGGGTTATAGTTTTTTCGGTTTCGGATTAAATGGGTCGGCTTGTCAATTTCATATTTTTTTTAGTACCCCTATCCATAAAGTTTAACTTTATATAAATCAAATAGTCATTTTAAATAATGAAAAAATATTGCTCAGTTAAATATTTATTATCACAACTGTATAATAAAAAGGGGCATTTACATACATCCCCATCCAAATCTTGATATTACATATTTCCTCAAATAATGCTTTAATAGCATTGTACATCATGCATTAAAAACTTATGTTTTGAGGAAATACGTAATTTTTGAAGTTTCCTTAGGTATACATGAAATTCCCCCTGATAAAAAACATTATCTTTGGTTGAAGAGTTAAATAATGCGATATAAAATTCTTTGACATTTGTAAATTTATGGTTACAATAAATATAAAAAATTCAAAAAACATAATTTACTTAAAAATTTATTTCATAGTAACTCCCGTCAGAGCGCAGGACATCCGTTAAATAAAATAGAGAGATCGAATAGGAGTCATTATCATGTCATGGTATGATATACATATAGAGAACGATGTCGGCTATTTTTTAACGAGATATGTATCGACTGACAGGGACGGGGTCAGGACCTAATATGACCGGATGCACAAATTTTTTTGAACCGTAATATAGAAACACATTTCGATGGAACGGGGTCATTTAGATACATTTGAGAAAAATTGATTTTTCTTATAAAATTAACACTACATCGAAAAAATCGTAGATGCCCCTGCATAATCGGCACACCCTGTGACTCCGCCCCTCGCACTGATATATGCATATTACTAGTATTTAAGACCAAAACACCTTGAGTAGGTAGGTTATGAACTTATCACCTCGAACGAGATCGGGACCGTAACTACCATGGCTAGCAGGTTTTACTCCACATCTAAAATAAATCGACCTCAATGTCTATGAATTATCATACTCCGTATATTATTAACTTTTCAGTGACCCTATATATCTGTTTTTATCAAGCTACAACTTTTCATACTATGTGAACATAAGTTAAAATTCCATCCAATCCAAATATAGATAAAAACTAAAAACTGGTAGGAACAAGAAAAGCTCACAATGTAATGTATCATAAATCATAGTACAAACTAGAAAGTAACATATGTGAGTGCCCATCTTTCACTTGATTTGACTTTATCAACTTAAACTGGCCCAATAATTAACTAGCCCTTCACACAAAAGTCAACCACGATATGAAATGACAAAACAAGTGGACCCAATACGTGTCCAATAGCCACGTGATAATTGCAAGGTGTCATATTTTCATCCAATCAAAATCCTTGTATTTAAGGCCCAATTCAATTCGAGTGGTCCAGGCCCGGCAACATCCAGCCTAATAAAATAAAAAATAGCTTTTTAGATTGGTATGTGGGCCCATTTTATAGGCTACGTAGAAGGCCCAACAACTCTGCATCAATGAGAAGCTTGGAGGTTATTCCTTACCACATGTTCAAAAAAAAAAAAAAAAATTCCTTACCACACAGGTGTCTACCTGACACGTGGCGAGCTGTGATTGATAGTGGCCCATTTTTACTATTGAAGTCGATCTTGTATGGATTGATGGCTAAATTATTGGGATCACTAGAGGTACGTTATCGTGGTCCAATGGGAATTAGAGTGGTAGTTTTTAACCCGTCATTTATTTACGGCAGAAAATTTGGACACATGTATATATACGTCTCATGGGATAAGTAGCAACATATAACATACGTACGATTAAAATTAGCTCTGTAATTATGTTTGTGTATGTCATTAATTGTCATCACTTGTTAGTACACGAGGTTGCCCTTCGTCACCATCAGGGGCGGAGCCCGAATTTGATATTAGGACGGACTAAGGACTCCTAAATTCGAAGTCCTAAAATAGATTAGTAAGATACTGTAGGTTGTGATTATGGGTCTTGAACATCAAATCATTTATGTTCTTTCAAAATTATAATCTCTTTTCTTAGTCATGAATTAGTTTTAAACAAAAAGTACAAACTAATAAAAAGCTTGAAATCATTAAACATGGTCTCATTGATTTCACCAGGAAGTAGTCTATGATTAATATACTTTATTTTGGGTCAAAGGTGATCACCCTGGTAAATATATTACTTCAAAAAACGGTTAAGTACAACGAATGATGGTGAGTCTCTCATATCGGCCTGTTACATGGGCATTGAATAAGCACTAAATGTGCAACAACCAAAATCACTACATATGAAAGATATGGCAATCTTATGACCTACCAAACATAAAATTACTTCCTACCACGACTTTAAAGTTTGACATCATACAGGTCACAAAAAGCATCCAATTTCCCGCCACTGTCGAATCGTAGACTGGCAAAGATAATCATCATCAAAATAATCTTCAAGCTCATGATAGCCACCAGACGATGCAAGAAACTTTGCCATATCATTATCCGGCTTCAGGTACCTCGTCCTCATCATTGTCAGTAACAACTACTTCACCCACTTTAGAGTATGGGTTACCCACCTTTTTCGAAGATGTACACGGAGAAGAAGAAGAACTAGGCTTAGTAGCCGCAACATGCACCTTTTCAAAAGGCTTGCCATCATTATTCACAAGAGTAGCTTTGCCATCAATAATAAGCTTTTCAAACTTCCCAATTTTCTCAACAATTAGAGTGGTATAAGGAATACCATTCACATCATTATCGTCCATATCAAGAGCATCAAATGTGTTTGATATAGCAATATTTGTCCCCGTAATTACCTCCTTACTAGAATCCGGCTTCTTCGAGACATGAACATACTTCTGCTTAGGGTTTGAAGGGCTAAATTTAGCCCTTTTACCCACATCAATACCACGAAACGGCTTTTTCTGAGGCTTTTGAACCCCAACCTTCTTATCTTTATCCCTACGATTCTTAACCTCGACAAAACCATCATCATTATTATCCAAAGGAGTAGGTACCTTAGGTGCCACATTAGTGTCATTACTACTCACATCCTTAACACATTTTTGACAACTGACAGGATCATGTCCAAAGAATTTACACACACCACAATGGGGAGGCTTCTATTCATATTTGACCTTAATGATTTCCGTAGTATAACCATCATCCTCCTCATTTGGAATGACCATAGAAACTTCACTCTTCAAAATAGAATATGTATTTAGTTCAACAAGAGCAAGAGAAAAACTAATAAGACCCAAAGAATCAACACACATTGAGCTTGTAAACGCATCTAACATAATAGGTTTCCCTACTTGAATAGCAATTAAGCTCAAACCATCTTCTGAATACGCAACTAAGGGAACATTATGCAATTTAACCCATATCAGAACCTTAGATACCTCATTTTTAGTTAAGGACACATTCGAATTCCATTTGTTAAGAATGAGGGGTGATTTTCGGATTAGCCAAGAGCCACTTTGAAGAACACGATCCACACCCTTTTTCGAATCAAATTTAAAAAGGTAAACACCAGCATCAAATGATTAATATACTCTATAAAGTTTGAAATCCTTAAACATTGTCTCATTGTTCTTTCAAAATGATAATCTCTTTTCTTAGTCATGAATTTGTTTGCAGAGTAGGATTTTTTATAGTGGTAATATGTCTGATTAACTTAATAGAGTATATATTATAGCGAAAACATTATAAAATAAAAAGAAAACAAAGTTCTTAATATATGAAGGTGGCGAAAAAAGATATAGATGCATTCTTGAAATTCAAATACAGCATCAAATATTGAGTTTGGGAAGTCCAAGTTACTACTTTTTTTTTTGTCATTAACGTAGCTTTTTTAGACATAAAAGGGCCCGATGCAAAGGGCGGAGCTACATGAGGACTGGGAAGGGTTCCGGCCCTTCTATGCTTAAGTTCTAGCATAGTGTATTTTTAGATTTCATGTTTTTTCCCTATCTCTAAGCCCTCATATTGTTTTAGAAAAAAATTTGTTTCGCCATCCCATCTAAATTTTTAGTCTGCTAATATAGTGTCGCTTATAGTTATTTGTCATTTGTAGCTGCCTCAGTACTCTCAGTTTTCAGTAATCTTCTAGGCGTTATCTTAAGTACACTGGAATACTGGATTATTGTTGGGATTTAATACTCATAACAATTATATAAATCAAATAACATCATCAAAGCATGCAGCGGAAGCAAATAGGAATAATATATATAATTAATTAACCAAACAAGAAACGCTGCGACCTTTTAGCAATTCAAGAATCAAACGTTGATTAAACAAGAACCAAAACCCAAAACCCTAACTTTAGGGTTTATAATATTCGACCCAATAAAATCGACCACCAAGGAATACACAAGCTCAACGCGTGCTTGTCCTTCTTTGTACACACGTTTAATAAGCGATTTGATGTGAAAAGCTTCAGTTCCTGAATCACAAATAAAACCAAACACTTGTGTCTTTGACTTGGAAAAATCGATCCCAAGGGGATGGGGGGCACACCGACGTGGCCAAGCAAAGAGGGAGGAAAGGAGAGGAGAAATTAGGTTATTGGTGATCCAAGATTAGTTTAAGAATGAATACAAGGGTTTGTATATATACATTCTCAAAACTTGGTGACCAAGAAAAGCCTCCCTTGGGCTTTTGAGAAGCCACGACCGGCCAAGCCAACCCAAGAGGGTTCTAGACTTTTCTTGTCATCTAATTTCATCTCTAGTCCTCGTAGTCTACATTTAACGACCGTTAACTAAACCCGTTAATTATTTAACTATCATTATGTTTTATTTCGTGACTAATAATTAATAATAATAACGTTTTATTTATATTAATTATTTACATCAATTCTCATACATAATGTGTGCAATCCAAGTCTCGAGTCGAATCCGGACATACTATTATTTAAATATCCATAAAACCTTTCAGATCCCACTTGGATATTACTAAATATAGTAATGACATTGGTTAGTCTAGCTTTCACACGCCAACGCCCCAGATCGAATCGAGTATGGTCTCCTGGAAAAAACCATTTAATGATCCATCATTTTTACTTATCCTTTTGTTACTAATACTACATTAACTATGAATATGGATCAAGTCATTTCATAAGTTAACATTCTGTTTCTCGTTGTTTTCGATTGAACAAGATTACCAAATCATCTGAACGTATTCCAGATAGATCTTGGGTATGGCCATACAAACATCTTGTCAACCCTACGAGGGGCCCAAAATAGTATTATGCTTTGAAACAAATTCAAATGAACAAATTCTCTTGACTACAAACATAACTCATGAACTTTGCAACACTTCCGAAAATAGCCCTTATAACTACCAGTTACGGATAGCGTTAGACTATCTTACACAAATGCACTACATTCATATCGCTTATCTGTATCTCAAGTCCGAGGATAAACACTTCATGATATACTTAATGACAAAGATCCATAAAGCATCATCATGTAAAGTTGGGATAAGTCCTATATTCAATTCATTGAATATCATGTGAATCGGTATGTCCCACGATCAATATACTTTAAAGTATATTCTACCAAAACTCCGATTTGTCTTAATTCAATGACATTCCCACATCATTGATCGACAACGGACTATTTAGAATAACATAAGTTATTCACGGATTAAACATGCAAATATAAGATATAATATTAAGAAAATGAAAATAAACATAACCAATATTTTATTTCATTTAAATAATATTTGTTCAAAACATCCCTTATCCAAATACTAAATAGATCAATGCATGATAATAATGGTTAATGAATTATGTCTCAAGTAATGACAATCATACTTGTTGACAAGGCATAATTTCAACTAACTTTGATCTATTAGAATTTTGTGAATACTTATCTTAAGAATTCAACTAGTGAAGTTCTTGTATGTGTGCATTCAAAATATCTTGATATTGCCACATAATATTTCATAAAGTGTGTGACATCCTCAAGCACCAATTTATGACAATCAAACTTTCAAACAATTTTAAAGTTTAAAGCATTCTAATTCTTTATTGTATAATGCAACTATGCTCTTGGTTGAGCACAACTAGTTCACATGGCCATTTACAAGGATGAAATCCTCCCATGACTAGTATTGAGTGTCATCTCAATTATACCAGCATCATTGTATACTAACAACAATATGCTCTTTAAAAATCTCGTAAACTTCAATATCTACAGTGTAATGTTTGATGCCTTCAAACTTTCAAGTTTGTCAACTATGACAATTTCACAACAATTGTTGTATTGCTCATTCATAGAATTTTGAGAGCAAATCCAGGTTGAGGAATGTAATTCTAAATTCAAACATATTCCATTAGAATATTCATTACACCAGTTATATAATAACTTCATTAGATATCAATGTTGTCAAATCATCTTACATTCAAGCATGATACAACAGTAACATGATGTACATGAAAAATCCTTGTGTCAAACTAAGATTTCATTCATGTTCTACATATCTATTTTCCAAATGATATATCATGTTCTATTAGACTCATTTATTTAATACCACATATGTTTATTAATAACAAACATATATTCCAAGGTTGTATGTCTTATTTTCTAAATCTTTCATGTGAAGTTCCATTCCAAATTAAACTAACATTTATCTTAGATGGAATGTTACTACCCACAACATATAAGATTTAAAGAAATAAACATAATACTCCCACTAGCTTTCAAGAATACTTAGAAATTATCTTATTTTAATTTAAAACCAAAACTTGGATTTAATAGTTAAACATAAGAATCATCTCCTAGATGCATGCATATATCCATTCATGGATTCTTGCAATTTGTACATTTTCAAAGATTATGTGAATTCATAAAACTCATTTGTATTACTTATCGTCCTCGCAAAAGCAATCACACAAGAAAGAGTTTTAATATCCAATTGTCATTTTCCATATCAATGAAAATAAGTATGACAATTATAATCATTATATGTTTAATGTGCCAAGGAAAGAATATTCAATCACAGTTAATTGCTTAAGTGTGATTAATAATCTTGTCACAAGTCATGCATTAAACACATGTACAATTTTGTCCATATGATTTCTACACAAAGAATTTAAACCTCTAGGTTTTCTTCCTTTAAGAAACTCATCTTTATTAAGATAAACCAAGTTTCCAAAGTTGATTATCTTTATGAACAGGATCTTGTCATTCATAGTATGAATAATTTACCACAATTCAATATTAGGTAAATGCATCATCATGATTAACAAGTTTACCATAATCCTGCAACTCATATATCTCAGCACATCAATCAATTATCTGAGATTCCTTACGGATCTATGAATGAGAATTCCACCATCTTGAGGTCTATCAAAATTTTCCTCATCATGATATTTACTAGTGTATTTTAGAAGATTATGTGTTTTGTAATTGTAATTTAATCTTTTCAAGATCTAAACAAAACTCCCACTTGCTTTTGTAATTTAAAGACTATCTACAAATACTTGTAGAACAACACCAAATTGTTTTCTTTTGGGATATTACAAAAACACATTGACAGTTCGTAAATCTTGTTCGTTAATAACCTACTCTATAAGTAGTTTTAACAATTCAAAACTTCAATATAAGACTCAATGTGATTCATCACATTCCATACTAAAATGGTGTCTTATTAATCTTCTAGGTTTGAGTTTATTAAGTATATCCAATCAATACTCAATTTTCTAACCTTGATAACTTTTAGAAGAAAAGAAAATATAGTTATCTTGAATAAAACAATATAACAAATGTTTGATTCTTTTAACTGAACATTCCATATACATACAGTATTTCATTAGAATTAATATTGTAAGACAATCTAACAATATTTAAGATAAACTTATTCCTTTTGGCCTACCTATTTACCAACTAAGTCAACTTAATGGTATAATAGAATATTCAAGCCAATTGCATGTTTTATAACATAAGTATTCTTTGACCAAGTCAAAAGACATAACAGTTATAGTATTTTACTTTATATTATAAGTCTTTAAAAGACTTCATGTTTGTGAGTTTATACAGAAACACATAACCATGTATAATTTAAAGTTATTATGAACACCACACCATGGTTTCAATTAATTAATTTTCAAGTTAATAAACTATTTATGTCATTCCAACAATACACAAATATTTAAAGTAGCATTAGATTACTTCATTTAATTATGTCATCCTTTGGAGTGTTCAACTTAAGAAACTGCAAATCATCCACGCCCGATCCCACGACAAGTGGTGATTTACCTTGAGATTACAATCTAGCCAAGATCTCACTTAACCTAAAATGTAACTTCAAGTGTTTCTATAATTTGAATGACATAAGACATAAAAGTAGTCTATGCTATAATCTTGACACATGTTCTTTAAGCAAGACAATCTTATTAGAACGTTAATCTCTTACCTTACGATCAAGAGAATCCATTAATCATATTGGTATGTGTTGTTCCTATGCACACAATAAATACTTCTCCACTTGTGCATAGAACAACATCATATAATAGATAAACACCATGACATTCATTTGGTTATGTGAGCAATATGATAGTGTCGTAGAGATATAAGCATTACAAGTAGATGTAGGAGCAACTAATTATCAAGGAAACGCGCTCATGACTATCCTGAGAATATGAATGTCTACATTTTTTAACGTAATATATTATTTCAAGAAAATCTAGAAATAATCTGAGTTATTACCAAGATAATAACTTGTAACTCCTACTGAATTAGACAACGTAACAATAATGTCTTATACAAGAATACACCATACTCCCACTGGATTTGACAACATTGTAAGTGTTTCATTAACCAGTGAAAATAGCCTGCTATTACGTTGCTACCCCTTTGTAAGACCATTCGTAACAATTACTTAGGTAATAAAAGAGTGTATTCTACTTTGTAGATGATGAATCATCCATCATGCTATTAACTTGAAAAATTGAGCATGCAATTTCTTCCTTAATAGGTCTACTATCCCCACAATGATGTGTAGCACCTTTAATTGGTCAAATCAAAACAACTAGATAAAATATACTAGTTTGTCTTTTACCAATTTTGCGGTAATTAGTCTAGATTCTAATGTAATAACTCATATAATGTCAAACATGTTTTCTAGTTGACCAAAAAGTCATATAAGAATTCAATCACCAACAGAGAGTAATGAAATCTCTTAAGGAAAACATGGTGTGCAATTTTCTTAACTATTAAAGTTGCTATGAGTTATATTAGAATTTAGACAATTCTAATGTCCTAACATACCTTTCTCAATCAGGAAAAGGAATAGGATTGAGTCACACTCTTCTTCCATGGAAAAGAGTTTACGTTTGTCTTTTAGTAAATTTTTCTTGATCAAACATTTGTTTGAAAACAGTACTAGATCAATTTACCAAAGCACAAACCACGCTTTTACGTTTAATGTTGCATTAATACAATCAAAAGAATTAACAAAATTCAATTTTTAGTATTTTTGATAATTAAATCTTTCAAGAAAATAAAATACCCTTTGGTTAATATTCATATTAACCATAGTATTTTCCTTGAATTTTGGATCCTCATTATCATAGTTTCACCACATCAGTTGATCTGCTAGTGATGAAAGTATAGAATAGGTAATCGTTGAAAAACGATAATTGACAAACAAGTTTCCAATTCCAAAAATTATGGGATTTACAATTTTGCCAAAACAATTAATGCAAAATGTAAGCATGTTTTATCCCATCTTATGCCTTAAGTCATAGGTCTCACTAACTAACTTAATTAAGTTGTCTAATTTAGAAACTGCAAATCATTAAGTTGAGGTCTCACACAACAAAATAATTCACCTTGTTATTGTAATCTAGATCAAGGTCTCACATAACTAAATTACAACTTCAAGTGTTTCATATCATTAGATGGCATAAACTTAAATTTAAAGGGTACAATTTTTGACGTGTAATCAAAACTTATGTATAAAGAAGCATGCATACAACTTTATAACATAATATTTTCCAAAACCTTACATAAGATTTTAATTGCTAAGATTAAATTCTACAAAGTTTTAATCGATGCGTTGAGAAACTTACAACTTTGCACTAAGATGCTTCGTATATAGAATGGTTATACTAGGTAGCTCCAATCGAACTCACAGGGAGAGGACCAAAAAGCATAACCTTAGACATCCATTCAGGAGGACTGTGCTCACTTCTAAATAACCCCTTTATAGTTTGTTCTAGTGGGTGAGCCGTTCTAACCATTTAATACGGTGCATCAATCGATTAAAAGTTCAAGAATAATTCTTAGATAACAAATCAGTTTCGCCATTATTTAGTCCATTTAATTTTCTATTCATAAAACCCTTTTTGCTTACTAACATGTCAAAACAATATATAAACAAAAAAAGCATTTTAATAAAAATTAAACACACTCAAATAATATAAACATATAACTAAACAATTTAACATATGTAAAAACAATTAGCCACATGCATAATTATTTCGATAAACTCTAATAAACAATTCTAGGCGTAAATAAATCCATACATTAACTAGGGCTTTCAACTACAAGGTAGATGAGCCACATACATCGACAAGTCGATTGCGTAAGCCAAAGTTAATAACATACCAATTAGCACGTAACGAATTTTTATTAGTTATAATTGAGGTCTTCCCCAATTCAATAATTATCAAATAAATAAAACATGTGTGTATCAACTAAACAATTTATAGCATAACAATACTCCATGGCAAAACATGCATGTTCCACCATGGATTCCGCATAACAATTATCACCCAAGATACGCATATTACATGGCACATAACAATTATTCATTAATTAACCACATAAAATTAGCATGCAATCCTAGGGTTTCTACAAGTTTTACAAAAATAAAACCTAATTAAATAAAATAAGGGTAATCGACCCATAATAAATAAAATTAGGGTTTCCAATTCAAAACCCTAGAAACCATAAAAAGCATGCATATAATCATAAAGATTCAATTTTTATGTGTTTCAGTAATTAATTACATCATATTAACTTGGACGTGATGCCACTTGTTGGGATTTAATACTCATAACAATTATATAAATCAAATAACATCATCAAAGCACGTGCAAATGAAGAATAGGAATAATATATATAATTAATTAACCAAACAAGAAACGCGTATCTTTTAGCAATTCAAGAATCAAACGTTGATTAAACAAGAACCAAAACCCAAAACCCTAACTTTAGGGTTTATAATATTCGACCCAATAAAATCGACCACCAAGGAATACACAAGCTCAAAGCGTAAAGCTTGTCCTTCATTCTTGTACACCGCTTAATAGCGATTTGATGTGGAAAAGCTAATTCCTTGAATCACAAATAAAACCAAACACTTGTGTCGAAACTTGGAAAAATCGATCCCAAGGGGATGGGGGCACACCGATCGGCCAAGCAAAGAGGGAGGAAAGGAGAAGAGAAATTAGGTATATTGGTGATCCAAGATTAGTTTAAGAATGAATACAAGGGTTTGTATATATACATTCTCAAAACTTGGTGACCAAGAAAAGCCTGGCTTTTGAGAAGCCACGATCGCCAAGCCAACCCAAGAGGGGTTCTAGACTTTCTTGTCATCTAATTTCATCTCTAGTCCCGTAGTTAATATTTATTTGACCGTTAACCAAACCTCGTTAATTATTTAACTATCATTATGTTTTATTTCGTGACTAATAATTAATAATAATAACGTTTTATTTATATTAATTATTTACATCAATTCTCATACGTAATGTGTGCAATCCCGAAGTCTCGAGTTCGAATCCGGACATACTATTATTTACATATCCATAAAACCTTTGGATTATATCATGCACCCCATAATGTTTTGAAGGCTAACTCAAATAGAATTGTACTGTAGTAACTTTGACTTAAACATTACTAGTCGTCGTGGCCAAAACTTTGTTCGCTTATTTTTCCACATACATTTCTGATTTCTTTATATTTCTTATGTTTAGATTATAAACATCAGTTCGAATGTCACTTTAACTTGTAGAGTTATCAATATTTTTCATTTAATTGCATGCACTTTTGTTTTTCTTCCAGGTTTCAAGGAGGTTAATTTGCCTGATTCAAGCAAGGGCTTTGATTGTATTACGTCATAAAATAATTCAACAATTGAAAACCATGCATACCATGTATTTCTTGAATCTTGACAGAAGGCAACCAACGTGACTTTGTTTTTCTCCAAATGCAAGACTCGGCCATGTGTTGAATCAGAAAACACAGGTTATAGTCCAGTGATTTGATTAAATATAAATAAAATCCCCAGCAACATCTTGTTTGGTTTCATTATAACAATTCAAAATATATTTATACCTTAAAAATTGTATTGAATTATAAAATACACGTTTAACATTTCGAATGTATACATTACACATATCTAACGCAATTGTTTTCAGACGGGACTTGAACGCACAACGGCTTAATTGTGGAGTATCAATCATGGGTACGTTTAAACAAATTGACCTAAAATTCCAAGTAATTTATATTAAATACAAATAGGCAAAAAGAAAGAGAATTGACTTGCATACAATAAGTATTGTTTGAGACATTTTAATGCATGCATCAAATATTTATACAATATTGACATTCTGCTTTAACCGCTTGTATATTTGAATGTGCAAATCATCACAGTATCTTACATATTGTTATCTCTTTCTAATCTGGGATAAAGGCAAAAGAGTATGATAATCATTTCTAATAACTTAGGACAACCAAACGCGAAAGTAAAAAGTTACCATTTACGTAAATGCACTTGGAGAGACCATCATCATATCTTTCACTATACCACCTCGGCCACCTATATAAAATTCACACGATAAAGAATAAACCGTCCAAATGTAAGGTTTCGTTAATAACAGTTAACTTTACAAGATTTGATAAATATTCTATTTTTGGCTTGTACCTACACAAGATTTAACCTGCAGATATATACACATGATGATCATAATACCCACTAAAATTTGCAATCCTTTTAGTAATCTAACTAGCCTAACGATAATTAAGCGGCTGATTTGACCTATCCTTATACAATAGTTCTTTTCGTAGTTGAAGTTGATAGTCGCATGCATCACCTTCAAAATGTGATACGGAGTATTTGTCACATTTGGTCCCGGAGTCCCCGTTAATATATTAACTTTCGATACCTATATGGTTAATATAATTAAATTTGTATAATTGATCATCTTACGTACTAAGAGTCATCTGACTAGTAGTTGCCAATCTAGAAAATTTTAACGATGAGGTATACAAAGAAGAAACTTAACAATTATTTGTTCGGTTATGTCATCATGATACACATATGCGTACGTATATGAAATAAGATATATGAATACAGATTCGCATTGTGTTTTGACGTTTTCAACTCTATGACACAAGTGTCAATAGATCGCGGCTCGAAAATTTAATGTTTCATATGCGGGCGTATGTGCATGCGTGTGCTAGTACACAACAAACGGCAAGTGTTATGTTTGTAGCGAATCGCTGTTTATTGAACATGTACTAAAAACGACGAATTCAAATGTTTGTTGGATATCGTACAAAATCTATATGTCATCAACCATTATATACCATACTCATAATAAAAAAAAAACCTTGTCGGATTAACCACCAGTACATGAAAGGTAAAGTTTAAGCAGTCACATATGAGAGTAAATAAACTTCTTGCAGAAAGAACTTTAAAAATCATTAGATCTTGCAATAAACGCATAAAACCCAAAAAAAGCATACGGACATATAAATTATACTAGTACAAGTCTACGAGAATACAAACCAATGACAAAGAAAACCAGGGTAAAGGCATATATTGTTCAAAGTATAATAATGTTTATAGCACAAAAAGAGATTAAAGAATACGATCATGCAAATATATTAGGCACATATAAAAAAAACGTTAAAACGTGCATAAGGATAAACACGCAGAGACATAAAAGTTATACGAGCATACAAGGGTCTACAAGCATATAGAGTTCTAATGATCAACTAATGGAGCAGCATATAAAAAATAAACGGTTTAAGCATGCCAACATAAAAATGAAAAGAGATAAAAGTGTAAAAGCGTAAACATACGTATGAAATCATATATGAAAACTGGCATACTAACATATATGAGTTGTTATTAAAATTTCAATAATCGCTCTTAAGAATGTTTGACCGTAAATACTTAGCTTGTTCTTGGTAATAGTTTAACTTTTCACGATATCTAATGGTAATAAATCTTCTGTAATTGTATAGTAGTCATATAGATGTGCATATGCATAACTAGCTCACCAACAACATTGCCTCGTGTTACAAGTGACGAGTAGCATCGTTCTGAGACAAGATATTCGAGGGAAGCAAACACTCAAATAAAAGTTGCTGATTTGATACCAATGATTGTGAACTTAAATTCGATGTATCATATTCAAATATCCTTAATTGTTAAGTAGATGAGGCCCTGGCTAGAATGCATATGCTTTGTGATGGATTATAACTCAAGCTTATTAACGAGGCGCTCTTTAAGGCCCTGGCTAGAATGCATATGCTTTGTGATGGATTATAACTCAAGCTTATTAAGTCGCTTCAAGTTTTAACCTTACGGATATTTTGAATGTCCTACTGTAAATTTCATGATTTTCAAGTAGAAAAGAAGTTGGTAACATAGGGTAGGGGTCGAACAAATAAGCGGTGGCGGCTTCACAACAAGATGAACACTAGGCCCGGGATGGACTAATCAAGGTTGCAAAAGCTATTCTACGGATTTGATGGA
This sequence comes from Chrysanthemum makinoi, assembly GCA_910596185.1. Taxonomy (NCBI): domain Eukaryota; kingdom Viridiplantae; phylum Streptophyta; class Magnoliopsida; order Asterales; family Asteraceae; genus Chrysanthemum; species Chrysanthemum makinoi. The sequence goes on along the minus strand of OU343220.1, from coordinate 274,150,376 downwards.
AAAAAGTGTGAGTGGAGGCATCCATTTTAACCATAATTGATTGATACAGAGGTAATCGACTTTAATGCCTATAAGACAACGAATATGATATGCATCAGGCCAACAAGGCGCTCGTCTAAGTAAAAAAAAAGAAAAAAGTAAAGTAACTTCCAATACCGTCTTTCACGGGTTATGGGTCCAAATATCATTTTCCACGGTGTATGAGGGAGGTTAAGACATAGACAGCCATATCCCTAGCTACCTAAGGTCGAGAGGTTGCTTCCGGTTTTACCAAAAGTAGAAAAGGACCTCCGGCCTTGCAAGGGGTGAGGTTCGAACCCTTGACCTTTGTATCCAGAGGCAAGGGTGTTAACCACTTGATCAAACCTTGCTCTTTAAGGCGTTCGTCTAAGTACAATATCAACAAAATTTATTAGTCTTCCTAAAACATAAATGTAAATCTGGGAGAATTCCTACAAGATCTTACAGTATTAAAGAGATTTAGTTGTACGAAAATAATGTTTAGGGATTAATTAGTTATGAGAAAAGTAATGTCGGTAGCGTTCTTTACTCTGTTGACGTTCTTTCTATTTCACATAAATATTGGCAACTTATCACAAGAGTCCGTAACTTTTATTAAACACCAAGGAGATATAATAAGTATATATTAATAAAAATTGAAATAATACTTTTATTAAAGCTATATTATCGCATGTAAATATCGGTTCGACATGGCAACTAAAAATAAATTTCTTTTACATTAAACTTGACATTTTTGTCTTCCTTTAAGAATTATGACCAAATTATGACCATTTTACCTTTCGAAAAATATTTCAAAAAAAAAGAAATTCGAAAAAAAATTTCAGAAATTTCGAAAAAAAGATTCAAAAAAAAACTTTGAAAAAATTTGAAAAAATGTATTTCAAAAAAATTAGAAAGGGTAAAATGGTCATAATTTAGTCATAATACTTAAAGGAAAACAAAAATGCCAGTTTAATCGCCTAGTTAACTATTTTTAGTTCGCACGTCGAACCGATATTTAACAACATACGATAAGTTATGTTGCTAAAATAAAAGTGCTATTAACCCTAAAAAATGGGGCCAAATAGCGTTCTCACTGGTTACTGATCAGAAGATAGCTAGTTTCTGGGTATACTGAAAAAGCTAGGTTCATATTAGATAGAAACTTAGTACAATTTGTACAAACACGATAAATACACGCATATATATAAAATGTTCATCTATACGTGTGTGATGAAATATTAAAAGAAGCATACTTATATTGTGTTTTATTAGAATTGAAATGGCAATACCATTATTCATGACATTGTTATTAATTCTAGAAGTTTAGATTCATTCTACATAAAGAAACAATGTTCAAAATATATATGTCTAGAACTTTTTGTGTAAAAAGGCCAAACCCGTCTCTTTCGAAATGGAGAAAAAAAAATGTTCGAATTATGTTGAAGAGCCGTTTCTCATGAAGCGATCTACTAGCAATCGTAAAATTGTCGATTTGTCAATATCATAATAATTATAAAAACCGAAAAGGTCATATACCACTTTTGGAAAGGAAGCAAATTGTTCTAATTATGTTAAAAGTTGCTTTGCATGAACCCATCTACAAGAAGGAACATGTGAAAAATGTCGTTATTTGTTAAAAAGGATGAAATATCCCGCATACTCAAACCACAATATTGTTCGTTTTATCCGTAGACTCACGGCTTTATCTTCATGGTCCTCATGTGAAGACTTCTCGGCAGGTCACGAAAACCAGTACTACTTTCACATGAGCATTCTTAACTGCACAATTCCTAAAAACTTCACCCGTAGTAAATCACAAAACGCGTTGAACCCAACATCTCTCCAGGCACAACCTATGTGGGATTTGCTTAGGGTGTTTCAATCACCACCTTAGAAACTCATCGTCGTCGACGAGGTTTGCCCCACCATTTCGAAAGGCTCAGGAGTGGCGATCTTATACCAACACTAGTGGACTGGATCCCATCAGAACTCTGCAGTTAAGCATTGTAACACCCTAGGCAAATACCACATCGGTGTTAGAACATTAAAACCCCGTAGGTAATACCTTTTATTGATACGATATATATAGAGCAATACATAATGAAACCCTAATGGACTCAACCCCACATGCCGGGCTTGGGCCATATTTATCATCTAATAATCGGTTGTGGCCTGAAGAGATGTTGGGTTCATAAGATAACATTCGCTTTACAATGACACAACACGTTTTGTGGCCTACTACGGGTGAAGTTTTTAGAAACTAGCAGTTAAACATGCTCATGTGAAAGTAGTACTGGTTTGGGTGACTTGTCGGGAAGCCTTCACATAAGGGTCATAAAAGCAAAGCCGTGAGTTTATGGACAAAATGGACAATATTGTGATATGAGGACGCGGGATGTTACAAATGACGACATAAATTGTGACACTAAACTACATGTTATATGTAGATTGGGTGAATGTGATTGGTTACTTTATTTGACCAACTTAAAAATTGTGCATTCCAATGGTTGCAGGTTGAATATTGTTGATTTCATCTTTGCTATTGGTTCTTCATCCCATACCCTGCAGTAGAGATTTTCCTTCTTGTTGAAGTGCATTTGAATTCTTGCACTAGAGATATTTGTGTGTTTTTAATAAGTATCATATGATATGGTAAATATTTAACAATAATCTTGATTAGTTATTATTTTGCAAAATATTTTTCTTCTAAGCTAGGCATTTGCAAAATATTTGTATCATCACAAACTTTATAAGAAGTTATAACGAATAAATCATAATCGGTCTCAATAATATATCGAAATGGTGGAGATTGCATGATGCCGATCAATAAGTGTCTAAGATAGGGCATGATGCAATTTTGATGTCATATGAACTTGGTCAAACTCGTTACACATAAGGCGCGGTGGTAAATCTGTATGTTCAATGCCTATTTTTGTCATGTCAAATAACTTTTTCTTATTTTGATGTCTATTTCTTATCGCTTACGTATATAATTTTAGGTGTTGCCGAACAAATGCTATGATAAGTTTTAAAGTTCATCCCGTTTACACTCAATTATCATATCTAGAATTTTAAGTGAATACAGAAAGTGAGGAATTCATTAACGATATTTTCAGTAAGTGTATAGTTTTTTGCATTATTAAATGGAGTAAAACAAGTACTGTATGTTGTTGAATTAGTCCACTAATTATTGGATTTTGATTCGAATCATGACCACCTTGACTCTATATATAAACGATAATCCAGTAACACGTACGGGCTCTAGTATGTTTGCGTATTAACGAACTGAAATACAAATTAACGTAACCAAATTAAGAAAAAGAAAAAAAATCTCAAACGGCAACTAACTGTATGACGATATATACACAATAAATCTAGTTCACGTGTCCCACGTAGTGTAAACTTTTAGAGTGTAATCACTGTTGATTAACGTTATATACAGTTTTTGTTTGTGTTGATCGAGTCTTTATCTCTCTCAATCTGCATGAAGCATACAGCTGACTTTTGGCAACAGGAGTAAATGCATCTTGCTGTCTTCTTTTGACTCTTTGTTGAGGTTTTTCATGAGAGAGAAGCCATTTCCAATTGCTTTATTATTTTTTTCAACTCAAATAGTTTCTTTGGTCAGCGTGTAAATACATCACTACTAAACACCTCTTCCTCATCTTCGCCTTTCTTATCTCTTACTTTCATATCTATATATAGTCTACAACCTCATAAGCTGATCCTACCCAAAGACTCTTGTCTTGCTATTTTTCTCTTAAGTTCAATCACAAGAATTCTCACTCTAGAACACACATTAGTACACACAGTGAGTGTGAAAAGTGGAAAACATATAATCATCATCTTGAATCAATGGGAAGACCACCTTGTTGTGATAAGATTGGTGTTAAGAAAGGACCATGGACACCAGAAGAAGACATAATCTTAGTCTCTTATATTCAACAAAATGGTCCTGGCAATTGGAGATCCGTTCCTTCTAATACTGGTATATATTTTTTCTAGCGTTTTGTTGGCTTTTGTTCATATATAGCTATAAAAATAGAACCAATACTGATCACTAGTTTTTTACAAATCTTTTTATTTACATGATTATTCTTTTGAATGATTTGTTTTGTTTTAAAAACAAATATGGAGGTGGGTTGGTTAGAACATTAAATTAGGGTATTTATTGTATTCTGCACCTTCATGTTCATTTAAATATTCTTATTTTAACGTTTTCTACACTTATTAATTTATTTATTGATTATTGATATTGATATTGATACTGATTTACATGTTCTTGTGAATTTAGGTTTGCTAAGATGTAGCAAGAGTTGTAGACTACGTTGGACGAACTACCTTCGTCCCGGAATCAAACGTGGAAACTTCACTGAGCAAGAGGAGAAGATGATTATCCATCTGCAAGCACTTCTTGGCAATAGGTAGAAAATTTGCTCTCAAGATACTAAATTTTTAACTTTTTAAGGCTTTTTAGAGTATGTGTTGTTTTAATAAATTGCCGTTCAAAAAAAATATAAACTAAGAAGCTGATTTTATTCATATTTTTATGGCAGATGGGCTGCAATAGCTTCTTATCTTCCACAAAGAACAGATAATGATATCAAGAATTACTGGAATACACATCTCAAGAAAAAACTCGAGAAGCAAAACGGAGATTCAGATCAAGAAAATGATCATGGCCATCACCATCATAATCATAATCATCGACATCGTCATGGTAACTCAAAAGGGTGTCACTCATCATCATCATGTGAAACCATGTCCAAAGGTCAATGGGAAAGAAGGCTTCAAACTGATATCCATATGGCTAAACAAGCCCTTTGTGATGCCCTATCTATTGATAACAAGTCCATCAATTTACCTGAACTACCTCCATCTAATCAAAGTACTACAAGTAGTAGTTACGCTTCGAGTGCTGAAAACATTGCACGCTTGCTTCCTAATTGGATGAATAGTTCTAAGAAATCGTCACAAACAAGCTCAGAAAGCGTTGAAATGACGCAAACTCGAAGTTCCTTGATCAACCAAAAGTTCCCTAGTCCTCCTAGTGAAAGTTATGATAATTCCCTTCAATTTGGCTACAATAATAACCTAGTCCAAAATAACCACAAGAACAATTACTACTCAAATTGTAGTAATTCGGATGTCTCGCAATCAGTTTCGCCTGAAACAAGTGTGTACCAAGAGGAAAGTAAACCAAATATGGAAGAACAAATGCCTCCTCTTAGTTACCTAGAGAAATGGCTTTTTGATGAGGCTGCAACACAAAGTGACCTTATGAATATGTCTGTAGAAGGAAGTGGTGACTTTTTTTAACAACTTTTTTTTACTCATAAAAGTATTTGTCTTTTTCGTATTTACTAAATGTTTTTAAGGGGTTTTTGTGGGGTTTAATCTTATGTTTCTGGTAGGGGTTTCTTATGTTTTTGTGAGCTTTTTTTTGTTTTTATTTTCTAGGACTAGTTCAAAAGAAATGTAAATGAATATCTGTAGCTAATTACTAGCATAGCAATAAATTGTATCTATATAGTATATGAGTAGTGCATAAAGAGTGATATTGCTACTCACAATCACCTTTTTAGGAGGAAACAATGTGTAGCTCCTTTACAAGGGTGGGCATCAATAAAAATTATGTTTATTTTCTCTTTTGTCTAATTTTGAGGAAAATTGAAAACTTGGTGAATATTTGGCTCTCCATAGTCCATTCAGTGATGTTTAAGGGGGGAGGGAGTGGAAGTTTTGAACCCTAATACCTTAAGGTCTTGGCGTCACCTCTATCCAATAAAAACCTTCCAACTCTAAAAGCTAAATCTACTACTAACACTACCTAACAAGTGGGAGTGGTACACCTAGTACTTTCAGATCCATTTTTTTTTTTTTTTTTTAAATACATAAAATCACATACAATATTTAAAATAAAAACATACCATTTTAAATTAAAAAAACATTACATAATACTTAAAAACTACAATTTAAAATTGCAAGGTGTTTGGCCGCAAGTTCACGTTTCGGTAAGAACAAATTCCAACATAGCGGGATCGGTGAATGTGATCATCTTGCTCAAAAAACTTCAACTCCGTTGTGCATTCTTGAACTTCGCCTCGAGTTGTGTAGCCAACAATTGTTTGCCATCTGCGTTTTTCTTCCAAATATTGTGTCTTCTTTTGTGTATGTAGCGTTGATTTCATCCGCAAGCTGAGATAGACGAGGAGGATGCAGCTTGCTTCTTCTTCATTTTTCTTGATTCAATTGGAGGGTGGGTCTTCATTCATGTCGAGGAATGGTGTAACTGCTTGCCGTCATACTCCCAGACCTCCTTTTTGAAGAATTGCTTGCTTAGACCGCAATATCTTGAAAACATTCTTTGCTCAGGTCCATTTCTCATGTACTCCGACAACCTCCCACGCCAGTATGAAGAAATTGTTTTTTCTTTGTGTAGAAATCCATTTCGAACGTTTGCCTCACCACGTCCAAGTCGTTGCACCCACTAGCCTTAGCACGCTTTTACATTATATACAAAATAATTTAATTGTAAATAAAAGCTCATGGATTACGCAAAATAAAAAGTATAGCTAAAACAAAATAATGTAATTGTAAAAAATAAAGTATAGATTATGTACCGCTTGGAGGTAGTAGCCGTTGAAAATACCCATGGCCGTGTTCATTGTTCTCCACTTGGTATTCAACGCATGAAATGTTCGTGAACTCGAACCCACAGTTGCCTCGTAATGCTCGAGAATCCGTTTCCAAAACCGCCGGACTTTTGTTCATTCACGACCCAACACCACAAGTGGAGATTTGAACCCATGCTTTCGCCAACGCCTCCTCTTGTGCCGGCGTCCAAACTTCAGGGGCCTCTTCCGTGAAAGCTTTTCTTCCTCTAGGATCGACTTCTTGAACTTCCTCATCTTCGTCTTCTTCATTTGGTAGTGGTTGTGTTTGGGTAATTCACGTACTCTACGTCTTCACTAAGGTTTCGAACGGGGAAAAGCTGTAGCAGATGATGTTGTAGTGTTGTGGATTCAATTGAGGAGGACCCATATTATATGGGAAAAATTGTGGAGATTGGGGTTGTAGAACATAAAATTGATTCGGGATGGTTGAGAATAAAATTGGCTAAATCCTAACGGAGTTTGTTTTGGTTGATTCAGAGATTGTTGAGACCGACCTTGGCCGCTGAGGTGAAAGTTTTTTAGCTCTCCTTGGATCCATAGTTTAGTGTTTTTGAAAGATTATTGTGTGTTGTGGGTTTTTATTTTGAAAATAGAGGTGAAATATTAGTTTAAATAGGAGTGATTTTTTATTTTTTATTTTTTTTTATTTTTTTTATTTGGGTTTATAGCCGTTGTAAAACTGCTCTTGCTAACAAACGGTCCAATTTTTCCAACGGTCTCCACGCGGCTTCGAGCTCATAAAAACAACCCGCAGGCAACCCGAAATAAGCCGGTGTTGCCGCTCGGGTTCACGAACCCGATGCCCTACCCGATGCCCACTCCGTTATACCTAAGTGCTTATGGAATTCTACTAATGTCATAAATAATGTTTAAGTGCTTCATTTTGTCTCAGAACACCAGTCATGTTTTATACTTATCATATGTTAGTTATAATTTATAAATTAAGTATTTGTTCTTTTATGCAGAATACTACTTCCCCCTGTCTCAAATTATAAGTTCATTTTTGATTTTTCAAAGTCTTTTTCTTCCGACTTTGACTTTAATTATTTTTTTTCGTGTTATATAATACTTGATGAAAAGTATATAAATGAAAATGCATTTAAATCACATATCCATATATATATTTTACAACAAGTATTATATAACGCTAAAAGAAAATATTAAAGTCAAAGTTGGTATAAAATGACTTTGAAAAAGTCAAAATGAACTTATAATTTGGGATGGAGGGAGTGATCATTATTGGTTTCTGGTTGATTGGTTGTTTGTGATGTGTATCTGCACGTTTTCTTCATGGTAGCCCTTTAGAGGGTTTGATTATTGGCTGTGCATTCGGTATTGATGAAGGTTGTGGTTAGGTGGGTAAAGGGAGAGGGCTAAGTGATGGTATCGGTAAGTCAGGGTCTCGTTAGGCCCTATTATCTGCTTTCGATGCATGCATTATATGGTCCTTCTTTGTTAAGAACTATGGTCTTGATGACTTGGTGGTATCTTGTTGATATGAATACGTCGGCTAGGTGGTAATGATTTGGTGGAAGCTTTGGTTATGGTTTGTTTCTTTGTTCGCGTGCTTTCTAGTGGATTGGTATTTATCTAAGTTCTTTGTAAATTTCTATGGAATCTAGCTGCTGCTTCAATTAGTGATGTAAGTTAAGTTTAAGGGTCTTATTCAAAACCTTTTTATCATCGTTCATAGACATGGCATTGATTTATTTGATCATGTGATCGATGGTGATCTCTTTGATGTAAGTTAGGGTCAGTATATAGCCTATGTTTGTCTCGACTCGATCAAGATACAAGCGCTGTTTTCATTCTTAGCTTGAGTTTCATTCATTTTGAAACTTCTAGTAGATGAGGTATTGGATCAAGTTGTAGTGATGGTTTGGTTCGGTTCGATCAATGAAGATCGGTGTAATTGTTGGATCAATTGTGGAGTGGCATGTTCTATTCTACCATGGTCAATTTCGGCCTGCATCGTTGATGGTTATGGACTTCTATGACGACATGTGAAGATTCAAGTTTTTACTTGATGTTTTATTTGTAATTTGATAGTCGTTGTAGTTTCATTTCATATAGTTATTGCTTTGTTTAGCATGTTCGTTTGGTTAGTTGCACATGTTGTGCAGGCTTGTTTTAAGAATGGTTTGTCATTCTTAGATAAGTGTATTGTGTCCTAGGGACTGAGATGTGGGAATTCACCCTCATCCTTTTGTACTTCAATGGTTTTTGGCGTAATAATATTTACCGGAGAAACCCTTTACCCAAAAAAAAAACATGGTGAACTAGCTGCATAATCACAAATAAAGACAAAAAATAAAAAATAAAATAAAAAAATCTAACTAAGTTTATGTTCTTTTTATAATGGGTTAAGTTAGCAGTGGGTTAATATTTGAATTAAGTACTTTATTTAATCAACGGAATAAGTTGCAGCTAATAAAATGAAACTGTAGTAAACTTCACAACCACCATCTATAAATTTAAACACCAATCGAAAAATAGTTGATCATCGCTAAATAATTTGTCCTGCACATTTGAACGATAGTAACGTGATGATGAAGCTATTACATAAAAAGGCCTCCATTTGTATAATAATAAATATGATAATTACTTTTCGAAAGTAACGTGATGAAGGCTAGATTCAGACCTTATCTCTTCTAAGTAGTAAACTTAGCATCACTATAGGAACAAGTGAATAATGTATATTTTATGAACTTCTAATATAGTTTCTCCCCATTTTACTCATCTTCTACCCACACTCAAACATCGCATACGCACACTCCTTCTTCATCAAAACGGGGCGTACTATTGCCTTGTCAGGCAAAGTTATTACTGTATGATGGATCAGCATGGAAACAAATCTTTTCGTTGCTAATAATAGCCTCAGTAACTTTGGTAATCTAGTTAAGCGAAGGGTATGTAAGAACTAGATAGGGATGCAATTTTCATTGCAAAAATGCTCCTTTTGTAGAAAAGGGTAAACCAAATTTTTAGGAAGTTTTGAAAAAAATATTGTTTTTTACCGGTAAATGATAACCTAGCAACAAACGATAGTGACAATTGTTGAGACGTGTAAACATGCTATTTATTTAAAGAAAATAAGCAAATATACAGACCTAAATCAGCTCACGATCCTGGCGGCCGCTACACAAGAACCCACTTATTTTGGTACAAACCCACGTGATGACGCAATGATTTTAGGCCTAAGTTTAGGTCTATGTATCATTTTTTATAAATATATTATGTTTACGGGTCGCTTAAGGATACCATTCACATTCTAACCAACTCTGATATACACAGTATCAAGTTATGTATTGTCACGTATAAAAAAAAACCCATACATACGTACATATGTGTATCGCATATCATCTTTGTTTCAATCGCAGTTTAATTTTCCTTCTGTGGCTCCCGATCGTATTTATTGCCGATACCTACCACAAAGAGAAGCTTCTGTATATTAGTGGTAATATATTGTAAAGTCCGTATCTTTCTCAGCTCGATCTGTAGCCACGATTTTTTTTAAGAGTTAATAACCTATTAAAGCATCATACTTGTCACAAAAATCAGCTCGACGTACCAAATAAAAAAAATAGCTCTTTTGGCTATTTGACCCGACTATTTTGTCCTTTATATGCATTGTTAACCTTCCCCAGCCGGTTTATGCCACGTACCCGGTTTCTTTGCCACATCTGATTTCCACATCATACTTTATATTTTTTTTTGTGATTGTCTCTTTCCACGCAGCACAAAACCAAAATACATAAACCTCACTTTATTTACTTCTTCCCCAAACCCAAACCTTCTTCCCCAAACCCAAACCATAAGAACCCTAAAAATGGCGCATGTCAATTGACCTTAAATTAGTAACTCAAAGTTGTATTCCTTTTCATTTTACCTTAAATTACTTACATAAATGGCGGCCTCGTCCTCGTCCTCCCGTTATAATCGAAGGAGATATTCCAAAGAACAAATTGCTCATGATGATTGTATTTGTAAGTTCCCAATCTATGAAAGTGTTTCATGGACTCCTCGAGAACTGGAAGAAGATTCAAAGCGGTCCCACCCTGTAAGTTCTAATACACAAATCTATTTTGTTGAGTATTGTATAATGAGTGTATATTTACAAGTCTTTATGTATTTGTAAAGAATAAAGACAAGAAATGTGAGGTATATGGATTCCTTGATGATGAGTTGCCATCGGAGTACTACAAAGACCTCATGTTCAATCTTCATATGCACAACAAGAAGCTTGAGTGTACTTTGACGCTTTAACACAGAAGATGATTCTAAAAGGTGCTTTCAAACAAGCATCAAGATGAGTTTCCAATGGAAGTAATTTACCAAGAATTGAAGGAACTAAAGTTGAAGGGCAAAGTGTACCACATGTATTTGGTTGGTTGTGTTTGTTTCATGGTTGTTGTTTTCATCTTCGTTGTTGTTATTGTTCTTGTGTCCGTTAGGAATTAGCGTGACGTTGTGGTTCGCGACGTTGTTGTCAAATATTGGCTTATTGTAATTTTCTCTAGGACATGGTGAACAAATGTTAACTGTTTTTGTATGACTGACATTGGCCATATGCTATTAGTTAATGCTTGTTTCTTTGACATGATGTTTGCTTCTTTGTTAATGGGAGACATTGGCCATATTTTATTACTTAATGTTATCTGTTTGTGGACATGATGCTTGTATATTTGTTACTGATATGTCAATGGTGTCCAGTTTCTGCACCAAATGGTTATTTCTCAACATTTACTTACCAAATGGTTAATTAATGTCTCATCACCTTCATGTGCATCTACTTACCAGTGCAATCAACTAACTTTATTCAATCAATTTATATTTTACCTGTGCAAGAATGTGCATAAATGGTGTTCTTTCATAACATAACATAATGTATCTGCAATGTTGAAGATACATTGTTACAACAGTAACACCGGCATGCAAAGTTCTTTACAATGCCCTTCCCAGACAAAATAGGGCTACGTGAGTGGCATCAACAGCAGCACTACATCGCCTATCTTACAATTTTATAGTGGCAATAAGTGCAGCACTATATCAGTTTTAGTTGGTAATAAAAGTAGGCCCTTCAGTGAACAAAATAGGGCTAGCTAATTATACATACACAAGTATTGTTTGTAGATTTAAAAGGTTCTACTCTATGACTATTTCATTGTCCGCACTTGAACCCGTACCCTTAGCTGGGTGCTAATTTTTACCCATGATTCTTTACTTGGCAACCTTGGTGGTAGCATTGCGTGCTTTTCCTTTTTGTCGTGGTGGTTCTTCCATTATGTTAGCCTCAACAGATCTTGTTTGTCTTCCAACAACCTTAGTGGTTGGTCCACCCTCCGAGCAAGCTCCTTTAGCAGCCAGCTTGATCCTCTTCGACCCCTTGATCCTCCCTGTCATTCTTCTTGTTTCCACTATCTCGATTGTGCTATTCTCCTAGCTCTTGTAAACACAAGTCTGGGGCATTATAGTTGGTCCCAACTTGAGATCTTGTGTACCTATGAACATATACACATAAAGTGTATTAAGTCACCACAAACAAATTACTCTAAAGACGGTTACTTTTTTTTCAAATCAATAGTACTAACTAAATAAACCCATTACAAAGAAATGTGAGGTCAAATGTACCTGGTATGTTTGCTTGATTACTAGTCGTTTGGCCTCGATACCCGAGTTCATATTGTGTTGATCCTCAATAGTATCGAACTTTAAAGATCGACAGCCAACCAAGTTCCCATTCTTGCAACTCTCTCTCATACTGGAATTAGTCTTCCACTCCGGTTTTCCATCCTCTCATCTTCAAGTGACCCCTATTTGAACTTTTCTCCTTTTGTTTCTTTGTTTTCCTAAATAAAACAAATGACCATCTCCTAAAACCCTCTAATGTTTGTAGCTCCCATTTCATACTCATTCATGTCATTGTTAACAAACATTGGAATGTCATGGTCATCTACTAACTCTGGTTCAACATTCTTTTCCTTAAATGGCCTAAGGTGTTTCCCTTTTTCTTATTAACTGGTGATTTTGGTGGATTTGAGCATCCTTTTCTATTATGACCTGTTTCACCAGCTTCGATATGTCAACCGATTCCTCGCCGAGTAATCTTAGTTGTTGATTTTTTTTTCATGGGAAGCCCTAACCCTCTTTCTCTTAGGCCTACCGTGCATCGTCTTAGGAATGGGGCCTAAAATCCTTGAAAGATTACTAACATCGGGCCAAAAGTCTATGCCACCAACTGGTTTCATATACTGACTATAGGTAGAGATGTATCTTTCCTTCCTAAAACAATCAGGTATATACTCCTCTACCATTCTACGTAGTTTAAATATACACGCTACATAAGTGGCAAAAAGGCAAACCTCGATAGCCCACATTCTGCAAGAGCATGTTCGATTTGGCTCATCAACCTTGAAGGCTTCATATCCTTTCCTCACTTCAAAGATGTTACATCCACAAGAGACTACATGCCAAAACCTGTCAACATTACAACAGTTACAAAATGTTATTGACGGCAAGTATAGTCTTAATGTTGGGCCGAATATCAGCATTCCATTATAGGTAATCAAGGAAAGATGTATTTTACCTTTGTTGATCTTTTGAGTGTTCAAGTATAGTCTGAATGTTGGGGAAAATGTCACCATTCCATTTATCCATTAGCAGCCGCATAGTATCCATCCTCTCCATAACAATTACTCTCATGGACTCCAACATAGTTATAATTGGTTTATGTCTTATGCTTACCAAAACAGCATTGAAGCACTCGCTAAAACCATTCTCCACAGCCTCACAAAGATACACCTTCTTTGAAAAAAGCCCTTGACCATGTCTTCGAATCTTTTTTCAACAAGTAATCATGGGCTCTTGGATTAGCTCTTTTGATCTTATCCATCACCTTGTTGTGTAAAGCTGGGTACGAAGCTTTTGATGCTGCCCAAAATAGTTGTCGATACTCAACACCAGGAAACTGTTTTCGAAACCCTTCAGAAATATGGCGGGCACATTGTCGATGCTCTGCAAGTGGCATGACCTCCTTCACCGCTTCAATTAGCCCCTGAACCAAGTATAAAAAAACATTGATAACTATGCAAGCAAACAAATAACAAAACATGAAACTGAATGACTAAAACTTTACGTAGCACGTACCTTATGTTGGTCAGACATCAGCGTTAACCCTTGTCCTAGTGGAATATCCAAGTCGTCGCCCAACAGTTGTAAAAACCAGCTCCAGTTGTCTTTATTTTCTACCGTTACCACAGCCCACGCAACGGGGAATATGTGGTTATTACCGTCCCTACCCACCGCAGTTAGTATCTCCCATGTGTTTTGTTTCTTTAAAAAACAACCATCTAACGCCAAAACCTTTCTACATCCTATTTTCCACCCTTCTTTCAACCCACTAAAACACACATAAAACCTGTCAAAGTATGTCTTTTCATCAGGATTTACTGTCACTCCTACCTTAACCGTACTACCTACATTTGAGTCCACCAACGCCTTAGCATATGATGGTAGTAAACCATAATGGTCCTGGATTGTTGCGTCCCTCTCATTAAGAGCATATGTCCTAGCATTACGACACTGGGTACGGCTAACATGGCACTTATATTTTCTTGACCAGTTCTTGTAAGTTAGTGATTGTAATATTTGGATTCATCCTAATCTTATCTCCGAACTGCCTACCTATCCACTTAAAGTTAACCAACCTACCGTAATGGAAACTACGAACGCAAGTGTGATTATCTACCAAAGATATAACCTGAAATGTCTTCTCCAATTTGAGCATCTTGCCATAACACCTCCACGGGAAGTCACAATTCCCAGCCTTCTCTGAAGGGTACTTGTTGTACGGAACTGCTTCCTACCGACGGATCCCTTAGAGTCTCCTTTCGTTGTCCAAATTTTGCTATAACCTTTGTCTTCGTGTTCTCTCGAACCAAAGTGAGAAACCATTAGCAATCGTGATAGTATGTTAGGCACTCCTTGAAGCCAAAGATATGGAAATTGTTGCCCAAGCTGGAAACATAAAATGTAATTAGTAAAGCAACATAAAGATACTGAACTTGTAGTGTTTGATAAACGAAGTGAAAGTGCTATATTGAAATGGCTTACACTTGGTTTTTCAGCCCTCCGCAGTTCTGAATCGAATTGGGTACTTGCCCTCCTTGTTAGACTTCAGAGAGCAAGAAAAGGGTCTGTTATTCCAAACCTTTCCCTTAATGTCCTTCAACAAATGTGCCATATACTTTTCATGTTCACGAACCAAGGGACCTAAACCGCTTGGGCCATCTCCAAGCACATCATCTTGTTCTATGATCAAGATCATCGCCGCTTTTCCACATCTTGGTCGTTCGCTCGTCGAAGAAATGTTATTAGAATTTTGGCGATCTTTCTAGTGAATAACCTCGCCCCTTCCATTGCTCAAGTAATCGCACGACTTATCGAGATTCCACCCCACTCGTAAGACTCATACGTAAGAATAATGTGCGTACTTACCCTTGTTTTTTGCACTTTCACTTTCTGAGTTAGTATCATTGTATTCCTCAATGTCGGTGTCACCGTCAGAATCTGATGAAGCAGACCGATTCATGTTCTCTCTAATGACTATACCTTTGGTTGAACGGGTATTGGCACGGGTATTGGCAATGCTCTTCTTTGCAATTTTGTTTTGCGGTCATAATTTTAACTTACCATTATCAAGTTTTTCGCTTTGCAAGCACGATAATCGAGTTACCATCTCGACTCAAAGATCCATTTGCAACCCATTCAGATTATGCACAACAGACGTGTCCGAAGTATAGCCTCGTCCACATTCATGTCAGTGTGGCCAACCATTTGATTATCGTCAGCCCTGAGAAAAGTGTGACAACAGAAATCGTTAGTAGGCATACAATATATAAAAACAAAACAATATTATAACAACGTGTATTGACCGATACCTATTAGTGTCCAAAGCCATATCAATCTCCTCAACAGTGACAGGCACACTAGTTTCCATATGCTTATCACAACCCTCATTCTCCAAAGCCAAACCAGTTTCAACACCAACGTTTTCCACTACATTATCAACTACTACGTTGTACTCCCTATAGACCTCTTCTTCAGTTAGCATAGGATAATCATACGTAAAGTCATCATCCGCATTCCAAACTCTAGTGAAGGTAACCTTACCCTCAAAATCCTTTCTAAGTGGTCTGTCTTTTACGGGAGGAGACCTTAAATAAGGTGATTGTGCTTCTTCCTCATTACGCAACCAACTCCTCACAAGACATATTCCCGACATCTTTTCAACTTATTATGTCTCTTTCTTTTTGACGTAACTTCCGAGTCTGAACTATCTAGTCTTAGGTTTCCGTGGTAATAGGGTGCTAAGTTTTGTGGGGAATGAGCAACAAACAACTCGACTATCTGAAATTGTTTAGCTTGATCATATAAATACACTACATCTGCATCCCTTTCAATTATCTTTAAACCTCCACTGTCAATGTCTAATGTAGGAATGCACATGTATAGAGCCCATATGTTATTCTTAATCTTTGCAACTAAGATATCTAAGAGAGGGCTACACTTAATCCTATCTTTTGATGAGGCTTCCATTATAATCTCCCTATCATAATCATACCTTAAAGGGTCAAACATAAATACACCATTATAGTGTATTTTGAAGACCACATCAAGTGGTACTTCCATGAAACCAGTATAAGTTGAAAAAAAATTTCAAAACCCTAATTGGAAAAAGCCCTAAATAAGAAATACTTTTTTATTAAAACCTAGCACAAATCGGGAAATAAAACATTAAATATGAAGAGGGAATATACCTTTTGTCTACCCAATTTGGGGAAAGAGACAAGCAATTGATTAATGTTTGTGAATTAGGGTTTCAACAGTGTTTTGGGGATCTTGGATTAAATGAAAGTGTGAATGCATATAAAGGATAAGGAAATCTGCTTTTGATGTACTTGTAATCTTGATATCTGTACTTGTTTAATGTAAACCTCGTACCTCATCGTACGGCTGCTTCCACATGTGCAAGAACGAGGATATCGTGTGTTTTTCCTATGGTTATGTACGAGGTTTCCAGCGTGGGAGATGACTTGGATACAAGGAAGCTTAAAATAACCGGGTACCGGCTTTGAAAGTGGTATAATGCCTATAAAAGACAAAATAGTCGGGTCAAATAGCCAAAAGGGGTATTTTTTTAATTTGCTACGTCGAACTAATTTTTGTGACAAGTACGATGCTTTAATAGGTTATTAAACCGAGAAGCTTCTGTATATTAGTGGCAATATATTGTAAAGTCCGTATCTTTCTCAGCTCGATCTGTAGCCACGATTTTTTTTAACGTACATTTATAAAACTTGGAAAACGACATTTGGTGAAGAATTCATGTCATTCATATACTATATCATAGGTTTAATAGTTTCCGGTCGAAGAAAAGGATCTCGGTTACAGATATATATATATATATATATATATATATATATATATATATACTTTTATAATATATTTAGGCCTTCTAAAATTAAAAGGCTTAAAATTTAGACTTTTTACTTGCTTATTATGGAAAGAGTTTTTCTAACCAAAAATTAAGATAAGGAGCTCCAATCATGAGATGATATGTGTCACTTCTTAACAAACTGCAAGCCTAACTTCTAACAAACTCCAAATCTAACTCCTAATTACTAAAAATTAAGATAAAGAGCTCAAATTATAAAATGACATGTTTCATTTCTCAACTAAAAATTCATCTCTATTTTTAAATTAAAATATCTTTTTATCTACTTATTTTTTTTATAATCTAATTTCACCATATTTTCTAAAATTTTATGCTCTTTAATTCAACATACATTTTGATATATTTTTATGAGTTTTAGTTTTATATTTTTATGGGTTTATTTTATTTTAATTCAAAATTTTACAACTTTAACCTTTATTTCATTTATTTCAATCAATATAATCTTGATTCGTCAAAATCATATACATTTGGGGTAGTGTTTGGCGTAAGAGATTAAGAGGGTATTTCTATATGCGGGAATAATGATGTCGCGGAAAGCAACGGAAAGTTACGGGTAGCCCAAACAAACACTTACAACTAACACATATACATTCAAGTGTTGTGAAAGCGAATTCACTAAACGGGTGTGAACACATATAACTATACTTTATAGCCCTATAATATATATATATATATATATATATATATATATATATATATATATATATATATATATATATATATATATATATATTTTCATTTTTTTTAGAGTTGCGTTTTTCTTATAATTCAAAATATATATGCATTTAATACATATTATTTTGACATTTGTTTTTAACTTAATCAAAGTTTTATTTTCAAGTTAATGCAATTAGTTTGACTTTTAATTTATTTACATTTTCAAATGGACTAATAACATACATCGGTAAAACCTTTTTTATATTTTCAGAAAATAATCAATAAGAACCAGGATTTTATTTATAATAAGTTGTGTTCGTTAAATGTTTATTATGGAATGCTGTTAACACGAAAAAACGACTAATCATTTTGAAAAAATAAAAAATTTAGCAAAATTCAAAGAAGTTATAGCTCTTTTTGGCTTTTAACGACTATATAGGAAGACCTACGGCTCAATAATAACGGCAAAAACCTAAATATATTAATTTCAAAAGAAACTTCAATAGGTTTATAACCAAACGAGTCGTAAAAATGATCAAAAAGGGAAAAACTACCAGATAACTATTTTGTATTGAAAACACAATACTTCTAAAAGAAATAGAAAAACTTATCTCACCAAATAGCGTAAGTTGGGTACTTTACTATGTTGAAGCTCAATAGTTAAAGTTAATGAGTTTGTGGCTTCAAGAGGCTGAGTGTCTCAAGTTCTACTCGCACTAACAATTTTCTGAATGACTATAAAATATAAAAAACTAACAAGGCGTTAGAGAGGATTACACAATAGCTGAGAGAATTATACAGATTGTTAAACCAATCTATCCAACTAAACATAATATTTTTACTTCTACATGAGATCCAATTATACGACGAAAGCTTTGTGTCAATAAAGATAAGCTCTTTCCGAGTCGCTTGAGAGAGAAAAGAACATTATTAATCTTGTACTTCCATAGGGTCCAATCGATAGTGTTGACGACCACGTCAAAGAACCTCTTGTGCTTTGGATCAAGAGCAACACGGTCAATCAAAAAGATTATCTCAGAAAAGGTTGAAAGCTACCTATATGCAAGGTACCAATGTTTTAAAAAGCCTTCCCACTTAATCTCAAGTAAATTATGGCGTAGATTGAAAACATGGACTTCTGTTTCGATGCCATTATCACAAAAAGATAATGGGTTTCAGTCATTAGAAAGCAGCCAAGGTTAAGTGTAATGGGGTGACCAACATCATTACCGCCAACTTTGATGTAACAAAACAACCAACTTAACAATGCAAACAAACCTCACTTATACACAGATATACCTCACAAAAACCAATATCACAACTCACAAGCACACACACGACCAACTTCACATGTCGATCGTTCCCAAGACCGATCCTTCTTGTGGTGGTGTTTTAGCTGAAACGCGTGGAGGAGGGGTTAGGACGCGTCTTCTTTCCTCTATTATATTACACCCAATCTAAATGTTTTTTCAAATCCTGTTTTTGTACGTGAACTATAATGTTCTTTAAAATATTACAAAAATTTAAAAAGTATTTCAATAATTCAATATGCACACTTTGATGAGTTCTCACTTATCACAAAATCGTATTGTGTCACTTTTTTTACATGACACTTCACAAAAGTTACTCTCTCCGTCCCTAAATAATGTCCAGTTTGACTTTTCAGAGTCAAACTGGTTCAACTTTAACCGTAAATATTTTTTTTTATGTTATATAATACTTGATGGAAAATTATACCAATGAAAAATACACTTAAAACGCAATCAATTCATATATTTTTCATCAAGTATTATATAACATCCGTAAAAATAAATAAGGTCAAAGTTGATCCAGTTTGACTCTGAAAAATCAAACTGGACGCTTATTTAAGGACAGAGGTAGTAATATGCAGAAATACTTTTTAAATGGTTGTCACATTTAAAGATTTTATAACTCATGTACTAAAACGAAATTTAGAATAAAAAAATCGTTGTTGCTTGATAGCCTAATCCTTAAATAATCCTTTCGTAACACTACAACAATCCCTATCCAATATATATGTTACTTATTTTTTATTAATTCAGTTAAACTAAGGAGCGAATTCGGAATTGTATGTTCTTGAACACCTCGATCAAACATAAACTCAACAAACGATATATAAATATGTAGTATGTATAAATATGTATTATATAGAACTTTGATTTCATATTTAGTTTTAGCAAACAATGCCTTTTTGCAAGAAAAGGAGTTGGCTCACAGGATGCTCAATGTGCCCTCTAGGATCTTCAACCATTCTTCACCAATGGGTAATGGAAAACTGGTTCAAGTTGCCCCAAATATATCCGATAAAATTACATTGGGAAATTGCGTAGTTTCGATCTTTAATGCACAATATTGCATGTGGGTACAGACGTTGACTTGCTTTTCTTTATAATAAAGTTGGACTTAAATTGCTTTGTCAACTTCTCGATCACTTCCACAAACAATATAAATTCTTTACGGTTTAATCGTACATGTAAAAACAGTTTTTGTTGCATTTCGAGATGTGTAAAATGAGTGTTGAATAACCGCGCGTTGACGCAAATAGTTATTGCGTTTTTATTATATTTTTTATTTAATTATCTAAAGTGATTTGACCATCCAAAATTCTGTCATAAACTCATAATCCTTTTGTATCTGTATTGTGCTGTTTTAGCTCAACTTTTCGTGTAAGTAGTCATTGGAGCCCACCCATATGACTCTACTTACATTCCTCTTTTTTATTGAATTTTAGGGCAAATAATTTATGAGAAACATGCAGTTATAAGACTTTTTTTTCCTCTTCTTTACAGCCTAGCTAGTTTTGGCATGTAGAAGGTGTCAGTCCAGAGGGACAAACGACGATCCCTTGCATGAAAAGGAAGCTTCCTTAAAGCATATGGAGTAATTGAAGTTATGAAAGAGTTATGGCTTTTAAGCTGGAATGCATGGGCTTTGAGACCCCTCCATGTTCTTTCTTATTAATTATCATCACAAGAAAAGTAATTACTTTTGCTATACTTTTTTACGTCGGGAATATGATCTCATGAACATAAATCAGTTGAAGGTTAACTAGTTCGAGCTTGGCTCATGAGTCATGAAAGTCCATTGCTCAGTTACTCAATGGGATTAAAGTTTAGCATTATAAAGTGTCGTTGGTCCACCTCGAGCCTAACTCGTTAATTAGTCGTTTTAGCTTATTTGAAGTTGCAAGTCAAATGTGAATTTCTTAAGTAATAAGGTAAAAATATAGGAATAAAATTTTATTTCTGATAAAATTTTAAGTGAAATAGATTTGGTGATAATTCTTTATCAAAGAACTATATTGATGGACAGTTTCTTAAAGACATAGCCTTTTTTATGACGTTTAAACATTTGTAATTAGTTGACAACATAATACGGTAATTTCTTTAATGAATCTAGATTTAGGATCGATCATATATAACTTCAAATACACGACATTGACCTTAGGGTCCAGTTGTTTTCAAGAAGTTTGTCGTCATAAACTTTGTCAAGTATTAAAAGTTTGTATGCAAGGATATATTATGTATGTATATATTTATGTATGTGGCAAACCGTGTTGACAAAATCATGTGGAATAGAAACATAGCCTCGTGCTGAGTTTAAAGTTTAATTAGTTAGCGTCTTAATTGATTTGATATATATAGGTCATGTGTGACGAATATCGGAAATACGATCGAGTATAAGAACTTATATGGTGCTTTGTCAAGTGTTTAGAATAGTTCTATTTGTTAGTAGTATTATTGTATGTTTGTAATTAGGCCTTCTTCCATGTTTCGGGCTCAAGCCCATGACCATATAAGGTTTCTGTGTATTTATGTGTCTTGTAGGAGACTTTGTCTAATCAATCAATTACAAACAATAATATCAATCATATTATTCTACATGGTTTCAGAGCATCCTTTCCAAACTAAATAATATCCGCTGCCTCTCATCCCCTCTCCCTCTCTTCACCACTGTTGTCTGCTTCCCCTCTCATCTTCCTCCTTGAATCACTTCCACCTCTCTCACCACTCTCATCATGACTGTCATCGACCCTCTCCCTCAACCCACCATCCTCCTCTCCGATAAGCTCATGGCAATCACCAACTTAAACAACATAATCCCGGTAAAACTCGATGTCGATGAGATGAACTACTCATCATGGGTATACTTCTTTACTCACTTTTGTCGCGGAAACCTTCTTATGGATCACCTTGAAACCAAGAGTGATCAAAAAGTTGCAACCACCTCATCGACACCCGATGCGGAATGGTTAAAAATAGATTCCATACTACTTTCGTGGATCTTTGTGACTATCTCCAAAACCCTTCAACAACGATTAGTTGTTGCAAACCCTAAAACCGCCCATGAAGCATGCGAAACCCTAGCCGCCATTTTTTCCGACAACAAAAGGACTCGCTCCATAGCCTTGAAAGCGGAGCTACGTTCATTAAAACTTGGTGATATGGGTATTGATGCCTATTTTCGCAAGATTGAATCCATTGAAACAATCTTGAATAGCCTTGGTTCGAGTCTAGATGATGATGATGTCGTGACCTTTGCCTTGGAAGGATTACCCGCACGGTTTGATAACGTGGCGACCATTATTGCCCATAGGGATCCTTTTCCCGATCTCAAAACCGTTCGCTCCATGCTCACCACGGAGGAGATGCGGTTGAAGGCTCGTACCACCGACACCTTGTCCAACTCAACCTCCTCGTCACCCATGGTCCTCCTAGCAAACACCGGATCCAACCCTCGCCGGTCATCCAACCCCATGGACAAAGTTAACAAGCCATGTATTAATTGGAGCAAAGGCTCTTGTCGTTTTGGGTCATCATGCAGGTTTTTACACAGTGGGACGCATGGTGTGCATGCCCATGTTGCTCCCCAAATTCCAACACCTTCACATCAGTTAACTTCCAATGAAATAACTACTTTGCAACACCTTTTGGCAAAGCTTGGGTCCACTGGTACAAACAGTACCACGTTATCAAACCCTCCACTTGCTCTATTGGCTGGTTCACCAATAGTTGGACACCAAGTTGCCACGTCTGGACCCCCTGTCTCATTTGTGAACCCCCACATTCATGGGATAGCGCCAGGTCAGAACTTTGTTTACTCAATACCTGCCCAGTCCAACTATCCCACGGGTCAAACTCCCAGCCAATCCATTTATGCGGTTCAGCAGCAGGGTCATCCACAGGTTCAACCCCAGGTCTAACAGCAGCACTTCACGCACCCGGTTAATCCAGCAGGTTCACCAGCAGTTCATTTTAGTTTTGGCCAGCCGGTTCAAACCACTGGCATTCTTGGACCTGCCCCAGTTCACGCAACACAGTCCACTCAAGCAGGGGGTTCGTTAGGAGCTATCATGGGTCAGGAAACTGTTTTACCACATGCCTTCGCCACTACCACCCTTCATGAACCCGCTCCCGGTAACTGGAAAATGGATACAGGTGCGTCATCTCATATTAATGACTCGGTCAACAATCTTAGTAATGTTTATAATTCTAGCATTTATTCATCTGTTGCGGTTGGTGACGGTCACACTATTCCTGTCACCAACTCTGGCCATAGCATTTTATCAACTCCTTCTAGCCACCATCTAAATAATGTTCTAATCACTCCTAATATTGTTAAAAACTTGATTTACGTGCGTCGGTTTGTATGTGAAAATTATTGCCTTTTTGAATTTGATCCTTTGGTTTTCTCATTAAGGACTTTCAAACTCGTCGAGTCTTTGCTCTCATTTGTGATAGCAGGCGACCTCTACTGTCACCAAGCCATCTCCTATACCGCAAGCCTACCTCACCAGTCAATATACGTGGCATCAACGACTTGGACATCCAGGAAGTGAAGTGTTGCGTCATGTTATTTCTAATAATTCAATTTCTTGTAATAAAGAGAAATCTCCTGTGCTTTGTCATGCTTGTCAGCTTGGCAAACACGTGCGACTTCCATTTGTCAGTTCTTCTACTTTAGTTCAGACTTGTTTTGATATTATTCACTCGAATTTGTGGACATTACCTATACCAAGTCTATCTGGTTTTAAATATTATGTTCTCTTTTTGGATCATTATTCTCAATTTGTATGGGTCTATCCGTTAGTTCATAAGTCTGATGTTCTGTCCAAATTTACATTATTTCGCAACTTTGTCAAAACTCAATTCAACCGTGAAATAAAGTCTTTTAAGTGTGACCATGGTGGTGAATTCGATAACCATGCTTTTCATAAATTATTTAACGACAATGGGATCCACTTTCGATTCTCCTGTCCCCGCACCTCTCAATAAAATGGTAAATCTGAACGCATGATTCGCACCATTAACAACCTTATACGCACCCTCCTCTTCCAATCACATCTACCCCCAAACTACTGGGTTGAAGCCCTCAACATGGCTGCTCACCTCTTAAATATTCTACCCTCCCGTGCCATTGATAACGACATTCCCTTTACACGCATGTTTGGCACCTCACCTGACTACCATCTTTTACGTGTATTCGGGTGCCTATGTTACCCTCATATAGACACTAACCACAAACTTGGACCACGAGCCACACCATGCATATTTTTAGGTCATGCCACCAATCATCGTGGCTATCGTTGCTTAGACCTAAACACCAATAAAATCATTATATCTCGCCATGTCACTTTTGACGAAACCGTTTTTCCCTTTGGCACCACCACACCCACCATGCAACCCCATTGGTTGCTTATTCTGATGCTGATTGGGCTGGGTGTCCATCTACTCGGCGGTCCACCTCTGGCTACTGTGTATTTCTTGGCAACAATTTACTCTCATGGTCCTCTAAGCGCCAACCGACTCTGTCTCGTTCTAGTGCTGAGGCAGAATATCGCGGGGTTTCCAATGCAGTTGCTGAAACATGTTGGTTGCGGAATCTTCTTCGAGAGCTTCATACTCCAGTTTCTTCTGCGACACTTGTATACTGTGATAACGTTAGTGCCGTCTACATGTCCTCGAATCCAGTTCAGCATCAACGGACCAAACACATTGAGATTGACATTCATTTTGTTCGGGATTTGGTGGCAACAGGTCAAGTTAGAGTACTTCACGTGCCTTCTCGTTTTCAGTTTGCAGATATCTCCACTAAGGGACTTCCCTCAGCTCTTTTTGAAGAATTTCGTACCAGTTTGAGTGTTCGGCTTCCTCCCGCTCAAACTGCGGGGGAGTGTTAGTAGTATTATTGTATGTTTGTAATTAGGCCTTCTTCCATGTTTCGGGCTCAAGCCCATGACCGTATAGGGTTTCTGTGTATTTATGTGTCTCGTAGGAGACTTTGTCTAATCAATCAATTACAAACAATAATATCAATCATATTATTCTACACTATTTGCCATTCTTTGGAAGAGAAAAAATTACTGTTTTTCTATGCATGATTAATACTTTGTATAGGTCACTTGCTAAACTACTAATGCGTTCTTTTAAAAAAGCGTGACCAAATATTAGTCAATTAAAAAAATTAAATTAGCAAACTAATACTCTTAAACGTTGATTGTTAGATACGTATAATTTGATTGTGAGATAGTAGAACACGAAACTCATATCTTACTATACATTTCCGTACGCTTTTTGGTAAAGGGTATTACACCCGGTAAAATATATTACTTTAAAAAAACGTTTAAGTACAATGGAATATGGCTAAAGTACTATATTAAGCACAAACGATCGTTTGACACAATCACAAATCATTTATGACAGACCATAAATGACAACTAGCTACAACCAATCAGACTACTAAACCAAACTAGCATAAAATAATATACATAAGAAATAAGAAAATCTTATGCAAAAAATATAAAACAACCTAGTTGAGACAAAAGTCTTGAATTTCCAGCAGCCTTTAATTGTGCAGAAGAGAGACCAAAATCATCATCATCATAATTGTTGCCGTCACCCGTATCCGCTTTCCAACATTTCTGTACATTTCGCTATGTGGTTTTCTATGTCTTTACTTGAGGTTATAGATTGTTCTTGCAACTCAAATTCAGTAACTACAAGTGTAGAATTATACATATAAAGCTAACATAACAACTTAGGGTTTCCTAAACGATAAAAACTTGTGATTATCCTCGTTAGAATTTGAGACGTCTCAAAAGTTCAATTTTTGTTTAACGCAAACCATCTTAAAGTAACCACGTCAATTTCCTAAAAAGAAAGGACTTTACCCAAGAGAGCTTATAGGACAGGGAGCTCAAATGTCTTTAATAATCGGTAAAATGACCAGAAATCATGATTATCTAAAAGTATATAGCTAACACAGTATAAGAATGTTACAACAATTGTTCTTAAAATTTACACACAATTACATATTTCGTTCTTAAAGTTAAACAAGCGCACTAAGAGTTGCTAAGGAATGGGAGGTCAGATTTTTAGTATTCTAATTGTGTATAAGAACTGGGATTAAGCTTATTGAATAAGGTTGGATTAAGTAGTAAAATCGGGTAATCAGTATGTACTGGGATTCTTTTCTTTGCGATATATAGGCTGAGTCATGCAAGAAGGGAATACCAAGATATATCAAGTGTAATTGAATCCCTTGGGTGTATTGGCAGAAACTTTATGTGATCTATAATTCTGGATGATGCATGCTTGTGATGAGTACTTTGATGTTGTATGTGAGGTTGTAGCTACATACTCGCATTAAGGTAACCTTGCAAAAAGGAAATGTAGTCCAGGATTATTTGATATCCATAGATTTTATTGATTACATATGGTAGAGCTCTGTTAGTGTTGATGCTAGAGATATTCAAGACATGTATTAGATTACATGTTTTGACAGAAACTGGAAATGTAGCCATTAAATAGAATCGAGCTAGCCCTTAGTGATCTTGCATTTATAATGATGCCCCTTTGTTATAGGATCTTGAAGTACTTGTAAGGCTCTAGCTGCAATGGCTTTTAGATAATCTTACAAAGAGGAAATGTAGTCATAATGTGGTATATCCTAAGGTGCTAGGTGAAAATAATGAATAAAAGGTGATTAAGATATGTCTCCGCAAGAGTATTCTAGTTCAGTTTATCATATCAGCATTGTATAGTTGTTTCAATGTTGCAGTATAGCTATTTGTTTATAGTTTTAAAGGGTGTTTGAGATATGTGTTGGGTTCAGTAAATCCCCAAACCCCTTAATTCTAGGATTTGAATAGAAAATATCCTAAGTATTTAGATCCTTAAACACTAACAAGTCACTGAGCGCATAGACACTTAGTGAGCTATCTTCAGGACACTCAGTAAGAGACGAAGAAGAAGTCTCTCCACTCAGTAAGGCAGAACTTAAGGGGTGAAGACTGAGTCAAGAAGAAGATAGTAGATTCAGTGAGTGATGACAATAACTCACTGAATCCTAAAACTCCTCACCAACTATTATCACTGAAGACAAGACTAAAGAACAAGACTAAGAAGACTGAAGAATGGGCGGGACAAAACGGTTAAGCTCGAAGCGAATAAGATGGAGTGCTTATCCTCAAGAAGTCTACTTTCCCTGAAAGGTTTAGTGTCAGTGCTGGCAAGCAGAAAGTTGCTTTGTCCCTTACCAAATATAGCCTTTGTAAAGAGACAAAATACATCAGTATTTTGTCTTCTGTAACCTGTCAGTTTGTCCTCTAGGATAGTGTTAAAAATCATACTTGTATAAATAGCATAAGTGTTGGAGTGAAAGATTTTAAGCTTGTGTAATCAATTGTGAAAAACACACACAAGCAATCTTTCACTCCTCCAAATCGACTATCTCCCGAGATAGCTCAGTGGTACCTGAATAGTTGTGCTTAGACTTAGCCTAAGCTTCGTGAGGAGTTACACCATACTTGTTATTTCAATCCCAAGTACTATTCCGCAAGTACTTGGGTAACGTATTCTTTTTGATTCGTTTTAATAAAGAATATAAACGTTGAAAATTAATCAGTGTGTTTATCTTGTTAAAACTTATCTTTACTTGCATTACTTCAGTCATGATTCACAATTAGTAGTCTTTAACTGTTTTAAGCTACTTGTGAAACGGGAACAACAAGTGGTATCAGAGCAGGCTGATTATTAAACCCTTTTTAAGCCGCTCAAAAACGTTTTTTAAATCAGGATCCAAATGGCTGAAAGTGATGTGCCCCAACTTGTCGATAAAAAAAGGTGGAGCCTATGCTGCTGTTGCCCCTCGACTTGAAATTGGCAAATTTAACAAATGGAAAAAGCGAGTGCTTTACTATTTGACTGAGATGGAACCTTACTACATTAAGTGTATTAATGAAGGTCCATTTATCCCAAAGACTGCTGAAGGTTTGCCTAAAGCTGAAGCTCGATGGACTCGGAGAGAGAAGAGTGGTCAACAAGGACCAAAGGCTCAAAAGCATCATCATATTTTGTCTTCCTGATGATGTTATGGAGTCTGTCATTGGCTGTAGTACAGCTAAACAAACCTGGAATGACATGGTTCACAGCTATGAAGGTCCCTCAGATACCAAGGAAAACAGGATTATGGACCTGAAACTTTAGTATAATACCTTTAGGGCTAAAGACTCAGAAATCTCTCTCAAACTTACACCCGGTATAAAACTTTGTTAGATGAATTATCAAATGATGGTGTAAAGTTGTCCAAACATGAAATCAATGTCGGTTTTGTTAATAGTCTCCCTGAGAAGTGGTTGAATTTCTCTCAGGGACTTAGGAATGCTAATCATATTCAGAATCTTGAACTTCCTGAAATTTATGGGAAATTTGTCTATGAGGAAAACCTTATCAACAAACGATACCCTAACTTGAAAAAGTCTCAGGAAGTCAAGAAGTCTCTGACAACCACTTCAACACCAATTTCTCGCCTTTTATTCAGCAGTGTGGTTCGGAATTTTCAGGGATGATGAGCGATGAGAGAGAACAAGCGAGGAGTACTTGAATGACTTAAACACCGAGTTTCAGGAAAGGGCACTCCTTGCTAACTCTAGAAGGTTTATAAGAAGGAACAAAAGTTTTTCAAATGCTAAAGCTAATGAGGATACTGAGTGTTTTAAGTGTTACAAAAAGGGTCATTTTGCTAAAGACTATTTTTCAAAAACTATCTCTGAGCCCTCTTACAAACCCTCAGGGTCAAACCAGTCCTTAGGTTTTAGCAAATTTCAACCAAAAGTCTATCAGTCTCATCAAAATTTTGAAAACAAGTATGACCAAAACAAAGCTGTTGATTTTGAAGCTAAGTATAGGAAAGCCAAGGCTAAACTAGCACTTCTTGAGGCCACTCCCTTAGAAATGACAAACAATGTTAAATGCAGTGCGGGTAAAAACAAGGGCACTGTAGCTGAAGTTTTCGGGGGATGAAGAGTCTCGAGCGTATGAAATGGTGCAAGTCAGTGCACTAATGGCTCTCTCAGAAGAGGACAAGCTAGCTGTTAGAAAGAATCATGCTAGGGGTGAATGGGTCAATATCACAATGAAGAAGGTGAACATTTTACTTTCTATGGATGATGATTCAGATTGGCAGTCTTTCATGAACTATATCAATATAGACCTTAAGTTCGTAGAAAAGCAAAGATTAAATCTTTTTTCAAAATACAACAAGTTAAGTTTTGAATTAAACAAGTGTAGGGATGAACTGCTTCTTTCAAAAGAAGCCAAGCTTGAGGCTGTTACACTACAAATTCAAAACACTGAATTAGTTAAAAGAAATCAAGCTCTTCAAGAAGAACTTAAAAAGGAAAAAGATATTATTAAAAGCTGGACTGCTAAGAATCCTAGAGTCTTTGATACTGTTCAAGCCCCCAGTAGCAAGAGAATCATAGGTGAAGATCATCTCCCGATTCTCTCGATGAAGAACAAAGTCCAAAACCATTTGTGTCTGTGGCATGCTCTCCAAAAGGAGTTAATGCCTAAGTCTAGTGATTGGGTTGAAAGGGTAAACCTTGAGAGTAAGCTTCCAAACTTCGATGCGGAAGGATTCTTGAGCCTAAGAGTCAAGCTCTCAATGAGCATGCTTGGACTCCCTGATGTACCCAAGGTATGCTGAACACATCACTGCGAGTCGAAGGCAGATGAAACCGCTTCCACCTCTAAAACCACTTCAGGGTGCTGCACCTAGCTCTGAACTTACTCATCTACAGTTCAACCCTCACTCTCCTAAAGAAAGGTCAGGTCTAGGCAGAACCATTTTGAAAAGGCCAGCAAAACCAACTCAAGAAGATTCAGTTCCTACTGAGTCTTCCACATCTTCAGTTCCTACTGAAGAAGGTCAAATCTAACAACTGACTGAACTTGTGAGGAAGTTGACTAAAAGGATGAAATCTATTGAGAAAGCTCATGATTCAATAATCAAGGAACCTAAGTTAACCTCCTCTAGTTCCTCAAAGTCAAAATCAAACACCAAGCATAAGCAGAAGTGTGATCTGTGTCATTATACCAGTCATACTACTGATAATTGCTTTAGAATCCTTTTTTGCATGATCTGCAAAAAGGATGATCACATAACTTCTGATCACTTACAGTATGTAAGATATTCTAGTGAAGCAAGTAATACCAATCTTGGTCATCAATATGCTTCATTATCAAATCAGGGTCAAAGACCTAAAGCTAAACCTTTTCCTCCTTACCTACATTGTAGCTTTAATGATCATCTTCCTGATGACTGTCTCATGAACTGTTGTTGTGATATATGTGGAAATCCAGCTCATGAGACATCTCAGCATGATAGAGTCATCCAAGCAAGGAGAAGTTCAAAACAACCCCGCATCACTGAGTCTTCCTGATACGCGTACAACGCGTGTTCGGGGTCAAAGGAAACTTCCTTTTCTTCGAGCAAGTTTTCCAACCACCTAGGCAGTGAACCTAATCGTTGTAGTGTAGTATTAGGGTAAGCCTCGGGATTGATATTGTTCTATAGGGGAATAGGAATGCTAGTGAGAAATTACTACGCTAAGGTTGGGGTTGAGGAAGATTATTTTTTATCTTTTTTATATTTTTTTAGAAAATTGAAAGGTATGATCTCGGGGTATTGGATTTGGGGGGTGGTACTTCTACCGATTACTCTACTATTATCTAGTCTA
The DNA here is from genome assembly GCA_910596185.1 of Chrysanthemum makinoi. Taxonomy (NCBI): domain Eukaryota; kingdom Viridiplantae; phylum Streptophyta; class Magnoliopsida; order Asterales; family Asteraceae; genus Chrysanthemum; species Chrysanthemum makinoi. The sequence goes on along the minus strand of OU343220.1, from coordinate 274,119,481 downwards.
ATTAACTAAGCTAAGGGGTAGTCTATGTCTAATTGATGTGTGCTCGTATGATGATTAAAAACGTGTCTACCTAGATACTATTACTCCCTATTTATCTTTTATTGATGGTTGAATTGTCACGTCCTTATTCTTAACGCGTTGTGTCTTCTAAGGTCGTAGGGTATGCTTTTCTCCCTAACTCTTTGAGAATACCTTAAGGTTATTGCCTACAAAATCTCTAGGATTCATAAACTAACTCTAAGGTTATCTTTGGATTTTTAGCCTACAATAACTCTAGGCGATTATAAGCTAATGTTCACAAAGATTACTCAAGCATTAAAAACACAACGATGGCCTATTGCAATCCTAAGCCAATTATAATTAAGATAAGAGACAACCAATCAATAATTAATAACTAGATTTCATAGATCTAAGCAAACACACAAGTAAATTAGCCGGACATGGTAAACATGCAAGCATACACACATACAATCGAAGACATAATGAAATCAATGAAGTAAATAACTTATCTTGTTGTAAAATAGGGTATGAGAACCCTAAGATACTACCCAAGAAAACCAAAATAGTTTTAGGTTTTTACTCCACAAATCTACCTCTCTAAAAGTCTGAAAATCGAATTATATATATAGAGTTACAATGCTTGATGTCACTCTTTAATTGTGACGCCGTCGGTCGCCGCCATTAGGGTTTGTCTTGACCAAGTCAACTTTGGGGACGCGTCCGCGTTGTGGTTGTGACGCGGTCGCTTCAACTTATGGCCCGTCGAATGCGGATCTAGGCGTATGAGTCGTGACACCCTACTCTTTAAAGCTGACACCTTCGTACAAAATAGCAATTTCACTCCTGAGCCGTCGCAATTAGAGGGATGGCGTCGCCCTTTGTCCTTGACGCCGTCGGGTACACTTCCAGCAGCTTGAGTGTCTTGATCTTGACTTTTGCCATTTTCTTCATATATTCACGCCTTTTCGTCCAAATAAGCATCATTCCAGCATTTTGCCTTCAAGAGACCTAAAAAGTAAAAAGGAACGAAATTAAGCAGTAACGGATATAAAAGTGGGCGATTAAGGGCTTAAATGACCCCTTAAAAGTGTACCTTTTAAATCCTCATCACTTCCTCTGTCAGCAAATGCAAAACCAGTGGTAGCACACTGCACTCAACCAGTGACCATGAATCACTTGCTAAATTTAAGCAGACCATCGGACCCAAGCCCACTAGTAAGTGGGTCAGCAATAGAAACTAATTCAGTTTGCTATTTGTGTAGAGACACGCTAGGGAACCTATTTGGCATCTAGATAGTGGATGTTCAAGGAGCATGACTGGTGTTAAAGAGTATTTGCACAAGTATGTAAAGGAACTAGGACCCAAGATAGTATTTAGTGATAACTCATCATGTCCCACTGAAGGTTATGGTTCAGTAAACTGCAATGGTATAGTTTTCTCTAGATTAGCTTATGTCAATGGTCTGAAATACAATCTCATCAATGTTAGTTAGTTATGTGATGCTAAGTACATAGTACAGTTCAATGATAAACAAGGTACTATTTTAATGCCAACAAAGAAGTTGTTTTAATAGCTCCTAGGAGAGATGATGTATATGTTCTTGACATGTCAACTCTCTCTCAGAATGGAACATGTCTCTTTGCCAAAGCCACTGAAACTGTCAACTGGCTGCGGCACAAAAGACTCTCTCACTTAAACTTCAAAAATATAAACAACTTGGCAAAACAAAACAAAGTCCTTGGTTTATCATCACTGGTTTTTGAAAAAGACAAACCATGCTCAGCCTGTGAAAAAGGCAAACATCATAGAGCATCATTCAAAACAAAACAAAATTTCTCTATCAAAAGTTGCCTTCACCTCCTGCATATGGATCTGTTTGGACCTGTCAGTCGAAGATCAATCCAGCATGAGAAGTATACACTAGTCATTGTTGATGAGTTCTCAAGATACACCTGGGTATACTTTCTTTCCAAAAAGAGTCAGGCAGCTGAAACCATAATGTTATTCATCAGGAAAATTGAAAATCAGAATGACATTATAGTTAAACAATCGAAGAGCGGCGATGGTACGAGTTCGAGAAATCAAGAGCTTGAGAGTTTCTGTGATGAAAAGGGAATTTCCCAAAAAATTTCATCTCCTTATACCCCTGAACAAAATGGGGTAGCTAAAAATAAAAACAGAACTCTCATTAAGGCTGCTAGAACCATGTTAAGTGGCTCAACACTCTTAAAACACTTCTAGACTAAAGCTGTCAAAACAGCCTGTTACACTCAAAACATGTCAATCATTGTCAAGAGGCATAACAAAACCCCATATGAGATCTTCAAAGGAAGACTTACTGATATCAGCTACTTCCATGTGTTTGGGTGTCCTGTGTTCATTCACAATCACAAGGATCAGTTAGGCAAATTTGATGCAAAAGCTGATGATGGATATTTCTTAGGTTACTCACTGATATCTAAAGCCTTTAGGGTGTTTAACACCAGAAGACAACAAGTTGAGGAAACCTTTCATGTCACCTTTGATGAAAGCTCTGAAAGCATCAGGTTCTCAAATACCTCAATGGAGGAAATAGGAATTGATGACTCATCAAGATACCCTCATGATGAGTTCAACACTGAAATCAATTTCTCACACCAAGCTGATGCTGATATCTCATACTATGTCTTGCCTCACAACCTTCCTTAACCTACAATCAGTGAATTCATTGATAATCAGTCAGTCCCTACTGGGATAGGAAACACTGAACCAAATGTTTAGGAACATGAAATTCAAGAACCTCAGCCTGAGATACAAAGTATTTCAACAGATGATCTAAATGATTCTGTGGCTCCTGCACCTGAACCTATTCCTGAGTTTCCAGTGATCTCATCAAGCTCAGATCCTAGAACAAAAAGTAAGTGGACAAGATCTCAAGACATTGAGCTTGTGAACATCATTGGTGAACCCACTGAAGGCATGCTTACAAGAAGCATGGCGGCTAAGTTAACAGTAGCTTCAGCCAATGAATGTCTATATGCTGGTTTTCTATCAGAAATAGAACTTAAAAGTGTCATTGGAGCTCTAAAACATCCTAGCTGGGTTCAGGCTATGCAAGAAGAACTTCAACAGTTTGATAAAAACAAGGTCATGATCTTGATCAAATGTCCTCAGGATGTCATTGTCATAGGAATGAAGTGGGTTTTCAGAAACTAAACTGATGAAAATAGCACTGTCATTAAAAACAAAGCCAGACTTGTAGCTAAAGGTTACAGTCAACAAGAAGGCATTGACTATGATGAGACATTTGCTCCTGTTGAAAGAATGGAAGCCATCAGGATCTTTCTTATCTATGCAACACACATGAACTTCAAGGTTAACCAAATGGATGTAAAAAGTGCATTCCTGAATGGTGAACTCAAGGAAGATGTGTATGTTCAGCAACCTCCTGGCTTTGAGAGTAGTGAATACCCTGACTATGTCTGCAAGCTTGACAAAGCCCTATATGGACTAAAACAAGCTCCTAGACCATGGTATGCAACTCTCCCAGCCTTCCTGATTCAAAACAAGTTTGTCAGAGGAAAGATAGACAACACTCTATTTATCTATAGGACAAAACAAGATGTGATACTAGTCCAAGTATATGTTGATGACATCATCTTTGGCTCACAAATTATACTCTTTGCAAACAGTTTGAAAAACTGATGACAAAGAAATTTGAAATGAGCATGATGGGTGAACTCACATACTTTCTTGAACTACAAATCAGGCAAACTGATAAAGGAATCACCATCAGTCAAGATAAATATACCAGAAATCTCTTGAAGAAATATGAGATCTCTGACTGTGCTTCAGTGAAGACTCTGATGGTCCCTCCAAATAACCTTGGACCTGATCTCACTGGCAAATCTGTCAATCAAAATCATTTTAGGGGGATTGTAGGATCACTGATGTATCTAACTGCCTCCAGACCAGACATACAATTCTCAGTATGTATAATAACAAGATATCAGTCCAATCCTAAAGAATCCCATCTCACTGCAGCCAAAAGAATCCTCAGATACCTGAAGAGAACTCCAAGCCTTGGACTTAATTTACTATCCAAAATGTTCAGGGTTTGATCTCAAAGGTTATTCTGACTCTGACTATGCTGGCTGCAACATGGACAGAAAAAGTACCTCAGGGTCCTGTCAATTTCTTGGAGGAAAGCTGGTTTGTTGGAGTGCTAAAAAGCAAAATCAGTGGCTATGTATTTAGCTGAAGCTGAATATGTGGCAGCTGCAGGGTGTTGTGCCAATGTGCTATGGATGAAAAGTCAACTCAGTGACTATGACATCCATTACAAAATGGTACCCATCTTCTGTGATAACACTGGTGCAATTGCAATCTCCAACAACCCTGTCCTTCACCAAAGAACCAAACACATTGATATCATATATCATTTTATCAGGGACCACATCATGAAAGGAGACATAGAACTCCACTTCATCCCTACTGAATATCAACTTGCTGATATCTTCACAAAACCCTTGGATGAACCTACCTTTAGAGAGCGAAAAGTTTGAATTAGGAATGCTTGACATTGAAAGTCGACAACTGATAATCAATCCTAATCTCAGCAAGTTTTCTCTGAAATGGTCCCTGATCCCTGACCAAAGCCCAAAATAATCTTCTCGCTGAATGAGTAAGACTCATTCAGGGACCCTGAAAATGGATATAGAGCATTGAATGAGTAACTAAATGCACTAAGTATTTCAGTTACTTAATGTCCTAGGTTGGAAAAAATACCAATTTAATATAGGAATATATGTCTCTATATCCTTCTGTCATCCATGTCATGGGTCCCCTCTAACCTTACCTCATCCCACTTGGCATTTAATGCCCTTCCTCACAACAAATATCCTTAGGATATTTTAACTCTGCAAATGCACTTTTACTATGCACTGCAACTGTTTCCTTGAAAACCGTGGAAAAACTGCGGATAGTGGAGTGGTCGCATTAAATAAGGTAAATCAAACGTTTTCAAAAATAACTTTACAAATACTCACATGTGCAAAAACTACCCTTTACCACTCTATAAATACCCCTCTCACAAACTCAAAAACACACACAAAAATTGAGTTCTGCAAGTAAACTCTATCAAAATCTTTTCAAAATCCAGAAACAATTGTGTGTTCTTATCACCAAAACCAGTTTTTAAACAAAAATCTTCTCTGCAAACAATCTACAAAAGTTTTCATCACAAACTTTTAAAAGTAAGTAACTTCTTTGATTGTTCTTGTCAAAAATTATTATCAAAAACCCTAAAATCCTTTTCTGAATGGAAATGCCAAGAACTCAAAGTCTTCAGTTTGCATCACAGTGGTAGGAGGTCTTGAAAATGTTGAGTTTAAAACAAATAATGTTATAGGCAATTTTGAATACCCACATGATGTCCCAGCCTATAAGGGAATCATGAAGTTTTTGCTAAACGCCCTGAAAAAAGACCTTTGTTCAGTCCCCTTCTATACTGTACCAAAACCTCCTCAGGGAGTTTTGGGCAACTGTAGTGGCCTATGACCCGACACCCTCAACTGATGAGACAGACTTTAGACCCCTCAGGGAGTTTCTCATCAAATTCTCAATTTTAAATGGGGAACAATCAGTCACCCTGGACTATAAAACCTTTTGTACCTCTATAGGGCTTGAGTATAATCCAGGAAAATATGTTGTTCACCCTGACCCAGCCACTGTTAAGGCTGAGTTAGGTAAAATTGTTTTGGATCCAAAATTTATGGACAAAACCCCAGTCACCAAGAACTCCTTTCCCGTGGCTTGGAAGATCTTGTTCACTTTCGTGATTCAGGTTCTCAGCGGGAACCATTCATCCACTGAACAGATTAATTCTATTCAGTTGATGATGGCATACAACTTGATGACTGGTACTGATGTCGACATTGGGGAGATCATTTACAGTGATCTCATAACCAAGCTACAGAGCAAACTAGGGAAAAATACATTTCATACCCTAGGTTTGTCTCTTGTGCTTTACAAGTGTTACTGGGTTGCAATTATCCTCAGGAGTATAAATATAGCGCTTTACCTGCCACGCTGAGCCCTTCAAATTTTCAAAAGGACCCATCCCTTATCACTGAATCGAATTGATGGCCCATATGGTTGCTGTAAACAACCAGAGGGACTCATTGTCTCCAAACCCTGCTCCCAAAAAGAGAAAGGGGAAGTCTCAGACTGGGACTAAAACCAAACCCATGTCTCAAGGCCCTGAGGCTTCCGGAGCATAGCCTAAAAGGCACAAAAACCCTAGACTGATAAGACACCCAAGGGAGACCAAGCAACAACCACCCTGGTGACAACGAAGGACACTGATCAATCACAGTCAGTACCCTTGGTCCCTGTTAATACAAATAAGCCTTAAAAACATTTATTAATATTTAGCGATCTCTTTGTATTTTGTTGATAACAAATATAATGTCATCATAAGTAAAATTATAAGGATACATGTTGTTAATACAAATAAGCCGTAAAAACGTTTATTTATATTTTACGATCTTCTAATGTTTTGTCGATAACAAACGTAAAATCATTTTTTACGAAACAAATAAAACACGTAAATAGTTTGAGTCAATAGTTTACCAACACACTTACGATTTCACATAAAACACTAAACAAGTAATAGTGATTTTATGATTTAGTAATACATATGTACAACAACTAGTGTTTACATATTGGGTAGATATATACATAATTAGTATGTATTATAATGGGTAGAAGTTTAAGTATTTGACCCATTAACCAAATACATTGAATGTTGTTGGGTAAAACCCAAAGTCTATGACCCATACCCATGGAGCATGACCCATACCCATGAAGCATAACCCATAACCCATTGCATGACATCATGCATAAGTCATATATGGATATTATCCATGACCCATGGTTTTAACCCATGACCTATGGACTAGATGCATTGCATCTTGTAGATACATTGTATCTACTTAGATACCCATGGTCCAAAGTCTAGGACCCATGACCCATAACCCATGACCCATGGGAAAAGAGGAGCGTCCCAAGGATCCCCAGGATTACACTGGATGGATCCCTCAAGTGAGGGATCCATGGGATCCGAGGAACAGTAGCATTTTTTCGTCTATAAATAGTGAGCCATTTCTTCATTGTAACTCACCCCTTTCACATATATTTTCTCTTTGAGTTGTAAGCTCTCTAACCACAGATCCAAGTGATCTTTGTATGTAGTTTTGTGTTTGTGTGATTCTCTAGGTTCTTCTTAAAGGCGAGATCACCACCTCTTGGAGTCGAGCAAGATCAAGTCCATGAGTTGCTATGCTTCGTCATCATCAAGATTACTGAGGTTCTCTTGTTGATAGTTCTCTTCTTTCTCGTTAGAAGTGTAGTGTCAAAGGCATAAGTGAAAGATGTCTAAAGAGTCAAGACGAAGACATTAGTGAAAGGTGTCGAACGTCCGTATTAAAAGTACTAGTGAAGGGTGTTTAGAAGTCAAAGCTAAAGGCATTAGTAAAGGGTGCCTAGAAGTCAAGTCACAAGGCACTAGTGAAGGGTGCCTAGAGGTCGAGTCAACGGCATTAATGAAAGGTGCCTAAGGTGTACATTTGATATGGTGTGTTCGATGTACAAGATAGATTTGTATTGGGTCAAAGGATATTGATATCCTTGTTGATGTTGTCATAAGGAGAGGATCTCCTTAGGGATAGGATTTGTGTAGTGTTGGGTAGTAGTTCCTCCATTGTAATGGAACTCAGTATCTAGCCTAGTACCGGATAAAGGGTAGGCAACGTTGTGATAGGTTTGATTCTACCTCGTGGAAGAACTCGGTATCTAGCCTTGTACCGGATAAAGAGTAGGCAACGTTTTGAAGGCTTCTCCTCCATAAGGAGTTGGTGTCGTGTAATGTTTACGAACTCTCAAGTAGGTGACTCGGGGAGTGGAGTAGGGCAAGGAAGGTGTCCTTGTAGCCGTACCACTCTAAATACTCGCGTTGTGGTTTTGTGCTTCTTACTCCTTATCTTTTCATTACATATTTATATATTCTTGTTTATCAACATCCAACACACATGTTTAAATAAATTGACATAAGTCTATCTAAATAGTTTAAAACCAAGTTTTAATCGGTAAAACTATTCAACCCCCTTCTAGTTTTCCACAATTGGCATCAGAGCTTCGTTACCAAGTTTCTTAGAGTATGTTGTACTTTAAAAAATTGATACGATCCATGTTTAGTTGAAAACTACAAAGAAGGTCTTTTACAAAAAACAAACACCATGTTTTAAAACACTTTTGTAGGATGTTGATTAGATGACAACATTTTTTTCTTTTTTTCTTTCTTACTAAATTGCACTAACCTTCCTTGTCATTCTGCTTAGTTAAAGCTCATACTTATCAAGCCATAGGAATTTCTTGGTAACAAGATTACCTTCCCTAAGAAGGTATCTTAAACACTAAGGAACCGGATTTGTCTACTGACATTTGTTTTGTCATTAGTAAAGACACTCTTAAGTGCATTAGAGTTATGATTTCCTACTTATCTCTAAATAACATTAGCTTAAATAATGAGTATGCTTACATAGGAATTTATATGATTATCTTTTCACATACTCATATATTACACGTAGCTTCGTTAGGAAACTTTTCTTGCATACGGGTTACTCTTTCGTCTAACGTCTAGGTTTATAAAATTTGTGTCTTATTTCATTTAATCCAAAAATCATATGTTTCTAATAATAAAACAAAACAAAAATCTAAAAAATTCCTCCTTCCCCATAAATATCCCCTCTGACGTCCACTCCACCAAACCCTCATTTTTCAAATCTTCCACTTTCAAAAATTACCTCTCATTCAAAACTTCATCTTCCTTTTCATCTCATCTCATCTCAAACCGAAACCAAGAAAAATCTTCATCATCATGGTTTACATCCCCTTCGTACTCATCGTCTTGACACTCATCGCTCTCGTGTTCCCCATGATTAAGTTTTCTTATGGAGACATGTATTTTGTGTTGTTAATCTACATTGGTGTTGTATACCCAATCCTTTTGTATCGTTCTTAGCATTGAAATGAAATATTACTAATGTTATAGTTTATCTAGTTTATTTTTCATAATGCGTTTGTCATTTCTTTTACTTTATATCTTTCAAATTTTTGGTCTTGAGATACGTTAGAAACCGATAATGCATGCTAAAAGTAAATGTTGGCTAAAATACATATCTTGGTATAAAACTATAAGATGCAAAAGGCTATATTTTGTCAAAACCCTTTTTCTGTCACTACAGATCCACGGATCCCTGTAGTTTAACTAGCCGGATCCCTCTTGGAAGGGAACCGTGAGAACCGTCCTTCTGGAAAACAGTTTCTCATGCAATATAAAAACCGTTTTCTTCCTAAAAGAAATATTCCACTAGAATGTTAAACACTAAGTGAGTTAATTGTCATTGTTAATAGATATATAGTAAAAACGTTATGTGATCATCTTTTTGTTTTAAATACGACTCATCTTACTCCTTTTACTTCCATAGGTCACGTCATGTCTCATGAGTATGAGTTTGACTTTTCACTCACTTATGTCTACATCCCTAACATCTCTCTTGAGCCCACCACAAATGGCAATCATGTCCGTGGGTTCAATAATCTCGAAACTCGTCACTTCCATGAAGGACGTATTGTCGACACTCATCTACAATACGAAGAAGGTATCAATACCTCTTTCTGAACCATAGGACAAGAATGCCTTCTCGGAATCAACAAGAAAATCTGTCCAAGGTTTGTATTGGAATTCTTTTGTCAAGTTGAACTCGTTCGTATCGAGGATCGATCTCTATCTCTTTGGTTTTGGATCAAAAACCAAAATTTTGTTTTAACCTTTGAGCAATTTGCTCACATTCTCCGAATTCCAAATCATGGACAATGTGCCTTCACTGAAGATTGGTCTCTTGATTCTCTCTTCAACTATCGTGAAGAAAATAGTCCATATTGTTCACACATACCTTCCCCTAAAGACTTGACTCGCATGTTATGCAAACCTCGACCCTATTACTTTGATCCGAACATTATCTATACACGGGATATTCGAGAAGAGTACAAGCCTCTCTTAATCATCCTACGTGAAAATGTTTGGAGTCTTAGGGGAAATCGAGAAATCCTTCCCGCTTATTGTGCTCACATAATGTATTGTTTGCTAACACAACAACCATAAAATCTCGCCTATTTCTTCGCAAGGCGAATTGTAAATCTTCAAGGCAACAAGAACAAACTAATCCCATATGGAATGTTCTTGACACGCCTTTATCATCACATCATGTACTTCCACCCTCAATTTCAAAGTCCGTTGTACGTACTAGTGAATAAGATGATGGAACCTCTTAACACATCTCTCATGAAGTCCTTCTTTATCCCTGAATCGGCAAATACTCATCATCCATTTGATGATCCATCTAGCGAAAATGCTCAAGAGTCTCAGTTTTCTTTCCAAATAGGCTTCATCCTTAGATTTTATCTTTTATCATTGTAATGTAATTTCTCTCATGAAATAAAACATTTAACGTTTGATGTTTTGTTATTCAAACTTCTTAGAAAACACTGGCTTTGAAATACGATGCCTTGTGCAACCTTTGCATACCTTTTGTAAAGATACTGTTTTTCATGAACCGGATCCCTCGCCTTGTACTAGACAGATCCCTCCACTTAGGGAACCGTAGGATCCGGGCAAACAGAAAGGCAATTGTAGTCTTTATACTTCAAACCATGTTCTTAAATTACTTCACACTAGCTAAACATAGTGTCTTAGGATCACTTAAATCTTTCTCCCGCTTAGTAAGTTTCACACTCACTCCTAGCTCATTAAGGATCACCCTCAAGGTACTTTTCAATTTTTCATTTCACCAAAACTTATCATTCTTTCGCTCCTATACTCACACATCATCTCTCACATGTCAACACATCTAACTTTGTAAATCTATCAATTTTAGCAAATTGATTTTAGTCATCCTTACCTCAAAATGGGTCAAATTCTAGTTTTTCCATTTCCTATAAGATATTCTCCAAAAATTATCTTAAGTTACTATTTGGTCTCTAGGATCATTTAGCTCCACTCGACACTCTCAAATTTTTAGTGTCATCTTTGGTCATTCATTGGTACTCATAAAAGTTCCATTTTCTTCCATAAAAGGCAATCATTAGCTACATCACTCATTGCCCTTGATCATTTAAGTACCCTTTCATTTAAGACACTTAGGAAGACTGAAACACTAAAAAAGGTATAGGTATTAGACCTTACGAACATCATTTTTCTTCTTTCTTGGCTGCTGAGAGCCGGATCCCTAGGATTAGCCTAGACGGATCCCTCATTGGAGGGAACTGTGGGATCCGGGTGACAGATTCATCTTAACTCTAGCTAAAACAATCATTTCAAGCTCATCTTGCTAACTTTAACACTCCATCTCACTTTAATTAAGTTCCTAGATCAGTGCAACTTTGAAGTCTAGGACCCATGACCCATAACCTATGACCCATAACCCAAAACCCATGGGCAAAGAGGAGCATCCCACGGATCACCAGGATTGCACTGGACGGATCCCTCAAGTGAGGGATCTGTGGGATCCGTGGAGCATTAGCATTTTTTCCTCTATAAATAGTGAGCCATTTCTTCATTGTAACTCACCCCTTTCACATATATTTTCTCTTTGAGTTGTAAGCTCTCTAACCACAGATCCAAGTGATCTTTGTATGTAGTTTTGTGTTTTTGTGATTCTCTAGGTTCCTTTTAAAGGCGAGATCACCACCTCTTGAAGTCGAGCAAGATCAAGTCCATGAGTTGCCATGCTTCGTCATCATCAAGATTACTGAGGTTCTCTTGTTGATAGTTCTCTTCTTTCTCGTTAGAAGTGTAGTGTCGAAGACATAAGTGAAAGATGTCTAAAGAGTCAAGACGAAGACATTAGTGAAAGGTGTCGAACGTCCGTATTAAAAGAACTAGTGAAGGGTGTTTAGAAGTCAAGGCTAAAGGGATCCCTCAAGTTACACTAGACCCATGGGCAAACCCATGACCCATAACCCAAAAACCCATAGGAAAACAGGAGCATCTCACGGATCCCTCAAGTTACACTAGACGGATCTCTCAGGTAAGGAATCCGTGGGATCCGTGCAACAGTGGCAATAATTTGCCTGTAAATAGAGAGTCATTTCTTCATTGTAACTCACCCCTCTTCTTACAAACTCTCTCATATATTCTTACATTCTTCTAACCTAAGATCATTTGTTCTATAGAGTAGTTCTTCTTTCTTTTGTTGTGATTCTCATATAGGTCCTTCTCTAAGGTGAGATCACGAGCATTCTACAAGTCATCCAAGCAAGGGGTCCTTGATTTATTTGTTCCTCCACAAGATTTCTGTAGCGAAGATCTTGTATTTCATATTTCACATATTTGTTGTGTTATAGTAGTGTTGGTTTGGTCCTCCGTGTTACGGACTCGGTATTTAGCTTTGTACCAGAAAAAGTGTAAGCGATGTTGTGAAGGCTTCTCCGCCGAGTTGAAGGAGTTTGTTGACATAGTGCTTGAACTCTCGAGTAGGTGACTCAGGGAGTGGAGTAGGGCAAGGAAGGTGTCCTTGTAGCCGAACCACTATAAATCGGTTGTGTCATTTCTATCCTTTACTTTACTTGCTTTCTTTACTCGCATTACTTTTAGATCTATACTTTCTCTTCATCCATACGATTTCACATAACATCGAATCTAAAGTTTTTGAAACTAATTAAAATCGGCAAAACTATTCAACCCCCCTTCTAGTTTTCCACAATTGGCATCAAGAGCTAAGTTTACAAAAGTTTTAATGTAAACCATATTTTAAAAATTTTCGATCACTATGGGTTCTGAAAATTACAAGGAAGGGCAATCCATGCAACGACCTCCACTACTTGAAACTAATGGTTTTATATATTGGAAAAATAGTTTCGATGTATGTGAAGTCAAAAGATATTGATCTTTGGTACATCATTGTTGAAGGCGATTTTGAAGCCACTACAAAAGATGAAACCGAAAATTTAGTAAACACACCTCATGATCAACTCACCCATGATCAAAAGAAAAAGCTTTCCAAAAATAGTGAAGCTAAAATGGTTTTATATAATGCTTTACCCAAAAAGGAATTCGAAAGAATTTCCATGCTTAAAACCTCTAAAGAAATTTGGAATTCTTTAGTTGTAACTCATCAAGGAAATCAACAAGTTAAAAACAACAAAATAGATTTATTTGTTCAACAATATGAACAATTTTCAATATCGGATGAGGATACTATAGATCATTCTTTTGCTAACTTTAATACTATAATTACATCTTTACAAGCACTTGATGAGTCTTTCTCTAGTCGTAATCATGTTAGGAGATATCTAAGGGCGTTTCCATCCAAGTGGAGATCTAAGGTGACGGCAATTGAAGAATCAAAAGACTTGTCAATCCTCACCCTTGATGAACTCATAGGAAATCTAAAGGTCTATGAGCTTGTCCTCGCTAAAGATTCCGAAGCCACAAAAGACAAGAAAGAGAAGCACAAATCTCTTGCCCTAAAAGCCAAGAAGGTCTCAAGCGATGAAGAAAAATCCTCTTCGGATAGTGATGACGAGGAGTATGCCATGGCGGTAAGGGACTTCAAGAAGTTCTTTAGAAGAAAGGGAAGATATATCAAGCAACCATATGACAACAAGAAGGGGCTCCAGAAAAGCAAAAATGACGAGAAAGCAAGGGATGAACGCGTTTGTTTTAAATGTGGGGACCCCAATCAATTTATTAGTAAGTGTCCCAAACATGACGAACAAAAAGCGTTTGTAAGCGGTTCATGGGGAATGAGCGAGGAGGAGGTCGAAGAAATTTGTCTCATGGCAAATGACGAGGTATGTCACGAATACTATAGTAGCTCCTCATTAGATGATGATTCATTGCATCATGAATATGATAAACTTTGCAAGATTAGTTTAAAAGTAATTAACAAAAACAAGTTCTTGAAAAACCAAAATGAACGTTTAGAAAAGGAAGTCTTTGAGTTAAAAGCTAAATTAAAACGTTTAGAAAAGGGGAAGATAGCAAGTGGGGAATGTGAGCTTTGCGTTCAACTTCAAACACTAGTTGATCATCTAGATTCTAAGATTGCTAGAATGAGTACTAATACTCTTGATATGATATTAGATAGTGTTAAAACTGGAAACAACCAAAAAGGATTAGGTATTCAGCAACTTGATGCGTCAACTAGTGAAAACAAAGAAACACAATTCGTCAAAGCAATAGAAAAACAAGTCACTGTAGTCACGGATCCCACGGATCCCACAAAAAGGGAACCGGCTAGTGTAAAGCCAGGGATCCGTGGGTCTGCTGAAGCAAACAGTAGTAATAATATAGCTACTTCATCTAGAACCAACTTTGTTATTGTTAATAAAAGGAAATCAACTCATGTTACTGTTAGACAACCACCTCCAAGACAAAATCAAAATTTTATAAGAAACAAAGGTCCGTCATTTTCAAAACCAAACACATTTATAAGAAGACCTAATTATGTCTATCCGATAAGTAACCATCAAATGGGATGGAATCCTAATATGCAAAACGGTTTTCCGTTTCAAAACTTTGCACCATGGAATGCATACTCACCTTTTCCATATATGTCTAACATGTATAACACTAATGGACCCATGAACAAATGGGGACCAAACTTTTGAGTTAATTGTTTTTTTAGGTGTGCTTAAAGGTCGACATAGATCTGGATGAATGGATCAAGGATAGCGGGTGCAAGAGGCTCATGACCGGTAATAAAGATTTATTTTCCACATATGAATCCTTCAATGGAGGAAATGTGGTATTTGGAAATAGCAAAAGCAAAATCATCGGTAAAGGTACGATTTCTAACAAATCTCTAACCATTAATGATGTGTGTCACGTAGAAAACCTAAACTTTAACCTCTTAAGTATAGGACAAATATGTGATAAGAAGTGTAACGTACTTTTTAATGAAACCGGTAGTAAGATATTGAAAAACGGTATCACTATAGGTAGAGAATTAGGAAACATGGAGTCTATGTCATTAAAATCGGTAATGAACCTAAAGACAAACTTTGTCTTACTTCTACGGATGATACTTCGACCTTATGGCATTGAAGATTGGGTCATGCCAATATGCGACTTCTTCAATCGCTATCATCGAAAGATCTAGTAAGAGATCTACCATAATTAAAATATGAACATCACTTTTGTGATGCTTGTAACGTAGGAAAACAAGTCTATGCTAGTCACAAAGCTAAAAACATGGTCTCTACAACTAAGTGTCTAGAATTACTACACATGGATTTATTTGGTCCATCCGCTATCCAAAGTTATGGAGGCAACTACTACACTTTGGTTATAGTGGATGATTACTCTAGGTACACATGGACTAAATTTTAAAAGAATAAAACTGAAATGTTCAATTACTTTGAAATATTAAGTAAGAAAATCCAAAGACAATTAGGAAGTCCTATAGTGTCTATTAGAATGAATCATGGTAGGGAATTCAATAATGAAGTGCAATTTGGAGCCTTTTGTGACGCTAATGGTATTACTCACAACTTCTCGGCTCCTCGCACTCCACAATCGAATGAGGTAGTTGAAAGAAACAATAGAACCATACAAGAAATGAGTCGCACCATGTTAAATGAGCAATCCATACCTAAAAAGTTTTGGTGCAATGCCGTTGATACATCAACGTACATACTTAACCGAGTCTTAATTAGACCATTTTTAGGTAAAACTCCATACGAGTTACTTCGAGTCAAAAAGCCTACGTTAGAACATTTTAGAGTCTTTGGTAGCAAAGGTTTTCTACTTAACACTAGAGATTACCTTACAAAAATTGATCCTAGATCAACCGAAGGTATCTTTTTAGGCTATTCCCCTAATAGCAAAGCTTATGTCATATCAAATAAAGAAACAATGAAGGTTGAAGAATCATTAAACGTAAAATTTGATGAGAGTCCACCCAAACCTGCTCTACCTCTTGTCGATGACGAAATAGTCGAGAGTGAAGCTATAGAAATAAAGAAAAATACAAACAAAGAAGATGAACCTTTAAACAATGAAATCATCAATATTAAAGAGTATAAAGATCACCCCGTAGATAAGGTCATAGGAAAGTTAAACGAAAGAACCTTAAGGTCTCAAGTCCAACACCAAAGTAGCTTATTTTGTTTTGTCTCAACCATAGAACCTAAGAATACACAAGAAGCCATAAAAGATGAAAGTTGGGTAATTGTAACACCCCAAAATCTCGGTACAACGGAAGACTTAATCAAGTTTTCAGGGCGTTACATGGATTGGCACAACACACAAATATAGAAACAAGATAGTCATATTATCATTCAAAAACCAATCCCAAATTTAATTATCCAAAACAATAATCCCAAAATGTAAATAAATGGCCCAACATGATTTATAAAATAGGTCCCCATATTATTATCAGAGTTTGATTATGATCCTTCAACCATGCCTCCTTGCCAAGCTTCCACAGAACACGCACTCCAAACATCACTTAAATACCTGAGAAAGACATGCTAAAAGGTAAGCTAACGCTGGTGAGTTTATAGGTTTAAATTAAAGTTTAAAATAGTGGACATGTAGGAGTCTATTTGCTATGCAAGACCTAAGATAGATACACATCATCATACCAATCACATACCAATATCACAATCAACAATATCATCAATATCATATCCGACGTCATTGTAGGGCCCTAAGCGACACTAGCCAGCGCAGTCGTAGCAAAGTCTAGAACGACTGCTACCCTGGACTAGGTCGGGTAGAAGTATATACTTAGCTAGGCAAGTGTTATAGCAATTAAGATTGCTACCCTAGACTAAGGCAACAACTACTACATATCTATCTAAACAGTCAAGCACATAAGCAAATCAAAATAGTTTAAAAGGTCCAAAAAGAGTAGCATGATTCTCACCCCCAATTAGTTAAAAACATAGATAAAAGTGGGGCTATGAAACTCACCTCAAGCAAGCAACGCACAAACAAAAACTAGCAAGAAGATAACAGCTAACACGGCTCAGCAAGTACCGACTCGGCACAACCTATTAATATAAACTAATTTTAATAAATATTTCCCAAAATCAACGTTATCTACCCCAATGTATTCCTTTTCTTTATCACCAAAATTTTTTTGTTTCACCGTTTAGTCCTAGTGTTTGGTATCGTCGTGTGTGTGTATCGACTCAACATGATATGATGAATGCACTTCAAACAACACAATGTGACACAATGCAACACAATGAGACGTCTAAGCTATAAGCTCCATAGTCCAATAAGTTTCGAAATAAATAGTAGACCTTATCGAATTCGTCAATTCGATAAACTCAATCATTTATTCGTGTCGCTTATTATCCCATAAACCGGTCGCATCCTAACGAGTCATAAGGATAATTCACCCATTAATAATGTTATCCTACGTAGCTAGCGGGCTCTTATTAGATTCATCAACCTAATAAGTCCGCTATCCACGTGGATTGACGCTATTAATGTTAGGTCATCCGTAACCAATGCACAAGACGTAAATAGAATTAAATACTTGAAAATAGTAGTAAATTCTCATATATGGCACATTTCGATAAACGTGCACTCGAAAAATTAAATACTTATTTGTGGAAAACTAGAAGGGGGGTTGAATAGTTTTACCAATTTAAAACTTCCTTTTAAATATTTAGATCGACTTATGTCAATCTATTTGATTGTTTATGTTTGACGTTGATAGATGGATATATAAACGTGAAATGAAATATAAAGAGTAAGAAACACATCACCACAACACAAGTTATTTATAGTGGTTCGGCTACAAGGACACCTTCCTTGCCCTACTCCACTCCCCGAGTCACCTACTCGAGAGTTCGTAAGCACTACACCAACTCCTTGTGGCGGAGAAGCCTTCACAAAGTCTCTTAACCTTTTTCCGGTACAAAGCTAAATACCGAGTTCTTTCACACCAAGGAGAACCACACCTAACACAAATTCGCCTACCCTTTATACGGTGCTAGGCTAACCACCGAGTTCTTTCACACCTTAGGAGAACTAATCCTATCACAACGTCGCCTACCCTTTATTAGGTACTAGGCTAAGCACCTAGTTCTTTCACACCTTAGGTGAACTACACCTTCACGACACAACACCTAATCTCAAGGAGATCTACTCCTTGATACAACACCATCAAGGATATCACCATCCTTGTAGATAAACAAATACATATATGTATAACGATGCACCTCATCGATTATACGACCTAAGCATTCTTCCCAAATGCTACTTGATTTGATTCTTTGGCATCCTTCACTAATGCCTTTGACACAACGCTTGTCACCCTACCACAAGGGATCCAGCTAGCACAACGCTAGGGATCCGTGGTCCGCTTCTCTTTACCCACGGGTATTTTTGGTCATGGGTCATGGGTCATGGGTTATGGGTTGATCCATGGTTTTCTTTCTAGATACAATGAACTTGGTTAAGTGGTATATATAAAACCATGGGTTATGGGTCAAAACCATTTGCTAGTATTTACCCATTTAGTATATACTTGTATTTACCCATTTTAGCATACACTTAGTTTTTACCCATTTTAGTATACTTAGTTTAAGTATATGTTTAACCCAATATGTAAACACTAGTTGTTGTACATATGTATCTAAATCATAAAATCACTTATACTTGTTTTAGTGTTTTATGTGACAACTTAAGTGTGTTAGAAAACTATTAACTCAAACTATTTACGTACTCTATTTGTTTCGTTAAAATGATTTTACATTTGTTATCGACAAAACATTTAGAAGATCGTAAAATATAAATAAACGTTTTTACGGCTTATTTGTATTAACAATCTCCCCCTTTTTATTGATGACAAAACATAAAATTATTTTAAGGAAAAAGCTAAAATTCGTAAAAATTTGAATTTGTAGTTTTTACTTTCTTCTCCCCCTTTTTGTCGAAACAAAAAGTTTTTGAAGGAAGGCAACAGATTGTTTTTAAGAAAAAAAATGTGAAAGAAAAAAGTAAAAAAGAGATAGAGAGCAAATAACGGGAATGGTACTCGTCTTAACTCCCCCTTGACGAGTCCATCCCTATGTAAGGGCGTCAAGGACATAACGTAAAATAAACTAATTGTGTTTGCAACTAAGTTTGCAAATGGTTCGTCTAAGTGACGAGAACGTGCTCCCCCTTGAATATTGCAATGTTGCAATGGGGTGTCATGAAGTGTAATCCAAAATTGGATTAAGTTGCAAATGATTTTTGCAATGTTGTTTGACACAAAGCTCCCCCTAGCTTTATGATGTCAATATCTTCATGTGTATTTTGAATAACTACAAAACAAAGGTTAGAAAACAAGAGTATAGTGCATAATTTCCTGCAAATGAGACTCAAGTTAGTATAAATTAGTGCTCCTGTACCACGGATCCCACGGTTCCCTTCAAGGAGGGATCCGTCTAGTTATCTGGAAGGGATCCGGCTATCTGTTGACAGTATCTTCAGCAATGAAGAAATGTCAAAGAATGCTATTTTAAAAAAAAATGAGATATATGTACAATATATCAAGCACAACAAAGATAATCATAGCATATAAGGATTCATTCAATAAAACAAGAGATACACAACCAAATCTCTAAAAACTAAGAGAATGAACTTTAGCCATATAAGCACTACTAATGCTAATCTTATTACAAGACTTAGAATGTGACAATGTGCTTAAGTCTAGGGATGGGTGGACTTGTTGAATTGATCCAACTTTGCAAGAAGATGATTGAACATGAAATGTATCTCATTTCGTACTTCTTGAACAAGTCCTTGAGTTTTTAGACAATTTGAGCAAATATTGTCTTGGTTTGGCCCCGAAGGGAAAGGGATGTTTTGAGGGGGCTCAATGTGTGTTTGAGGGTCTTCATTTTGAGAAGTTGGGAGAGGTTCTAAAAATGAGGGTGGTAATGGAACTTCTTCCATATGATCAAGGTTGTTCCTTGTTTCCCATGATGGGCTAGTTGGTGTTGTAGGTGGTTCCCGATTTAAAGAAAAGGTTGGTGAATGTGAGGTTCTTGGTGATGAATGGAACAATGAATATATGTTTGGATGAGGAAGAGGCTCATTCAAGGAGTGTAGTCCATTCCCAATGAATGAAGGTTTTGATGGCTTGCTAGAACTAGCCATGTTTGGTTTGGAACTAGATGATCCTTTTTCTAGTTGGAAAGGTTTGATGCTAATCCTTGCGGTTCTCTTAGCTTTTGTTGGATGGGTTTGATGAGGTGGGATTCTAGAGTCATTATCTCTAATGGGAGATGTTTCGGTGGATGAAATTTCATGGATCATTTGACCCTTTCTTTTGGATGATCCTATGTTTGATGAGTTGTTGCTAAGAGGCTTAGTCATGGTGATGAAGGTGCTAATGTGAGCTTCTAATTTCTGATTTTTGAAAGGTAATTGAGGATGGTGCCATAAACCTAAGATTGTTTGGTTTATAAAGAGTAATTTGAATTTGGGAATTAAATTCTTGACCACTTAGAAGATTAAGCATGCTCTTGAGGTTTTGATCAGCTCTAGGAAGATAATTAATGTATGCTAAGAGTGGTTAGAGAACCAAAAGGTGACATAAGTTTGAATATAGGAGCTGATTTATGTTCTCTGCATCTACGGATCCCGCAGATCCCTCTCAGTAGGGATCCGCCTGGTTAAAGACCAGGGATCCGGCTATCAGACAGGGTCTAGGTGAAATCATTATGCTTTTGTAAGGTTAGTTATTAATGGATTTCGAGAGTTTAACTTAATTTTGAAGTCTTTAGCTGTTGGATATCTCAAATCCTTAACCATAACAAGTAATGGTGCTTAATGATGATTTTGGCCAAGAGAATTTGACCTTGGGTAGTCTAACTATATGTTTGACAATGATTCCATTTAATTTGATGTGGAGAAGTGGTGATGACAAGTCCTAGAAGTCAGATGATGTCCTAATAGGATTTTACTAAAATCCGTAAAAATAAAAAGAAATGAAAAACCAATTTTTGGCCTTAATTTTGATTAAAAGATGATTGAGGTTGATTTGCTAAAATTGAAAGATATACCTAACTAAGTGCTATCAAGAGTGATAAATAATGTGTGAGTGTTAGAGCGGAATTATGGTGAGTTTTGACTAGTTGAAAAATAAAAAATATTTCAAGGATGTATCCTAGATAGGTTATGAATGAGAGTGAGATCTTCAACTATTTGAGAAAAACTTAGTTGGCTCTAGTATCTTATGTTTGACTTGTTGGAGATGATCTAATAGAATGTTTTGATGTACCTAAATCTGTATTGCATATCAGATACCACGGATCCCACGGTCCCCTTCTGGGATGGATCCGTCTAGTACAAATGCTGGGATCCGCCTACTGCAGATCAGAAGGCTTTCAGCAAATGTGCAATTTTGCACTTCTTAGTAAATGTTCTTCCTAGTGGTTTCTATGGGAACTAAATGTACGAGCACAACTACTATGATGTATGGCAAAGTAGAGATAGCTAGAATTCCTAGAATGAGTGACGACGACCATTCAAAGAGTCGTAAAATCTCATTTTCCAAGTACCTATGTTAGGATTGTTTAGTGCCATGATATGGCAATACCTACAAACTACAAGCATAATTAAAAATGTTTACAAACCATTGTTTGAAATTGTTCATCAAAGTTTGATTCTTCAAACCTTACCTTTCTCCTTCTTCACTTCTTCACCCATCCTCCACTCTTTATCAAACTATCTTCACTTTTTCTTCTTTAAGAAGTTGGCGAAGCATTTGAAGATTCCCTTGGTTTGTTGCCATTCGAGTGATTCATTAGGGGTGTTTGGCAATTGGTTGATGTAGTCCAAGGGGTCAAGATCGATATTTGCGAGTGGGTTGCTACTACTCCCTTCACCTCCACCTTCTCCTTGCCTTTCCCTTTCCTCCGAGGAATCCGTGGGTGGGTGTGGTCTCTTGCCTTCCACCATAAACCTTGTTGTTCTACCTTCGGTCAATGGTACCATAACCTTATTGCAAAAGCTATGATCAAGGGATTGTGGAGAAGGGTCTAAAGCAAAGATGAATTTGGTGAGATGGGGTTAAAAGCATTGCGTACGGAAGCACCATCTTGTCCATGCTTCTAACACTTGCCATTCTTTTGACCATGTAGTAGGCAAGGTTGAATTGAGTATTGGTCACTAGGCAATAGATCATGAAGCTTAGACATGCGTTGGGGTGGTCCTTGTTCCCTACTAGGCACACCACATTTTCTCTTATCACATCCTCCCACTTCCTATACAATGCATACATTTCCGAAAGCTCCATTTGAAAAGGATCCCTATGGATCACTTTTGACTTCCTTGTGACTCTTGATGGTGAGGCTCTTGGCATGAACACGGTGTCCCTCACCGTGGTTGCTTCCGGGATCAAAGTGTGGTAAATATCGTGATGATCAACCATTGTGTGTAGTTGTTCCAAAGACCATTCATTGGAGTACATACAAACACCTTGATACGGAACCCCTATAATTCTTCCAAACTCTACAAGTGAAAGACTAAACTCTCACTCATTGATGGTGAATTCAATTGAGATTGTCCCATCATCATTTCTAATTATACCTATTGTCTTGTAGAATTCAAGCACAAAGACCGGGCAAATTTCCTCGTTTATGTCCAATAAACAATCAAATCCAATAGTTGCAAAAACTTCCCTTACGTCGGTATTTGCAAGAAATGATGGATCAACAACTCTCCCTTCATGAAATAGTCTCCTTTCAAGAAACTTAAAAGCTTTTCTATCGTCCGGAATTAAACCATTTTTCCTATGATACATGGGTATGTAGTGGGCGGTGTCTTGGTAGTCTTGTTGCTTGTTGCTAGGCATGATACTCCTAAACAATACAACCCAATGTGGTGTTAATGATGAATAGTAGACTAGAGGGTTTTATCACAATTTTTCTCTCATCATCTTTGTTGAGTTCAAGAAATGTGTTTAATTTGTATTAACAATGTTAATTCTTTGATTTAGATTATCTTAGAAAACAATGTGGTGACAAATTATAATAAACCCATTTGAACCCAACTCTTAAAGATGAAGAAATTGTAATTCTAAGAATCAAGGAATTAAATTAACAATGTAGTGAAGATTATACTTACACAAGTGATTGTTAGACTTGAGAAGAATGATCGATTTGCTCCTATGAACAGTACCTGGGTTTTTGTTCGTGAGTCTTTGAGGTGAGTGTTATTGTGGAACATCCACATTGATCATTCTTGATCATATACTGTCTTCTGTTGCACGGATCCCGCGGATCCCTCTCATTTGGGATCCGGCTAGTATAAGCGAAGGGATCCGGCATGACAGCAAGAATCAGCTCAAGTATTCCTTGATAACTTTGACTTGGGAGTTCTAAAACGCCTAGTGTTTTAAGGTTCTAAAGCTTGTGGTTCTGAGGTTTTGACGTTTTAATACTATTCCTATTAGACGAGGTTCCCTTTTTAAGAATTAGTCTTAATTCTTGAGAGACTTTTTCAAATATTATAATAAAATCTCATTTTATTATAACATAAGAGGTTTCACATGTATATTTATTAACATAGATGAAGTGTCAATAAGTTCTTTGTGATAAATAATGATTGAGGTTATCATATAACCAAGATATCATTATTATGGGTTGGTAATGTAGACTAAACAAATAAAAGAAGAATACTATATAGATGATGACTATGATATGAAAAACTACTAGAGCAATTACCAAAAAAAAATTATGCATCTAAGATTTTAATAAAAATAGAGGTAAGTAATTAAAGATCATACATTTTCTAAATATTCTTTTTAAGAAAAGAAGTATTTAGATGTTTTGTGATCTTCTTGGAATCTCCAGATTTATGTTGTAAGAATACTTGAACATTCTTTTCGTGAAAAGAATTAAAATTCTTTATGATCTTCTTGGTAACTCCAAATCCAAGAATGGATAATGCTTTAAAAAAAATGTTAGTGCATTCTATCACTGTCCAACAATAAGCAATATAGTGATTTTTAAAATATGACCAAAAATAATCCTTCTTTGTAGTTTTCAAACATACATGGATTGTATCAAGTTTTTAAAGTACAACATACTCTAAGAAACTTGGTAACGAAGCTCTGATACCAATTGTGGAAAACTAGAAGGGGGGGTTGAATAGTTTACCAATTTAAAACTTCCTTTTAAATATTTAGATCGACTTATGTCAATCTATTTGATTGTTTATGTTGGACGTTGATAGATGGATATATAAACGTGAAATGAAATATAAAGAGTAAGAAGCACATCACCACAACACAAGTTATTTATAGTGGTTCGGCTACAAGGACACCTTCCTTGCCCTAATCCACTCCCCGAGTCACCTACTCGAGAGTTCGTAAGCACTACACCAACTCCTTGTGGCGGAGAAGCCTTCACAACGTCGCTTAACCTTTGTCCGGTACAAAGCTAAATACCGAGTTCTTTCACACCAAGGCGAACCACACCTAACACAACGTCGCCTACCCTTTATACGGTGCTAGGCTAACCACCGAGTTCTTTCACACC
Organism: Chrysanthemum makinoi; assembly: GCA_910596185.1. Classification (NCBI taxonomy): domain Eukaryota; kingdom Viridiplantae; phylum Streptophyta; class Magnoliopsida; order Asterales; family Asteraceae; genus Chrysanthemum; species Chrysanthemum makinoi. The sequence continues at coordinate 274,094,883 of OU343220.1, read as the reverse complement.
TTAGGAGAACTAATCCTATCACAACGTAGCCTACCCTTTATTAGGTACTAGGCTAAGCACCTAGTTCTTTCACACCTTAGGTGAACTACACCTTCACGACACAACACCTAATCTCAAGGAGATCTACTCCTTGATACAACACCATCAAGGATATCACCATCCTTGTAGATAAAAAAATACATATATGTATAACGATTCACCTCATCGATTATACGACCTAAGCATTCTTCCCAAATGCTACTTGATTTGATTCTTTGGCATCCTTCACTAATGCCTTTGACACAACGCTTGTCACCCTTCACTAATGCCTTCGTCTTGACACCTTTAGCATCCTTCACTAATGCTTTTGACACGGATGATGAGCACCTTTCACTAATGCTTTCATCTTGACACTTTCGGCATTCTTCACTAATGCTTTGACATGGATGATGATCATCTTTCACTAATGCTTTCATCTTGACACTTTCGGCATTCTTCACTAATGCCTTCTACCCAACATCTATGGAGAAAGGAAGAACTATCAACAAGAGAACCTTAGTAGTCTTGATGATGAAGAAGCATGGCAACTCATGGACTTGAGCTTGCACGTCTTCAAGAGGTGGTGATCTCTCCTTTAAGAGGAACCTAGTAGATCACACAAAAACAAAAGACAAACTACATAGATCACTTAGATCTGAGGTTAGAGGGTTAGAATACTTTGGGGAAGTATGTGTGTAAAACCATGTGTAGAGAGGAAGAAATGGCTCTCTATTTATAGAGGAAATTCTCTTCTGTTCCCGGATCCCACGGATCCCTACCACAAGGGATTCGGCTAGCACAACGCTAGGGATCCGTGGTCCGCTCCTCTTTGCCCATGGGTATTTTTGGTTATGGGTCATGGGTCATGGGTTATGGGTTGATCCATGGTTTTCTTTCTAGATACAATGAACTTGGTTAAGTGGTATATATAAAACCATGGGTTATGGGTCAAAACCATTTGCTAGTATTTACCCGTTTAGTATATACTTGTATTTACCCATTTTAGCATACACTTAGTTTTTACCCATTTTAGTATACTTAGTTTAAGTATATGTTTAACCCAATATGTAAACACTAGTTGTTGTACATATGTATCTAAATCATAAAATCACTTATATTTGTTTTAGTGTTTTATGTGACAACTTAAGTGTGTTAGAAAACTATTAACTCAAACTATTTACGTACTCTATTTGTTTCGTTAAAATGATTTTACATTTGTTATCGACAAAACATTTAGAAGATCGTAAAATATAAATAAACGTTTTTACGGCTTATTTGTATTAACATTATTAATTAGAAAACCTTTCCGTTTTTAGTCGTTAATTCCCATTTAAAATAGTGAATAACAAGACAAGTCTTGTTATCGAGAGTTTTGGTATAAAAACCATTTATTATTTATGTTTCATAGTTTTAATAATATTTTCATATATATATATATATATATATATATATATATATTACGTCAATTTCAATATTAGTTTCAAATCGTTATTCGTTTCGAGTCCATAAGCACGAGTCATGACTTCTCGGATTTTAATCAATCTATAGTCCAATATATACTAAAGTCCATGTTACGGTGTTGTCGGGGTCAACTATGACTTAAAAGTCAAAGTAACACCGACGTTGCTCAAAGTTGACAATTTATATTATAAGTCCAAGTAAATAATCACAATAGCGCAACACATTCTCAAATCAACCCATATCAATCTCTCCATCGAAACAATCTAACAAATATACCCGAAACCAATGTTATGACCCTAATGGTCATGACACGGTCACGGTTAAGACCACGTGAACCAAACAAGCTCTAGAAGCTTTTCGGCTCCACACGTCTCATCCAAACACCAACAACAACTACCAACAAGATACCACAACAACCCGACCCGGGACCCTTGGTCATATGGGTCTCGCATGCCACTCACCATGACCCAAGGTGGGTTTTTGTGGCTCGTACGCCTCAACAAACACATCCAAACACTCCCAAATGGCTTCTACTACAACCAAACACAATCAATAAACCTCCAAACAACATCCAAACATCAAACCCATCAACTAATCTAAACCCATCATATGAAACTATGTCTAAAATGCAAAAACAAAGTGAAATGATACAACACACGATACTAAATCACTAGCTACATGTTTCATTAGTTGGAAATTGTTTTTAGACCCAAGTTTCACCCAAAACCCAACTAGGTCGAGCCTTGTACGAGCCATATGGAGCTCGTACGTGGCTTATCAAGGCTTAAACAAGCTTGACCCACGTTCCTTTTACCTTTTCCAAACCCTATCTACAAGATTACTTGAAAACACTAGAATCACGAATAGTTTTTGTAAGATTTGGAGGTGTTAATGAAGGCTTCTATAGGAATTCTATATATGGATGGAAAGAGGAAAGAGAGATCTACAAAATGGTGGTGGTGGTGTATCTTCACTCGCCAGAATTTGGCCAGAGATGGCCTGAAAAAAGGGGCGCCGGTGGTGGGTTTATTTTAGGGTTAGGGTTTGTTGGTGGAAGAGAGAGAGTAGAGAGAGAAAGTAATGTGTGTGTGTTTTTAGTGAGAGAAGTAAAGTGGTAAAATGAGGGTGAGTGGGAGCTTTTATACTTGGACAAGAGGGACTCAAAAATAAATAAAAATGGGGGAGGGAGGGGTGGCGGCCACACTAAACTAGGGGGCCAAACTTGTGATTTTTCATAAACTATCCCGTTTACCCATTCCCGAGCTCATATATTGTCCTACGAGTGTCCCACGACGTTCCTTCGACTTTCTATTGTGTTTATTTATGTTTTTCCACGAGTTTTGACTATTTATTTGTCAAGTTTCGAGTTCCGGTTTAAAAGTTACGTTATTTCTGGTTTTAGGCTTTTATTGTGCCGAATCGCATAATGCCTAACAAAAAGAGTTAAAACTCACACGATAACTCATACGATAATAAAATAAATCATAAAAACTAATAAACGATATAAAATCAAGTCATGGTCGATAAAAATAGTTATAAAGGCAAAAACTCGGCTTAGTTTAACGTAATGCGGTTACCTAAAATAGGCTCCCTAATTTCCAGTTGTCACAACCTCCCAGCCTCAGAAGATACCCGTCCCGGGTTTCACTCCGAGTTTCTTGGTGTCATGAAGAGTTTAGGGTACTTCCTACGGAATACATCCTCACGTTCCCAAGTGAACTCTGGTCCATGTCGGAAGGGAACCGTGAGAACCGTCCTTCTGGAAAACAGTTTTTCATGCAATATAAAAACCGTTTTCTTCCTAAAAGAAATATTCCACTAGAATGCTAAACACTAAGTGAGTTAATTGTCATTGTTAATAGATATCTAGTAAAAACGTTAGGTGATCATGTTTTTGTTTTAAATACGACTCATCTTACTCCTTTTACTTTCATAGGTCACGTCATGTCTCATGAGTATGAGTTCGACTTTTCACTAACTTATGTCTTGATGCATGATTTCTGACCAGGTTTTACATTTATAGTAACTCGTCTACCTATGGCCTACCTAATGCACAAACAGGTAGTGTACCCGGTCGCATGTAGTGAGGGAATGGTAAGACCGAGGTCGTCCCAAGAATGGTTGATTCCTAACGGTCTAATTAATTAAATTAGTCAAATAAATAAGTTTTAATGTAAGGATTGATAATATTTAAGGTGTCATGTGATCAATTGGGCTGGTTCTCTGGTAAACAAGCTAATGGGAGCGATAGTGATGCAATTCTTAAACCGAGTTCTTCCACAAGTGGCAACAGTCGATAGACTCCCTTGGTCAATTCGCCTACCCTATGGTTCTTAGAATCCTCACCAAGATGAACAGGTCACCCGGGATCATTCGGCAATCTAATAGCAGTCATTAAGAGCCGGTCGTTTACTATCGCAATACATGGGTTCTAAAAGTCACTTGATTCCTGTTTCAGGTGGGGTTAAATTCGAGAGGACAGCATTTGGTCAATTCGCCCTAACCTATCAGCAAAGATGCCACCATTGAAGAAGTCAGGTGTCCCTTCATAAGTCCAGTTGTTCCTGGTCTCCTAAGCTAAGTCATTAAGTTCCGCTACATGCTAGACTTATAATAGTGAGTGCCCGGGCGTTAGCAACTTAAACACTCACCACCTAATTCTTAAGTTCATCCAAACGGTAGGTGATCAGTTGGTCAAATCGCACAAGTAGAAAGGGTTATCAGTTGGTCGTATCTTACCCTTCCCGTCTCAGTCTACTCACTTAGGGTCAGTTGGTCATATCTCCTAAGCAACTAGCCTCTACCGCCATTCAAAACTACCGAAACAAGGGTAGCTACCAATAAACTATGCATGCATACACTAGAAACAATTAATAACGCAAAAGCATTAATAATAAAAGAATCAAAACTAGGCCAAGACCTAATTTCCACATCTCCATAATACCCTAGTGGAATGACAAATATAATTACCATATAAAACAATAAATAAACAAAGACATAACATCAAATAATTAATTGACTAATAATAAATTAATAATCAATTAAATAGAACACAATAAGAATTAATTCGCCAACAATTATATTGAGAATCAAGATTATAATAAACAATAATGAAACCAAAATAATATTATAAATCAGAAAATAATTACATATCGTGACAAAGATAAAGCTATCGATCCCCTAGTTGAGTACCGGGGCAAAACCCCGAAGGTTTTGCCCCTAAAAGAACCTGCGTACGCCTCTTTTTGCCTTCCTTTTCTTGCCGTACAGTGAACCCACGAGAGAATGTAATTCTCTGCTAATTGATGATGTAAATGACATATGATGTCAACTTTATATAGTAAAATTATTAGGGCACTATGCAACTTGGGCATGAGCTTTTAATAATTACGACGTAACTAAATTAATAAGTTACGTCGTAATTCTCTGTAGCTTCATATAAAATAGCCGCATTTAATTAATTACGGCGTAATTAAATTATAATTACACCGTAGCTTTTGAAACTTTGCGCCAAAGTAATTAATTACGGCGTAACTAAACATCGGTTTACTGTAGGTAAGCCTTCGTCATCTCATACTTATCTGCTCCGAAATAATATCTACGGCGTAACTAAATTGCACGTTACGCCGTAACCTTTATAAAAACAATTACGTCGTAACCATATTAGATGGTTACGCCGTATCCTTCAAAGCTCATATTTACGCCGTAACATTATTAAGCAGTTACGGCGTAACCTTCACAAATAATTCATAGGCCCTCGTAAATCAATCTTCAGAACATATATTTGGCCATTTATCACTTCTATTCCGCTCCAACGCCTCATTTATCCTGAAATGCAAATATGAACGAATTAAGTACCATATTAATATAAATGAGGCCATAAACACGGGAATTTGATATATAAAAGATCAGGCTAATTTGATGTTATCAAATATCCCCCCACTTGAATCCTACTTGTCTTCAAGTAGACCCTTTAAATAATTCTTAAATAGATATCTCACAAGATTAATTGGAAGATATTAGTCTAAAAATCACCTAAGCGCTAGAAAATTCCAAACCGAGCACCTCACAAAAAGAGAATTGAAATCACACTCTCTCTCATAATTCACGTCTTTAATATTTTTGGGGTGATCACTCAACTGCTCAGTCATGACGAGTATTCTATCATAGGCTTGGCAAAGATACTAATCTCCACCACTAGAGTCTATAGATGCAGCTATTCTAAAAGGCAATGGGTTAACACAACATAGGCTTATGGGGTTATTTTGTCATTACTAACGAGCTACGGCGAAAGGGACAAAACCAATAATACATGACCAAATCCATGGCCAAGACACCAATGATTGCTCGCTTCCTCACTGATGACGTATAGTCTATATCCGGGTCACGGACCCGACTAAGGTCCAATACTAACTTGGCCCAGTACGAACTGGGCAACGCAGACTAAACATTTGGGCTCATGAAGGCCCAAGCCCGAATCTATTGATGTAATAGATATCCGATATCTTCTAAATAGGAAGATCATCATTCCCAACCGATTAAGGTGGGATACGCCGAAGGTTGAGGAACACGGAACCAACAAGGATTCCGTGCGTATATAAAGGGAACCACATCCCTCGTTTAAGGTACGATCTCACAACCCTAACACTCCTTAAACCCTAAACCGATTACTTACTCTCACGCCGGAGGATAATCGTGGGAGACAATCCCACAGTAAACCTAACGGTGTTTTCGTCTCTTAGTGCTTGGTCTCAAGCAACGATTCTCAATTGGTGCGAGAGCCGGAGCTCCAAACAAGGAACGCCCAACTTTTGTATCAACAAGTGGCGCCATCCGTGGGACCTTTCACTAAGAACTAAGACTAGAATGACGAAGCATGGAAATCAGCGATCGCAAGCGGATCTTACTGGAAAGAAGCTGCACACCGGCTCTGCTTCCAAGCAGACTCTGGGACAACCAGTGCCTCAAAAACAAGGGGTGGGGCCGAACTTGGTCTACCCTATAGTGGAACCTTTCGCCGGGGACAACCCAGGCCACCACAACCACTACCCGAGCCAGTGGATCCATCTGCCAGTGATCTTACCACTCCCATCAAACCAGTACTAGAGACTGACTTGACAAAAGCACTGGATAAAGATAAGGACAGTGGCAGAGGCGAATACCCTCGCCTAGAAGGGGTCGCACCGGAATTAACACCAAGGGATTTCGTATCCCAAAATTATGAAACCTTGACTGCCCTCATGCAAGAGGAGGCTAGAAAAAGGTCGGTTCGGAGCCTACAAACCCGACTTCGTTTTGACTCGGAATCGAAACCTCACCCGCGCCGCCGAAGGAGAAGCGCCGGCAGAGACAACGCCGATCTCCGTGTTTAACGAATCGGAAAAGGATCGAGGATGATGAGGCATCCCACTCTCACCACTTTAGCGATAGTGATGAAGGTGAACGGCGTACCAGTGTCTATGATAGACTAGGTAGCCGTAAAGTGCATGACAGACTGGGGCGGAAGTACTCCCCAAGTGAAAGTCCTTCCAGTCCAGACTCTGGAGATAGCCGGCGCAAGTGCCGAAGGAAGAAAAACTCGTCCTCCGATAACTCCTCGGACAACGAGGATAGTGATACAAGACATTGGAAGTCAAGAAGTAGACACAATGACCAAGAGGAGGACATGTCTCTCCCATGGCGTCGTCTGAAGGTGGGCGCGCTTCACTAGACGCATTAGCGATTTCTCAAAAACAAGAAGAGAGCATGCCTGCTAATGTCAAGACCTATGAGAACAGTGATCCGACGATCACCTAAAAATTTTCGAATCAGCCGCAACTATTGAGAATTGGCCACAACCAGTGTGGTGCCATATGTTTAATTCCACACTAGTGGGAAGCACGCGGAACTGGTTTAACAAACTTCCACGACGAAGTATAAATGGTTTTGAGGAATTAAGAAAGCGTTCGCCTAAATTTTACTCAACGGAAAAAGTGCGCTAAAAACCAACGTCGAACTTGCCAGGGTAAAGCAGGCCAAGGAGAAAACTACTGGCGCATTCATGGAGCGTTTTAAAGATGAATGCATGCAAGTTAAAGCATGCCCGTAAGTGCTAAAAATCTCCGGTTTCATGAATGGAATTAATAACCCAGAACTCATCAAGAGATTGAATGACAAGATTCCTGAAACTTTTGATGAACTCATGAAACGCTCTAGGTCCTTCGTCCAAGGAGAAGCCGCCGCGGCGAATAGCAAAAGAAACTCCTCCACCTACGGTCACGGAACAACTCGGGAGACAGCCCAATGACCGTAGCAACCGTAATAGAAGCTATCGCGGTCGGGAAGCGGAGAGATAATGACATACACACCACACAAAACCCCAAAGGAAATACTCGCGTGAAGGGGCAAACTTCCTAAGACCACCACAAATGCGCACCCCAGAGGATCGGCGCACTAGGAATGGATATTGTGACTACCACGCCAGAGGGCCACACCACTAATGAATGTGTCCAACTGCGCCAATTCATTGACAAGATGGTCAAAGAGGGCAGATTGGACCATTTGGTCAAGCATATTAAAGAAGGAAAGGACAAACAGAAGAGTGGCAATAAGAAAGAGACACCTAAAGACAAGCCCGACACCATTTTCATGATACAATCATGGCGGCGGTCACAAGGCAGAAGGCCAGCCAGGATTTTTCACGTGGAAAGGAGATCTCTTTCCCCACCTTAACCGCGGACAACGCAGTGGTGGAACCACTCACTATAGAGATAAGCGCGGGAGGTCACGAAATCCACCGCATGTACGTTGATGGTGGAGCTTACGACATCATGTACGAGCATTGTTTCAAACGATTGCGTCCTGAAATAAAAAGTCAGTTAATCCTGGTCAGAACAGCGTTTGGTTTTACAGTGAGAAGATATGGCCTATGGGGCAAATACGATTACCAGTCGAGCATTGAAACGAAGAGCACTCCGCAACGGCCTGGATGGAATTCATGGTGATTAAATCTCCCTCGCCATACAACGGCATTATTGGGAGACCGGAATATCACTATGCGAAAGCAGTGCACCATCAACAGCGCATGGGATGCTTAAATTCCTAGTGGAAGGTGGTATTGTTACTCTTTACAACACCACTATACCGACGAGAATGCAACACGATTGCATGCGAGACGGCGCCAACTCCAGCACAGCAGACAACCAGAGTTCCAAATCTGAAAGTAGCAATTCACCCCGAATACCCGGAACAGGAAGTATCCATCGGAGGTTCATTGTCTGACAACGGCAAAACAACTGTATGTGCACTCTGGAAGAATTTGGATATTTTTGCATGGGAGCCTAAACACATGACAGGAGTACCACGCTCTATCACGAGCATAAACCGAGAATCCGACAGGGGATACGCACCCATACGCCGAAGAAGCGCGCCAGCCCCAAGGTGCGCAAGCAATCTTGGCGGTACAAAACCGGTAGAAGCAGGGATCATGCGGAAGTTTACTACCATGACGGCTTTCCAATCCAGTCATGTTAAAGAAGAGCGGGCTGCTGGCGAATGTGTGTAGACTTCATCGACCTTAACAAAGCATGTCCACAAGATCGCTATCCTTTACCGGAGATAGATTGGAAAATAGAGTCTGTGCGGATATCCATTGAAGTGCTTCCTCGACGCGTACAAGGGATATCATCAAATCCAAATGGCTAGGGAAGACGAGGAAAAAACAGCCTTTCATTCAAGCCAAGGTGTTTTCTGCTACACAAAATGCCCTTCGGCTTGAAAATGCAGCGCCACCTATCGAGAGGTTAGTGGATAACGCTTTGAAAAATAGGTGGGCCGCAACCTGAAGGTCTATGTTGATGACCTGGTCATAAAAAGCCATATCGAAGATGAACTAGTACGTGACATCGAGGAAACATTGAACTCTAAGAGATCAATATGAAGTTGAATCCTAAGAAGTGTACCTTCGCGGCTCGAAGGCATGTTCCTGGATACCGATAGAACCCGACGGCATAAAACCATGCCCAGAAAAGACAAAAGCGGTCATCGAACTTCCTTCACAGCGCACGTTGAAAGAAGTCCAATCTCTCAACGGAAAGTTGGCCGGCTTAAAAGTTCTTATCCAAATCAGGAAAAATCACGCCTCTTTTCAAAACACTCAAGAAGTGTATAAAGAAAGGTGATTTCAGATGGACTACGGAGGCGGAAGAGGCCTTCACTCAGCTTAAACAACATCTAGCAACGCTCCCAACACTTGTCGCACTCCCTTAGGACCAGGGAGGAAGAGCTAATCATGTATTTGTGTCGATCGAAGAAGGCGTATGTCACGGTGTTACTCACAGATAGGGACTCGGTACAAACTCCCATCTACTTCGTAAGCAAGGCACTCAAGAAGACGGAGATGAACTATAGTGCCATGGAAAATTAGTTAGTTGGTATTTGCGCTAAACGGTGCGCAGGTACTTCCAAGCACACCCAATAGCAGTAATCACGGATCAACCGATCAAGCAGATCATCTCCAAACCTGACGCATCGGGTAGACTGCAGAAGTGGAGTGTATTGCTAGGTGAGCACAACATCTCATACATACCACGTACCGCAATCAAAGGACAGATTCGGCGGACTTCATCATTGAAAAGCCAGCAGCAATGACGAGATATCCACACCAATTAAGACGAGCGCAAGATCCATGGATCTTGTTTACAGATGGATCCTCATGCATTGATGGCTCAGGAGCGGGCCTCATTCTCACAAATCCAGAGGGAATGGAATTCACTTACGCACTGCGCTTTGAATTAACTGCAACAAACAATGAGGCAGTACGAAGCCCTCGCTGGACTACGCATCGCAGCTCGAATGGGTGTACGTAACCTAGAGGCAAATGTGGATTCCCGCTTAGTGGCCAACCACGTGTTGGGTGAATACGTGGCCAAAGAAGATAATATGATCCAGTACCTTGATAAAACCAAGACGCTGATAAAAAGCTTTGATAGGTTCACTATAAAGCAAGTTACTAGAGGGGAAAACCTTGGCGGATGCCTGAGCAAGATTGCCTCGACAAGCTTTGCACATCTATCAAAGCAAGTCTTTGGTGGAAACACTAAAAGCAAGTCAATTTCAGAGATGGAAATCTCCACGATAATAGAGGAGGAAGATCCTACATGGATGACACCGATAATGGACTTCCTGAGCAAGGGAACATTACCCCAAGAGCTGACTGAAGGAAGCTCACAGGATACTGCGATTCAGCGCAAAGATTCGAACTGCGAGACAACATATTGTACCGACGTCGATCTTGAGCTCCGCAACCATGGCTCCGTTGTGTCAGCCCTTTACAAGCAAATTACGTACTGCGAGAAATCCATGAAGGTTCATGCAGTATGCATTCAGGACCACGGTCCGTTGTGGCACGCGCCATGCGATCGGGATACTACTGGCCGACCATGCACCGTGATGCACGGGACTTAATAAGGAAGTGCAACGATTGCCAAGTTCATAGACCCGTCCCACGCCAACCCACAGACGAAGCTAACCCCAATAACTTCACCATGGCCATTCTACAAGTGGGTAATTGACATCGCGGGCCCTTTTCCTATCGCGTGGTGGACTAAAATTTCTCATAGTCACCATAGATTACTTCACCAAATGGATCGAGCGAAGGCGGTGGTAACAATCACGGCAACCGTGTGAAGCGCCGTATGGGAAAACATTGTATACCGCCGCCTCCCCGGGAAATCATCTCGGACAAGGGAAACAATTCGGATAACCCTTTCGAGGACTGGTGTGAGAAGCTTAACATAACACAACATTTCGCGTCAGTTAAGCATCCACAAACCAACGGCCTAGTGGAACGAGCGAATAGAAGCTTGGGTGAAGGAATTAAGGCACGCCTAGAAAAGCACAAAGGAAGATGGGTATAAGAGTTATCACATGTCTTGTGGGCGCACCGCACCTCAATCCGATAATGCCAGACCGCTCCCTTCTCTTTAGTCTATGGGAATGGCGTGAAGCATCATACCGCGAGATCGGCATGCCAACTATCCGCCTGCTTTGCGAAAATCAACGTGACAACCAATGATGACGACAGGCGCATCGACTTAGACCTGCTAGAAGAAAGGCGCGAACGCGCAACTATAAGGGAGGAAAAATCAAAGTCGAGGATGAAAGGATACTATGACGCTAAAGTGTGCAGTGTTTCATTCAGGAGACGGGTGATTTTGTCTACCCGCCAATGACGCTGAGCCACGCGAAGACACATGTAAGCTTGGACCAAAGTGGGAAGGACCCTATGAGGTTACCGAAGCACTAGGAACAGGCGCGTATAAACTCGATTCATGACTAAGGGTAGGATAAGACATGGGAAACATGTAATGGGTGTAAACAAAAAGACACGAAACAAATAGATTCCTAAGTCCATAGTCTCCCCACCACTAGTCGCATTCAATCCCATAGCAAAAATCGAGGATCAAGAGTCAAGGGGTCTTCAATACACGAGTCAATGCATATAAAATTTAGCGTAGTGCCTCATAATCTCCTTAAACCAGGCAAATAAGATGCATTAACTCGGCCTTCATCATTAAAAAAAAAACTATGTGCTATAAAATTTTAAAATTTGGGTACTTTTAGCACATATTTTTACTAAAATCAACCATTTCTATCTCTCATCCCCCCACTTGAAATGTACAATGTCCCCATTTTACGAATATTGATTAAAATTTGAAAGGCGAGATAGAAATGTTCGGGTTTCTAATTTTATCCGTAAGACAAAACGGATTTGTAAAAATTTGTGCCTAGTTGAACAAGGCGAGAACACTTATCACAATACGACACATAAGCTGATTTATATTACGATCAGCTATAAACAAACTAATAAACAAACTCTTGCTTTCATTTTTTTTAATTGATGCAAGACAAGGTATACATGAATAAAAATAAAAAACAATACGAACACATAAAGCATCTCCCCACTTGAGATCAATTATCATCTAAACCCGATTTTCTTCCAAAACCCGCGACTTTCACTAGTGGAACCAAAATTAACCAACAGCGCCCGGATCATGGACATAAGGAAACTACAGGGTAGGCTAGGCGATAGGTGTAACGAAACAACATATATTGGGTGAACAAAATGAAAGGAATGGCTCAGACGGGTGTACTAGGGGTATCTTGCACTTATGATGAGTGCAACAAAAAGGGTTTAACAGGGGGTTGACTGATCGATGTGAAAAGTCAATAAACACAATACATATATGGGCTATTTGGGTTTAATCCTAAAATTTCCTTATATCCTAGCTGCACCGATCACACCAAGTTACCTCAGTGTAATGCTCATGATAATGGTTTTGAAAAGATATGCAAAGCCAAGTTCTAAAGTCTACTACAACCACCGGCACACTCATTTTTATCGAATTATGTATAAGGGGAAAACGGAAAGGCTTATCCTCACACAATGGAAATATAGGGTAGGTGTGCTCAGTCTAGATCAATCCAGTTAAGTAATGAAAAACATGTCAAAATTTTTACTAATGAAACACTTTTCATCAAAAACTAGAAAAATAAAGGCAAGTAAAATCAAGCGGGTGTCTATGTCTAATCCCTTCCCCCCACTAGGGTCATACTAAGCATATAAATAAAAAATAAGAAGGGTTAGAGGTGAAACGGAAAACTCCCTTGGATTTGCTCGGTATGATTAATAATGCATGTTCAAAAACATGCTCTAATTGTGCCTCCACGAGCAACATCCAACTACTCATCAACTTTCCAACACCATGTCACTCAACTAGGACGGATAAAAAGTGTTCTCTTGCAGCCAATCATAGCTCCATAACTTCAACCTATATTGCTGCAAGAAAAACTAATACCAAAAAGCATAATTCCTGGATAAAAAGAAAAAATAGCACGAAATGTAAAAATAAAAACAAAATAAAACCTAACTCACTTTCGTAGGAATCACGGTTGCATTTAACGCATGCAACAAGCCTTTTAAACCCCTCGGTGTCCCGATTGAACGAGTGAAGTCTCGTGAGGGTTTACAGGGAACACACCCACAAAGTTCATTTAATTACTAATACAAGGTTATGACAATGTTTTGAAACTCTTTTTTATTAAAAATTTTATATCAGAGGATAGTTACGGCGTAACTGGATCGGCCCAGTTATGACGTAGGTTCAGTTGACTTAATAAAATGTGTACGAGGAAAGGGGTTACGGCGAAACTGGATCGGCCCAGTTACGGCGTAATAAGAAGCCCTGAGAAAAGAAGATACCTGGCACAAAGAGATTACGACATAACTAGATCGGCCTAGTTACGCCGTAGTTATGTAGAAGTGGGCAGATGGCCTTACTTATCACTAGTTACGACGTAAATGGATCGGCCCATTACGCCGTAATTACTTTATGATGTTGTAGTGCCCAAAATGTCAACTTCTTCCTACGTGATCAAGAGGAGTTATCGGAACTCCTATCCTCTATCATTGGTCTTTATACCTGCAAACGAGATTAAAAAAACATACCAAACCCAAAACAAATACAAAAAACTACAAAAAATATTGAAAAAGGTCTAAGAAAAAAAATCAAAAACTAAATCTAGGAAAGGGACGGGTAGTCTCCCGACGAGCACTTTTCTTTAATTCCCATGAGTCTTTAAGTTAGACTCCTGCAACAACAATCAATCGGACGTCTCCAAATAATGTCCATTGCTCAACTAATCTCGGCTTATGATCTTGTCGAGATTCCCTCCACTTGTTCTTCTTGCTCAACCTGCACACAATCACAACCTCGTGCATTAAATGTGTAAAAATAATAAACCTGAGCAACAAGTGACATATAACACATCATTCATAATTTTAAGAGACCTCAGACGTGGTTACGTCGTAAGTCCAATTACTAACTACTGTAACTTCAACGTAAGAAACCTGTTATATAATAAGAATAGATTACGCCGTAACCATGGCCAAGGTTATGCCGTAATCTCAAGACAGAAGACATAATTATAGAATAATATTAATCAAACAGCCAAAAATACGAAGACCATTCCACGGCAGTGGCGCCAAAAACTTGATGCAGGATTTCTGACCAGGTTTTACATTTATAGTAACTCGTCTACTTATGGCCTACCTAATGCACTAACGGGCAGTGTACCCGGTCGCACGTAGTGAGGGAATGGTAAGACCGAGGTCGTCCCAAGAACGGTTGATTCCTAACTGTCTAATTAATTAAATTAGTCAAATAAATAAGTTTTAATATAAGGATTGATAATATTTAAGGTGTCATGTGATCAATTGGGCTGGTTCTCTGGTAAACAAGCTAATGGGAGCGATAGTGATGCAATTCTTAAACCGAGTTCTTCCACAAGTGGCAACAGTCGATAGAATCCTTTGGTCAATTCGCCTACCCTATGGTTCTTATAATCCTCACCAAGATGAACAGGTCACCCAGGATCATTCGGCAATCTAATAGCAGTCATTAAGAGCCGGTCGTTTACTATCGCAATACATGGGTTCTAAAAGTCACTAGATTCCTATTTCAGGTGGGGTTAAAGTCGAGAGGACAACATTTGGTCAATTCGCCCTAACCTATCAGCAAAGATGCCACCACTGGAGAAGTCAGGTGTCCCTTCATAAGTCTAGTTGTTCCTGGTCCCCTAAGCCAAGTCATTAAGTTCCGCTACATGCTATACTTATAATAGTGAGTGCCAGGGTGTTAGCAACTTAAACACTCACCCCCTAATTCTTAAGTTCATCCAAACGGTAGGTGATCAGTTGGTCAAATCGCACAAGTAGAAAGGGTTGTCAGTTGGTCATTTCTTACCCTTCCCGTCTCAGTCTACTCACTTAGGGTCAGTTGGTCATATCTCCTAAGCAACTCGCCTCTACTGCCATTCAAAACTACCGAAACAAGGGTAGCTACCAATAAACTATGCATGCATACACTAGAAACAATTAATAACGCAAAAGTATTAATAATAAAAAGAATCAAAACTAGGCCAAGACTTAATTTCCACATATCCATAATACCCTAGTGGAATGACAAATATAATTACCATATAAAACAATAAATAAACAAATACATAACATCAAATAATTAATTGACTAAGAATAAATTAATAATCAATTAAATAGAACACAATAAGAATTAATTCGCCAACAATTATATTGAGAATCAAGATTATAATAAACAATAATGAAACCAAAATAATATTATGAGTCAGAAAATAATTACATATCATGCCAAAGATAAAGCTATCGATCCCCTAGTTGAGTACCGGGGCAAACCCTTCTAAAAGAACCTGCGTACGCCTCTTTTTGCCTTCCTTTGCCCCTAAAAGAACCTGCGTACGCCTCTTTTTGCCTTCCTTTTCTTGCCGTACAGTGAACCCACGAGAGAATGTAATTCTCTGCTAATTGATGATGTAAATGACATATGATGTCAACTTTATATAGTAAAATTATTAGGGCACTATGCAACTGGGCCAGGGGCTTTTTAATAATTATGCGTAAACTAAATTAATAAGTTACGTCGTAATTCTTTTGTAGCTTCATATAAAATAGCAGCATTTTATTAATTACTGCGTAATTAAATTATAATTACTCCGTAGCCTTCGAAACTTTGCGCCCAAGTAATTAATTACGGCGTAACTAAACATCGGGTTACGCCGTAAGCCTTCGTCATCTCATACTTATCTGCTCCGAAATAATCTCTACGGCGTAGCTAAATTGCACGTTACGCCGTAACCTTTATAAAAACAATTACGTCGTAACCATATTAGATGGTTATGCTGTATCCTTCAAAGCTCATATTTACGCCGTAACATTATTAAGTAGTTACGGCGTAACCTTCACAAATAATTCATAGGCCCTCATAAATCAATCTTCAGAGCATATATTTGTCCATTTATCACTTCTTTTCTGCTCCAACGCCTCATTTATCCTGAAATGCAAATATGAACGAATATGAACGAATTAAGTACCATATTAATATAATTGAGGCCATAAACACGAGAATTTGATATATAAAAGATCAGACTAATTTGATGTTAACATGTCTACATCCCTAACATCTCTCTTGAGCCCACCACACATGGCAATCATGTCCGTATTGTCGACACTCATCTACAATATGAAGAAGGTATCAATACCTCTTTCCGAACCATAGGACTAGAACGCCTTCTCGAAATCAACGAGAAAATCTGTCCAAGGTTTGTATTGGAATTCTTCCGTCAAGTTGAACTCGTTCGTAACGAGGATCGATCTCTATCTCTTTGGTTTTGGATCAAAAACTAAAAGTTTGTTTTAACCCTTGAGCAATTTGCTCACATTCTCCGAATTCCAAATCATGGACAATGTGGCTTTACTGAAGATTGGTCTCTTGATTCTCTCTTCAACTATCGTGAAGAAAATAGTCCAGATTGTTCACACATACCTTCCCCTAAAGACTTGACTCGCATGTTATGCAAACCTCGACCCTATTACTCTGATCCAAACATTATCTATACACGGGATATCCGAGAAGAATACAAGCCTCTCACACTCATCCTACGTGAAAATGTTTGGAGTCTTAGGGGAAATCGAGAAATCCTTCCCGCTTGTTGTGCTCACATAATATATTGTTTGCTAACACAACAACCATACAATCTCGCCTATTTCTTCGCAAGGCGAATTGTAAAATTTCAAGGCAACAAGGACAAACTAATCCCCTATGGAATGTTCTTGACACGCCTTTATCATCACATCGTGTACTTCCACCCTTAATTTAAACGTCCATTGTACGTACTAGTGAATAAGATGATGGAACCTCTTAACGCATCTCTCATGAAGTCCTTCTTCATCCCTGAATCGGCAAATACTCATCATCCATTTGACGATCCATCTAGCGAAAACGCTCAAGAGACTTAGTTTTCTTTCCAAATAGGCTTCATCCTTAGATTTCATCTTTTATCATTGTAATGTAATTTCTCTCATGAAATAAAACATTTAACGTTTGATGTTTTATTGTTAAAACTTCTTAGAGAACACTGGCCTTGAAATACGATGCCTTGTGCAAACTTTGCATACCTTTTGTAAAGGTACTGTTTTGCATGAACCGGATCCCTCGCCTTGTACTAGACGGATCCCTCCACTTAGGGAACCGTGGGATCCGGGCAAACAGAAATGCAATTGCAGTCTTTATACTTCAAACCATGTTCTTAAATTACTTCACACTAGCTAAACATAGTGTCTTAGGGTCACTTAAATCTTTCTCCCGCTTAGTAAATTTCACACTCACTCCTAGCTCATTAAGGATCACCCTCAAGGTACTTTTTAATTTGTCATTTCACCAAAACTTATGATTCTTCCGCTCCTATACTCACACATCATCTCTTACATGTCAACACATCTAACTTTGTAAATCTATCAATTTTAGCAAATTGATTGTAGTCATCCTTACCTCAAAATGGGTCAAATTCTAGTTTTTCCATTTCCTATAACTTTTAAGATATTCTCCAAAAATTATCTTAAGTTACTATCTGGTCTCTAGGATCATTTAGCTCCACTTGACACTCTCAAATTTTTAGTGTCATCTTTGTTCATTCATTGATACTCATAAAAGTTCCATTTTCTTCCATAAAAGCCAATCATTAGCTACATCACTCATTGCCCTTGATCATTTAAGTACCCTTTCATTTAAGACACTTAGGAAGACTAAAACACTCAAAAAGGTATAGGTATTAGACCTTACAAACATGATTTTTCTTCTTTCTTGGCTGCTGAGAGCCGGATCCCTAGGATTAGCCTAGACGGATCCCTCATTGGAGGGAACCGTGGGATCCGGGTGACATATTCATCTTAACTCTAGCTAAAACAATCATTTCAAGCTCATCTTACTAACTTGAACACTCCATCTCACTTTAACTAAGTTCCTAGATCAGTGCAACTCTGAAGTTGACTCTTGTGCATGTCAATCATCACATTCCAAAGGATCTTAGTGGCTTAAGTCTTGAATGCTCTTGCCAAATCTCTTTCTTTATAAACCACCTTGTT
The DNA here is from genome assembly GCA_910596185.1 of Chrysanthemum makinoi. Lineage (NCBI taxonomy): Eukaryota > Viridiplantae > Streptophyta > Magnoliopsida > Asterales > Asteraceae > Chrysanthemum > Chrysanthemum makinoi. The sequence continues at coordinate 274,076,411 of OU343220.1, read as the reverse complement.
AAGACTTCTAAAGTCATCATCTACATCCTCATTCTCAGCACTTAGAAACTTTCACAAACCTCTTTTAATCATCTCATCATGAGGAAAGCTCCTAGTGATAACTCATCCACCAAAGCACCACCCAAGAAACTTGCTCGTGTTGTTCACGAAATTTCTTCAACCGAATCATCTCCCGTTAAATCCACAAATGGTAGGATCTCCCCTCCACCTATCAAACCAATCCCCAAAAGGATTGTTCCCACAAAACTATTAATGCCAAACACCACCATACCTCCTAAACCAAACAACCCCATTTCCACTATACCATCACCCTTAGTGCCTAGAGCCATATCATTCACCACCCCACTCTCATCACCACACCTTTACAATCTAGAGGACTTGCCTCCTAGGCCGTCCCATCCTCCACCACCGCTAACATTCTCCTCTTTAGAAGGAATAGCGGAATAAAATCAAGGTGTTGAGTCAACACTAGCTTCGGCTTGTTTTTCTCCGTCACCCTCAAATAATCCCTTTTGGATTATGAAAAATCATCAAAGTCAACCACCCGACCACATGGAAGTTGACACCTCTCTACCGCCACCATTATTCTTAGTTGAGCCGTCTTCGAATGCGCCCCCGCCAATCCCTCTGTCTTTTGAGGCTCCTCAACTCTCTTCACTTGATCCTTCACATCAAGCCATTTCCTTTCCTCCATCATCACTACCGAGCCATGACAAAGATTGTTATCATTGTCAACATGTTGAAAGTTTGATACATGAAGTACGTGAAGATCAACGTTTCATGTTTTATGTTGGGTTTTAGGTTCCTTGGATCATGAATTATTCTAAGTGTTGGAACCACAGATAGAGTTGGTGAAACCACGGACATAAGAATGAATCCACTGCTGAAGATAAACCGCGGCTAGTAGTAATGTGAAACCACTGATATTGTATTGTAACCACTGCTAGTTTAGTATAGTCGGTTTAATATTTTGTATTAGATAAATATAGAAAAGATATTTATCTTGTAGGTTACGTATTGTATTATGTAAAAGACTCCTTAGCCTATAAAAGGAGGTCCTAGCTTAGATTAGATATACGTATGTTTTATATCTAAGGTCGATACACTTCAAGGTTGTAAAACCCTAATACTGGTTAGAGTATTCATATTAATAATAATATTGAGGTGTTGAATGTTTATTGTTCTTCTTCTTAAGATTAAGTATTAAATTCTGCGTGATACTTAATAAGTCTTTGTTAAGTCAGTTTCTATAAAGGATCGTTTGCTCAACTGGGATCAACAAGTGGTATCAGAGCTTGTGATCTAGAAACTGAAACCAATAAGAAGTTTATTTAAGTTCTATTCAAGAAAGTTAAGATGTCTGACGAAACTCACATGGTTACTGCATCAAAGGTGCCCATGCTCAAGCAGGGTGAGTACCAAGTATGGAGAATGAGAATGAGGCAATACATTCATATGATTGATTACACCATCTGGGATGTTGTTGAAAAGGGTGATACTCTTCCTAAGAAGGGTGATGATGGTACTGAGATAGCCATTGTTAGTGAGGTTGACAAGGCTAGAAGGAAGCTGGAGATCAAAGCTCATAGTATTCTCTCCATGGAAATACCAAATGAGTATGCTTTGGACTTTGAACATTATGAGTCTGCTAAAGAGTTAATGGATGCTATTGAAACAAGGTTTGCTGGTAATGAAGCTACCAAGAAATCAAGGAAGAATATGCTCAAGCATCAACTTGAAAACTTCACCTCTTAGTGGAGAAAAACTTGATGGCACTTATAACAGACTTCAAAACTTATCACCAACCGAAGTTAGTGGACTACAAAGTTGCTCAAGAAGATATCAATTTGAAGTTCATCAGAAGTTTATCACCTGACTGGGCTGTGCATACTGTTGTGTGGAGAAACAAAGATGATTTTGAAAAGATGACTTTGGACAATCTCTACAACAACCTGAAAGTTTATGAGTCTGAAAAGAGCATAGGTGGCTCATCCTCATCAATACAAAACATTGCTTTTGTGTCTACAGGGCATAGAAATTCTCAAGAAGTTTCCTTTACTGCTTATGAAGTAACCACGACTATTGCTAACAATACCATTGTTAGTGATAATGTCAGTGATGGTGCAATTTGTGCTTTTCTGGCTGATTTAACTACCAGTGTTACTGTTTTGAATCAAGATTTAGATCAAATTGACCCTGATGATCTTGAAGAGATAAATCTTCAATGGCAGATGGCAATGTTGACTCTCCAAGCAAGGAAGTTTTTGAGAAGAACTGGAAGGCAAGTTAAGTATGATGGTCAAAGAAGAGCTGAGTTTGAAAAAAGCAAGATGGAGTGCTTTAACTGCAAAAAGAAGGGTCACTTTGCTAGGGAATGTCGAGCTCCCAAGAGGATTGAAGGCATCAAGAAGACCACTGAAGATCCTGCTTCTTCTTCAAAGATTGGTTGCTCAAGATGGTATTGGTGATTATGATTGGAGTGATCAGATTGAAGAAGGTCCCAATGCAGCTTTTCTTGCTAGTGAAGCTTCTAAAGAGCATGACTTTGCTCTTATGGCCTATGCTTCATCTTCTGGTTCAAGTTCTGAGGCATCTAATGATTCTAAAAATTCTACTTGTTCTTTTAAATCATGTCAAGATAACATAGAATCACAAAAGGCTATTATTGCAAGTTTGAGAAAAGAAGTAGATAGACTTTCACTTGATAACTTAGGTTATAAAGTTGGTCTGGAGAGTGTTGAAGAAAAACTTAATTTCTGTATTAAATGTGAGTTTGAGTATGTCGATAAGATTAATATACTAGGTGGTGAAATTGATCTTAAGGACAGAGAAATTAAGATGCCTAAAAAGAAACTAGAAGAGGCAGAGAGTGTAAAACAAGAAGCCCTAGTAGAAAAAGAAAAACATGTTGTTAGGGTTGCTAAAACACAATTTGCTTATGATTTAGTTAATAAAGCAATAGATTGTCAATTAATGAAAAAGGGTTCTGGGATAGGTTACAACAATATGCCACCACCCTCTCTTATGAAACATGCACCACCTACAAAAGAACTGTCATTTAGTAGTGAATTCAGTTTTAACAAACCTGTAGAAGAGATTAGTAAGACTGAAACAACTAAATAGGTTCTGTTAAGTCATCTGATGCTCCCACTATTGAAGATTGGGAATCAGATTCTGAGGAAGTTAGATCTGGATCAACTCAGCCTGAAAAGATAGAAAATGTAAAGAAATTTGATTCTGAACAAGCCAACCTTGTGCCTAGATTTGGAGCTTAAATTTCTAAGAAAGTTGTAGAGTACAAGGAGGTACCTAGGGAACACATGAAAAGATACATACCTAGAGGAAATCAAAGAAACTTCAATGGACTAATTTCAAACAGATTAGGAGATGAGTTTCAATGTGTTAAGAAGGCTTGTTTTAAATATGGTAGTTTTGAGCACTTCAGAGAAACATTATAAAACCAACCACAAGTTTGGAATCATTGGAGGAGGGTAAATCATCATAACTTTTCAAAGAAAACAAACCCTCATCCTAACAAAAATATGATTCCTAGAGCAGTGTTAATGAGGAATGGTAAAACAAAGTCACTAGTCACTGCTGCACCCAAATGGGTTCCAACCACTGCTAAGCAAAATGTAAACACGGCTAAGCAAAATCAATCCACTGCTAAGCAAAATATCACCACTGATACAAAAGAAGTTTTAAAAATTCCAAAGGTGATAACTGACACAGTGGTGAGAAACCATTTTTATGTTGTTAAGGCCTCAGCTAGCTGGCAATGGAAGCCTAAGACCAAGGTTTTACATCATGTCAGCTGTGCATCAATGGACCTAAAGAAATTTGATTATGTTGATGCACAGGGCAGACCCAAGTCAGTATTGGCTTGGGTCCACAAAAGGAACTAATTTGTTTAAATTAATGTGCCGGGCAATCTACAAGATGAGCTAAAAGACAAAGGAATTTTTGATAGTGGTTGCTCTGGGCACATGACTTGGGATGGGAGCAACCTGGAGGATTTTGAAGCTTTTGATGGAGGATATGTGGCATTTGGCAATAATCCAAAGGGAGGAAAGATACTTAGCAGAGGCACAATCAGAACAGGAAAATTAGACTTTGAAAAGGTCTATCTGGTACAGGGATAAAAGTATAATTTATTCAGTGTTTCTTAAATGTGTGATAAGAAAAACTGGGTAGTTTTTGGGGAAACTGAGTGTGTGGTGTTGTCACCTGATTTTATTATGCCTAATGAGAAATTTGTGCAGTTAAGGATACCTAGGAAAGAGAACATATATTGTTTTGATCTTAAATATGTACTTCTTAATAGGTCCTTAACTTGTTTGTTTGCTAAGGCATCAGTTGATGAGTCTAAATTGTGGCATAGGAGGCTGGGTCACCTTAATTTCAAAACAATCAATAAACTCGTAAAGGGCAACTTAGTGAGAGGGTTAATTTCTAAGGTTTTTGAGTGTAAGGAACTTTGTGTGGCTTGTCAGAAAGGAAAACAACATAGAGCTTCTTGTAAGTCCAAAACTGTTAACACCATTACACAACCACTGTTTATGCTTCATATTGACTTATTTGGACCTACATTTGTTAAAAGTTTGAACCATAAGCAGTATTGCCTAGTTATCACTGATGATTATAGTAGATTTTCTTGGGTATACTTTTTGGCTGCTAAGAGTGAGACTAGTGAGATTCTCAAGAGTTTCATTACTAAGATAGAAAATCTAGTGAACCATAAAGTCAAGGTAATGAGATGTGATAATGAAACCTGTTTAAGAATGATGTGATGAATCAGCCTGTAGCTAGGGTATAGAAAGACAATTTAGTGTTGCTAGAACACCACAACAGTAATGGTGTAGAAAAAGAAAAATAGGACATCGATTGAGGCTGCTAGGACAATGTTGTCGAATCTAAACTACCAACTACCTTTTGGGTGAAGTCGTAGGCACCGCATGTTATGTGAGAATAGAAGTAAGGTAGTGAAGCTCTCTAACAAGACCCCTATGAGCTGTTACATAATAGGAAGCCAATGATTGCATTCCTAAAAACTTTTGGGTGTCCTGTTACTATCTTAAATACCATAGACTACCTAGGCAAGTTTCAAGAAAAAGCTGATGATGGATACTTTTTAGGCTATTCTTCTAATAGTAAAGCCTTTAGAGTATACAATAGGAGGACTAGGATTGTTGAAGAGAACTTACATGTTCAATTTAGTGAAGAGACTCCTAGTTTTGAGACCAAAGGACCTAGATGGTGCTTAACATTGATATGCTAACCAAATCTATGAATTATGAGCCTATCATTGCAGGAACTTCCACTAATGTTAATGCAGGTACACTGTAGGATCGTTATATTATTGTGTTTGATGATTCGGGTGGTCTTGGATGATGGAAATACATGTTATACATTTTATAGAGAGAAAGTAGAGAGATGGTGTTCTTGGTAGAGAGTTGGTTCAATAAAAAATGAAAGCTTAGATTCCAAGCCACACCCTGTTGAAAACTATCAGACCTTGATAGATCTTGAGCTTCGTAGATCGTTAGTATTGCTTGTGTAATCACAAACAAACTAAAAGAAAATCTCTACAACTTGTATTCTTTAGCGGAATATAAACACAAGTATAAAACACAGATAACTAAGAACTCTTTGATCCTCTATGGATCGTTATATTAATAATTTGTAAACGTCTAATACATAATTCATTCTATTGTGTTCCTTTTATAGACAAGGAACCCTAACTTCTTCTCTAAGAAACGGAAAACTAAATAAGATATACACAATCACTTCCTAATAAAGCTCATGCATATCCTAACTAACTATAGAAAATACGAAATAACTATATCCGCAGAAACAAACAAATAAATATATAACTTGTAAGAACTATGTCTTCGGAGAATCCATACACTTCGAGAATCCATTCAAGATAATTTTCAAAAGATAATTCACTTCACATAATTCCCAACAATCCTCCCCCTAAATGAATTTGACTTGGTTAAGTTCCTTGATAGATCTTTAACCTTGCAACACTAGAGGATTGTAGTCAAACATTATCAGCAAAGAATCAAAACAAAATCATCTCGTTGATGAAGAAACTCGAAACTCCGGATCTTTGCAAAGAACAAATAACAACATGTACATCAAAACATATTAGTTTCATACTATTCTCATCACATCCAGTGTTTTAACCTCGTGAGAGGTGAATCATTGAAAATAATGGATTTGATGTGTCTTTACCAATAGCCATCACTACTGGAGTAGCCAAATGTTTAAGTTCGAAAGCCATGGTACACTGATAACCATTTGATTTATTAGCAAATCAGCAACCATGAACAGATTTGAAATGTCTTTACCACAGTAGCCGCTTGCTCGACTAGTCAATTCTTAAAATTGGTGAATTGATTACCAAATATGGTATTCCATCGCCTTTACCACAAGCCATATACAAGTGGGCTAGTCAATTCTTGGATTCCAAAAGGAATAAACCATGGTGAATTGATGACCATACAACACTCAACAATTAAGCATGGGTGGTTGCAAACCCTATGATTTTGAGCAAACCATTCTGAGCTATCAACAGATTTGATGTGTCTTTACCAAAGTTGTACCCTTTGGACTAGCCAACTCTTTGATATACACAAGGTATATTTGGTGAGTTAATAACCAGAATAATATACAACAAACTGCAATACAAATTAGTTAAACAAAGAAAATAGTTTTTTTTAACTAAGAAATAAACAAATAAACAAAATTACAAACCATACAAAGTACCATAATCAAGATGAACCTCTATGTGCCATAACCCCGATTCTTAATAACAACAACACATTGTTCAAGATACAAATTATCATTGCCAACAGATCCGGAGGAACTTCCAAGAATAAGCATGCTTTCCATAAGCTTCATAGATAATGGATAAGTTCTCTCGAAACATACATAAGAATAATACCACCCTTGTCTCAACCACATGCACACGAGGCAAAGGATAAAATCTCCAAGACGTAACCTGCCACAAGTGGGAGTTCTGCCAAATAAAGTATCCTTTACCATTGGGAGATATTGAATCAAACAAAACATGAAGATCACCAAATAAATATAACCCAAACCCGGTGCATTAGAATGGTAATACTTATTGACAAGGTTATACAACGTAACCAAATCACCCCCGCCCACCGATGCAAGATCTCCTTCAAAAAGTTAAATTGCATGGTGGTTTGATCCAAACGGTGAATGATATTAAGCTCATCATCTGACAATGACCAATTAACCAAAACACCATGAGACCCCTCAGAAAATCACAGATCCTTCTTGGATAAAAGATGACTCAGCCGCCTTTAAATCCACATGATTATCCTTGTGAGATGTCTCAACTTTAATATGCTTACGAGATGACCGAATCCGAGCTGATCTCACAGATTTCCTTAAAGAAGAGAACTTTCGTTTAGCCATCCTCTTTTTCCTCCTTCCAGGAAGATATATGTCCAAAGATGGAATATCTTCGATTCGCTCACTGAGACGTAAACATTACCACGTATTTCATTCATTCGCCAAGCACCTTTCTTGCCTGTAGATTGGATCGTAGTTGTTTCAGCTTCAGTAACCGATATTCCTTCTCAGACAACAGACTTCACAAATGAAGTTGAAATCGCACATTAGGTGTTTCAAAGATAAACCACGTTCAACGAAGCTTCAGCCAGAAGAAACTTTGTCGGTTGAACTAGGAACTTCGTGAGTTACTGGCAAAATAGAAGGTTCAACGTAAGAAACCCTGGAAGGTGAAGGAATAGCTTCAGAGTGGCTTCCGAAGGAACCATCAAGACATCACCTTGATGGAATATCATCAAAATTATCCACAATCTCAACAATTTTAGGTCTTTTGGCCTGTGGAGCACCTATAGTTCCAGCAATCCTTTTCAAATTTGAAGAATGTTTTGAAGAAGATGAAGAAAACTTAATGATATAATTATATTTATAATCGAATCAGATCGGCAAAGCCATGACTTGCTTCATTGTTAAACCCGAGTTAAACATCAAGAACTCGATTTTTCACTACCATTCTCATTTTTGCTTTCTTCTCGAGCTTCAGTTAGTGGTCTCTCTTAGCCTTGTTCTTCGAGCAATTATAGCTTTTCTTAGCCGTTTCTTCTGCTTTCTTTGTTGTCCACGAGCCACCATTTGAGCACAAATTGTTCACTATCAAATCTGCCCTAAAATACTCTGAGCAAGTGAAGGATTAGAAATAGCTTGAGTATAGACATCCCAGTTGTTCACAGGCATCCGAGTAGCCATTGCATCCAATTCTTTTCGCTCTCGGTGGCAATTTAGAAATAGACTCAGCTTCAATCTGTTGAGCCAATTCAACACTTTTCTTCAAATTTGCACATTCATCTAACATCCTCTGTTGTGCTAACCTTTCCTCGTCACTGACCAGATCGGACCAAGCTCAGTGGTCAATCGTCACTTCGCCTCTTTATCGTAGATCCAACAACAACATCACTAAAGGAGTATCACTAAATACTTCGTAAGATTCATCCGCATGTGCTTGAAACATGTTGAGATAAATCTTCAACAGGTGTTGAAAATACATCTACTTCTGAATTCAAATTAAAATTCCTTCCAAAGAAGAAAACTTCGAAGTATCGAAAGGTATAGAAGCAGGTTGAGATAGCACATTTGAAGCTTGACCACCTGCACGCCAAATGTCCATCAAAGAAGTATCGCAACAACATGTTCTTCAAGAGTTGAAATATCTTCACTTTGCAATGTATCCTTATGCACATTTTCCTCCGCCTAGTAAACAAAATTGGCCTTTGCTGCATGTGATGTACCAACCTTTGGAGTAGAAACATTAGATTCTTGAGCCACATTAGCCAACATATCAAGTGACTTAAAGCGAGCATCCACATCCTCCTCATCGAAGAAACATCCAATCTCCTTTTTCTCTCGACCCGTTGTACTTCCAAATCCTTAACCTTTCTTTGCAATTCTACAATCTCACCAAGCTTAGATTTAGTCTCTGCAAGCTCCTTCTTGAGATCAAGAACCTCACTACACATTGTTCACTAGAGCATACAAAGATGTAAGTGTAATAGGGTCCTCACTCCACCCCAGATTGCTCTGGTAATGGGAGCATCATCGGGCCTTCGAAGAAATATCAACATGCTCAAAGAATGGAACATGATCATCAATGAATCTCTAACAGACTAGGAGTAGGCCTATTTAAAAATCGGCCTCAACCTCAACAACCTGTGTAGGTGGTGGACTAGATCTAGGTGAAAGAGTAGATAAAGGTTGTTCAGGAGTAACAAGATGTGCTTCAAAGAAGATAGAAGGGCCTTCATCTATTGTCATGATGGATTCCCATCACAGAATAAAGAGTAGAAGGTGGAGAACCAACAACATTCCCTCATCACAGATTCATTGCCTTGAGGCAACATAGCCGCTAGCAAAGGATGATGTGCCCCCTTAGTTCTCATTGAAGCAAATAGTTTAGCGATAAAGCTCCTATGGGATAAAAGGCTTGGGTTTGGGTAGTAATGTCTAATATTATTTGCAAAACCTAGGGTACATTAAAAACTTGTTCTTTTTCCTAGTTATATTCTCAACCATATTATCAAAAATAAACTTAGAAAAATTATAAGTTAAACCCCGAGATAGACATATAATACCACATCCCAATTGAGTAGAAAATTGGTCACATCCTCCTGATTTATTGCTTAAACACTGAAGCAATGTATGAACCAAAACCTCCACATAGGACAAAGCTGATTCTTTAACCACATGTCTGTCCTTGTACCTTAATATCCAATCGCTCTAGCCCATCAAGTATACATCACAGCATTCAATGATAAACCCATTCTCATCATTCAATCAAGTCGACTTCTCGATCAACTCTGTCACAACATACTGCTCCATCAACCATAGCTACAATCCGTATCATTCCTCATTTCGTGAGCCAAAAATTGTTTAACCAACGATTCATAAATCACTTTCGGAGAATGCGTTAAAGCATAATGAATCTTGGACCTCTTTAAGAATTCCACCAGGTTTTATACAACTCATCACCCTTAGCCGTTCCTTAAAAGCAACTTTATTATGATCTTGCTTGAATTGAAGTGCCATGAGAACTTTAGATAATGGGTGAAGATTCAATCAACTGAAGGTGTGTTTGAATTGAATAAAGAGAGAATCAGCTTATTAGACGAAGATATGCAAATAGGTTATAAGTAGAAGTTTCCCAAATTGTGGTCAAATATATTAAGTTGTTGACCGCACTGGCGTGGAATGCAATCTTTTACCCAATTCAAATTCCAACCGGCGAAAACAGTCAATCTGTGAAGTGATACAATCGCCAGGCAATTCACGATTCAAGAAGCTTCAAGAAATATCTTTTTATCAGTCACCCAACTCGCATTAAATACCATTAAGCCTTGAACCCGTCTATAAAACAAACCCAATGCACTCTTAACTCTCATCAATTACCCCCAATTTTCATCATAAACCCTAAATTCATCAATGCCCCAAAATTAACCATAATCAACCATGAGTAATAAACCAGAGGTTGTTAATCCAACTCTTCTCCATCATCATCATCATCCAAGGATTTCCTCCAGCTTCTTTCCATATCCATATGACCCACACCATTAAAATCCCATTTCTCAGTTCTTTGATGATGATAGTGTAGTGAATCCAAGTGAGTCACTGATGACTCGATGGGTCCACTAAGAAGAAAACATCTTACTCCCAACCCTCAGACCTCAACCTCAACAAAGTCCTTGTGCCAACTTTGAGGTGGTGCTAGCTCTTCCTGCGCCATGTTTTGGTGCATCATCACATATCGTATAAAGGAAGGAATTAAGGAAGGTGGAAGGATTGTTTTTGGTGAAATCGCAGATGAAGCACAAAGGACATATGTGGTCATCTTCATCATCATCGTTTTCATCAATCCATCCTTCCCATTTTGATCCTTAGCTTCTTCGTTGTACTGGTCATGCATATCCAGCCATCAAGATAGAAGGAATGGGTGGTTATGCAAGTCCTCACAAATGCATATCCAGCAGCTAGTGTGGAAGATGTGAGCGATCATGCATATCCAACAAATGTAGGAATAGATGATATGAATTAAAAAGCATAGGTTTAGTAGTCCTTGTATTTCCTTTTGAAGTTGATTGTAATCTGTAAGTCGTAGCTGTAATTTGAATGAATGAGCATCTTTAACTTCATAACTTGTCTTCAGTAGATACAATATGTGCTCTATTCAGACTTATGCATTCAAGAGAAACAAACTTTCAAGCTTACATATCCATCTCCAAGCATCATAAACTCCTACTATATAGGCAAACCGCAAAACGACATAGAGAAAACACACAAACCAAACAAGAACAAACAAACTATCATTACATTAGTGGTTAGTGTTAGAAAATAATCAAACAAGATACACATAAATCAAACAAATTTACATAAAAGTATGCAAAGTTACACAAATCCTCCCATGAGGCATATGCCTCGAGGCCTATGACTCCCCTTAAACTTTGCGCTAAGGGTTAAGATACCAATATGGACCACTAGGTGTTGAAACCTTGGTCCATCAAAAGCTTTTGTTAATAAATCTGCCACATTATTATCGTGTGAATTTTAACCACTTTTATCAAATGTTTGTCATATGCATCTCTTATAAAGTGGTGCCTGATTTCAATATGTTTTGTTCGACAGTGAAAAACTGGATTTTGACAATGCATATGGTACTTTGATTATCAATAAAATTGTTGTGTTCATGAAGTTATACCCATAATCCAACAATTGATTTTGTATCCAAAGAACCTGTACACAGCAATTTGCAGACAAGAACGTACGCCGCTTCAGTAGATGAGGTAGCCACAATAGTCTGTTTCTTGCATTGCCAAGAAATCAATCTCTTTCCAAGGAATTGGAAACCTCCAGTGGTGGACCTCCTATCCAGATTTGCACCAGCATAGTCACTATCACTATATGCTTCCAGCTTAAATGGAGATTCCTTTGGGTACCAAAGGCCTAAATGAGGTTGGCCTTTGATGTACTTAAAGATCTTCTAACAAAGATTTAGATGGGAAGTAAGTGGAGTAACTTGATGTCGAGAGCAAACACTCACAACAAAAGTAATATCGCCTTGAAGTCATTAAATACATCAAAGAACCAATCATGGATCTGTATAAATGAACATTCACTGGTGGATCTACTTCAAGATTGGTCTTTGTCTTTGGAGCTTCATAAGGTGTAGTGGCGGTTTGATACTCTCCATACCAAACTTCTTCAAGATGTCCCTCACATATTTGTCCTGACTGATAAAGATACCATCGGTTTTCTGAACTTGGAGACCCAAAAAGAAAGTCAACTCCCCCATAGCACTCATCTGAAACTCTCCTTTCATAAGCTCCTCAAACTCCTGCCAAGCTTCCTTTGTGGATCCAAAAATAATGTCATCCACATACACTTGCACAAGAATAATGCCTGTGGAATTCTTCTTCAGGAAAAGTGTTTTATCAATGGCAGAAATGATGAAAGCCTAGCATACCAAGCTCGTGGTGCCTGATGTAGTCCATAGAGAGCTTTGACATACTTGTAAACATGAGTAGGATGATCTGGGTCTTCAAATCCTTTAGGTTGAGTGACATAAACCTCCTCTTTTATTTCACCATACAGAAAAGCACCTTTAACATCCATTTGATATACCATAAATCCCATGTAAGATGCATAAGCTAAGAATATTCGTATGGCCTCAACTCTTGCCACAGGTGCAAACACTTCATCATAATCAATCCCCTCCTCTTGTCTATAACCCTGAGCAACTAATCTTGCTTTGTTTTTAATGACAACACCCCTTGCATCTCTCTTATTCTTCAGAATCCATTTAGTCCCAATTGCATACTTGCCATCAGGTAGTGGTACCAATATCCAAACTTGCTGATTTTGAAATTGTTGCATCTCTTCTTGCATTGCCTCAAGCCAACTTGAGTCTTCAAGAGCCTGAGTAACACTGGTTGGTTCCACTTGTGAGAGAAAACAAGAAAACAGACAATGTTCATAGTCTGTGATTGTCTCTTGCCTGATTTGAGACATAAGAGACAAAAGCCACGTGACCATATTTAAAACTTGCCACAGTACCCCTTGTTCTAACAAGTGCATTAGGATCACCAATAATATTTGATTGTGGATGAGTATTGTGAATCCTTTTCAGTAGCAAGGATGGTGTTTACATCAATGGTGGTATCAAGATTAGTAACAGTTGGTTCAAAATCAGTATCATAGGAAGGTGAGGTGAAGACTCCAGCTTTGGGTTGATGATTACCAAGATCTGAGGGTCTTGGAAAACCGGTATAAGGATCTCCAAAGTCTGTGGACACTCTAGTAGAAATGGGAGTAGAAAAAGCATAGCCTTCAGCAGAATTGGTGATGATAGGAGAAACCGGATCACGTTCACAAAGATGTTTATTTTCCCTGATTGCTTCTTTCATTCTCCTCAGCATTCCTTTAGCTTCTAGATTAGCTGCATACTCCTCGCTTTTTAGCCTAGCAAGGTCCTCTGCATAATTGGACTCGTCGTCACTCTCATCAGAAGTAACTTTGGAAGTGTCACCAGTAAAATTGTTAGGGGAAAAAGAAGGCACTACAATAGGTTGTTCATCATCTTCAAACTCACTGTCAGAATCAGCATCCATAGTATCTGCCTTGTTAGTTGGAGATTCTTGAGTACTAGCATGTTGATTAGCCATATGTCTAGAATAACCCAAATAATCAGTTAAGTAATCAAGGTCAAAAGACCAAACATGACCCTGTCCTTGAACATTTGGCTTGTCTTCTAGAAATCGCAGGTTCAAAGTCTCCTCAATCTTCTTAGCAGATAAATTGTAAACTTTGTGCGCCTTTACTATGAGCTGAATATCCCACAATGTAACCATCATCAGCTTTTTCATCAAATTTTCCCAATGGATCACTCAGATTCGAATGGTCACTTGACAGCCAAAAGGTTTAAGGTAATGAATAGCAGGAAATTTCCCATAGAGAAGTTCATATGGTGTTTTGAAGTGTGGTCTAGTAATGGATACCCTATTTAGTACATAACAAGCTTTGCCAACAAAGCCTTCACCAAAACATGGTGGGTAATTTCGAGTCTACCAAAGATTGATCTTGACCTCTATCAAGGTTCTATTCTTCCTTTCAGCCACCCCATTTTGTTGTGGGGTTCTTGGAGTACTATAGTCCCTTTTTGATTCCTTTAGACTCTACAGAGTTCTATAAGTATAGCATTCTTGAACTCTGTCCCATTATCACACCGAATTCCTTTAACCTTTTTGTTCAACTGATTCTCAATAAGGGTAATGAAGTCTTTCAACACTGGAGATGTTTCATCTTTGGTCCTTATAAAGAATACCCAACAAAATCAGCTATAACCATCGTGATAACCGGACAAAAATACTTTTGATCAATGCTTCTCTCTTGAGTTGGACCAAACAGATCCATATGAAGCAGCTGAAGAGGTTCAGAAATAATGCTCACAACAGTTACAACTTTGTATGAGGCTCTATGTTGCTTTCCTGTTTGTTGCGAGCAACACAGCTTATGATCATTTGTAAAGACTTTGGAAGGAAGACCTTCAACAAGTCCCAGCTTTGAGAGTGGTTTATGGTCTTGAAGTTGACATGGGCCATCCTCCTATGCCATTTGGTAGACTCATCCAAAGATGCTTTAGCCACCAAACAAGTTAAATCACCTTCTGGTTTAACATCAGTTAAGTTGAATGTATAAAGATTGTGATTTCGAGGAACTTTCAGCATAATTGAAGTTTCTTCTGGGAGTTTGAAGTCTTTAGATAGCACAAGACATTCATCCTCTTTGAAGAGTACTTTGTTCTTGGTGTCACAGATTTGTGAGACTGAGAACAAATTGAAATGTTGGAGTTCCTTGACATAGTATACATTCTCAAAGTCCAGTTGAGGTGTTTTGATGGTCCCTTTCCCAGTAATTCTTCCATCACTTCCTCCAAAGGTTACATTGCCTCCTCCTTCAATTGATACAAAGTTATGCATCATATCCCTGTTTCCTAACATACTTCTTGAACAACCACTATCAACAATGCCAACATCTTTATGCTTAAGAGGATGATTCTACAACAACAAAACAATATACAAAAAGTTAGTACACTATGGAGGCTCAAGTCATTACTGACTTGAACCTGCCTTGTGGATCATATGATTTATGCCATGCAGATGTATAAGATCCACTATTGTTCTTGGGTTTCCATTGAAATTTAGGTCCCTTTTTATTCCAAGAACAACCTGCTAAGGACTTGACAGCAGTATCCCAGTACCCTTTCCCATCAGTCATTGAGTCAACATATCCAAAGCCAATGACCATTCTTAAAATATGAACTTGTTGGTTGTACATATGGTCTTACAACTGGTCTTCTCCAAGGGGAAGGAGTATTAGTATAAGTTGCTTGTGGAACATAAGGTGGTATAGCATTAACATTAGTCCACATTGGACTAGATGTCCTAGAATTACCACACCTACCCATCCTTTGCTCATGATAATCACAATCCTTAATTAAATAAAAATTTACTTCCACACACAAAACATGTCTTCTGTTTAGAAGATTTATTCAAACCAAAAGATGTTCTATTACAAGCAGAAGTACTCAAACCAAAACCATGAAAAGAATTGTTTTTAACAGTATTATTATGCAAAGTATTAAAAAGCAAGTCTCTGAGGCAACTGTCTTGGAAGAGGATTCCTGGCAGCAACTCGACATGCTTATTGGTAGTCTTGGGTGCAGTGTAGGTGAATACTTGGGAAGGTCAGACTTGTCATTTGAATCACACTCTGTAGACCCTTGCTCGGAGGACTTGTCACAGTTAACACAAGAGACAAAGTCATTAGAAGAAGTATCGTGGTCCTGGCAAGTCATTTGACTTTTTGCCATAGAGATGATGTGATCCATCAAAGTCAACAGTAAGGGAAAGGTCAATAGGCATAGGTATTCCTCTAATAGATCCACGTACAACATGTAGGTCACCTTCTTTGACATAATTAGCTAAACCTGCTGGTGTAGTATTACGCCCATCATGCCTAGCTTCTAATCCTACATACTTTTTAAAACCTAAACCTATACCAGAATTAGGAGCTTGACTACCATATAGATGACTAGCTAACTTGTCACCAGAAACTATCCATTCTTTATGCCTAGCTACTTCAGTATCTAACTTATCTTGCACTTCTTGTTTTTCTAGCTCTACTTTAGCTCTTTCTTTCTCAGAATATTTTAACTCATTTTTAGCACATTCGAGATCCCTTTCTAACACACTTATTTTCTCATCATAAGCTATTTGATTCTTCTGAAACCAAACCTTTTGTCTTTCTAGTGTTTTTAAAGCCTGTTTATAAGCTTCAACTTCTACAAATCATTCATTATATTTATGTTTCAAAATATCATAAGCTTCTTTGAGTTCATTATAACGCCCACTACAACCAAACAAACAGTTTTGTACCTGAGAGATGCCCATCAAGGCAATCTGATCATGCCTATCCTTTGAAGTACAGCTTGCAATCAAACCAAGATTATCAATAATAGGACCATCATTTTCCTGCTCATGTTGCTTCCAGTCCACATTGCTGTCAAGAGTGACCAAAGCTGCTGACCCCTTTGAAGTTCCACCTCTCCGCTGATTCTCGATAAGTAGAGTATCTCGTCTCATCACCAGCTTTCCTATCTTTGCACTCTCTGGAGAAGTGACCCATCTGTTGACATGTGAAGCACTTGACCTTCCTTTTGTCAAACCTCGCTGGATCTCTTCCGTGGAAGCCAAACCTTCACCCTTTTGCGCTCAAACCGCTTGATATCCATGGACAGATAGCCACCGCCACTTCAAAGCCATCTCTTCCATCTCCAATGGATCCACTGATCGAAATCCTCATAGGCCGTTCTGCGAGGATCATAATCAGAAAGAAGGATCCAAGCACATCTTCCATTATACCTCCAGATTGAGAACTTGTTGGAGTGGTAGTGTAAGATGATGATGAGTAAGTTGGACTTGGACCATAACTCATCTTAAGGGTAGAGGCTCCAAACCATGCTGTGTGACTAGCAGGAGATGATGATCTAAAAGGACTTCTTACATCATGTTCAAGAGCTTTAAGTTTGTTATACAGCTCATCAAAAGTAAGCATATCCAAACCACCTTTTGCTTTTAAAGCAATGCTCACTTGTAGCCAGGATTGAGGTAAAGACCTCAAGAACTTAGAATTGCAATCATCATTATCTGGCTTTGCTTGCAGCTGATTTAACTGACTTAAAATCTTGTGAAACTTGTCATAGCCCTTATGAATTCCTTCCTCTTCAGAGATTTGAAAATCTTGAAACTGTTGTCTCAACATGGACTTTCTCATTCTCCTAGACTCCTCATTCTCACCGAACTTTGCCTTAATTGCTAACCATATGTCCTTAGCATCTTGCATGAAGTGAAAATCACTCAAGTGATCCTCAGGAATAGCTTGAAGAAGAATGGTTTTAACCTTGGTTTCTCTCTGAACCGCCAATAACTTCTTCAGCTTTTGGGAGGGACATAAGTCATCTTACCAGCAGATCTACAAGTAGTTTTCTTCAAACTGTTTCCCTTCATTACAATCTCCCATAGATTCCAATCAATGTTGGAAATCCAGTTCTGCATCTTCATCGCCCAAAGATCATACTCCTCCCTTTTTAGGTAAGGAAACTTAGCATTGCTATTAGAGAGACTTAGATGTTGAAGATGGGTGGAGTTTTGGTTGTTGGTGATTTCAGCATCAACGTCGATCCGCATGGTGAGTTATGTTTTGGTTGTATGGGTGTTTAGAAAAACTCGTCCTTAGTATCGTAGAGACTCTCACGAGACTCGATACCACTTGTTGAAAACTAGCGGACCTTGATAGATCTTGAGCTTCGTAGATCGTTAGTATTGCTTGTGTAATCACAAACAAACTAAAATAAAATCTCTACAACTTGTATTCTTTAGCGGAATATAAACACAAGTATAAAACACAGATAACTAAGAACTCTTTGATCCTCTATGGATCGTTATATTAATAATTTGTAAACGTCTAATACATAATTCATTCTATTGTGTTCCTTTTATAGACAAGGAACCCTAACTTCTTCTCTAAGAAACGTAAAACTAAATAAGATATACACAATCACTTCCTAATAAAGCTCATGCATATCCTAACTAACTATAGAAAATACGGAATAACTATATTCGCAGAAACAAACTAATAAATATATAACTTAGGGAACTATGTCTTCGGCAGAATCCATACACTTCGGCAGAATCCATTCAGCATAATCTTCAAAGATAATTCGTACTTCACATAATTCCCAACACACCCCTTCCAAGGATGGAAGGGGTATTTATACTTACAAATTACACGACCTCCCGATTGCCTGTGGATCAGGTATATAGTGGGTAAAGACCCATCCTTCCTCCACGGTGTTACACTACACTAAACTACGCTACTAACTAACTATTTAACTACTGAATAACGTAAATAACTACAAGTCTACGAGCTAACTTATGCTAGATAATATTTGGGGTGACCGACACTTCACAATGGAATTTCCATTTCCTAACAATCTCCCCCTAAGGGAGGTCACCCCATGTTTTACATTTCGAATCCTAGCATTCTATTTTATCTTCAGTCTTGAGCTCGTAGACTTGAAATCTTCAACTTCTGCATCTTTGTGCTTTAGCAGTGACTCTTCATAGTCCGATTACTTTGTACTTTAAGTGGAGGTCTTTGAACTGATCCACATCAAGATGATCTTTGAGCTTTCTTTGAGATCATCAGCCACAGTAAATCTCTCTGGATCATCCATAGTTGTGTTGCCTTCATGTGATGTTGTGACTTTTGGACCGACATGCTCACACTTTTGAATCATGACATCTTTCCATTAGAGTAGCGGAAGCCTTATTGGTTCATGATATTTGAAGCAGAGTAGCGAAGCATAATATAAAATATCAGATCCAGGTTATGTAGATATGCACCCATGATTTCTTCATTAAGTGTGGATGCCGTGAGCATGCGGCTTTGGATTGACTCAATTCTGATCACTGCAAACCGTCCAAATGTACCGCAAAAACAACATTGCTAGCAATAAAACACATGAAAGTGTCTTTGATCACTTTCGTTGAATTGAGGTACACTACCACGGTTCCCTATTGATCAGTACAAGTACCGCCAGTGATCGGTAGGATTCCTAAGAATCTCCTTACAGAGTTTTCGCATGTTCTAGCCGTTCTCAAACCGGAACGTCTCAAAGAAGACAACACGGAGTGAGTGAACCAGAGAATTGAGATTCACTAATTGATGAAAAATTGATTTGAAAACAATCGCGTATTGCTAAAAAGAAAGAGTTTTGCAATACAACGAAGGTTTTATGAGAAAGATCAATTTCAATCAAAAATACCTTTTGTATTTGAAAGAGAATACACATTCGACGCAAGCTAGAGAGAAGAAGAGATTCAAGACATCGAACCATTTTTCCAAAAGTATTTTTTTCAATCGAGATACTTTTGGGTTTGAAAACATAAGTACACATTCGACGTGCTAGAGAAAAGAAGGTTTGCACATCGAATGGTTTTTCCAAAAGTATTCGTCAATTCATTTCCTGGACCAAGGTTGATTCAAGAATGAATTGCCCCATCGTTTCTATCCAGTTGTCAGAAGTTTGATCTTTAGAAAAGATCTCACATGCCACCTACCAAGAGCTTGTTTGATGTTGGCTCTAGAAGGCTTTCCATCTTCATCATGAATATGTTTGCATATCACTCAGATGTTCTGGCAATACCACAAGGATAATGCGTAGGACTCTCAATATATACTTACTTTCCACATTGTGTGAAACAACAAGTCTTCATTAATTTTGTGTCCTAATGAGATATTGTGGATGATCTCTTGGCTCTAGACTCAATAGTGCTCATTTGGTTCCTATGCCGGAGACTAGGGAGAGGCTCTCCTTCTTCAATATCAACAATCTCTAAGAGAAAGTCGATAGATTATGACGGTTCCCCGTGAGAATGAAACAAGCCCTTTTAAGAGGAACTTGAGTAGCTTGGGAAGTTTAGTGCAGTGCGTCACTGGGTCCATGACGTCTTGTCTTCAATACCGGCGTTACCTTGGTAACTACCAGTAATTTAACCTTAGGGCAGATACCGGGTTCAACCTTAGGGCAGATACCGGGATGCACATATCAAGGCCACATTCGCTCCCCCTCAATATGTGCATCGATATACGAAAGAGTTTGGCACATATTAGAGAGAACTTGAACTTTGAATCAAAACGATCATCTTTATCAAATTTAATATTAAATCACAAATTCACCCTCGATCAAAAATATCAAACCCTTTGAGATTTTGGTTCCCAAGTGATTTAATAAGGTTTAAAAAACATGGGAGAAAATGTGGCCTTGATTAAATACTCATCTTGTTTTTGAATAAATGCTCCTCCTCAATCATGTGCATCATATATGAATAAAACAGTTTTTCATTCATAAACACTGTGAGAGATTTTTCACATCAGTGGTTTTTATGGCAACATAGGTTAGTCATGGAGTTATAAGGTGACTAAGGTTAGGAATAACCGTCCTATGATCCGCCAGAGCCGGATGGATCTACCCAAGGACACCACAAATAGTTAGTATTTAGAAGTCCTTAGGTATGATTGTAAAAAGGAGAAAATGAGAATCGAAGAAAGAAGGAGTTGAAGAATTAAAAAGAAACGCGAAAAGAAAGGGTGAAAAGAAATAGCCCTCCGATTATTCAACTTAGGGCAGACACCGGTTCAATTCCTATGCTACTTGGTTGTCACTTAGTGACGCCGGTATTGAAGATTAAAAGTCGTCATGGACCCAAAGGACGCATGCACTATACCTTCTTATCCACTCAAGTTTCTCTTAACAGAAGCTTGTTTCATTCTCACTGGGAACCATAATGTAAACTATCGGCTTCTTAGAGATTGCCTGGTATTGAAGAAGGAGACCCTCTCCTAGTCTCCACTCGGAAAACCAAAACGCACTATTGAGTCTAGAGCCACGAGATTCATCAAAAGATCTCTTAGGTACAATTGACATTTCATCACTTGATATTCAACAATAAGAATTTCAGTGGTACATTATCGAGTCCTTCACAGATCTTAGCAATCTGTCGAGAACATTCATGAGAGGTTCACATTTGTGATCCTCAGTGATTGAATGGAAACTCCTGCCAGGTCAACATCAACACCGACAAAGAGTCGCTTCGGCAACTAACCCCGTGGATTGCGCTTAGTGGTCTCAAACGGTCTACAATGTGAGGTGATGCTTCGTACCTCACGACTCATCTCGAATCGTAGGTGTACTTCGTACATCGTGTTATCTCACTTGTGGGACCGATTCAGAACGCCTTTGTAAGAATTAGAGTTGTGTTTTCACACTAAGCTGTTAACACTCTCGAAGTTCAAACTTGTAAGTGCAGGAATCCGCTTATTACTAACCGTTTTAATGTTTTTCTTCTTATGGAAGCCTGAGCGGAATGATCGTCAGATTCTTCTCATGCTCACGCCAATATCATTACTAATTGAAGTTCTATCCAAAAGCAACACAACAATACCGTAATGATTCTTCGTCAATACAGAGAATCTACAAAGTTAAAGACTTAAAGAACTCCATCAATACTAAATTCCAACGTCAAAAGAGCGTGTGAGCATGTTGAAGAATGACGGAGACATTAGCAATGAAGGCATCTGAGTAAGCGATTTGATGCGCATAACAACATACTATCACTTTCATCACAAAGAACAATGATCAAAGAACGAAGTTAAAGATGACGTCAAAGCATAACTGTTCAAAGTAAACTATCTCTACACCGGGAGATTATTCAAATCAAGGCAATTCTTCTCACAAGAAAGAAGAATGTCAGAAGACGTCAAAAGCTACTATTACATCAATGCCTTCACCGGTTTTCATCACCAACACTTGAGTGTTAGTTACTCATATGTAATAACACTTGAGGGGGAGATTGTTGGAATACCTTATGTAAACCTTCATTTGAAGGTTGGTTGTTCAAGTTATTTCCTTTCACATACTCCTACGCGTAACCGTATCACTCATATCATGTGTGTGTGTTTGGTTTCTTGTTCAATCGCCTCTCTATCTTTCTTATAAGCTTGTGTGGTAAACCTTGTGACCTAACAGGCACATGGAGGCAGGAGTGCCTTTAAAGGACTAAAACAAATTTGAGATTTAAATCACGATCTCTCCCCCGATCAAAAATTTCAAACCAATTGAGATTTTGGATCCCGATTGATTTAAATCATTTAGAAAAATTTGGGAAAAGACGTGGCAAGATTCAACATTTTGAAATTGACTGATGAGGACCAATTATAGACATTAAAGATTGTTAGTGTCAGGTATGATAGTTTTTAAGTGATCTTTAAGTAAAATAAAACAGTTTCACAATCAAACAAGAACAGAAAAAATTTTTCATTTTGTAAGATCATTGAGTTTTAAAGAAAATCATACCATGACATAACATTAAATCTTTAAGTCACCACTTATTATTGTACAACCGGACTTTTTGATGAAATATCGTTTGAAAATATTTTATTTGAAATCACTCTCCCCCTCAATCAATGACCGTAGTCGTTGATTGAGTGACTTATGTTTAAAGATGAAGTCCGGTGATTTTTACAAATTAAGTCTGATATATTTTCAAAAACAATATTTTTCTATTTTTCAAAACAATATTTTCAAAATTGTTTAAAAAATGGTATCAATTTTCCTGCACAAAGATATGTTAGGTGGTTGAGAAGCTTCTTTGTTGTTTGTAGGGCAGGAAGAAAACCGTCTGCTAATGCAGTGAGACTTCTTACGTTGCATTTTAATGCCAACTGAGGTCAAATTAAGCTCCGTTTCTTTAATCACTTAGAAGAAAACCATCTGCTGATGCAGTGAGACATCTTACGTTGGATTTTCCCATGCCAACACTTCATAGAAGTCCAATTAAGCTCCGTTTCTTCATTTGTCAACCCAAGATATAGTTACCCTTTCCTTTCGGCATCCAATCATCTTCAATTGTGGGATCCGGATCGGGAACATTCTTATATACCAATATACCTGCATACGTTAGTGAACATACATACAGATATATGGTGGTCGACAACACCCAAACATCAATCGACTAATAAAAGTTAATGCAACATATCAATCAGACCATACAAATGTATGGGAACAATGTGTTTATCAAATTCTAAACGTCTAATCCTAACAATCACATCCTAGAAACCTAGTCCTTCAACATAGGCAATTATATTTTTCAGATAAGCACGTAGGATGATTAAGAAAGCCCGATAGATGATATAAATTTGAAAACATTCTCCCCCTCAATCAATGACTCATTTTTTGAAAAGTTTAAAAAAACGCTGAAGTCATTGATTGAGTTTTCAATTTTTTACGAATACTCTGAATCTGATTGATTTACAAGCAACTCATTTACCACCATTTTTGAAATACAACAAATATTTTTCTGAAGAATTTTAGACAGAAAAACATTTGTGTAGGAACAGCAGTCCTTCGACATACTTTCCTCATTAAGTTTTAGGATAAGTGCACGAAATATTTGAAAATTGGTTTAGCGCAGCACTTTCCTTTCTTGAAGAACGGGTCGCTATCTAAAATAATAGCAAGCCATGGTTAAGCGCGGGTTACAGTCTGAAAGAACTGCAAGCCATATTTTGAGACATGTTTTTGAAAAGAATATTTACACCTCCTGCTCGAACTTCATCTATGGTCCCGTGCCATTATTGAATGACATTTCTAAAACCGCAGATGTTATCGATACCAGAAGACATGTCTTGAGAAAAACATATTTTTGGTATTTTTAAAATTTCTGATTTTTATGGGTTTTTGTTGGTTTTATATTTTTCTATTTTGTTTTACTGGTTTTATATTTTTGTATTTGGTTTTTAATAAATATATACAAAGATAGAGAAGATGATATAGTTAAAGAAGATGATGATACGAGTACCGATATAAGGATATCGAGCAAAGACGTCGTAGGAGACTTCGTCATCTCTTAAACTTCCACCACCAAAGCATCCGAGGCTCCAGAATAGAACATGAGCCTTTGAGAAAGAGAGACTTTGGCAGCTTCCCCTCAAACCGAAGATTCCTTTAGATGAGCAGATTTGAAGCTCTATTTCAAGCTTGCCTTAGCCAGGTGCACAGAAAAGCACACCATTATCATAAATCCCACTGCTCCTTTTAAGAACGATAATCGAGATTCTTCGTTCGGTGTTATATCATCAACAAGAACAAAGAACGTATCATCCCACCCATAAATAATCTTCTCAAATTCCATTACCACTGAAGTCTGAAGCAATCCATACCAAAAAGTTGTCAAGAAACCACTTCCCCCGAGTAGTTGAAATGATGCAGCCCGTCTCTTAGAATAGAGCTCAAGAACTCGAATACACAAATAGAGTTCCAAAGAATAAATGATAGCACACCACCCAATGCACATTTATCTTTCCTGATGATTGTGTATAAAGCTCAAGAACCCAAAGTACCCAAATGCCCCCACACTTGTGTGTGCCTCATATCTTCAGCCGTAAACCCACTTCTCTCTACATCTCTTCCCCCACATATTTGGAATAAGCACTAAACGCCATGAGTCAAACCTTGAGTTTCTCTGCGGTAATGCCATTTGTCTTCCCGGGATATCTTCAATCACTTAGAAGTGTTAAGTTCATCAAGTTTACTCGCCATGAGTCAAACCTTGAGTTTCTCTCTGGTAACATTTGTCTTCCGGGATATCTTCAATCACTTAGAAGAATTAAGTTCATCAAGTTTACTCGCGTTTAGATGCTTGTCTCCTTCCCCCTTGGTGGTTTTCACTCAGAATCAGAAAACATTATAAGCCCAAATACTTGAAATCTATTGAGAAGATCGCTTGAAGTCTTTGTGAGAATCAACATGCTGAATAATGTGAGCAAGTCTAATTGGGGATTAAATCTGACTTTTCACTCTCCCCCAATTAGTGCTCTCCCCTAAATCGACAATCCGTTTGATAAATGTCCAGAATAAGAAGAAGTCTTTAAATAATCAAATGCAACTCGTCTTTAGTCTTCTAACATGTAGCAGAAAATGTAGAACCGACTGTAGACTCGACCTTCTTCAAGGAATAGAAAGTCAATATCTTCAACTCACCAAAAATCATCCCAATTAACTTACATCTTGAAAATTCCCTTAACTAAAATCCCTCTCAATCAAACAAGAACAGAAAGATGTTCATCAAGGAAATCAGCAATCAGCCCACAACGAACACACTAAATGGCAACACCAAACTACCAATCATATCAAACAAGAACAGATAGATTGTTCGGAATCATCATGTTGATGTGTAAGGGAAGCATTAACCGGAAACACTTTGTCAATAAACTCATCTCAGCTTGTGAAGATGTCAACCAACAACTCTTAGAAGAAAACTCCATGTGAAGATGACCCGATAAGAAGAAGATCAGTTCTTACATGAGTTAGGAGCCGTATGACCATATATTCTCATTTGTCAGTCAACCATGCAGAATTATCACACTTCTTCTCCCCCTCAAGAATTGCATACGGAGATGCCATTCTTGATTACACAAGTGAAAATCGTCCAAATGTAGTCTATTCACACTTCTCCTCCGCAAAATTAGCACATGATGTTGCCATCTTCATTATAGTTGAGCAAGTGGAATAAGAAAACAATCAACAGTAGCCCGGTTCACTTGAAGACTGAAGCGCATGGAAAAAGCATGAAGCATGTTGATGAGAATGGTCATAATAGAGAAGATTTCTCTTCTTCTGAAGATAAAGCACACTGACACGTACACTTTTCTTTTCTTTAGAGTACGAGGCATGAACTGTTGTGTTCATACGTCATAAATCTCTCTCTTTTCAGCTCTCTTGGCAAAACATGTAATCAACCCCATTATCATTCAGTAGGCTCTTTGTCGTGACAGCTGATGGAGAAAACCCAATATGATGAATTTGACCCGGAAGTAAAACAACCCAAACTCGTGACTTAAACTTGCACATATGTAACAAAGAGCGATGCCGAGCATTCATCCTCCATTGAATCTCTAAGTACTCTATACTCTTCATCCAACCAACCACCAAGTATAAGACGTACATCACCTCTTGAAAATCCACAATTTAATGTGACACTGAGCACTACAACGTAACTCCTTAAAGTGATAGTTATTTTGTGGTGGTACGAGCCCAATTCCCCAAAGTGGTAAAAGAAAAGGAAAAAGTCACCCAACAATAACTAGATTTCCAAGTCTTCATTTTTGAAAATAAGCTTGAACAAGGATCATGAAGAATCTTCATCCAACCATCCCCTATACCTTCAGATACTAAGTACACTCTCCCGTGATATTTCACTTCAACCTCAAATAAATAATACTGAATTAACGCCGTTGTCACATCTTGTTAAAAGCTCAAATCTAGCCTCCTTTGACCTTAAAAGTGAATTTTGATAATGGTTTCATCCTGACCATGGTTAAAAGCACGTAACCCGTAAAACCATGTAATAACCAAACTACCATGACGAATATCCAAACACACATCCAATTCATGAAATACACCCTTTTATCCCTTCTTCGAAGCAAAAACCGTAGCACCAGCATTAAGTAAGATCCAAAATTTCACTTTCTCTTCTCCAAGATGGTTTCATCAATTCGGGATTTTACAACTCTATGGTTTAAACCAAGAAATAGTATCTTTCGCGGGATTTTACAAAACCAAGAATAAACCGTAAGAGAGATCCGTAAATGCACTTTACTAATACCAGGATGTTTCCATTGTCACGGGATTTTACCAGTCTATGATTTAAACCGAGAAATAGGTTCTTTCGCGGGATTTTACAAAATCAAGACAAAACTGTAAACAATGTCAGCTTGAATGCGTTATGACAACTTTGGTTTCGGTGAATATCTGTTTTAGGGAAACATGCAGCGGTTCATCAACGATTCATTATCCAACATCAACAATATCATCAACCATCCAATAAACACTTTGGTAAATACATCAATCACGCATTTTGTCGGCTATTATAGTGACCACATGGATAAATAGACCCGATATGCCAAACTTGAACAAGACGTAACATTCCTCGGATTTGTTACTTAAGCTTGAACTAATCCTTGTGAAGAAGAAACGGTGTACCCAATGTACAAAACCTCTTGACATATCCTCAACTGCGTGAGACACCGAAGTGATAGCTACGTTGTGGGTTAAGCGAGAAAGAATCACAAACGTAACTAAATAGCCAAGTATTTATCACACTCAATAAATGCCCAAACAAGTCATCTTCGCGGAAGGGTAGAAAGAAAGAAGATGAAATAAGTAACCGTGCCCGTAAAACCTCACTTCAAAACCAAATAAGAAATACCGTCCAAACAACCACGTAGTCAACCTAGATAGAACAATAATTCAAGTCGTGACAAAATATCATTTGTGGAAATGTATACACCAAAGTATCAAACCATAAAGCAACAAGTCTCATCATTTCATCAATTCTCATCAAGAATCATCGTCAAATCTCATCGTCAGATCTCATCGTTAAATCTCATGTCATCATCAAATCTCATATTCAAAATATAGCTCTCAGCCCATAGATTTTCTGGAATCATAAATTCAAATTCACGAGCATGAAACAATATCCAACGAGAGTCCGGACCAAAAAAATATTTAGCCAATATCACAAATTAGCACGAAACCACCGGGTCCATAAAAATAAGATTAAGCCCAATATCACATTTCTTGAGCCCGTTACATTCGTTTAAACCCGTGAGACCCAATCCGAAATCCATTGATCCCAATCCAATATTCTCATGGCTCAGTTAATCCAAGACTTATATAATCACAAAATGCATAAGGAAGCCCATGATAATTGCAAGACCAAGTATCCCTTAATAAATTCCAAGCCGGTCCAAATGAGATGAGATACACGAACACAATATCACTAATTCTTTTCTCATATGTAACCATATTTTTAATTCATGTATCCATCTCAAATAATCACACGTAAACGTTCAATAACATAAACGTTCAAATGAGATATCCAAGGCCCAAGAGCATTAACATAAATGTCCTACCCAATGATCACATTTCAGTAACATGACCCAATATCCAAACCCTACTCAAAAAAATGACCGGTTATAAAAGATAGTGAAACCCTAAATAATCTCACACATAACGCCTCTCTATACCACTTAACACAAACCCTAAGCACTATTATAAATCCGCCCCCATCACAAGACCAAATCTGTCATGAAATGAGCACGCGACAGGGATGGCTTGGTGCTTAGATTGGCCACAGGGTTGGTTTGATCAACATTCATTGCACCAATACCTTTCGATGAGTAGCAGGTAGGTATCATATGTTTTGTTTTCCTTATAACCAAACAAGTGATAAAGGATAACAAAGTTGTTATTTAATTATCATTTTAGTTTCAGATAGCCTTAAAAATCATAGGATTGATGACGATAAATTTATTTCTCTTGATATTGGCTCTTGAGGCTTGATGAAACTAAAAAAACAAGAGATATAAAAGTCTGAGATCCTTTGTATATGTAACTTTACTGTTTCGAGTCAAGGAATTGATGTGGTTTTGATAAGACTCTTAAAGCCTTGAAATGAAACAGAATCAGTGTGGAACGATTTAAGAAAAATAAATAACATTGTTGTTATCTACTTTTTCTAATGATTCGTATATTATAGAAGCTTTGTCTTCGAAAATAATCTATGAGGAAAAGGTTCTATTAAAAAATCTTTAAAAGATTCAAAAACAATTTGAACCAAATCTGAGATTAGAGTTGATTGTTTGATTGGAGTTGTGATATAGTGATATAGAGGTTTTGATAGTCAAGGGTTAGAATAGTTTTTGGATTTGATGAAGAAGTGGGTTTACAATATTTTCCGGATATGATTGTACAACCTCTATTCATCTCGTTGGACTAATGAAGTTAGAGCTGTGGTCGTGTTGCAATTGGTATATGGTATTGTTGGTCTTGTTGAGTGGTTGTTTCTTCTTCTTTCATCCTTTCTGTTAAGTTGCCAAGTCAAGTCAAGTTGCTACCAATTTTTCAAAGCAAGTAGCTAACCCTTTTACAAAATACACAAGTCGCTAACCATTTGGCTTTTGACAACTTGCTACGACTTGTTAAATAACAAGTCGCTAGGTCAAGTCTCTAGGTCTAAGTCGCTAGGTCAAAGCTTTGTGCCAAGTCGCTAGCTAGATTGGTGTCAAGTAGCTACGACTTGTAAAGACAAGTCGCTACATCAGTTAACTCAACACGCTATAGAAAATTAGGCACAAGTTGCTACATAGAAACAATGAATCTGGACAAATAGTGACAAGTCGCTATGAAGATTTTTGACTATTTCCGATGAGTTTTCCGACCATCTTCATAGTAAACCCAGAAAAACATCTAACTGCATCAGTTTTGACCCATTTTTGACTCAGTTTGACTGTTAAAAATCTGACCAAATGACCCACGAATGTATTGCAGATATAACTTGGTACAAAAAGAATAGTCTCAAAAGGACAGTTTGGACAAAATACATAAAACAGATATTAGACCACTTGACAAATTTGTTTTACCAAAAAAGATACACAAAACAAGTTAAAAACTGATATCACAAAGAAGTAGGAAAAAATATTTTTCCGACACAAAAAAATTGGTATGAAATTAGTTAAAAACAAGTATTCGAGCCATAATACATCATCAAAACACAACAACATTGGCTCTGGTACCAATTGTAGGATCGTTATATTATTGTGTTTGATGATTCGGGTGGTCTTGGATGATGGAAATACATGTTAGACATTTTAGAGAGAGAAAGTAGAGAGATGGTGTTCTTGGTAAAGAGTTGGTTCAATAAAAAATGAAAGGTTTGATTCCAAGCCACACCCATTCCAAGGATGGAAGGGGTATTTTGTACTTACAAATTACACGACCTCCTGACGGCCTATGGATCAGGTACACAGTGGGTAAAGACCCATCCTTCCTCCACGGTGTTACACTACACTAAACTACACTACTAACTAACTATTTAACTACTGAATAACGTAAATAACTACAAGTCTACGAGCTAACTTATGCTGGATAATATTTGGGGTGACCGACACTTCGCAATGGAATTTCCAATTCCTAACATATACAAAAGGATTTTGATGCAGAAACAAATTCTAAGGAACCTGATTCTCCAAAGGGGTTCTACTTGGTTGAAAAGTGGAAAGCTGGTTCTGTCTCATCCATCATTGATAAGCAAGGTCCTACTGATGATGATGCATTAAATTCTAGAAGCAAAGTTGATCATCATCAAGATAAGGATGAGTTGTTGAAAGATAACTCAGTGTCGGTAGAAGAAATTGAAAGAAAGAAAAGGCATTCTGAAAGCACTGCTAAGCCAAACGAAAGCACGGCTAGGTATAATGAAAGCACTGCTAAGCCAACTTCTACCACTGCCAGTACAAGTGAAACCCCGACTGCAAGTACTGATGATAGTACTTTCTTTGGACCAATAGCAAAGCCATTATTTGGTGAAGAAGAGTATCTACATGATCCTAATATGCCTGCTTTGGAAGAGATTGATACTCCAACTGATGATGAAAACTTGGATGATTTCTTCAATGCTGATTTTACTAATTTGGACACTATCATTCATGAAAGTCCAATCACTACCACAAGGATTCATAAGATTCGTCCCAAGGAACAAATACTTGGAAATTTGAACACACCAGTTCAAACAAGAAGCAAGGTTCAAAATACTAAAACCTTTCCTAAGCAAGAGGAGCTTCTACAGTTTAAGCTTCAAGAGGTTTGGATATTGGTTGACCTTCCTAATTGTAAGAGGGCAATTGGGACAAAATGGGTGTTCAGAATAAAGAGGGATGAAAGAGGAATAGTGGTAAGGAACAAATCAAGGCTGGTTGCTCAAGGATACACACAAACTGAAGGCTTGGATTATAATGAAGTATTTGCTCCAGTTGCAAGAATTGAGGCTATTAGATTATTTTTAGCATATGCTTCATTCAAGAATTTTGTGGTGTATCAGATGGATGTTAAAAGTGTCTTTCTGTATGGAACCATTGATGAGGAGGTTTATGTTTGTCAACCTCCTGGTTTTGAAGATCCTGATCATCCTGACAAGGTTTATAGGGTGAAGAAGGCTATGTATGGGTTGCATCAAGCTCCTAGGGCATGGTATGAGTGCCTGTCTACTTATTTGATGGACAATGGATTTAAAAGAGGGTTGACTGATAAAACTTTGTTCATTAGGAAGCACAAGGATGATATTTTACTGGTTTAGGTCTATGTAGATGACATCATCTTTGGTTCAACAAATAAGGAGCTATGAAAGGATTTTGAGAAACTTATGCATGATAAGTTTTAGATGAGTTCTATGGGAGAACTCATTTTCTTTTTGGGGCTACAGGTTCAACAAAGGACTGATGGTATTTTTATTAGTCAAGATAAGTATGTAGCAGATATTTTGAAGATGTTTGGGTTTCAGGATGTGAAGAGTGCTAGTACACCTATGGAGACCTGAAACCACCTGCTACCAGATGATGAAAGTCCCAAAGTTGATTTGAAGTTGTATAGGTCCATGATTGGATCTTTGATGTATCTCTGCATCTAGGCCAGATATAATGTTCTCAGTATGTGTGTGTGCAAGATTTCAAGTCACACCCAATACATCACACATGAATGATGTTAAGAGAATCTTTAGATACCTCAAAGGTCATCCTAAATTAGGCCTTTGGTATTCTAAGGATTCACCTTTTGATTTGGTGGCCTACCATACGTGATAGTGATTATGCTTGGTGCTAGTTTGGATAGGAAATCTACAACCGGAGGATGTCAGTTTTGGGAAGCGGACTCATTTCATGGCAGTGTAAAAGCAAACTATAGTGGCAAATTCTACAACTGATTCTAAGTTTATGTGTGCGTCTGCTAGTTGTGGTCAAGTTCTTTGGATTCATAATCAATTGCTGGATTTTGGGTACAATTTTATGCATACTAAGATTTACATTGATAATAACAGTACAATTTGCATCATTAAAAATCCTGTTTTACATTCTCGAACTAAACATATTGAGATAAGGCATCATTTTATTAGAGATTGTAATGAGAAAAGGTTGATTCAAATGGTAAAAATCCATACTGATTTCAATGTTGCCGATCTTCTCACTAAAGCTTTTGATGTGGGGAGGTTTCAGTACCTTGTAGTTAGTATTGGAATGATTAATCTCTAAATCTCAACTTGTTTTGTAAAAGTTTGTATAAGCATTGTACTATTATTAGATGATCTTAGTATTGCTATTTTTGTTTCTAACCATCAGTAGTTATGTTCAAACCACTGTTTGTTTCTTTGTGTTCCCACTAACCATTTTGCAAAACTATGGAAGTTAATCACTGGTTGTATGATGCAAGAGAAGTACATTAAGAAGTTGTTCATTAAGTCAAGAAATAATTTTACAGCTTACAATCAACTTCAAATGAAAGACCATTCCTATCATCTATTACAAAAGCTGGTGGACATACATAACTAGTACGATGAAGAAGCTGAAGATGAAAATGGAAGGATGGATTGCTGAAAACGATGGTGGATGCATTTGTGATATGAGAAATCTTTAGTTGTTCCATCTACTCGTTCCACCATCACCTACTACTCCATCTTCCCTTTTCCCTTACCATTCACCTCTGTCCCCTTTCCCTTTCCCTTCCTTCCATGATTTGAAGCACCAGATCCTGGAGCAGGAAGACCAATCACCACCTCTCTTGTTTGTGGGAGTGGTGGATTTCTGGCACGTGGCCTTGGTTGGAGTTGGGGTTGTGAAGGTTGTGGCTTCTCTCCACTTACTGTTGTCCTCTCTGCTTCCTCTATCACCAATCTATTGAAGATTGGCTAGACGCTTCGTGGAGTCATCCAGATGAATCACGGATCCGCTACACTATCATCTTGATGAAGAAGGAAGAAAGAGACTTTGACGGTCGAGGTTCATCTTGATGAGGGTATCGAAACAATGGGTGTGAATCATCACTGGATGATGATGAGGAGGAGGAG
Organism: Chrysanthemum makinoi; assembly: GCA_910596185.1. Lineage (NCBI taxonomy): Eukaryota > Viridiplantae > Streptophyta > Magnoliopsida > Asterales > Asteraceae > Chrysanthemum > Chrysanthemum makinoi. Next base: position 274,043,253 of record OU343220.1, on the reverse strand, counting down.
GAGGAGGTTAGATTGATGATTTCTGGTTGGATAGACATGCTTGTTGTTACTGTTTGTGAAATTGGTGAGAAATTAAGGTTTGGAAGTTAATTGGGGTAATTGGTATGTGTTTATTATGTATTGGGATTATCTTATAGCCGTAGGTGGTTGAGGAGTAAATGAAGTCTTTTGACCTTGGGAAAGGAATTAAACACAGAAGTTGACCATATTGACTTAGAATTTAGCACACTTGGCTATCCACTGCTAAGTATATAGATCCACTTTTAGTTTTCTCTAACCACTGCTAACCTTTACCAAATTTTCAGTGTATGGTTTATGTTTGTGATATGCAGGTATGAAGGATTATTGTATACTTTGGAGCTTTTGCTGGTTAAAAAAAATCATTTTTAATCCTTCATATTTTTCTGAGATATCACTATTTTGACAAAGATTTGCTTGCTGTATCTCTTGGTCAACTGGTTGAAGTGTAATTTTGTATCCACTGCTAGTGTTTTTCAAACCACTAATAGAGGTTTTCAAACCACTGCTAGCATGTTGCTGATTTTTGGATACTTGAGGGGCTGTTTGGTAACTTTGGAGAAAACACATTTATATCCCCAAATCACTGATAGATCATTAAATTGATCTTCAAATCACTTCCAATTGGCGCTTTACATAAACCCAAACCACTTCCATCTGTTCAATTCATAAATCCCACATCACTCACATCATCAATCATCATGCCGAACCAATACTCCAACACCCATAACCTAGTTGCTAATTTGATAAAAAACAATCGATCCGAAGGTTTTCATCAAATGATTGATTTCCTTATTCACAATCCTATTCACTTTGCATTAACTGTAGCACCAACCATCCTTAAAGACTATATACATTAATTTTGGGGTAATGCTAAGCTTGAGGAGGTCAATGGGGTGGAAGTTTTTAGTAGTGTGGTGGATGAGAATGAGATTTTGGTTGATGAGGAAATTATTCGAGGGGTTTTGAAGTTAGATGATGCTGATGGTATAGTTAATCTCTCTGATGCTGAGATTTTTGAAGGTTTAGAGAGGCTTGGATATACTCACAGAGGAGACAAGGTAAACTTTTTTAAGGGCATGTTTTCACAACAATGGAAGTTTTTGATACATACCTTGTTGATGTGTATAAGTAATAAGACCACTGGATTTTATGACTTTCCCTCCAAAATTGCTACTGCTTTTATATGTCTATCTAAGGGGCGGAAATTTAATTGGTCTAGGATGATTTATGAAGGGTTTGTGCAGAATATTAGGAAGAAGGGTAAATGTTACTTATATCCTAGGTTTGTGCAACTGATTGTGGAAAGTCAAATAGAACACCCTGTTGAGCATTCTAGGGAGTATGCAGTGCATTATATGCTTCCTAAGTTTTTTGCACATATGAGGCATCAGAATCCTAATTTTCAAATAAGACATGTTCCCTTATTCCCACATATGATTAATTTTCCTGCTATTCCTGAGTTTGATGAAGGTCTTGAATCCCAACCCATAGAACCTGAACCCACTGCTAGTACACCTCAACCCACTGATAGTACACTTGCAACCACTGCTAGTGAATCTCAACCCACTAGAGTCAACCCCAAACTACTGTTAAACCAATTTTGTGGACTAGGAGGAGGAAGGGCACCAAGCTACCTCAGGCTGGTGTTAGTGGTGTAGTTCATGAGGTTGTCACAAGTTACGGAGGTGACATGATTGGAAGGGCTTCCGCTACTGATTCATGCTTAGATGCTGGTCAGGATAGTGGAAACATCATTAAGACCCATCCTTTGGCAACTCCTAATGTGGAGAGTTCCTTGGAACTTAACACATGTGGAGGAATCCCTAGCCCGGCTCACTGGGTGCATAGATGATCAGGCAAGGTCGATGCTATGTTTACTTTATCCAAGGATTTCTCGATCGGTTAACACAGCTCGAGTGATGAGGATAGTTTTGAACATGAACATGAATTGCGGATCCTAAACAGGTACATGATGACTTTCCAATGAACCACCTCTCGGACCAGTTAACACAGGTCGAAGTGGGGAGGATATTCTTGAATGCTTAAATGAATTGATGGCTAACTGTACCAAAATGGAGGTTACAATCTCAAGTCTTCAGGATTTGGCTGTGTTTCAGGGTAAAGAGATTAGGAGGAGGCTGAAGCACAGGATGTTTGTTTTGGAGAAAGTGAGGAGACCCGGGGTTGCTATTTTAAGGCGTATGAGAAAGTTGAAAAAGAAGGTGGACTCCTATCCAACTATGAATATGGAGAATGTACCCAAACAGGGGAGGAGTGAAGGCATGAATTCAGGGGAGGCTGTAGATGTGCAAGGCATGAATTCAGGGGAGGCTGTAGATGCGCATATGGATGAGGATGTGGATAGTGGTAATCAAGCAGAACAATTTTTGGTATCTGATAAAGATGGGAATGAAGCTGTTCTTGAAAGTTTGAAGACTGTGGTAGAAGATAAGGTGATGCAGAACACAACCACTGATAGTGTGTCTGCAACCACGACTAGTATTCTTGAAACCACTGCTGCAGTTTTAGATAAGGTAAACATAACCACTCCGACTTTAAACTTACCCACTACTATAAACCAACCACCTATTGTTACAACCACCGTATTACCACAAATCTAAAGAAGTTGAGAAGGAAGTTGCAAGTACATTGATCAATCTAAGCAAAACCTCAACTAACCTTACACCCATCATCGCACATGTTTCATCTCTTAAATCTATAACCAAACCCAAAGGTAAAAGTTTAGTTATTGGTGAGCCTTTGAAGAAGGTGGCTCAACCGGACATTGGTAAGGTTAAAGATATTGCAGCTGTTTGAAGTTTAAAAGTGTAGAAGACAGATTTCTTATGATGAAAGAGTATACAAGAGGCATACTGCTGAGAGGAAGCAGCTGAGAGAAAGAAAAACAAGAAGAGGAGGAGGCTACTCAGAAATGGTTAGCTAAATGGTATAAAACACAAAACTATCTTCAAGCTTCTAATAAAATACAAGATGAGTATACTACTCAAGAATGGGCATTGTTAGATGTTGATGAAAGAGCTAGAATCTTGGGTAAATGGGCAAGGAGGATCATAAAAAGAAAAAGCAAGTTAAAAGGAAGAAACCTCCTACAAAAGGTGTGATGAGGAATGTACTGATGAAGATTATTAAGAATTCAGGCATACCTATTTCTGAAAATCTTAGTAAATGTTCATTTGAGAGAATTGATGAGCTTTATATGATGTGTATGAGGATTAATAATGATGACTTTATTGTAATGAATTCTGAAAGAGAAGAAGAGTGGATCAAAAGTAGTCAAAAGAGAAAATCTGATATTCAGGAGACATCTGGTTCTAAGAGAATGAAAGTGACTGAAGATAGTAACCAAATTATTTCTTATGAATTTGATCTTAATGGAAGTGAAGGATGTTGGAAAATACAAAGAGTCAGTAATGTAGTTTCTGAGTTTAAGACATTTTCACAGATGCTTCAATATCTGGATAGAGATGATTTGATGAATCTTTGGAAGCTTTACAAGAATAAATTTGGTGATGTACATCTAGATGATTATCATGAGAGAATGGTTTATCATCACTTGAAGATTTTGTTTGAACCTACTCATGATGAACCTGAATGGAAAGGACTCTACAATGGACAAGTTACAAGATGGTTTTTATATCAAACTTGTGGAGTTCATGTGCTAACTGTGTCTGGAGAAGTTATTCATATGCTTGTAGAAGGTGATTATCCTAAATTGAATAATTATCCAGGAGTTATTGCTCAGATGGTGAAGCCTGGTGGTTTAAAGATGTTGATGCCCTATGATGGTCAAGCTTACAGTTTGTTGCTGAAGTATGAGACAATTCTTAAAACTAGTAAGTGTTTGGATACATCCCCCAATTCAGGTGTTTTGAGCTTAAAAGAAACTTGAGAATTCTATTTGAATGTATCAAGTTTAGGGGAGGATTGTTGGGTTTTAGGTTCCTTTGATCATGAATTATTCTAAGTGTTGGAACCACAGATAGAGTTGGTGAAACCACGGATAAAAGAATGAATCCACTGCTGAAGATAAACCGCGGCTAGTAGTAATGTGAAACCACTGATATTGTATTGTAACCACTGCTAGTTTAGTATAGTCGGTTTAATATTTTGTATTAGATAAATATGGAAAAGATATTTATCTTGTAGGTTACGTATAGTATTATGTAAAGGACTCCTTAGCCTATAAAAGGATGTCCTAGGTTAGATTAGATATCGATTATGTTTTATATCTAAGGTCGATACACTTCAAGGTTGTAAAACCCTAATATTGGTTAGAGTATTCGTATTAATAATAATATTGAGGTGTTGAATGTTTATTGTTCTTCTTCTTAAGATTAAGTATTAAATTCCGCGTGATACTTAATAAGTCTTTGTTAAGTCAGTTTCTATAAAGGATCATTTGCTTAACTGGGATCAACATTTTATCACCTCCTCGAACGTTTTGACGAGATCAAACCTGAACAAACTTGAGCTAGAGGATTCAAGTGGTATCCTAGTATCAAGCACGACTTAGATAGTCTAGTAATCCAAAGTCATGTATTGTTCATTTTCTTAGTTTTTAGAGTCATGTACATCATGTCTCTAGTTTTATTAAATGAAATTACATGATATTTGCCATATTGCTCTGAGTATATGCTTGTTGTTCTAATACATATCTCACTTTGATGTTAACATCATTTGTTACATCACCATTGCTGTTTTGAGCTTTCAGACAGACGGATCCATCCATTTTGCCTAGATGGATCCCTCCAAGGAGGGAACCGTGGGATCCGTGCAACAGAAGACCTGTTTTCTACTAACTTGAGTATTTTTGCAGGAAATTATGCACTATACACTTGTTTTTTAACATTTGTTTTGTAGATTTTCAATATACACATGAAGTCTTTTACACCTTAAGCTAGGGGAGTGTTAGGAATTATATTTGAGTTGATTATGACAAAATATGAAAGATGAAGGACTTATGAAGACAATTGATGAAGAATGGAAGACAAGGGACTTACTTGTTAAAGAAGACTTTATTATTTAGTCCATAGTAGTCAATTGTAACCCTATACTCTCTAGTATATAAAGAGAGGCAGGGAATTAGATTTGTGTGTGTCAAGATGTGAACACCAAAGGTGTGTGTGTGTACAGGCGTTTAGGGGACGCCTAGGGTGATGGTTAGTTAGTTAGTTCCTAGGCGTATGTTCATGTAAACGCCTACGTTAGTATTTAGTATATTAGTGTTTAGTGGTAGAGATGATGACGAAGAACTTTGTTAATAATAACAAACGATGTTTTCTTATTCCGCTGTGCATTATAATCATTGTTATTGTTATCCCTAGAGCTTATAAACGATCTTATCAATTGGTATCAGAGCTCTTGATATAGGTATCTACAAGGTTTTTCGAAGAAAAGATACAAAATTTGAAGCTGTTAAAAATTTTCGTATCTTTCTGCAGGGCTGTTTTCAAACAGCGATAACTTTTTCTTGAACCGTTGGATCGAGCTAAAACTTTTTCTGGTTCATCTTAGTATATCCATCAAACTTTTCACTAGAGGGATCGTGAATTGGAGCTCGCAATCAAAAGTTATTCAGTGTCGAAGTCTGCTGCAAAACTGAAAAAATTTTGTAAGGTTACTACATCACTGTTTTGTAACGATCATAACTTTTTCGTTAACCGTTGGATCATGACGAAATGTTTGGTGGACGTTCTTTATATATTCATCTAACTTTCCACCGAAGGGATTTTCTATCTGAACTTCTAGTAAAAAGATATAAGGCGTCGAAGTTGGCTGCTTAAGGGTTTAATATTCGATTTTTTTTAAGGTTTTAAAGTGGTGCAAGTGAATTTACGTCGTACAAGCAATTACTTTGATTTGGTCAGTGGTTTCATTATCTTAATATTTCTATATTGTCATAATATGATTAATTGCGTTCAGTAGTAATTCAGTAGCAAGATATTGATCTTTTAATATTCCTACTGATTGAGTAAACGTGGGATGATGTTGGTCAAAGCTTGATATTGTTGACTAAAAATAATTTGTTATTCGAACTTCATGGGTAAAAGAAAAGTGACCTCGTATTGCATTTAATGGGAAGGTATTTTATTCGAATCATCATTGATCGAAGGTTCTTGTCTTCTTTTGAAGTGTATATGAATTATAACCTTGTGCTGCAATTGATATTTGTGGATCAGTCAGAGTAGTTGAAGTAAATATTTTACCATTGGTTTTTGTACTACTACGTAGTTTTCATGATTGGTACTGCTTTCAAGTTTGTACAGCCAAGGGTTCAAGATTACACGTGGGTATTCAAGTTTGTGTTGCACTTGGTTAAGAAAGATGTGATATGATGGTGCCTTATTGAGATACTGGCCGGTGATTAAGGTTATGGATGAAAGTACGCTACGCGTTACAAAGTCTTGCTCCACGGGACGAATCTTGCTGTCATTTAAAGTACTTGTTTGATCAAAATCGCATTGGTTGGTTCGTCTTTTCGATGAAAGTCTTGCTTGGACGTTTGTATTGCTATGTTCCAAGGCTTTGCTATCATATCATTGGGATTATCGACTTCAGTTGGCTAGCAAAAGTTGATGCTTTGATCGATTATATTATCATTATTACTGCTATCGAGACGGTTTTAGATTTATGGATGGATAATAATTGATGTTTATTTGTTGCATATTGGATATAATATTTTGGATATAATCTGATTGGTTCATGGGTTACATTAGTATTTTGATACTGTTTTCATGGTCGAAAGTTTCATGGCTAGGATTGGTGAATTGTTAAACGTATTTGGACGGTGGAGCATGTATTGACAATACTTGTTTTGTGTCACATGCGAACGTACAAGATGGTTATTAAAAGTTCACGTGAGAAATATCAAGATTGTGCATGCATATTTTTAAAAAAAGGCGTGATTGATTTTGAAAGTTGCGAGAGTTGGATCAAAAAGATTAGATACATGGTTTTTGGTTCTCGTATGATTTTGGAATTGAGGGAAAGTCGAGCATGGTGAATATTTAAGTTATTGGATTATACACACACTAAAGTTTGGATTTGAGGGGAAGTTGTTCAAAATTTGGTTTTGGCTTGATTATTGGATGACACATGTATGATGTTTTTGATTTTGAGTTTTTGGTTGTGACCTGATGTTCATGAATCAGGTTCAAGATAAAGAACTATTCTTCATGCTACTAATGCTTGGTCACAAATGCTATTATAGTCATCTTTATTAGTATTCTAGCAGGTACTATGTTCTTTATGGCTGGAACTACAACGTATTTGTGATCATGGTGGTTAGTTATTCGACAAGTTCTTATGGTTATTTACATGCATCATTCGAGGGGAAGGATTTTACTACTACTTGTTAGTATTTGTACTATTGGTTCAAATTTCTATTGCCTTAATTTCATTTTTAGCTGCGGAAAACTTCATGGAGGGTATCTTGAGGCATTAGAAGGATGGATTAGTCATATGATATTGGTTCGTGGTGGTTGGAATCAAAGTTGCTTCTACTTAGCGTCTCCTAGTGGATTATGACAAAAAGGGGAAGAAGGCATTAAATAGAAGATTTGCAACTTGAAGATCCTTGGTGATATTGCATGTTTAAGGGGAAGTTCGTTTATCTTTCATGACATCTTAACTTCAGGGGAAGTTCGTGCTTATTTGGTTTTGTCATTATCAACTAGGGGAAGATTGTTTGGAATTATATTTGAGTTGATTATGACAAAATATGAAAGATGAAGGACTTATGAAGACAATTGATGAAGAATGGAAGACAAGGGACTTACTTGTTAAATAAGACTTTATTATTTAGTCCCCTAGTAGTCAATTGTAACCCTAGACTCTCTAGTATATAAATAGAGAGGGAATTAGATTTGTGTGTGTCAAGATGTGAACACCAAGGG
>OU343220.1:273898070-274035216 GCA_910596185.1 Chrysanthemum makinoi | reverse complement strand
TTAGATAAGTGCTCATTATGAGCTCCATATTTTAATGACTTGGCTAGATTTGGGACTCCCCTATCGGTACAAAGGAAACCACGTTATCCAATGAGGTGTTTCTAGAAGGAATATTTAAGAAAACATGCATACTAAAAGTGTGTAAGGCGATAGGAAAAGAAAGGACCGATGTGAAAGTGGTTATAGTCTAGGAACTAAAATGCAACCTAGTTCTCTATAACCAAGGCTCGATATTAATTGTCACACCCCAAAATATCGCAGCCGAACGATAGTGTCTTTGGGGTTTGACTTCATAGCACAAAGTATGGATACAGAAAACGACCTCTAAAATGAGACGTTTTGAAAGGTTTACCATTCGATTAAATAAAGTTAAAGTTTACAAAACATGAGATTCCAAAGTTTGATAATACATAAAGGTTTACTAAACATGTCGAATGGTAATTGTTAAAAACACAAGACTCCAATGTATGCCATGTGACCCAAAAGCTCCATGAAATGCTATCATTTTACAACCTGAGATAAACATGCTAAAAAGTGTCAACACAATGGTTGGTGAGTTCATAAGTTTGTAATAAATGATCTGAAATACTTTGAGAAATGTTCACACAACAAAGGCATTGTAACTGACTCAGCCCAAGTCCCTTCCCCATACAAAACTTGCAACCTGTATGTTCACAACCCATTGCCTAAAATAGAATGACAATCATGAATATGCGTAATAAGGTAGTTAAAAGTATAAATGTCACCACAAGGGTCTTCCAACAACTCGTGTTGGATCTCCAACCACTCAATGTTGGTCAGTATCCATAAACGGCCTTCCAACATATAAATGTTAGGATGGTCTCCAAACGACTACGTTGGACTGATCCAAATAAATGGCCTTTCAACATATAAATATTGGGATGTTTGTTTAAGTCTAGTCACTTCACGCACCAAGTCTAAAGTATAAGTATTGTTGTTTGGCAAAAGAGTTTAAATGTTTTGATAAATAAGCATGTATCTCGCCCCAAATAGTTTATAGGAATTTAAACGAGTAAAAGCGGGTATGAACTCACCTGGTATGATTGATATGCTAACAAAGTGAAGTGCACTTGAAAATGAGGCCGGAAACTATCCGCTAACCTAAAATGAATGATGTGCTCTAATATAAGTCATGAAACAATGTTATGCATGCAAATCCATATGTAATCTATACCACTTGTACGTTTTTGAAAATAGAATTTATCGTCGAAATATATGTTTATGACATCTCGCCATGTTTATAAATACTTTACAAGTATATACGTTGAATCAACATCCTATGATAATCGTTTAGTGATTTATTGTGAAATTATAACTTTTCGTCAGAATAATGTTACTTGACAATTTCATGAAAGTGACTAAATGGACTTGAAAAGCTAGTTGTAAAATGGTGCACATCGAATGTTAGTAAACAAACTCAACGGTTTTGGGAAGCTTGCATCATTATCTCAAAGTTTTAGCATTTAAGTTTTTATCCTAGAGGTCTCGATCATGGAGAAAAATATAGGTTAAGTATGGTACTTGTATCCAAAATATTGTTTAAGGGTGGTTTTCCGGCAAAGTTTGAGTGACTATATCTATTTCACATAACCTCCACTAAACAAACGGGTCAACATTTTGGAAAATAAACTTGGTAAACTCACTTTTACTAGAAGACATTACTTTATAAAAAGTTCTACATCATTGTTAAAAACGCTCTCCAACTTGTTGCCGTAATACTTGCCTATTAGAAATATAGTAGTTTTTTCCTTATATAATAAAGTTAATGAATAACTTTTGTAAATGTATAATGACAATTACAAACTGCTTACGCTCTACATCCTTAGACTCCATTAAAGTATACTAATATATTTTTGATAAGTCACACATTTTATAACGCTTTTAAGACTCATTTTTGACCTCGTAAAAAGTTAATATAACATGCTGAATTTTCGAAATATTAGTTTTCGCCGCCAAACTTCAAAAAATTCATAACTTCTTCTCAAGTATAACCCGCTTTAATCCATTCAAGCGCCGCCACGCTGTTTTAAAGTATATTTTCCAAATATCTAGCCCAAAATATTTTACCAACTGTCTAATTTTCCCAGAATTAAAAATATGGACATACCCTTTTTAAAACTTGTAAAATGAGTTTTCACGCGCAAAACCTATTCTAAACCAATTCAAAACAACTCAAGCTTATTCTAATCCTACCATACACCTTCTTAGGGTGTCATGGGTTCCTAGGCATCAACAAAAGTGATATATTTCAAGGAGTAATTATAGGATGAAATATATATATATAACACTTAATAACAATGAAAAAGTGGTATAAACATCCATAAGACTTGCATGTTTTGCTCAAATATGATGAAATGAATATGAAATAAATATGTAAGATGATGATGAGTATGAGATGCTTACTAGTTAACTTGATGAGGTTAGTGAACAAATGTTTAATCCTAATCACCCAAGGTTTTATTTCAAACCTTAATCAAGAGAGTGTCTCAGAGTGTAAAATACTTGTCTTGAAAATATTTTGGTGATCCTCTTGGAGCAATTATGGTGGCCGGTTTTGGTGTTGAGAGGAAGAGGAAGGATATTTGATTTACACTTTGGAGATATTACTTGTGTGTTTATTTGTAGATTATAATACATTATAAGTACTAAGATATTTGCAAGTTGAGAGTGTGAGTCATATAGAGAGTGTCGACATATATATGAAAGAAAGAAAGATTTGATAAGTTTTGACATAATTAATTACTTGTATGTATAAATAGAAGTGTAGTTAGTTAAGAATTATTAGTAACTTGTATACACATTTGAGTATTTAGGGTAGCGTTAGATAAAAATAAATTTTAACGGGTCAACATAAAACATATTGAGGTCATAAAAATTATTAAAATACATTTTGAAAGATTTGAGGAAATAATATTTATCGGGTTGTATTTAAGAAACCGCCGTGAATTATATAAACTTAACAACAATTTAGTTACAAAATAAATTTAAAACACTGGTAAACTAATAATAATATTTTTATAAACTTAATATGAGTATAAAAATATATTGGAATAATTTTTGAAAGTAATGGATCAATTGTTCAAAATAATTAATTAATACGGTGAACATTGCTTATTTAATAAGAAATTGGCGCGCTTAATGTAAAAATGCAAAACTATGTATGAGCTAGTATGATGAATGTTGAGTTTGAGAAATGACCAAAAATTGAGAATTGTGACAAAAGACCAACAGGGGTCTACGTCATTGGTCTCAAATGGATTTGGAAAAACAAATTGGATGCTGAAGGAAACGTTATCGTAAATAAGTCACGCCTCGGTGGCTAAGGGTTATCGTCGGAAGAGGGAATAGACTTTGAAGAATCTTTTGCTCCCGGTCGCGCTTGAGGTCGTTCGGATATTTTTCACGTCATGCTCATATGAATATGACGGTCTATCGGATGGATGTCAAACTGCTTCTCAATGGACAACTTAAAGAAACGGTTTATGTCACCAACTAGATGGATTCGTTGATCCCGAGTTCCGAATCACGTCTACAAACCTAACAAAGCTCAGATGGTCTCAAACAAGCTCCTCGGCATGGTACGATAAGCTATCATCTTTCCTCATTGCTAATAATTTCACCAAAGGTTCGTTTGACCCAACTCTTTTTATACAATATCACGGGCACATATCTTAATTGTTCAAATTTACGTGGATGACATCATTTTTGGGTCTACACATAAAAGTTTTCAATCGCTTTTGCAAAACTAATGAAGAAAAATTTTGAAATGTCCATGATGGGTGAACTCACGTCTTTCTGGATGCAAGTTCATCAATCAACCCGTGGTATTTTCTTGAGTCAGTCCAAATATGCCCTTGAATTGTTAAACAAATTTGGAATGAAAAACTGTGACACCTATGCCACACCAATGGCTCATACCAAGAAGCTAGACGCCGATTTACATGGGAAATTGGTGGACCCTACAAAATACCGTAGTATTATTGGGTCTCTCATGTATCTAACAGCCTAGCGACTGATATTGTCTTTGCCGTATATCTTTGCTCTCGTTATCACCGCGACCAATGAAACCCACCTCTCTGAGGCTAAAAGAATCCTCCGATACATCAATGGAACCATTAACTTGGGATCCGTATCCGGGATTCTCGGTTTTGAACTAATCGCTTTGACGCCGACCACGCCAGATGCTTAGACTCACGAAAAAGTACTTCATGAGCTTTACAATTTCTTGGTGATAAACTGGTGTCATGGCAATCGAAGAAGCAGGATTGTACATCGCTGTCCTCAACCGGTAATATGTAGCCATGTAAGCGTGTTGTGCTCAAGTCATTTGGATGAGAACACAACTCAAAGACTATGGTTACGTATTTGATGTAATCCCATGTACTGCGACAATCGGAGTGCCATTGCATCTCGGCAACTGGCCAAGACTCGAAATCAAAGCACATCGATCTTCGATATCATTTCATCAAGGATCACGTGGAACGTGGTACCGTTGAATTATATTTTGTGGGTACAGAATACCAATTGGCGGATCTTCTCACCAAAGCCTTGCCTCCCGCTAGGTTTAATGAGTTGGTCCACCGGATTGGTATGAGGTGTTTGACTCAAGAGGAATTGGATGACCTCCTAAAACAGTCTTTTAAACCCTGTCAAACACCAAATTCTCTTTTGTAAATAATTTTTCAAAAACAAAATACAAAACTATAAAACCTGATAAAACAACAAAAATATTCTTCTATCTATTTTTCTCTCAACATGGCAAGTACATTTCTTCCGTCAACACTTTAATCTTTCAAAATTCAATATTTTTCCGATCAAGTGTTGAGGGGGAGAAAATAATCACTTAACTGCTTCAAAACATCGTGTACTTGCATGTTATCTTATCCCGGTTGTTTCTTTTATCAATGGTGGTAAACTGGTTAAACTGACACTCCCCGGACTAAAATTTATAATCTTTCATCATTTATTAAGTCGAGGGGGAGTGTCGTCAAAGTTCCTTTCTTAAAATCTTTGTTTGATAACCAAAATGGAAGTTAAATGGCTTTGTATGAAAATGGAAAAGGTGGAGGGACCAAAACTGCCAAAAGTTTAAAGTTACCTTTAATAAAAACACCTCCCACCTAACTATTTCATCACATTTATTACTTACACCAAAAGATCCTACTCCAAGAATCATTTGACAAACTGTTTCGATCATCAATTTGTAACTTGTTTCATGATCTTAACATGTTTACAAACATAGGTTTTGATTTTTACATGAATCCAATGGTCAAATTTTTGTCTATGATTGTTTTTATGTTCTACGCATAAGCGTATGAACTCATAATCAAGAATGGGTGTTTGTGGTTAAAAGGATTGTGTCAAAACATGTATTTAACATTAATGATACTAATTTTATCCTCTAAATCCACCCAGAAACACGAATTGAAGGTTTTTCAAAATTAGGTTTTAAGTCGAATTGGGTGTTTTCAAATGTGAAGGTTTTGGTCAAAAAGATTGTTGTGTGATGTTCATATCATGGTGAATTATGATTTCCGTGCCCTATAACAACCCATAAATACTAATTAAGTCAGAATTAGAAATTAGGGTTTAATGTTCTTGAGTTTGGTATTTTTGATTCACCACGATTTAGATGTTATAACCCGTTATAGACTCTCAACATCCATGACCTACCAAAATTGAATTGGTGCTAATCCTATGGTTAAAACTCTTATGCGTAATTCATAACCCTTAGGGTTTTGACCTACGCTGTAGTGTTTCTTCGCATAAAGGTTTAACAAGCTTTCATGCCATGATTTGATTTTAGAATGAATATATGTGTTAAGATTGATGTTATGATGATTTTATTTCAGGCTTGCTACTCGTAAAACTCGTAATCAAGGTCATCATTGAATCTCTACGCATAAGGATCACCTTGCCGTAGAAGGTTATGCGTAAGAGTAATCTTACGTAAGCGCTATACGCGTAAGGTTCTACAATGGGACTACGCGTATCCTGTGAAGGATATGCGAACAAGGACCTCTACATAAGGTCTACTCTTACGGAGTAAGCCTTACGCGTAAGGTTTATATACGCGTAAGCTCTACGCATAAGGTCCCCTTTTCCTACGCTAACATTTCTTACGCGTAGTTAGATCCTACGCATAAGCTGCCTACGCGTATGTCATATTATCTGCACGCTTAACTTTGCCAAAACTACGCCTAAGCCTTGATTGACCTTCATTTTGAATTGTTACGTGTACAAACTTGTAAATAAACTAATCATAACGTCACGAATCCAATAATGTCACTAATAAACTTAATCGTTTGATATGTTGTGAACAATAAGTGATAACATAAACTTTAAAACTTAAAGTTAACTAACTCACGAAACATTTCACGACGTCATTGGACTATTGGACAAACAAGTGACTTAGGACTCGTAACAATCATTGTCACTTTACATTCAATAACTAGACAATAAGACCTTCTGTTGACTAACATTATGTCTTTCGATATGTTGGTTCTTTTGGCTAATGTTATTTCGATCACGACATGGTCTGCTCAAATGAATGTGGATGCACCGAGGTTCTCACATTGCCGATATCTTCCCAAATGGCTATCCAAGATTGAAAGAACAACCTTAGGGTTGACTTTGACACCCTCACATGCTCAGAATCTTCTTGTCTCATTGTTGTGGATATTCTAAGGAATCATCCCTACCAGAACATGCTCTCACACTCGCTACGCCAGTTCCAAATCTACATTCAAGCAATTCGGGATCTATGCAGAGGATCACTGGTCAAAGTGCAGGACAGGACACTTAATCACAAACAAGTCACCATCACTCCTTTCAGACTTACGGTTGTACTCATCATTCACATTGCCAACCGACTTCTTTGCCACACCTACTGAAGAGACAGTTCGCATTTCTACTTGATATTGGCTATGATGAAGCGAATTATCAACAAGCACTCTCACGTGGAGCTTAAGAACATTCCTCAACCATGGAGAACACTCTACATCATCATCACTAAGTCTCGTCTCTGGCCGACATGGCTATGAGCATCCAAAGCTCATGGAACTGCAAGTCTTCTGGTCATTGATCAATAAGAAGGACATTGAAATCGAAGCACCGATATGGGATGACATGATGTCATTTCACAAGAAACTTGGCTCAAAGATTCCCTATGTCGGATACACAAAGCTTTTGATCCAGAGAGCACTTGGACTTAATCCTGATATTCCCAAGAGGCTCAATGACCCTGACAATCACGCATGTTGTCCGAACCTATCCTTTCTATCGAATCAAGGAATCGACAACAAAGAAAACAAGGTCCGTGCTGCCGATCACCTTCTGACATATGAAATCAAAAAGCTTGAAACATACAAAAGGTATCAAGTAGCAGTACGAGAAGGCAAAGTTGGTCATCTCGATGAAAAGCTCTCTGGAACTCCTACCGAGAACCGAAGAGGAAGTGCTGGAAGTGCAATAAGCACAGAGTCAAGGAAGGTCCCAAAGAGAAACCTACTCCAAGGAAGAAAGTTCCTCCAAGGAAGTGCCCTATTCCTACACTGAACCGCAGAAAGCTACTGGACGAAAGCTCAAGATACACAATCGACGAGGAGGTCCACTACACTGAAACTGCAAAGGATGACTCTCCATCAGTACCAAAACCTCCTAGTCCAATAGCTGAACATGGCAAAGGAAAGACTCCTGTACTTGTGCCATATGATGAAAGCTCGGAAAGTGATGAAGAGCAACCGGATAAATCATACAGGAAGAAGTTCAAATTCAATAGACTTCAACACGTTGCACAACAATTTGCTCAAGAACAAATGGGTGGCCCGGAGGGTCAAGTGGTGCAGCTCAACCTTCACAGATCCCTCATGGTTAATCAACCCGATAAGGGATCAGGTGCCACCACTTTGGTACAACAACAAACACGTGTTGAAGACACTATTGAGTATGATTTTGAAGAACCGAATCGAGAAGCTAGAGAAGGTAAAAGCTGATGAAGAAGCTGCAACAAAACCAAAGCCGATGAACAAGCTAAGATGGCAATGAAGAAGATGTTGAGTATGATAACGTTTCTTCTAGATAGTCCTGACGATCAAAGGAAGAAACTTCTGAACCACCAAAGGACCCGGAGTCTCCTCACATCTCATCATCAGATTCTTCTTCTCACTCTTCACCACCACCATCAAAAAGATCAACCAAATCATCATCATCCAAATGTGAAGAAGCCACCTTGATCTTGGATTTCTCATACTCATGAAAGAATTGTGAAAGCTGTCCAACAAGTCAGAAAGAAGGACATGCTCTACGAAAATGAATTGGTTTTTTGACCAAATGCGTATCTACATGATGAGAATGACAAGATGCGAATGAAAGGGAATACATACGAAGCTCATGGGATGATCTACAAGGGAAAATGGACAGAATGATCGGCTACACTCACAAGTACCTTCGAATCGTTCCTAAAGTCACTAAAGAGATGTTTACCAAACAACTATATCCGAATCTTATGCAGATAGCCAAGCAAACTATAAGATCAACACCCTTAACCGTCACAATCAATCCATCTGATCCTGTAGTTTTCTCGGATAATGAATTGGTGGCCAAGCTTGTCACACAAATGTCTAAACGATCTGGGACATTTACTTCTGATGAAAGAAAGTTGTTTCAAGCATTGCTGGACTACCAACTCCAAGAAGCATGCAGATTCGCTGAAGGTCTAAACGTCCTAGAGACGATGAAGATAAGGATCGGGATAAGAATGATGAAGCTAAACGACAGAAGAAGTCTGGTGAATCATCTTCCATGCCACCACCTCCCCCAACGGCCTCCTGCTCAACAAAGGTCTCCTCCTCGTTCTTCTACCGATAAACCTCATGATTTTGAGACACCACCCAGACTCAAAAAACCGGTGATTACTTTGAGTATACGGGTGGTGACGATGAAGAACACCATGAGCCCCTACAACAACCCACCTCTCCCAAACAAGTAAAGAAACCAGAACCCTCATCTAGGCCTAAGAAAGAAGAAGAAAAGGCCCAAGGCAGACGTCCTATCATGGCTAGATGAAGACACCAAGAGGAATTTGAATGGTTTTCTACACTTGTCAATTCCACTCCCTACCCTGAAGAAGGTCAAGATCTGTAGACGGTAATACATTGGAGCATGCTAAGATTATGCAAGAAAAGTTCCAAGTGAAGAAGATGACGAAATCCGAGTTGAGGCGAATCAAGAATGAAGCTTTCCAACTGTGGAAAGATAGCTCGGAAAGTGCCATCGAGGTCGAATATCACCTTGAAAACATTGCTCGAGCTATGTCTAACAACATGGATTGGCTCAACCCATAAGCAAACATCGACTTCACCAAACGGGACAACCCTCCATACTACACCGATTGGTCAAAACCTCTACCAACATTGCCAATCGATGAACCAAGGATCATTCTAGATTTCTTCAACAGACTTGATTTTTCTTCTACATGGTGGCTTATGGTTCAAGGAAATACGCTTACATCATTACTACCATTCCCCAGCGTACCTATATATCAACCTATAGCCATCGAGAACGCGCCATTCACTTTTCCAACAAAGTGGAAGCTTCATTTGGTTCAAGATGCACTCAAAATCCATTCATCATTGGCCGGAACAATCAAGAATTCATACTTCAGTGTATCGCTGTGTTCCGTAAATCTCAACATGCAAAAGATTCGGGCTTCTAAAAGTATCATTGCTATCAAACACGTCGATCTTTCATCTAAGTGGGACTACACCTTCCTAAAGAATATCGTGGTCAAACAACAAGATGAAGGGACTACCATTCCTTCTCGAAGTTGACTTTGAGAATTTGTCTATCAATGACATCGAAGACATGTACCTTGCCAAAGTACATGGTCGTATGAGACAATTCTCCACCGCAGACAAACGTGAATCATCAAGTCAGCGTCATCTTCATCCGACGATAGTTATCCAAGAACGTGTAGAAGATCTCCAACTGGCGGTTGAATCTTATCGCACCGCGGTCAACTTCACTCCACCGCAGCCTGATCTACCCGACATCAACCGCTTCCACAATATACGCTCATCGAAACCTTTCGGCGTTTTCCGCAGTGAACTTCAAAGAAATTGCTTGATGGCGCGAGATCTTCATAAGTTTGGTGATCACACTTTGAAGATGGTTAGGGACGGATTACCGTTGAAGGATATACACCAAAAGATCGGGTCTCCTAAGCGATGGAATTCTCAAAATCGAAGGGACGTGAAGAGGATCATCACCATGATTGATGAACGGTTGTATAGAAGGGATCGATTCGTAAGACTAGAAAGCTATGTTGGTGGTCGACCCGGAGAAACATCATCGGCTTTCAACGCCTCACTCACACCTCGGGCGACATCTCTCTGGACTACCGTACCCCTTGAACTGCTTCTTTCAATATTACTTTGATGTATGATTGTTTATGTCGATGGTTTGTGCACACATTACGTTGTGCAACCCGCACTTGTAAATAAAGGACCCCTGTGGTACTTTAGTGCCACAATCCTTATAAATGAGCGAAAGCTTACTTTTTGACTAAAACCTATCAAACCTTTCATTTTTCAAGGTTTTGCTCAAAAGAACAAGTACTTTCGCTTATGATTTTCAAAACCTCAACCGTTTATATCACTTGTTGAGGGGAGTACTTGAATTAAAACTTTGTTCAAAAATTGTTCACAGTGGTCATTCTTCCCGCAACACTTAAAATGGTCATATTTATTCTCAACTTTTCAAAAATAACATCATATATGCCATTTTTGAGGGAGAGAAAATAAGTGATAAGAAATATGTTGTGTAAATGCAAATGAATCATTGTGCTATAGACTTAACCCATGAATTGACGAGATCTTAATTGTTAGTAACTCGAAAAGACTTGTCCGGACGGGTAATAATTTCAAGCTAGTTCGCTAGTGATGTAAACGTCTCGCAAAGGACTTGTCTGAGTAGAATGTACCATTCGAGAAGCTCTTGGTAGACATGAACTCTCGACGGTTTGACAACCTTTTTGAGGTTTGTCCACATCTTCAAGGTAGTTATTAGAGCTAGTTGTCACCTAGAAGCTGACAATGCAACTCTTTAACTATGCCACGTAACCGTTCCTCGCGGGGAATGTCTATCTTGAGTTGATCAATTCAAAATGTACGGCTTTTCCTCCTCGTGCATTTTAACCGTAAAACTCTTAAGCAATGTGGAGGGGGGAGTATTTATGCAAAATCTTATCTCAACAGAGGTACTAAAATGTTTTTCATTCACAAACACTTTGAGAGATTTTTCACAATAATGGTTTTTTATGGCAACATAGGTTAGTCATGGAGTTATAAGGTGACTAAGGTTAGGAATAACCGTCCTATGATCCGCCAGAGCCGGAGGGATCTACCCCAGGACACCATAAATAGTTAGTATTTAGAAGTCCTTAGGTATGATTGTAAAAAGGAGAAAATGAGAATCGGAGAAAGAAGGAGTTGAAGAATTAAAAAGAAATGCAAAGGGTGAAAAGAAATAGCCCTCCAACTTAGGCAGACACCGGTTCAATTCATATGCTACTAGTTGTCACTTAGTGACGCTGGTATTGAAGATTAAAACTCGTCATGGACCCAGTGGACGATGCACTAAACCTTCTAAACCACTCAAGTTTCTCTCAACAGAAGCTTGTTTCATTCTCACAGGGAACCCTACGTAAACTATCGGCTTTCTCTTAGAGATTGCTGGTATTGAAGAAGGAGACCCTCTCCCGAGTCTCCGCTCAGGAAAACCAAAATGCACTATTGAGTCTAGAGCCACGAGATTCATCAAAAGATCTCTTAGGTACACTTGACATTTCATCACTTGATATTCAACAATAAGAATTTCAGTGGTACATTATCGACTCCTTCACAGATCTTAGCAATCTGTCGAGAACATTTATGAGAGGTTCACATTTGTGATCCTCGGTGATTGAATGGAAACTCCTGCTAGGGTCAAACGTTCTCGACAAAGCAGTTGCTTCGACAACCCGGATTGGCGCTTAGTAGTCTCAAACGTCTACGGGAGGATGATGCCGGTGTACCTCAGCGACTCATCTGAATCGTAGGTGTACTTCTGCACAGTGCTATCTCACTTGTGGGACTCGATTCAGAACGGCCTTTGTAAGAATTAGAGTTGTGTTTTCACACTATGTGTTACACTCTAAGTTCAAACTTGTAAGTGCCGGAATCTGCTTTTTACTAACCGTTTTAATGTTTTCTTCTTATGGAAGCTCTGGAGCGGAATGATCGTGCATATTCTTCTCATGCTCACACCAACATCATCACTAATGGAAGTTCTATCCAAAAGCAACACAAGTGTAATGATTCTTCGTCAAATCAAAGAATCTACAAAGTTAAATACTTAAAGAACTTCATCAGTACTGAATTCAAACGTCAAAAGAGCGTGTGAGCATGTTGAAGAATGATGTGGAGACACTGGAGCGGAAGGCAGCACTGAGGCACTTGTTGCATAAACAACATACTATCACATTCATCACAAAGAACAAAGATCAAAGAACAAAGTTAAAGATGACGTCAAAGCATAATTGTTCAAAGAAAACTATCTCGCTACACTCGGGAGATGGTTCAAATCAAGGCAATTCTTCTCACAAGAAATAAGAATGTCAAAAGACGTCAAAGCTACTATTACATCAACGCCTTCACCGTTTTTCATCACCAACACTTGAGTGTTTGTTACTCATATGTAATAACACTTGAAGGGGAGATTGTTGGAATCACTCCTAAACCTTATTCAAGTGTCAGTTACTCATATGTAATAGTTAGCTTATTATGGCCTTTATGTTTGTTATTAGCCTTAATCTTATGTAGAAGGCCCATGAGCTTAGGCCCAAGCCCATAGGAGAAAGGAAGGGACTAGGAGTGTTGCCTAGCTTCCTCCTATAAATACCTTATGTAAACCCTCACTTGAGGGTTGGTTGTTCAAGTTTTTCTTTCACTCATGCCCTACGCATAACCGGTCATAAGCATATCGTGTGTGTGTGTGTTTGGATACTTGTTCAATCGCCTCTCTATGTTTCTTGTAAGCTTGTGTTGTAAAACTAGTGACCTAACAGTGTCCTTGTAGCCGAACCCCTATAAATACTTGTGTCGTGGTTTTGTGTTCCTTTACTCTTTATATCTTTCATTACTTACTTATATGTTAATCTAACAATATCCAACACACGATCTAAATGGATTGACATAATTCGATCTAAAAACTTTAAAACGAAGTTTTAATCGGCAAAACTATTCATCTCCCCTTCTAGTTTTCCACAATTGGTATCAAAGCTTCGTTACCAAGTTTCTTAGAGTATATTGTACTTTAAAAAGTTGATACGATCCGTGTATGTTTGAAAATTACAAAGAATGAAATTTCTTAAAATAAAAACTATGTTTCAAGAATTTTTTTTTGTTTGATGTTGATTAGATGATAACACTAATTCTTTTCTTATTTTGTCTTACAAAATGCACTAACATTTCTTTTCAGTTTGTTTAATTAATCCCAAAATAAGCAGACCATCAAGATTCTTTGGTAATAAGATAAATTTCCCCAAAAAGTTGTCCAAACCTATTACCTGTAGATTTTGAAGAAACCGGAGTTGTCAATTGATAAAACTCGTCAAAAAAGACACTCAAATTGCAATAGAGGTATGACTTTCATAAAAATCATCTCTAAGTAATATTAGTAAAACATGTGTATGCTTGCATATCACTAATTGGGAAATTATGTGTTTATTGTTTTTCTTTCATATAAATATCTAAACATTTTTATATGATATACGTGGTTTCGTTAGAAAAACTTCGTGCATACTTGTCATCGTCCGTCTAAACCTAGGTATATCAATATGTGTTGTCTAAACCTAATATCTAAAAATCAAATCCTTCTAAATGCAAAAAAAAAAAACAAAACACAAATCTCAAAAATTCCTCTTTCCCCATAAAAGTCCCTCCGAACGTCAAACCCCTTACCAACAAATCACATTTTTCAAATCTTCCACATTCAAAAATCTCACACACTCACAACTTCATCTTCTTCATCATCTCATTCCGAAAAATCCAAACCAAGGAAGATCTTCATCATCATGGTCTACATCTCTCTTGTGATCATCATCGTCTCGCTCATCGCTCTCGTGTATCCCATGATAAATTTTCGCATGGAGACATGTTCTTTATATTATTGATCTACATTTGTATCATCTATCCGATCCTTTGTATTGTTTTAAGTATTGAAATGAAGTATAAATGATGTAGTAGTTTTCTCTTTTCATTCTCGCGTAATATGCTTTCCTTTTATTGGTCGTGCATTCAAAACCCCAATGTGTTTAAAACTATTAATGTAAGTTCAAGAATTAACACTAGCTAAAACACATTTCATTTGGTAACACATGAGTTATAAAATAGAACCTACGTCAAAACAAATTTCTACCAAATCTATAGATCTCCCGGATCCCTGGATCTTAAATGGTCAGATCCCTTTTAAAAGGGAACCGGTAGAACTGGAGGAACATATGACAGAAACTCATGCTTTATTTTCTTTTTCCTACATAAACACCATAAAAATCATCTCATGAAAACTTACTATAAAAGGAAAAATTTCACTAGATGTCAAAAAGGGAGTTGGTTAAATATAAGAGTGTCATTGTTAATAAAATAAACTAGACAATAAAACGTTAGGAGATCCTATCCTTTACTAAAGTTCAAAACTATGATTAAAACACTTAAAAGTGTCACCAATCAAAAATGCTCGTACTCTCGAAGTTTTACTATGTACTAACATACTCATGTAAAATATTCGTTCCATGTCTATAGGTCTCAACATGTCTCATGAGTATGACTTCGATCATCAACTTACTTATGTCTACATTCCAAACATATATCTCGAACTTAACACCCCTGGCAGTCATGTTCGTGGGTTCAATAATCTCAAAAGTCGTTTCTTTCATGAAGGACGTGTTGTTGACTCACCTTTAATCTTCCAAGAAGGTATCAATACCTCATTCCGCACCATGGGACTAGAAGGCCTTCTCGGGATCAACGAGAAAATTTGTCCGTGGTTTGTTTTGGAACTTTCCGTTAAGTTGAGCTCGTTCGTAACGAGGATCATTCTCTATCACTATGGTTTTGGATCAAAAACCAAAAGTTTGTTTTGACTCTTGAGCAATTTGCTCACATTCTCCAAATTCCCAATTATGGACAATGTGCTTTCACTGAAGATTGGTCCCTTGATTCTCTCTTTAACTATCGTGAAGAAAACAGTCCATACTGTTCATACATACCCTCTCCTCAAGAAATAACTCGCTTTCTATGCACTCCTCTACATTCAAACTACTCAAATCCAAACATAATTCATATACGTGAACTCCGGGATGATCTTTAACCTCTCGCAGTCATCCTACGTGAAAATGTTTGGAGTCTTACAGGAAATCATGAGATACTTCCCACATGTTGTGCTCACATGATTTACTGTCTCCTAACTCAACAACCATACAATCTGCCTCTTCTCGCTTAAGAATTGTAAACCTTCCAAGGCAACAAGAACAAACTAATACCATATAGGATGTTCCTGACACTCCTTTATCATCATATCATGTACTATCATCCACAATTTCAAAGCCTCCAATATTTACTTGTGAATAAAATGATGGAGCCTCCGAATACATCTCTCATCACTTCATTCCTCATTCCTGAATCACCAACTACTCACAACCCACTTGACGATCCATCAAACGAAAACAATGAATAATAAAACTTAGCTTATGAATAAAAGATTTCCTTTAGAATATCAATCCTTAAGCTTCAACTTAATTCACCAATGTAACTTGATCACGTCTATGAAATAGTTGTTTGTTGATCATTTTTATTTATACTTGACCATTTGGTGTTTCTACATGCTATACTTACTATGTCTTACTTGTATACATGTATGCTTACTGTAGAGATTATTAGTTCCAAAATTCAACATTTGGAACAAAATTTTGCCAACATTCTGTTAATAAATCTGTCCTAGATGTCGAATCCCTGGACTATAACTAGCCGGATCCCTCAAGTGAAGGATCAGTGGGATCCGGGTAGACAGAAGTTACTTTTTAGCTTCCTTGCATCAATCCAATGTTCCAGACCTTATTGGACTAGTTAAACATGCTACATTAGGATCACTTAAACTTTCCTCAGGCTCAGTTGATCTCACATTCACTCATGGATAACTTAAGATCACATTCAAGGTGTTTTTTGATTTATCATTACTTCAAAACTCACCATCTTTCCACTCCAATTTTTACACATTGTTTCTTTTATCTCAAACACCTAGTTTGATATTTCTCTCTATTTTACCAAATTGATTTTAGGCATCTTTACCTTAAAATGATCTAAAAGCTAGTTTTTAATTTCTTGTGATTTTTAAGGATTTTTTTTTTAAATTTTTCTATGATTACCATCTGGTCTCTATGATCATTTACCATCTTCAAAACTATTAGTGTCATCCTTGATCAGTCATTAGTGCTTATAAAAACTCCATTTCTTTCAATAAAAGTCATCATTAGCTATTCTCACTCATTATGCTTGATCATTTAAGTCTCATACCATTTAAGATACATGAGGAAACTAAATCACTCAAGATATGTAGGTGCTAGACCTTGCTAGAACCTCATCACTCTTTTTCTTGGATTCTGAGAGCCGGATCCCCGGATTACAACTAGCTGGATCCCTCAAATGAGGGATCCGTGAGAACCGGCTGCACAGAATGCCTAATCCCACTTGATATAATCATTTCAAACCCTCTTTGTTAGTCTAAACACTCTACATTGTCTTAAATGACTCCCTAGATTAGAACAACACTGTAGTTGACTCTTGTACATGCAAATCATTGCAATTTGAAGAATTTTAGTGGTTTAGGCTTTAATTCACTCACCTAATTTTTTCCTTTATAAACCACTTGTGTTTTTACTTCCAAATCACCATTCAAACACTCATTTTCAGTAGCTAAAACTTCCTTTTTCATCTCTCTTTTCTACCATTTCACCATGAGAAAAGCACCTAGTGCAAACTCATCAACCAAAGGACCTCCCAAGAAAATTGCTCGTGTTGTTCATGAAATCTCCTCAACCGAGTCATCACCCATCAAAGCCTGAAACACTAGAACTCCTTCACAACCAACTCTACCAATCAAACCAACTCCCAAAAGGCTTGTTCCCACAAGACAACTTTTCCAAACACTACATACCTCTTAAACCAAACACTCCTACCTCCACTAAAGCATCCAAACTATCACCTCTAGTACCTAGAGCTATCTCTTTCACCACACCTCTTTCATCCCCAAACCTTTACTCCTTAGAAGACTTGCCACCTAAGCCTTCTCATCCACCACTATTTCCCACATTCTCATCAATTGAGAAAATTGTACCATAACAACCCTCTCACCAAAACTTTGGTGTTGAAACTACACAAGCACCCGTATCCTACTCTCATTCACTTTCAAATGGTCTATTTTGGATTATGAGGAATCACCAATCTCAACAACCGGACCATATGGAAGTAGACACCTCTTTACCTCCACCACCAACACATATATCACCACCTCCATCCATATTTGAACCACATCCGACTTCATCAAACCTACCTCCACAAATTCCTTTATCCTTTGTGGAACCTCCACCTTCCTCATAAAACTTTCCACCTCAAACTGCTCTATTCTTACCGTCACCATTTCCTAGTCATGACAACGATTGATTTCATTGTCAACATGTCCAAGGGTTAGTTCATGAAGTACGTTTCATGTTCTATCACCTTCTTGAACGTTTTGATGAAGTCAACAAATCTAATCGTCCATAAAACATAGGAATGCAAGCACAAGTGGTGTTTTCTCTAGTCTTAGGCGCAACTTAGAATTGTTAGGAATTTTTTACTTTAATACATGTTTGTATCATTTTCTTAGTTTTAGAGATATGTGTATCATTTCTCTTGTTTTATTGAATTAAACTACATGTTTGTATGCTATATAGTTATGTGAATATGTTTGGTGCAACAATACATAACTCATTTGGACATTTACGTCACTATTTATATCTACATTGCTGCCAATAAGTTGCAGGTAGACGGTTCCCAAGATTTTGCCTGGACGGATCCCTCACATGAAGGATCTGACAGAACCGGTGGACAGATTCCAAGTTTTGAGCTAATTTGAATCTCATTTGCAGGAAACAATGCACCATATACTTGTTTTTTTAACATTTGTTTTGTAGATTTTCAAAATACACATGAAGACTTTGACGCCCTCAACAAGGGGGAGCTTTTCGTCAAAGCAAAGCATTGCAAAACACTTGCAATACATTCACTTAGGCTTCCTAACTACTTGACGCCCTCATCAAAAGGGAGCACTCGTCAAGGGGGAGCATTTAGTCAAAGTTAAAACCAATGCAAAAATACTTGCAATACACTCGTTTAGTCTTTCTAATTACTTGACGCCCTCAATAAAGGGAAGCATATATCCGTCAAGGGGGAGCTAAGACGAAAACCTCCTTCTTACCTTACTACTTCTATTTGCATTTCTTTTTCTAACTCTTTCTCACTTTTTCTTACTTTTCACAAGTTTTTCTCAAAAATATTTTTTTACTATGTATTAGTTTCTTTTCGATGCTCTTTTTGTTTCGACAAAAAGAGGGAGAAGAGAGTAAAAAATCCAATTCAAATTTTTACGATAACACAAGTTTATTTATATTTTACAATCTTCAAATGTTTTGTCGATAACAAACGTAAAATCATTTTAATGAAATAAATAAAATACGTAAAAGCATTGAGCCAATAGTTTACTTACACACTTTTACTAAACATATTAAAACCATCAAAACATGTTTAGCTAAATAAGTTATATAAAACCAAAGACATTTTTATAAAACACTTACAAGTAATATTGTTTACTTACATATTATAAAAATGTATATGTACTTTGTATATGTTGTAATGGGTAAGTAATGGGTAAAAACCAAAGTCCATAACCCATGACCCAAGACCCATGAGTGGGTAAGAACCAAAGTCCATAACCCATACCCATGAAGCATGATCCATAACCTATGACCCATTGCATTACATCATGCATGAGGTGATGTTGGATATTATCCATGATCCATGACCCAAAGTCCATGACCCATGACCCAAGATCCATAACAAAATGACTAGGTACATTGCATCATGTTAGGTATCCACGATCTAATGTCCATGGTCCATAACGCATAACCCATAACCCGGTTTGCAACCCAAAATCCAGACTAAAACTGACCCAGTAGCCGGATCCCAGGAATTGCATTGGCCGGATCCCTTGGGTGAGGGATCCGCCCGAACCGTGAATAGACGGTGGCATATTTTGCCTATAAGTAGTGAGCCATTTCTCTCTTGCTCACTACCACTCTTAGATATACATTCTCTCTATATTCTAACATCTTTAACCACAGATCCAAAGATTTATTCTATGTAGTTTTATCTTTGTGTGATTCTCTAGGTTCCTCTTAAAGGTGAGTGTTAATACAAATAAGCCGTAAAAACGTTTATTTATATTTTACGATCTTCTAATGTTTTGTCGATAACAAACGTAAAATCATTTTAACGAAACAAATAAAATACGTAAATGGTTTGAACTAATAGTTTCTAACATATTCACATTTTCACATAAAACACTAAAACAAGTATAAGTGATTTTATGATTTAATATTACATATGTACAACAACTAGTGTTTACATATTTGGGTAAAATATACACATAACTAGTATGTAGTATATTGGATAATATAAATGGGTAGAAACTTAAGTATCACAACCCATTGACCAAATACATTAAATTTAGTTGGGTACAACGCGAAGCCCATGACCCATAACCCATTACTTGACATCATGCTTATATCATATATGGATAATATCCATAACCCATGGTATTGACCAATACCCATGTGACTAGGTGCATTGCACTCAAGAGATACATTGTATCTAGCTAAAGACCCATGGATCAACCCATGACCCATGACCCATAACCAAAATACCCATGGGCAAAGAGGAGCGTCCCACGGATCCCTAGATTTACGCTAGCCGGATCCTTTGTGGGAGGGATCCGTGGGATCCGGGGAACAGTAGAATTTTTACTCTATAAATAGTGAGCCATTTCTTCATTGTTGCTCACCCCCTTTCTAACATACTTTCCCCTAGAGTTAAAAACTCTCTAACCTCAGATCCAAGAGATCTATGTTTGTAGTTTTGTTTTTGTGTGATCTTCTAGGTTCCTCTTAAAGGCGAGATCACCACCTTTGAAGTCGAGCAAGCTTAAGTCAATGAGTTGCCATGCTTTCTCATCAACAGGACTACTGAAGTCTTCTTGTTGATGATTATTTTTATTTTCCTAAGAAGTGTTGAAGACATTTGTGAAAGGTGTCTCAAGTGTCAAGACGAAGATACTAGTGAAGGGTATCTATCGTCCATATCATAAGTACTTGTGGTAGGTGCTTAGAAGTCAAGACTAGAAGCATTATTGAAGGGTGCTTAGAAGTCAAGACATAAGACATTAGTGAAGGGTGTCTTGAAGATCTAGTTAAAGGCATTAGTGAAAGGTTCCTTAGATGTACATTCGATATGGTGTGTTTCGATGTACAAGATAGATTAGTACTAGATCCAAGGATATTGATATCCTTGATGATGTTGTAAAAAGGAGTTGATCTCCTTTGGGATTAGTCATTGGTGTAGTGTTGGGTAGTAGTTCCTCCATTGCAATGGAACTAGGTGCTTAGCCTAGGGGTAGGCGACGTTGTAGTAGGTGTGGTTCACCTTGGTGTGAAAGAACTAGGTACTTAGCCTAGTACCGTATAAAGGGTAGGCGACTTTGTGTAGGTGTGGTTCACCTTGGAGTGAAAGAACCCGGTGGTTAGCCTAGCACCAAAAAAGGGTAGGCGGCGTTGTGAGAAAGCTTCTCCGCCATAAGGAGTTGGTGTAGTGATTACGAAATCTCGATTAGGTGACTCGGGGAGTGGAGTAGGGCAAGGAAGGTGTCCTTGTAGCCGAACCACTATAAATACTCGCGTTGTGGTTTTGTGCTTCTTACTCTTATCTTTTCATTACATACTTATATATGTTTGTTTATCAACATCCAACACACACATCCGAATATATTGACATAAGTCGATCTAAATAGATTAAAAGAAAGTTTTAATTGACAAAACCATTCAACCCCCCCCCCTTCTAGGTTTCCACAGTGAGATCACCACCTCTTGAAGACATGCAAGCTCAAGGTCATGAGTTGCTAAGCTTCATCATCATCAAGACCACTGAAGTGCATCTTGTTGATAGTTCTTTCCTCCCTCCATAGAGTGTCGTGTTGAAGGCATTAGTGGCTGGTGCCGAAGGTGTACATTCGATTTGGTGCGTCGATGTACAAGTTGTGTAGTTTGGGTGAAAGGATATTGATATCCTTTCTAGTATTGTAAAAAGGAGTGTGTCTCCTTTGGGTAGTTGTGTTGGGTTATAGTGTTGGGTAGTAGTTCCTCCATTGTAATGGAACTCGGTATCTAGCCTTGTACCATATAAAGTGTAGGCGACTTTGTGATAGGTTTGGTTCTACCTCGTGAAAAAACTCGATGTCTAGCCTTGTACCGAATAAAGAGTAGGCAACATTGTGAAGGTTTCTCCGCCACATTAAGGAGCTTGTGTTGTGTAATGCTTATAAACTATTGAGTGGGGTACTCGGGGAGTGGAGTAGCGCAAGGAAAGTGTCCTTGTAGCCGAACCACTATAAATACTCGTGTCATAGTTTTGTGTTCCTTTACTCTTTATCTCTTGCATTACTTACTTATTTGTTAATCTAACAATATCCAACACACGATCTAAATGGATTGACATAAGTCGAGCTAAATACTTTAAAACGAAGTTTTAATCGGCAAAAATATTCAACCCCCCTTCTAGTTTCCCACACAAAGTATTTATTCAGTTTTGGTCTTCGTCTTCTTCGAAGCTTGACTGAGTTTACCAAGAAGTATACAACATATCTGAGTCGTTATGCTCTGATATGTGAAAACACTCACTGAGTCTTTTAGTCAGAACCTTTGTTCTTTACATCAGTGGTTGTATATATATCAAGTTGTCTGACTTTAACTCTTCTGAGTTTTCTCGCTGAGGTGTATACCTTTGCGAGTCTTTTGATAGCTGATTGTGATCAGCTGTGCTGATCCTTGTCAGGGAGTAAACTTGCTCATGTTTTACATTTTGACTTTATCAGAGAGTGGACTGACTATCTGATTTTATCAGCTAGTGACTTAGGATGTTTCTATGCTTTAAATACTTGTGAGGGACGACTTGGTCAAATATTGACTCAACAAGGTCTCTTTATGGTCTTAAGCATGCCTCTCGAGCTTGGTTTCAACTATTTGCAGCTGATATTACTCTTGTTGGGTTTACTCATGGTCGTTGTGACTCGTCATTGTTTGTTTATAGACAAAGGACTAACCTCTGCTTATTTATTACTGTACATTGATGATATTGTACTCACTGCTTCTTCTGAGCTGTTACAGCAGATCATTGCTTCCTTGCATAAGGAATTTTCTATGATAGATCTCGATTCCTTTAATTATTTTTTGGGTATTTCTATTACACGGGATTCTTCGGGGATGTTCTTATCTCAGTATAAGTATGCTGCTGAGATTCTTGAGCGGGCACATATGGCTAACTGCAATACCAGTCGGACTCCTGTGGATAGTAAGTCTAAACTAGATGATGATGGTGATCCGGTCTCTAATTTGACTTTCTATCGAAGTCTTGCAGGTGCTTTTCATTATCTTACATTCACTCGTCCATATATTTCTTATGTTGTGCGCAGGTTTGTTTACATATGCATGATCCTCGGGAGCCTCATTTCTCGGCTCGTAAGGGCATTTTGAGATATGTTCGTGGTACCCTAGATCATGGGTTACAATTGTTTTCCTCTTCTACTAAATCATTGGTTGTTTATTCAGATGCGGATTGGGCGGGTTGCCTTACTACTCGGAGACCGAATTCCGGTTATTTTGTTTTTCTTGGCAACAAATTACTCTCTTGGTCTTCTAAGCGTCAACCCACGCTTTCTCATTCTAGTGTTGAGGCAGAGTATCGTGGTGTTGCCAATGCTGTTGTTGAAACTTGTTGGTTGAGGAATCTTCTTTGTGAGTTACTTACTCCTATGTCTTCCGCTACGCTTGTTTATTGTGATAATTTTAGTGCTGTGTATTTGTCCTCCAATCCGGTTCAGCATCAACGTACAAAGCATATCGAGATAGTTATTCATTTTATTCGAGATTTTGTTGTTCTTTGGTCAGGTTTGAGTTCTTCATGTTCATTCACGTTATCAGTATGGGGACTATTTTACTAAAGGGTTGCCTTCGGCCTTGTTTGAAGAACTTCGTACCAGTTTAAGTGTTCGGTGTCCTCCCGCTCAAACTGCAGGGGAGTGTTAGTCGATATTATTAGTATTAGGTTTATATTATTTGTAATGGGCTCAAGAGTTCTAGATCATTCCTTGTAGAGTTATTTATGTACCGAACATTGTATTGTTTGGAGAGATATCGAATACACGTCTTACATTTTGCAGTCATCCTTGACTTTCGAATGTGCTCTCTGAGGCTAGGTCTTTGTGAAGTGTCGATCGGCACTTGATCAACTAGACCGGACGTTTAGAGTGAGAGAGTGGGCAATGCTCCAATCGTTATTTTACTAATGTCATTCAACTATTAATAGTTAATCTGTTGGAAAATTGTCACCATTCTCAATTTTTGGTCATTTCTCAAACTCAACATTCATCATACTAGCTCATGCATAGTTTTGCATTTCACATTAAACGCATAATTTCTTATTAGATAAACGCTATCGCGTAATTTATTATTTTGAACATTTGATCCGATACTTCCAAAAAAATTATTCCGATATATTTTTGTACTCATATTAAGTTTATAAAAATAATATTATGAGTTTACCCAGTGTTTTAAATTTATTTTGTATATAAATTGTTATAATTATATAAATTGCGACGGTTTTTCTTAAATACTACACGATAATTATTATTTCACTCAAATTTTGCAAGAAATGTATTTTTATAATTTTTATGACCTCAATATATTTTATCTTGACCCGTTAACATTTATTTTTAGCTAACGCTACAATTACTACCTATTTATATCTACAAATTACACACTATACTTAACAAATAATACACTTAATTATCAAAACTACCCAATCCTTGTCCAAATTAAACCCAAACCGGCCACATGCCCCCCCCCTAGTCACCAAAGAGGACCAACTTAGACTTTGCTACTTGTAGATATTTGTTATATTAGCAAATATCTTATCAAAAACACATACATCTCACTTTTGCAAAGTGTAATAGATCAAACACTCTCTTCCTCTCCTCTTGCTAGAGCCGGCCACCCTCAAGGATCAAGAGAAGTTCATCCAAAATTTTCTAGACAAGTATTTTACACTCTAGACAAACTATTGATTAAGGTTTTGGAATAAAAACTTTGGGTGATTAGGAAAAACCTTTGTTCATTAACCTCATCAAGTTAACTAGTAAGCATCTCATATTCATTTTCATATTTCATATATACTTTATGTTCATACTTCATATTTGGGAAAAACATGCAAGTCTTATGGAGGTTTATACCACTTTTTCATTGTTATTAAGTGTTATATATATATATATTTCATCCTATAATTACTCCTTGAAACATATCACTTTTGGTGATGCCTAGGAACCCATGACACCCTAAGAAGGTGTATGGTAGGATTAGAACAGCTTCGGAGTTGTTTTGAATTGGTTAGAATAGGTTTTGCGCGTGAAAAACTCATTTCGACAAGTTTAATTAAGGGTCTGATCTTATTTTTAAATCTGGGAAAATTCGTCAGTTGCTAAAATATTTTGGGCTAGATATTTGGAAAATATACTTTAAAACTTAAAACGGGCGCTTGAACGGGTTAAAACGGAGTTATAACGAAGAAGTTATGAATCTTTGAAGTTTGGCGACGAAAACTAATAATTCCAGAAATTTCAGCATGAAAATGTCACTCTTTACGGCTCAAAAATGAGTCTTAAGCGTTATAAAATGTGTCGACTTATCAAAAATATATTAGTATACTTTAACACGAGTCTAAGGATGTAGAAAACGTAGAAAACGGACTTGTAACGATTAAATTATACACGTTTACACAAAGTTGCCGTAACTTTATTATATAAGCAACCTTAATATATTTTCTATTAAAGATAAACTACGGCAACGAGGGACCATGTTGAGGGTCGTTTTTAACAAGGATGTACTACTTTTTATAATGTGATGTCTTCTAGTAAAAGTAAGTTCGCCTAGCCTATTTTCTAAAATGTCCAACCGTCGTCAGCGGAGTTGTAATCGAATAAAATACGGTCATTTAAACTTTGCCGGAAACCACCATAAAACGATATTTTGGACACAAGTACCATACTTTACCTATATTTTTCTCCATGATCGAGACCACTAGGATGAAAACTTAAACACTAAAACTTTGAGATAACGATACAAGCTTCCCAAAACCGTTGAGTTTGTTTCCTGACACTTGACGTGCACCATTTTACGACTAGCTTTTCGAGGCCGTTTAGTCACTTTCATGAAATTGTCAAATAACATTATTTTACGATGAAAAGTATAATTTCACAATAAATCACAAAACGATTATTGTAGAATGTTGATTCAACGTATATACTTGTAAAGTATTTTATAAACATGACGAGATGTCATAAACATATATTTCGACGATAAATTCTATTTTCAAAATCGTACAAGTGGTATAGATTACATATGGATTTGCATGCACAACATTGTTTCATGACTTACATTAGAACATATCATTCATTTTAGGTCGCGGATAGTTTCCGAGCCTCATTTTCGTGCACTTCATTTTGTTAGCATATCAATCATACCAGGTGAGTTCATACCCCGCTTACTCGTTTAAATTCATACAAACTCTTTGGGGGAGATCCATGCTTAAATACTTGTTTTTACTCTTGCGAATACTCAAACCATTTATACAATTGTGTTACACTATACTTCTTATACTCTTTGGACATTATGTGTGGTTTATTGCGATATGTGCCTTTATGTGCTAAACTTGTTTTCAATTATGCTTCAACATGCATACTTTTAGCAATCGGTTAACTCTGGGGAGCCACGGAGAGGTATTGATAGTACTATCGGTGACGCCCCCACCCTTGGTCCTTGATGACGGACTCAGGGTGAATATAATCTATTATTCAATGAAACACAACAAACAATTTAGACTTGTCAAGAGGTTCAGTTGGCTATGATTCTTTGCATTAAGTACATGTATATATCATATCCACATATGTCCTACTTACAAACAAGATTGACAATTCTATTTTAGGCAATGGGTTGTGAACACATAGGTTGCGAAGTTTTGTATGAACTCTAACTCGGGCGAATGGATTTACAAGGCCTTTGCTGCATCAACATTCTTTATAAACTTTTTCAAATCATTTTCAACAAACTTATGAACTCACCAACCATTGTGTTGACACTTTTAGCATGTTTATCTCAGTCGTAAGTGCGATAGCATTTCATGGAGCTTTTGGGTCACATGGCATACATTGGAGTCTTGTGTTTTATCTATTACCATTCGACATGTTTTGTAACTCTTTATGTATTATCAAACTTTGGGATCTCATGTTTTGTAAACTTCAACTTTATTTAATCGAATGGTAAACCTTTCAAAACGTCTCATTTTAGAGGTCGTTTTCAGTATCCATACTTTGTGCTATGAAGTCATACCCCAAAGACACTATCGTTCGCTGATATTTTAGGGGTGTTACAGATTGGTATCAGAGCCTTGGTTATAGAGAACTAGGTTGCATTTTAGTTCCTAGACTATAACCGCTTTCATGTCGATCCTTACTTTTCCTATCGCCTTACACACTTTTTCGATGCATTTGTTTTCTTAAATATTCCTTCTAGAACCACCTCATTGGATAACGTAGTTTCCTTGTACCGATAGGGGAGTCCCAAAATCTAGTCAAGTCATCAAAATATGAAGCTCAAGATGTGAACACTTATCTAACTTGTTCTCGTGACAGTTCTTGTTTGATGAGACACGAGATCGAGCTAAATAAGTGTTACTATATAGTCAGATAGATTTGATGATTTTGCCTGAGGATGGGAGTTCTCTTGAGGATACTTTGGGAACTACTGGCGACTAAACCTCATAGCGACTTTAGCACCTAAGGGAATTTCCTATACACCAAGTGCGACTCTCCCTAGATACCTACCCTAAATTCCTCCTCCACCGTTTAGAATCGGATGATAGAATGGCTACCTATTTCAGTAACAACAATCACCGAGACATGTTGATGAGTGCTTATTCACTCATCGTTTTTACCCGCCTAAGACCTCAAAAATGACTAAAAACACCCAAAAACGCTCAAAATATGTTAAAAATATCCTCGGAATGTGTTTTATGTCTTTCAGGTACAAAAGGATTGAAAAGAGAAAACGAGAAAAATCGAATGAATCGAAAAGTGCGGTCAAGACGAGGCAGGAAGTGATTCTCTACATTTCGAAGCCCGAGACGCGTTTTGAGAGTGATCGGGAAAACAACCCAAAATCCTATCCCGAACCCAAAATCCCATTTCACCCCTGTCCGATCCGACAAATTTCCTAAACATCTTCACAAAAATAAAACAAACTTAACATTACCTTTTTAAACCCCCTATCACCCATTGTGAACCCCTGCCATAACCCTTTTGAACCCCCCCTAAACCAACGACCCTTTCACTTGACCTTTCCCCCCCCCAAACCAGTAATAAAACACCCATTTCACTTGCCCTCTCCCTTCTTCTCTCTACCCAAAACCAGATAACACAAACCTAATCCCACACAAATCCTTTTACCCGCCTAAATCCTACTCACAATCCAGTCATCCTCCACTTTCCCCCTGTCACTCTCACAGCTTAGATCAGCACAAGAATAAGTCAACCAAGCATCACATGTCGCCAAGCCATGTTGGCAATCCTTCACCTTCCCATTGGAGCTCAACAATCCAAGAATACATCAATGGATATGATCGTGTAGCTGACTTCTCCAAAGCTTTTGGATGGCCAGGATGTGCCTAAAGAAACACAAGGATCCTCAGCTCAATTTCTCCTCACAAAACAAACACACCTTGAAGCAGTTGAAGACTTGAAGACTCTAGTATAAATAGACTTGCTTATAGCCAAGTATGAGGCACCCCTAGTTTTAGAAAAATTTCAGTTTTCTGGTTTTAAGTTCTATTGTAATTTACTTTTTAATATCAATGAAAAGCATTCTTTAGTTTCTTGTTTCATAGAGTATGGTTAGATAGATGTTCAATCTTATTTGAAAGTTGCTAAATGATTTTATAGTAAGCATCAAAACAATCTCAACAAAAGGGGGTCAAGCTAGTTTTTTTTGAAAATTCAGTTTAAGTGTTTTTCGCACTTAAAAGAGTGTTTGGGTTAACCTTTCAACTGGTCAAAATTCACATTTTACCCGTTTGAGTCAGCGAATCAAACTGCTATTTGCTTCAACGAGTTGGTTTAGATAGGCTAGGGGCAATTTCCCAAAGTGTGTATTAGTTTGCTAAAAAAAAAAAAAAACATTTTTTTTTTATTTCAGCACCTTACACAACAGCAGCCTAGCTGCTAATCTGTCCAATACTTGTAGCTTAATTGGTATCGAAACGCTGTGAAATCAGTTTTTGTTGGGTCTTTGTAACCCCATCCAACTTATGTTTTAGTTTCAAGCATTAGATTTATTTCGAGCATAAGTCAGTTAAAGTTAGAAGTATGCATTTTGAATTTTATTGTCTTTTCTTCATCAGCATACATGCTGGCCAAAAATGCTTAATGACTTATTTATAAGTGACATGTTGAAAATTTTATCCCAAACCGTTTTACTTTAAAGTCACCTGTGCTAACTTTACTTTTTGATGCTTTTTTGGTCTTGGAGCTCAATTGGTGGCTTAAAAATTAAGCCTCGAACAGCCATAGTGGGTCTTCGAAGTGCAAAGAACAGATATGTACCTTATTTCTTTTGTTTTCTTCGCTATTTAGGACCCTTCAATTATTTAGACCTTCTTAGGTACTTTTAGATAAAACTAGATTAGATTAGACTAGACTTAATTTAGCATTACTTAATGCTTAGTTGTAAGATTTTAGAGCTTATTAGTTTTTTTTTTAGCTTAGGACTCCCCTAGAATGCTTATGCCAACTGATTTTCCCTTAGAGCTTGCTTATTTGTAGCTTAACCTTGTGTGCGTTAGTTCGTTTAACATCACATCTTGCTTATCACCTATCTTCCACTGCTTATTGTATTTAGTGGGTGCAAAAAATTGGTAAAAGGAGTGTTTGTTTGGTTTAGTTTGTAATCTTGGGAATAAGCTGCATCTGCTTATTTCCAAGTTTTTCTTCAAAAAGTTTTCACAAAAGTCTCAAGTTTTGATCTCATCTTCCAGTTTCAAAAGAAAGAAATCAAAAAAAAAAAAAAAAAAAAAATATCTGATGTGAGAATCGAACCTGGGACCTTCAGCTTACAAACACAACCAAGCACTCTCAACCATCTGCCCTTGGGACTTGTCACGTTTAGTTATTACACAATTTAATCCTTAACTAGGTTTAGGCAGTTTTAGTCTTAAGCTTAACTTAGCCTATTTGGTAGCTTATTTACATAACAACCCAATGTTTTCGTATTTTTCCTAGAACCAAAGACTAAGCATAGTACTTTCTGTGATTTTTCCAAAATTTTCAAAATTAGTCTAGTATTTTTAATCACTTAATTAGATTAAATTAGTTTTTAATTCGTAGTAATTATTTTAAAAGTCGAAAAAATTCCCGGCTTTTTTCTAAAATTATTTTTAGTCAAATAGAACGTAGGAAAATTGATTTCACACCTGTCGCCTTTAAATTGCAAAAGTTTTACGTTTATGGCTCGGGTGGTTACCTGCTTTACCTTTTTAGTTTTAGCCCCCTAGGACTTAGTTTAGCCTCGTTTTATCATTCCTTAGGCTTAGTAGTAGTTAATTTGTAGTTTATTAGGTTTCCCTTGCCTTAATTACTTTCCCGTTAATTAATTTGTAGAAAACGTAACTCAAACCAAACAAATCATTAAAACCAATTCAAGTTCAAATCACAAAACTCAACGAATCCTTCCATTCACACCTCGTTGGGACACGACCCGGAAATCACTTTTCCGGTATCACTTTTATCACACCCGTAAGGTTTGGCACGTTAACCCTTTTCCTAAAAGGTTGACTTGTCGGGTTTTACGGTTAATTTGATATATATTGATATTGTGTTTTTCACCACTCACAAACAAACGAATCAAATTTTTGCCGCCCGGGGAGGTGTGTTATACAATATCGTGATTTTTGCGATTAGTGACTTGAAGAACCTTCCTCGTGAAGTTATTATAAAAATACAAAAATACAAAAATATTTTTCTTTTCTTTGTATATATATGTAAAAGATTAAAAATACAAAAAGATTTTTGCTTGTTGTTTTAAATAATATAGAAGACACAATCAATATAACATTCTCAACTGAGGTGTTATCATTATAAGTTCCCTAACAAAAGATTTAAAACTTGCCTTTGTGTCGCTCGTGATTTGGTTTATTTCTATCGGATAAACAAACGCGTGAGGGTATAAGGACGGCCCGACATTAAATTGCGGCTGAAAAGAGGCGGTTTTTAATAAGCTTCAGCGACCTAATAAGCTTCTCCGCTCCTTTGTGCGTTTATCTTATAGAGGTGATCAATTCACTTGGGATTATTGGTTTAAGTTCACCGTGTTTTGCCTCGGTCTTGTTTTAATTGAAAGTGTTGTTTTTGGAAGTGCATGCGACTCGCCAAGCAAGCTCGTAGACGTAACAGTAACCAAACAAACGTGCATCTAGATACGCACCGCTGAACAACCCACAATGACACATAACCAAGGAACGGACCTCAAGTCCCAAGCACTGGTCCACAAGATCAATCTCCCGATCTCCGAACGATGGAGGAGCTTTGCCAACCCACGATGGATGGACGGGGTGGTCCAATTGCCCCGCTTAACATCGAAGCCACGGACTTTGGACTTAAGCATCACATGATCCAACAAGTCCAAAGCTTTTGCCAATTTCACGGAAGGCCGGGTGAGGATGCCAACAAGCATCTTGACAAATTTCTCACCGTCACCCAAAGTATGAAGCAAAATGGGGTCACCGATGACGCCTTCGCTATACCTCTTTCCTTATTCTTTGACGCTTCATGCCACCGCATGGTTTGATCGTCTTCCCAAGAACTCAATCCATAGTTTCGACAAAATGATCTCCAAATTCTTGGCGAAATACTTTCCACCGTCGATGGTGACGAAACTACGGAATGAAATCAGCAATTTTGGCAAAGAACCCGATGAGTCCTTAGTTGAGGCATGGGAACGCTATAAGCTTTCGATTGATCGATGTCCGAACCACAATATGTTGCTTGCCACCCAAATAGATACATTCTATAACGGGTTAACATTGAGACATCGTGACACAATCAATCTTTGCCACGGGTGGTACCTTTATGAAAAGGCGACCAAGAGAGCTATGATCTCATCGAAAACATGACTGCCCACCACAATTATTGGGATTCCTCAGTCGAGAGGAGTGAGTCAATGAGATCTACCACTCTTCCATCTTCGGAATACACCACTCTCACCAAAAAGATCGAAGAAATATCCACTGCTGTACTTAAAATGAGTCTAAATAATAATCAACAAGTGAATGTCGTGAACAAGAGTTGTGAAACTTGTGGTGGTCCACACCCTTATTTCGAGTGTCCGGCCTCCGGTGGCTTCACTCAAGAGAGCGTGATATGCCGCTTGGGTTCCTACAATACGGGTAGTAATTCTTACCAACCGCAAGGAGACGGTAACCTTCTAAGCTATCGTTCTAACAATTACCTTGGACCACCCGGTTTAATCAAAATCGAACAATCAAAATGTGCAAAACCGAAATAATCAGCTTAATCGAATCGAATCGAATTTTCAAAATCAAGAAAATTTCAATCAAAACCGATTCCAAGCTCCGCAACAAAATGTTCAAGCTCCACCTCCTCAAGCTTCCATTGACATTGCTAATTACATCAAAACAATGAAGCTAAGATGGTGTCCATGCAAAATCAAATTACCACTTTAAAGAATGATTTCACTTCCGAGCTTAGAGCTACTAGTAACAAGATTGATCAATCTCATAGCAAGATTGAAAGCATGATTGCTAGTCTCATCAGTCAAAAGAATCAAGCTTCAACTTCGGGAGCTCTTCCGAGTAATACCATTCCCAACCCAAAGGGAGAGTTGAATGCTATTGCTACTTGTAGTGGTAAATCTTATGAGGGACCCTCGATGCCTAATCCTTCTCCGGTGAGGGATGTGGAACGAGAAACCGAGGTATCAAAGGACAAGGTGCATATCTCAAGCCCACGGTATCGCGACAAGTCCAACCTCCGGGTGTCCTACCTCCAATTCCGGAACCCGTTGTTCCGATGACCATTCCTAAGCCTTCACTTCCTTATCCATCAAGGCTTAATGACCAAAAGCTCCCTGATAAAACTAGTCAACAAATGGAGAAGCTTATCCAAATCTTTCAAGATTTGCACTTCGAGATTAGTTTCATGACGCTTCTTCTTATGCCCAAGTTCGGTCCGACAATCAAGAATTTGTTGAATAACAAAGAAAAGATTTCTGAAATGGCCAAAACTTCATAGAACGAGAATTGTTCGGCGGTTATCCTCAAAAAGCTTCCCGAAAAGCTAGGAGACCCCGGAAAATTCCTAATCCCGTGTTATTTTCAAGGAATAGTTCAATGCTCCGCTTTGGCCGATCTTGGCGCTAGCATTAACTTGATGCCACACTCCATGTGGAAGAAGCTTTCGTTACCCCCACTCACACCTACATGTATGATCCTCGAGCTTGCGGACCGTACAAATTCTCGTCCGCTAGGTATAGCCGAGGATGTATGTGTGAAAGTAGGAGAGTTCCATTTCCCCGCCAACTTTGTTGTTGTCGAATTTGATGCCGATCCTCGAGTACCCCTCATCCTTGGGGGTGATTCTTAAAACGGGTCGTGCATTGATCGACGTTGATAAAGGGGAAATTACTTTGAGGTCAAACAAGGAAGCCGTTACTTTCAACCTCGATCAAGTT
Source organism: Chrysanthemum makinoi (assembly GCA_910596185.1). NCBI lineage: Eukaryota > Viridiplantae > Streptophyta > Magnoliopsida > Asterales > Asteraceae > Chrysanthemum > Chrysanthemum makinoi. The sequence continues at coordinate 274,001,948 of OU343220.1, read as the reverse complement.
ACGAGATACTCCCCCAATTATGAAGACACTTCCGTCAACAAAATTGATGTCCTTGACATTGTTTCGGAGGAGTATTCTCAAGAACTTCTTGGATTCTCGAGTGGCAATCCCACTTCGGTTGATCCCATCGTTGCTCTTCTTCCCTCCCTCACTCCGCTTGAGGGAAGTGACTTTATCTTGGAAGAGATTGAAGCATACTTGTCTAGTGATTCAGTTTCATGGGAAATTGATCACGCTCCCATCGACATCGAGGGAGACATTCTTCTCATCGAGAAAATGCTCAATGAAGATCCTTCCTCACTCCCTCCTCAAGAACTTCATAAAGAGGAAATTAAAACAATTGAAAAATCTAATGATCCTCCCGAGGTCGAAGCTTAGGACTTACCACCTCATCTCGAGTACGCATTTTTGGAGGGTGACAATTAATCACCCGTCATTATTGCTAAAGACTTGAGTGAGGATGAAAAAGCCGCTCTCATAAAGGTTTTGAAGTCACACAAGCGAGCCATCGCTTGGAAACTTTCCGACATCAAGGGTATTAACCCGAAATTTTGTACACACAAGATTCTTATGGAGGATGACTTCAAACCGGCGGTCCAACAACAAAGAAGGGTGAATCCTAAAATTCATGAGGTTATCAAACAAGAAGTCATAAAACTTCTCGATGCCGGATTGATTTACCCTATTTCGGATAGTCCTTGGGTGAGTCCCGTTCATTGTGTGCCCAAAAAGGGTGGCATAACCGTTGTTGAAAATGATGAAAACGAATTGATTCCTACTCGATTGGTTACTGGGATGGCGTGGTTTGCATTGACTATCGAAAGTTAAATGAAGCCAACCGTAAAGACCATTTTCCCTTACCCTTCATGGACCAAATGCTTGAGAGATTAGCGGAAACGAATACTATTGTTTTCTCGATGGTTTCTCGGGTTACTTCCAAATACCCATTGACCCACAAGATCAAGAAAAGACCACATTCACGTGTCCTTATGGAACATTTTCTTACCGACGCATGCCTTTTGGCTTGTGTAATGCTCCCGGTACGTTCCAAAGGTGTATGATGGCCATTTTTCATGACATGATCAAAAAGACTATGGAAGTCTTTATGGATGATTTTTGGTCTTTGGGGATTCTTTCCCAACATGTCTCTCCCATTTGGACAAGATGCTTGAACGTTGTGAAAACACGAATATTTGTCTAAATTGGGAGAAATGTCACTTTATGGTTAAAGAGGGAATTGTCCTCGGCCATAAAATTTCTAAGCACGGGATTGAGGTTGACAAAGCTAAAGTTGATGTCATTGCAAAGTTACCTCCTCCCACAACCGTCAAAGGAGTTAGAAGTTTCCTTGGTCATGCCGGATTTTATCGTCGTTTCATTCAAGATTTCTCGAAAATATCCCGGCCTATGACCCGACTTCTTGAAAAAGACACTCCTTTCATCTTTTCTAGTGAGTGCATTGAAGCTTTTCAAACTCTTAAAAAGAAGCTCACGGAAGCACCAATTCTAGTTGCCCCGGATTGGGAATTACCATTTGAACTTATGTGCGACGCAAGTGATTTCGCCATAGGTGCCGTCTTGGGGCAACGAAAATCAAAACATTTCCAGCCTATACATTATGCTAGAAAAACTTTGACCGAAGCTCAAGCACATTACACTACGACGGAGAAAGAATTACTAGCCGTGGTGTATGCTTTCGAAAGTTTCGCCATACTTGATCTTGTCAAAAGCATAGTGTATACGGATCACTCGCCATCAAATATCTTTTTGCTAAGCAAGATGCAAAGCCGAGGTTGCTCTGATGGATTCTCCTCCTACAAGAATTTGATATCATCATCCGTGATAAAAAAGGAGTCGAGAACCTAGCGGCTGATCATCTTTCTCGTCTTGAAAATCCTCATCAAGGTGTGCTCGAGAAAAAGGAAATAAACGAAACGTTTCCTCTCGAGACACTTAATGTGGTATCTCATCATAGAGATTCGAGTACCCCATGGTTTGCCGACTTTGCAAACTATCATGCGGGTAACTTTGTTGTGAAAGGGATGTCGTCCAACAAAAGAACAAGTTTTTCAAAGATGTTAAGCATTATTTCGGGACGACCCTACTTGTTTAAAATCATGCGGATCAAGTCATCCGACGTGTGTTCACGCCAAGAAGCCGGCTGAAATTCTCAAGGCTTGTCATAATGGACCCAAGGGGGGACATCATGGCCCGAACTACACCGCCAAAAAGGTGTTTGACTCCGGTTTCTATTGGCCTACAATCTACAAAGATGCCCACGACTCGTCCAAATCTTGCGACACATGCCAACGTCATAGCAACATCTCTAAAAGAGATGAAATGCCTCAAAATGCCATTCAAGTGTGCGAGATCTTTGACGTGTGGGGCATCGACTTTATGGGGCCGTTCCCATCTTCGAGGGAACAAGTATATACTGCGTGGCGACGATTATTTGTCCGTGGGTAGAGGCAAAGCGCTACCCACCAACGACGCCCGAGTAGTTGTGAAGTTCTTAAAGTCTCTCTTTGCCCGCTTTGAACTCCTCGTGCCATCATTAGTGATCGCTGTACGCACTTTGCAACGCACCAATTCCCGCAAAGTGATGCTTAAGTACGGTGTCACTCACCGTCTCTCTACCGCGTATCACCCCAAACTAGTGGGCAAGTGGAGGTTTCGAATCAGGGTTTGAAAAGAATCTTGGAGAGGACCGTAGGTGAAAACCGCGCTCTTGGTCGGACAAACTTGAAGATGCACTTTGGGCCTTCCGCATCGCTTACAAAACACCCATCGGGTGTACTCCTTACAAGCTTGTGTATGGAAAGGCGTGTCATCTCCCGATCGAGCTCGAGCACAAAGCCTATTAGGCCTTGAAGCATGTAAATTTTGACCTTAAGTCCGCGGGTGATCACCGGAAAGTTCAACTCAATGAATTAAATGAACTCCGTGATCAAGCTTACGAGAACTCATTGATCTACAAAGAAAAGACAAAGAAGATCCATGACTCAAAGATCAAGAACCGTTTTCAACGCGGTGACCAAGTCCTTCTTTTCAATTATAGATTGAAAATCTTCTCTGGGAAGCTTAAGACCCGTTGGACTGGTCCATTCACCGTTGCCAAAGTTTTTCCATATGGCACCGCCGAAGTTATCTCAAACCGACGGACCAAACTTCAAGGTGAATGGACATAGGTTGAAGCACTATTTTGGAGGGGACATACCATCCATGGTTGTCCCGGATCTCCAAACCTTCCCCACGAACCAATGAATGCGGGGTCGAGTCAAGCTAGCGACTTCGGTTAACAAAAACAAGAGCATTCCATGGGTTTTCACCCATGTTTCTGACTTCTTTCTCTTTTCTAACAACTAAGTGTGGGGGGAAACCTCCACGGTGTTTGCTTCTTGTGTGTTTACTCATGTTTTCAGGAATCCCTTTGATCGTGATGATTGATGCGCTGCTTTCAATCCACCCAATATCCGATCATTTTACTAATGTTTATCTCGGGGATATGTTTTCAAAATCCTTTTTTGTAAAATAACAGATTTCGTCCACACACTTGGTTAAGTGGTATTACCTTTTTCTTCGATAGTATCGGCCGGGGACTTTGAATATTGAGGGCAATATTCAATTCTAAGTGTAGGGGGGAATTCTGTCGAATTTTGTCACATTTGTACCTTTTAGTCCCTAGTACCCCCGTTTTGACCCAAATTTAAAAAATTTTGCACGAAAATAAAGTGTTAATGCTTCGGTGTTAATGGTAGTTTAGTCTTGATTAGGTTAGAACAAAGGGAATCCCGACTTTGCTAGAGTGTTGATCTAGCTTCTTCCTTAACGATTAGGCTAAGTTTTTACGAGTTGTGCAAATGAAAATGCTAAGCGTGGAGTAGTTGGTTCTTTTTAGAGCTTATATAAGTAATCTATGGCTTTTTCTCCCAGTAGCTCTTAATTGAACCTAATATAGTGTCGTTTTCAAACCTTCGAACATAAAAATCGTTTTGTTATGCAATAAAACTTTTAAGCGATTTTGATAAAGAGTTAGAGTTCAACTTTTTGTTTAAATTTTTGGGAAAGCATACTTTCTTAAAAACGGAATAATATTGCAAAATGAAAGTATCGTAAAAGTGCTTGAATGATGCAAAAGTAAAATTGCAAAAAAAAAAGTGAAGTGAAAAAAAAAAAAAGTGAAAAATGAAAGTTGTTGGTGAAATAAAAAGTTATGAATAAATGTGCGAAACTTGCTTTTTCTTAAATTTAAATCCGGAGTTGAACTCGGATTCGTCAATTTTATCTTAAAAAGCAACGGGAATTTAGAGATTATTAATTTCAAAGGTCTAGAAAGCTTCTAGTATTCTCGTGGGGTGTCAAAAGCCTGGGCACTTAAAACTTATGTTTTGGGATGTGCCGAGAAGAAAGCCGTTACATGGAGTGATTTGGCCTTTGATTTTTCAATCTCTAAATAATCGGTGGTTGTTGTCCATTCAAGTCTTAATATTAAGTTAGCGAAGTTTCTAAACCTTTGGAATCGAAATCCAGTGATTCCGTACTATTCTCTGTGGGGTGTCAAAAGCCCGGTCACCTAAAGCCAACTGGTTTGGGATGTGCCGAGAAGAAAGCCGCTACATGGAAAAGGCCCTTTTCAACCTTAAGTTTTAGATTTCCGGTGAATTAATATCAAACTTGAATAGATAACAACCGTGATGAGTGTCGATTTTTATGATCAAAGTTTTGAAAACAACACACACACCTAACTTATAGTAATTGCGGGAGTAAAAAGTTAAGTCTTGACTTACATAGATTTCTTGTATAAGTAGTGTTAGCATTTTACAAAAACATTTGCACAATAAGTCTAGACTTAGTTTGGGAGTATAAAAAGAGGATGACGATTACAATTCCCTGGAGTCACCCATTTTGTGTGAATCCCGTTCCATGATACCGCTTATTTTTTGATAATCAAGCGTTTTTACGTTTCAGTTTAAGTTTCGCATCAAATAAAAATCAAACGGGGTAGTCTTGGTAATCTTGAATCTTTCATTACTTCATATGATTGATTGCTAGGGACTAGCAATTGCCTAGTGTGGGGAATTTGATGAGTGCTTATTCACTCATCGTTTTTACCCACCTAAGACCTCAAAATGACTAAAACACCCAAAACGCTCAAAATATGTTAAAAATATCCTCGAATGTGTTTTATGTCTTTCGGTACAAAAGGATTGAAAATGAGAAAACGGAAAAATCGAAATGAATCGGAAAAGTGCAGTCTAGACGTAGCCGGGAAGTGATTCTCTACATTTCTGAAGCCCGAGACGCGTTTTGAGAGTGATCAGGGGAAAAACAACCCAAAATCCTATCCCGAACCCAAAATCCCATTTCACCCTGTCCCGATATCGACAAATTTCCAAAACATCTTCACAAAAATAAAACAAACTTAACATTACCTTTTTAAACCCCCTATCACCCATTGTGAACCCCTGCCATAACCCTTTTGAACCCCCCCTAAACCAACGACCCTTTCACTTGACCTTTCCCCCCCCCAAACCAGTAATAAAACACCCATTTCACTTGCCCTCTCCCTTCTTCTCTCTACCCAAAACCAGATAACACAAACCTAATCCCACACAAATCCTTTTACCCGCCTAAATCCTACTCACAATCCAGTCATCCTCCACTTTCCCCCTGTCACTCTCACAGAATTAGATCAAGCACAAGAATAAGTCAACCAAGCATCACATGTCGCCAAGCCATGTTGGCAATCCTTCACCTTCCCATTGGAGCTCAACAATCCAAGAATACATCAATGGATATGATCGTGTAGTTGACTTCTCCAAAGCTTTTGGATGGCGGGATGTGCCCAAAGAAACACAAGGATCCTCAGCTCAATTTCTCCTCACAAAACAAACACACCTTGAAGCAGTTGAAGACTTGAAGACTCTAGTATAAATAGACTTGCTTATAGCCAAGTATGAGGCACCCCTAGTTTTAGAAAAATTTCAGTTTTCTGGTTTTAAGTTCTATTGTAATTTACTTTTTAATATCAATGAAAAGCATTCTTTAGTTTCTTGTTTCATAGAGTATGGTTAGATAGATGTTCAATCTTATTTGAAAGTTGCTAAATGATTTTATAGTAAGCATCAAAACAATCTCAACAAAAGGGGGTCAAGCTAGTTTTTTTTGAAAATTCAGTTTAAGTGTTTTTCGCACTTAAAAGAGTGTTTGGGTTAACCTTTCAACTGGTCAAAATTCACATTTTACCCGTTTGAGTCAGCGAATCAAACTGCTATTTGCTTCAACGAGTTGGTTTAGATAGGCTAGGGGCAATTTCCCAAAGTGTGTATTAGTTTGTTAAAAAACGTTTTTTTTATTTCAAGACCTTATACAACAACAGCCTTAGCCGCTAATCATTCAATACTTGTAGCTTAATTGGTATCAAACGCCGTGAAATCAGTTTTATTGGGTCTTTGTAACCCCATCCAACTTATGTTTTAGTTTCAAGCATTAGATTTATTTCGAGCATAAGTCAGTTAAAGTTAGAAGTATGCATTTTGAATTTTATTGTCTTTTCTTCATCAACATACATGTCGGCCAAAATGTTAACACTTATTTATAAGTCGATGGTGAAAATTTTATCCCAAACCAGTTTTACTTTAAAGTCACCTGTGCTAACTTTACTTTTTGAAGCTTTTTTGGTCTTGGAGCTCAATTGGTGGCTTAAAAATTAAGCCTCGAACAGCCATAGTGGGCTGTCTTCAGCAAGTGCAGCAACAGATATGTACCTTATTTCTTTTTGTTTTCTTTCAGTGCTATTTAGGACCCCTTCAGCTTATTTAGACCTTCTTAGGTACTTTTAGATAAAACTAGATTAGATTAGACTAGACTTAATTTAGCGTTACTTAATGCTTAGTTGTAAGATTTTAGAGCTTATTAGTTTTTTTTTAGCTTAGGACTCCCCTAGAATGCTTATGCCAACTGATTTTCCCTTAGAGCTTGCTTATTTGTAGCTTAACCTTGTGTGCGTTAGTTCGTTTAACATCACATCTTGCTTATCACCTATCTTCCACTGCTTATTGTATTTAGTGGGTGCTAAAAATTGGTAAAAGGAGTGTTTGTTTGGTTTAGTTTGCATCTGCTTATTTCCAAGTTTTTCTTCAAAAAGTTTTCACAAAAGTCTCAAGTTTTGATCTCATCTTCCAGTTTCAAAAGAAAGAAATCAAAAAAATATCTGATGTGAGAATCGAACCTGGGACCTTCAGCTTACAAACACAACCAAGCACTCTCAACCATCTGCCCTTGGGACTTGTCACGTTTAGTTATTACACAATTTAATCCTTAACTAGGTTTAGGCAGTTTTAGTCTTAAGCTTAACTTAGCTTATTTGGTAGCTTATTTACATAACAACCCAATGTTTTCGTATTTTTCCTAGAACCAAAGACTAAGCATAGTACTTTCTGTGATTTTTCCAAAATTTTCAAAATTAGTCTAGTATTTTTAATCACTTAATTAGATTAAATTAGTTTTAATTGTAGTAATTATTTTAAAAGTCGAAAAAATTCCGGCTTTTTCTAAAATTATTTTTAGTCAAATAGAACGTAGGAAAATTGATTTCACACTGCGCCTTTAAATTGCAAAAGTTTTACGTTTATGGCTCGGGTGGTTACCGGTTTTTACGTTTTTTTTAGTTTTAGCCCCCTAGGACTTAGTTTAGCCTCGTTTTATCATTCCTTAGGCTTAGTAGTAGTTAATTTGTAGTTTATTAGGTTTCCCTTGCCTTAATTACTTTCCCGTTAATTAATTTGTAGAAAACGTAACTCAAACCAAACAAATCATTAAAACCAATTCAAGTTCAAATCACAAAACTAAACGAATCCTTCCATTCACACCTCGTTGGGACACGACCCGGGAAATCACTTTTCCGGTATCACTTTTATCACACCCGTAAGGTTTGGCACGTTAACCCTTTTCCTAAAAGGTTGACTTGTCGGGTTTTACGGTTAATTTGATATATATTGATATTGTGTTTTTCACCACTCACAAACAAACGAATCACATGTATGCTTGGTGGTATGTACACATGTGAAATGAGGCAATTATAATTATGGTGGCCAACATAATTATAAATGCATCACAACCCACGTGGACATATGCGACCACGCATACGTAGATCGGTGTGGGTACACCTTAGGAACCAATTTGTGGCGTGGTATTATGATTAAGGACGTTAAGTATAGACATTGGGAACTCAACTGTCCTTTCCTTGCAGAGATCATGGCACCAAAGAGGGTAACACGCAGCACTAACCGAGGTGGTGCGCGAAAGGGGTGGAAGGACATGTGAGCATGGAGGTAGAGAAGACGGTCGCGACATGGGTAACAATGACAACAACGCAGGCGGAAACCCCGATTTTGCCGCCATCATCGCTCAACAACTTCAAATCTTGCTTCCCACTATTGTCACACAAGTTGGAAACCATATGAATAACTCGGAAAACCACGGGAACGGGAATGTCGACACCAACAATGTAGTTGGCAGTGGCAACAATAACAACACCACCACCACCAACAACAACAACAACATAACGGATGCACGATATAAGGAATTTTCGGTATGCAAACCTATGGAGTTTGATGGTATAGGAGGTGCTTTGGCATATACTCGATGGGTAGAGAAGACGAGTCGTGATCGACATCGCAATTGTGCCGTACATCGAGGGGTGAAGTATGCTTTGCTTGCTTGCTATCGGGGAAGGCATTGACATGGTGGAACACACAATATAGGCTAGAGGCGCAGAAGCGCTATAGGTATGACATGGGACGAATTTAAGGCGTTATTGCAAGAAGAGTACTGCCTCGGACAATGAAATGCGTAACCGGAACATGAACTTTATCATCACTCTATGATAGGAGCCGGTCACGCAGCCTACATCGATTTCATGATTTAGCCGGACTAGTTCCTCATATGGTTACCCCTGAATCCAAGAGAATCGCGAGGTACATATATGGTCTTGTCCCGAAATCCGTGGAACGTAAAAACGACTAAGCCGTCTACAATACAAAGTGCAATCTGAGGGCAAGAACCCCACGATGAGATGGTTAGAAATGGTACCTTGAAGAGCGGCGAAAGCAAGAGGAAGGAAGCTAGTGGGTCGAATAAGGCGGATGGACGTGGTAGCGGAGACAACAAAAGGGCAAGAGTTTCGGTGGCAACCAATCAACCAAGAGAGTATACGGGTACACATCCCAAATGTGCTAAATGTGCTTATCATCATCCGAAGACCAAGCCCCGCCATTGTGTACAAATTGCAATCAATACGGCCATTTTAAAGAGCAGTGTAAAGCACAGGTAACACCAGCTAATGTGGGAAACAACCCGAATCACTACCGGAATAATTGTCCTAGGTTGAATGGAACACAGGGACAACCACAGGGTAACCAACACCTAGCTTTAGCAATTGACGGAACAACCCAAACCGTACTCAATATCACCACCCGGTCGAGCATTCTATGTAGGGATGAGGCAGACGCAATGTGTAATGGCGACGCTTTAAGCTAGACCATTAAGTGATCCACCGTATTATTCAGATTCAGTGAGCCTCATTAGATAAGAAACCTAGATGTGTAAGTTTTGGCATAAGCACTTTTGACCATACACCCTGATTTCGCGAAACCTAAGGGTAGACCTATAGTTATCATTAATTGAATCACGTGGACGTGATTCCGCTGACATGGGAAGAATGTCACAGTTCTCAATTTTTTGTCATTTCTCAAACTCAACATTCATCATACTAGCTCATGCATAGTTTTGCATTTCACATTAAACGCATAATTTCTTATTAGATAAACGCTATCGCGTAATTTATTATTTTGAACATTTGATCCGATACTTCCAAAAAAATTATTCCGATATATTTTTGTATTCATATTAAGATTATAAAAATAATATTATGAGTTTACCCAGTGTTTTAAATTTATTTTGTATATAAATTGTTATAATTATATAATTACGATGGTTTTCTTAAGTACTACACGATAATTTTTATTTCACTCAAATTTTGCAAGAAATGTATTTTTATAATTTTTATGACCTCAATATATTTTATCTTAACCCGTTAACATTTATTTTTAGCTAACGCTACAATTACTACCTATTTATATCTACAAATTACACACTATACTTAACAAATAATACACTTAATTATCAAAACTACCCAATCCTTGTCCAAATTAAACCCAAACCGGCCACATGCCCCCCCCCTAGTCACCAAAGAGGACCAACTTAGACTTTGCTACTTGTAGATATTTGTTATATTAGCAAATATCTTATCAAAAACACATACATCTCACTTTTGCAAAGTGTAATAGATCAAACACTCTCTTCCTCTCCTCTTGCTAGAGCCGGCCACCCTCAAGGATCAAGAGAAGTTCATCCAAAATTTTCTAGACAAGTATTTTACACTCTAGACACACTCTTGATTAAGGTTTTGGAATAAAAACTTTGGGTGATTAGGAAAAACCTTTGTTCATTAACCTCATCAAGTTAACTAGTAAGCATCTCATATTCATTTTCATATTTCATATATACTTTATGTTCATACATCATATTTGGGAAAAACATGCAAGTCTTATGGAGGTTTATACCACTTTTTCATTGTTATTAAGTGTTATATATATATATTTCATCCTATAATTACTCCTTGAAACATATCACTTTTGGTGATGCCTAGGAACCCATGACACCCTAAGAAGGTGTATGGTAGGATTAGAATAGCTTCGGAGTTGTTTTGAATTGGTTAGAATAGGTTTTGCGCGTGAAAAACTCATTTCGACAAGTTTAATTAAGGGTCTGATCTTATTTTTAAATCTGGGAAAATTCATCAGTTGGTAAAATATTTTGGGCTAGATATTTGGAAAATATACTTTAAAACAAAAACGTGGCCGCTTGAACGGGTTAAACGAGTTATAACGAAGAAGTTATGAATTTTTGAAGTTTGGCGGCGAAAACTAATAATTCCGAAATTTCAGATGAAAATGTCACTCTTACTGGTCAAAAATGAGTCTTAAACGCTATAAAATGTGTCGACTTATCAAAAATATATTAGTATACTTTAACACGAGTCTAAGGATGTAGAAAACGGACTTGTAACGATTAAATTATACACGTTTACACAAAGTTGCCGTAACTTTATTATATAAGCAACCTTAATATATTTTCTATTAAACATAAACTACGGCAACGAGGGACCATGTTGAGGGTCGTTTTTAACAAGGATGTAGTACTTTTTATAATGTGATGTCTTCTAGTAAAAGTAAGTTCGCCTAGCCTATTTTCTAAAATGTCCAACCGTTTGTCAAGCGGAGTTGTAACGAATAAAATACGGTCATTTAAACTTTCTTTAAACCACCCTAAAACGAAATTTTGGACACAAGTACCATACTTTACCTATATTTTTCTCCATGATCGAGACCACTAGGATGAAAACTTAAGCACTAAAACTTTGAGATAACGATACAAGCTTCCCAAAACCGTTGAGTTTGTTTCACGACACTTGACGCGTGCACCATTTTACGAATAGCTTTTCGAGGCCGTTTAGTCACTTTCATGAAATTGTCAAATAACATTATTTTACGACAAAAAGTATAATTTCACAATAAATCACAAAACGATTATCGTAGAATGTTGATTCAACGTATATACTTGTAAAGTATTTTATAAACATGACGAGATGTCATAAACATATATTTCGACGATAAATTCTATTTTGAAAATCGTACAAGTGGTATAGATTACATATGGATTTCCATGCACAACATTGTTTCATGACTTACATTAGAACATATCATTCATTTTAGGTCGCGGATAGTTTCCGAGCCTCATTTTCGTGCACTTCATTTTGTTAGCATATCAATCATACCAGGTGAGTTCATACCCCACTTTTACTCGTTTAAATTCTTACAAACTCTTTGGGGGAGATCCACGCTTAAATACTTGTTTTTACTCTTGCGAATACTCAAACCATTTATACAATTGTGTTACACTATACTTCTTATACTCTTTGGACATTATGTGTGGTTTATTATGATATGTGCCTTAATGTGCTAAACTTGTTTTCAATTATGCTTCAACATACATACTTTAGCAATCTGGTTAACTCTGGAGCCGGCGGAGAGGTATTGATAGTACTATCGGTGATGCCCCACCCTTGGGTCCTTGATGGCGTGACATGGGGTGAATATAATTTGTTATTCAATAAGACACAACAAACAATTTAGACTTGTCAAGAGGTTCAGTTGGCTATGATTCTTTGCATTAAGTACATGTATATATCGTATCCACATATGTCCTACTTATAAACAAGATTGACAATTTTATTTTAGGCAATGGGTTGTGAACACATAGGTTGAAGTTTTGTATGGGCGAACTCGAACTGAATGGATTTACAATACCTTTGCTGCATCAACATTCTTTATAGACTTTTTCAAATCATTTTCAACAAACTTATGAACTCACCAACCATTGTGTTGACACTTTTAGCATGTTTATCTCAGGTCGTAAGGCGATAGCATTTCATGGAGCTTTTGGGTCACATGGCATACATTGGAGTCTTGTGTTTTTATCTATTACCATTCGACATGTTTTGTAACTCTTTATGTATTATCAAACTTTGGGATCTCATGTTTTGTAAACTTCAACTTTATTTAATCGAATGGTAAACCTTTCAAAACGTCTCATTTTAGAGGTCGTTTTCTGTATCCATACTTTGTGCTATGAAGTCATACCCCAAAGACACTATCGTTCCGCTGCGATATTTTGGGGGTGTGACAAACATTTAGTTCACTTGTGGGAATAGTTCACACCTTGTAATGGGTTAGGAGGTACGGAGTGTACACCCATAAGGTCCATGAACACCCTGACTCTAATAGTGGTTTGTATTGGTAGTGCTTGGTGAAAGTACTGTTGTGGTTACCATGATTATCGTGTTTCCACCGAAGCGGTACTTCCACCGGATTAGTGTTTCCAGAGTGGTGTTTCCATCGATGTGATGTTTCTTGAAGTAGTGTTTACATGAGCAGTGGTGTTTCCACTCAAGCGGTGTAACCACCGATAGCACTATGAAATCTGATGAAAGTACTGAAGCTTGTAACGGTTTTGACCTATTCAAGTGGCAGTTTCAACTGCTTAATGACCACGCTTAATTGGTCATGTAACCACTAACGGCTATAATGGGGATAATTATGAGGCTATTAATGGGCGATTAATACTCATAATTCCATTGAATTAGCCAAGAGTATTATCCTATAAATAGGATATCCGATTATGCATGAAGAACACACATAAAACACTAAACACTTATAAGCGCAAGGGTTATTGAATTGTGCCTAATTCTATAACTACATTTGGTCTTATCCCAAGTAGATATTCGTGATACCCAGGCATTACGGTCGAATAGTTTACTTTGGAAAGTGATCACACGATTCCAAGTGATATCCGGCAACCACCAAGTGGTATCAGCTGCTGACCGTTTGTTTGTTTCTGCTGAACAGTTGCACATTTCTGCTGAAGTTGATTATCTTACCCTGTTCTGGAAGTTACAACCCCCCACAGAATCGAGCACTTGTACTTTAGTTTCGTAATATAAGGATCTCCGTTCAACTATTTAGTTCTAGACAAGTAAAATACGTCATTAAACAGTACTATTTATTTGAGTGACCCGCTTGAAAGATACTTAACATATGCAATTTTAGTTCATACTCCAAGTCAACTTTTAAAAAGGAAATATTACTTTTAACACAAACAATTTTACATTCTCGTAATTTGCTTAGTCCAATCACTTGGGGAACTCGTGATAGGCATGCCCATTTATATAGAATGGGTCCAACTATGCCCTTTTTTTGCCTTGTGAGAGGTGAAACTAGTATCAAATATATGAACCGGTACGTTAAATTTTTTAAATTATAATATAAAAAACATTTTGATTGATTGAGTATTTAAAATGCATTTATAAAAAAATTATGTTTTTTGCTAAAAGTTAACATTAAATAAAAATAATTCATAGGTGTCTAGGAACCACATGGTTCCGTCCCTGCTTAATATACTCTATCTAGCTTGCTAAACAGTTCTTACCAACGAACAAATTTAGTATAGTAAATTAGTAATACATAAATCATCATGTCAACATTACTTATTGTTGGTAAAAAAAGTCGAAAAAAAAAATAATAATAATAATAACCATAAATAAATCATTATGTTGGTCATTAAATATTGTGCGCTTTCAATCACATATACACACTACAAAAAAAGTGGCAATAGTACACACTTTTTTTTTCACACTTGTGAAAATGTGAACAATTGTAATATGTTTTTCACACTTGTAAATGTGTACATATTATAGACACTTATAATATTCAAAAATTCACACTTTTAATAGTAGCGAAAAATTTATACATTTAAAAATGTGATTAAATAACATTCACGATTACAAGTGTGAATAAATATTATGCTTTCTTAACACATAAAGATGTGTAAAATATATATATAATTTTGTAACACACTTAAGTGTAAAAAATTATTAAAACCTTTAAAAACCAATTTGACATACAAAAGTGTGTGAACTTTTGTATAATTTTGTAACACATTTAAGTGTGAACTTTTCTAAATAAACACGTGTCACACATATACACCCATCTCTTCTTTTTGTCTGAATATTAAATAAAAAAAAAACAAAAAAACCCGCCCCAATTCGATTCATAACACAAAAAACCTGTTAATTCGATTCACACTCTTCTCTTTCGATTCACACACAAAATACCTCAAGTCTCCAATTCGATTCACACATAAAAAACCTGTTAATTCAAAATAATCCCCAATTCGATTCATATATCCTGTTAATTCGATTCATATCTGTTAATTCGATTCATTACATGTTTGTGCATATGGCTGCTCGTTTGGGTTAAAAAATCCCCAATTCGATTCACATATGGCTGTTTGTTTGGGTTTCAATACTTAATTAGGGTTTCAAGGCTTAACATATGGATGTTCGTTTGGGTTTCAATTTTGAGGCTTAACATAGGGCTGTTCGTTTGGGTTTCAATACTTAGGGTTTTGATGCTTAGGGTTTTGATGCTTAATTAGGGTTAAATCTGGTTATCTTCATTTACGGCTTGAATCTGGTACGATTTTTGTTATTTTTCATGATTAAATTTTGATATAGTATGATATTGTTACAATATGATAAGTGATATTGTTCGTTTGATACATGATATTGTTCTTTACTTACAATATGATACGTGATATAGTGTGTTAAAGTATCATAGCACTAGTTTATGTAGTGAGTCATCTCGAAATATAGTGGCAAATTGATTTCATCTCGAAATATAGTGTGTTAAAGTATGCCAAATTGATATAGTATGTTAACGTATTATGATAAAGTGTGTTAACGTATGATATAGTGGCGGATGTAAAACGCGTTTTTCATCTCTATTAAAGTATGATACAGAAACTAGCGTTTTTCATCTCTATGATATAGTGTGTTAAAGTATGCCAAATTGATTTCATCTCTAAGTACGTGAGTGTTATACTTAAGTAATTACGCGTGATATTTCGAGTAATGGTGTTATTCGTCATATGTTATTTTTCATGATTAAATTTTGATAGTGTGTTAAAGTATGATATGTAAAACGCTAGTTTCTGTTGTTAAAACGTAAACAATTTTTGTTCCATATGACATAGTTACAATATGATATAAGTGTATGGAACAATAAATGGATTTCATGATGACTATGTTCACAGTTTCTGTTTACGTTAGTTACAATATGATATGTGATATTGTTGGTTTGAAGATGAAATCAAGTTATACATTGACGTTGACATGTTTAAAACTGAAAATGCAGTTGTATGTGAAACTAGGATCATCTACATGTGTATTCTTTATTTTATTTATTTTATTATTATTATTATTATTATTATTAAAATTGTATAGACATGTTTAGGTAAGCGGCATAAATGGATAAAAGTTGGATTATAGCTCATATAACAAGTAATACTTTTAAAGAAGGAGTCAAGTCTTTTATTGAATTTGCTCGTGCTAGAAGTATAAGAGGAGTAATTGTTTGTCCATGCCTTAGACGTTGTAACGTTGATCATTGGGACGTAAAAATTTGTCAGGCCACATATTGCGTTATGGATTTTTACCGGGGTATACAAATTGGTCGGTTCATGGGGAGACTTCTGAACCTTTACAACTATCTCGACCTAGTTTTGTTCAGAATACTACTTTTGGTGAAGATGAGATAAGAAGTTTGGTCCGTGATGCTTTAGGTCATTTACCTTCAAATAGCCCACTAGTGGTTCATGGGGAGAATTATGTACCTTCACAACCATCTAAACCTAATTTTGTTCAGAAAACTCCTTTTTGTGAAGATGAGATAAGAAGTTTGGTCCATGATGCTTTAGGTCATTTACCTTCAAATAGACCACTAACACCTGATTCAATGGTTGAAGACAATGTTGGTGAATCTTCTCAAGGTTCTCATCGTAGGGTCGAGGATGAGAATGTTGTTGAATCTTCTCAAAGTTCTCATCGTAGCGTTGAGGATGAGAATGTCGGCGAATCTTCTCAAAGTTCAGATTATAGTGCTGCGGATGCTACATATAAGAAGTTGTTAGAAGAATGTGATAAAGAACTTTACCTCGGTTGCAAGTATTCCAACTTGTCTTTCACGTTACACTTGTATCATGTCAAGTGTATCGATGGTGTATCTAACAAGACTTTTGGTATGATTCGAGAGCTAATATAGGATGCTTTTCCTCATCTTACATCATAACCATCCTCGGTTAGTGAAGCAAAAAAACTAAATAAAGATCTGGGGCTTGGTTACGAGAAAATCGATGCTTGTCCTAATGATTGCATGATTTATTGGGGTGCAAGGAAAGGTAAAAAATCTTGTCATATTTGTAAAGCTTCGGAATATAAAGATGATACGGGTGATGATGTGGGTGAAAGTTCAAAGTCGAAAAAGTCAAATAAGCCGGCAAAAGTTTTGCGATATTTTCCCTTAATTCCAAGACTAAAAATGCTATACATGTTTGAGAAAATAGCAAAGGATATGAGGTGGCATAACATGGGTCGAAAAATGGATGGAAAGTTAAGGCACCTGGCAGATGGTCTTGCTTGGAAGAATTTTGATGCCCGATATTCACAATTTGCCTCGGATCCGCGTAGTGTCAGGCTTGGCCGTGCTAGTGATGGGGTTAATCCTTTTCGAACAATGAGTACAACACATGGCACTTGGCCAGTTTTGTTGATTCCTTATAATTCACCTCCGTGGATATGTATGAAACGACAATATTTTATTCTTTCATCTGTTATTCCTAGAGAGAAAGCTCCCGGCAATGATATAGACGTTTATCTAAAACCTTTAATACATGAGCTGCAATTATTATGGAAGGGTGTGGACGCTTATGATGCTTTTTCAAAACAACAATTCAAGTTAAGAGCTTCACTGATGTGGACTGTGAATGATTTTCATGCCTATGCTAGTTTATCTGGGTGGAGCACAAAGGGCCGTGTGGCATGCCCAGTTTGCGCGGATTCTACTCATTCAAGGTGGTTAAAATATGGAAGAAAATTTGCTACATGGGACATCGTAGATGGTTAGAGGAAAATCATAAATATCGATTTCAAAATGACCAATTTGATGGTACAATTGAGAAAGAGGGCCCGCCTACCTTATTGACAGGATGTGATATTTTGGAACAGCTGAGTGGTGCAAGTTTTATGTATAGGAAGTCTGATAAATCTAGTAATAAGAGAACAAGGGACGGTGTTAGTTGTTCAAAAAATGCTCATGATGAAGGGAACAACGAATCAAGTGCATTTGAGGATATAGAGAATTTTGTGGAAGAAGAAACTGCTGAGCACCAGTTATGGAAGAAAAAGAGCGTGTTTTTTGATTTTCCATATTGGAAGTATAATTTGATTAGGCATAATTTGGATGTGATGCATATTGAGAAGAATGTGTGTGATAATTTGCTTGGAACCCTATTAAATTTAGACAGGAAGACTAAAGATAACGAAAACTCTCGCAAGGATCTTATGGAAATGGGAATAAGGCATGACCTCCACCTTATAAATCGCCCTAACAAAAAGCCATGCATGCCCCCAACATATTGTACCATGTCTAGTGTGGAGAAGACCAACTTCTTACAAGTTTTAAAAAGTCTTAAAGTTCCAGACGGATATTCATCTAATATTTCAAGGGGTGTGAGCATGAAAGATCGTAAAATTACCAACCTTAAGAGTAATGATGGCCACATTTTAATGCAAGACATTTTTCCGATAGCTCTTAGGGTTTGCATGCTTTCACGAGCACAATCTCGAGTAGTTAAAGTGGTTTCTAATTTTTGCTTCTTTTTCAAAGGGTTGTGTGCGAAAGTTCTTGATCTTGATGAATTAGACAAAATGCAGTCTCAAATAGCACTTACACTATGCGAGATGGGGAAATTATTTCCACCTAGTTTTTTCACAATTATGGTCCATTTGACTATTCACTTGATATCGGAGGCCAAGCTTGGTGGACCCGTTCATTATAGATGGATGTATCCAGTTGAAAGGTATTTGATGCGATTGAAGTCCTATGTTCGTAATAAGGCTTAACCGGAGGGGTCAATCGTCGAAGGATATATTAAAGATGAATGTCTTACTTTTTGTTCAAGATATTTCGAAGGTGTCGAGACTATCTTTAATCGCCCTCCTAGAAATGATGAACACATTCTTGAAAAAGAGATGTATATTCTTAATTCGGGTGGTCGTAAGCTAGGAAAGGTTGAGATTATTGAGCTTGATTTATAATTCATTAGCTCAAGCACACCGCTATGTTCTACTAAATCATAGTAAAATTCAGCCATTTCGCGAGTAAGTATATTTGTATACATATTCTTACATTTTAGTTTAATTTAATGCTATATAAAGTATATAAAGTTATGGTATATTTTTTGTAGTCATTTTTTTGCTAAACAACAAGCTCTTAAGGATAAACCCATGGACCTAAAGACAAAAGCGAAATTGATGGTTGAAGTTTTTTCACGGTGGCTTCAAGAGCAGGTTACCAAATTTGTAGCTAGTATATTAGTTCTTTCATCTTTAGTGTGCATAAACTAACAAGTGTATTTAAAACTATAGGTTCCATCCTTAGAAAAGATTAAGTTTGATCAAGAAGTTGTGTCCATTGCCAGTGGCCCTAAAACTATTGCTAAACGATATAATGGCATCATCACAAATGGTTATAGATTTCTTACTAGAAGACGTGAAGAGTTTAAAAAGACCCAGACTTCAGGAGTCATTGTGGAAGTCGAAGGAGGAAATTACTATGGGAAACTTTCCAACATTATCGAGCTAGAATATTTTGGTGGATACAAAGTTGTGCTTTTACATTGTGATTGGGTTGACATTCGACCTTCAAGAGGGATAAAGAAAGATAAATACGGATTTCCCCTTATAAACTTTTCTAGGCCGTTAATACACACAGGTGAAAACTTGCAAGATGATCCTTTTATAATATCATCTCAAGCAAGACAAGTTTTCTACATAGAGGATCTAAAAGATCTTTGGATGGTCACATGTAATTAGAGCGTCGCCAAGATATATGTTTGACATGGGGACCAAAGTACTTAGAGATGATGATGAGTCTTATACCCTATGCATCCCTTATAATCTTCCAACACTTTATGATGTTAATGAGGCACCAATTTGGCATAGGAAGGACATTGAAATTGAAGATGACGAATAACACCATTAACACCAAGAAGTAGAAACAGCTAGTAACTATTCACCTATTGGAGTTCATGATTTCATTTTATTTTTTTTCTTGTGTTTTATAGGTCTGTGTAATCGTTTTCTGTTTTAGTGGTTAATATGTTGTATATTTGATGGTTTTTATGAAGTTGGCAAAGCTGTTAATTTGATATGATTTGATTTGATCGTTTTTGTAGGGGAAGAAGAAGGTAGGCAATCCGGTTAGATATATAACAAGGTAACAAGTTTTTTAGGTATTGTTCATTCCTTTATAACAGTTTTGATATTATTCATTTGCATTCAACCGTTGTAGCTAATATATCTATTACAGTGATCTGAATCAGTAGCACCACATTATAGCATTTGTGATGATGTTTAAGGGTTAGGGTGGTGGGGTTAAAGGGTGGGGGTACAGAGGAAAAAGGAGGCACACCCAATAGACCGGACCTAGTGAGGTAGGCTAAGGCATATCATTACTCAAAAGTGCCAACTTGTTATTGAGTTGTATTGCGATTTCAGTGTATCTTTGGTCTATACTAGTGTTTGCTTTGTTACAAGCAATTTTTGGTCTAAATAAAATCTTTTTTAAAAGTGTAGCCCTGAAAATGTTATCCTTTTATACATCCGGAAATCTTAGCCCGTTGTTCCTTATGGATTGGGTCAGTCTGAGTAAAAGTGAAACCTGAAAATGTTGTCTTTAATACATCCAGCAATTTTAACCGGTCATTTAAAGATTGGGCCAGTCTGGCTAAAATTACAGCGTGACTGGGTCAATTTGGGTCATGGCCATGTTAAATGACAGGCCAACGGGTCGTGATGAAAAATTATTTGGAAACTTTAAGGAGTTAACTTTACTAGCTTAGAGTTCCAATGCTGGTTATCCGTAGATGGTTACTCTACTACTCTTTGATGCATACTTAATTAATACCATATTAAGATGGATTACTGAGTAGTCTGAAAAGAGAATAAATAAAAAGAATTAGTAGTTGGTGCTATTTGTTATAAACTTTGCCTATACATGACTACATATCAAAGGGGTAAAATGATAAATTTTCATTCAAAAATAAAAAGAATTAGTAGTCTGAGAAGTCATGTATCTTGCATTATCCTGACATTATAAATTTGCATTATCCTGACATTATGTTCTCACATAGTCTCGACCCATTCATAAAACATGGATCAATATTGCCACCTTTACTAATATGTGTACTGAATGGTACACAATACACACCAACTTACTGCTTTTACAAGGTAGAAATACATGTGGATTTTTTGAGCATAACTGTTAGGAATTGGAAATTCCATGTTAAAGTGTCGGTCACGCCAATTATGGTCTAGCAATATGTTAGCTCGTAGACTTGTAGTTATTTACGTTATTTAGTAGTTAAGTAGTTAGTTTGTAGCATAGTTTAGCGTAGTGTAACACCGTGGAGGAAGGACGGGTCTTTACCCACTGTATACCTGATCCACAGGCCGATAGGAGGTCGTGTAGTCTGTAAGTATAAATACCCCTTCCATCTATGGAAGGGGTGGTGCTTTCTAATCTAACCTTTCATAATTTGTAAACCAAGTCTCTACCAAGAAACACCCTCTCATTCTTTCTCTCTCTAAACATGGAAAACTTGTATTTCCATCATCCAAGACCACCCGAAGCATCTAACAACATAATATTACGATCCTACAAATGGTATCAGAGCAAACATAACATAACATAACATGATCCATAAAATAGACAAATCTGATCAAATAGACAAACATAACATGATCTTTGGTTTTCCTTTTTGTGGGTTGACTTTGCAATGACCTTTTTTAGATCCAATCTACCACAAATGAACATCATCACAGATCCATAAACAAGAAAAGTAATTGACCTCAGTTCTAATTCGTGTGACATACAAGATATCAAGACTCAAAGAGCCCTTATACACGAATGTTACAACCATCATCGGTCCATACATCGATTAAAACGATAACATCACAGATCAAGAAACATGACTTGAAACTGAAAAGTTACATACTCAAAAGATCAAAAAATTAATTGGTGAACGAATGTCAAAATGATCTCAGTCTCCCTTGTTCGTGGGTTTTTAGTAACCTTTTCAGATCTTAACACCCACTAAGGATATCATCATATATCTAAGTTATTAAAAACATATTCATAATCTACACTTCCTGGTTATGTCTGAACACCACATGTAAAGGGAACAACGATATTGAATCATTTGTCACCTTTACCCACGTTCGTTGGTACAATGAAACATAAAGGCACATGAAAACTACATCTTATACCTACCTGAGAATAGTCTTGCAAGTTCTCTTGCCCTATTCTATCTCGAAGCTATCCCTGTGGCTGAGAATAGTTGAAACCGATTCAAAACCTCATTGCCATCCCTGTGGCAAGGTCGTTATGTGTCATCCCTATGTTAAGATCGTTATGTGTTCTAAAAGGTGTAATCAAGCAGTTTCGATTATGTGTATACATATGGGAGTTGATATATTTTGAGATATGCTTGGATTGATTAAGATGGTGTGATGGTATTTCTTTTGGTTGCTGCGTATGATGGTGAAAAAAAACAAGTGAGTGATCTGTTTTGTGGAGAAGAGTTGGTGGGGCGGATATTACTGATAAAAGTTTGAGATTAGGGTTTGGCATATTACTGATTTTTAGGGCATAGTGTGTGAGAAGGGAGTGTTATATACTCGTTTAATTTGGATAGGTTAATGATTCGGATGGGTTAATCAAATGTACATGGGCCTTAATCATTTCATAAAATGTACATGGGCTTGTTATACCAGTTTTGGACCCATAGTTGCATTAGGTAGTGTGATTGGGCCTTTGTGACACTAACTGCTTGTGACTTGGGAAAATTGCTTTGTGATCTTTGTGTGTTGATTGATCAGGGGGTGCGTCATTTACTCATTTGGTGATTGGTAAAATTGGTAACAATTTACTTAAGTGTTAATATTGATGAGTGTGATAAATTTTTTGGAGTGAGAGTTTAAGACTAATGAGCTCTGGGATTTGGTATCTCTCGTTTGATCGATCAGGTGTATACTTTTGTCATGGACTATGCGTTGAACTATATTGGACCATCGAACCTACTTTCGTTATTCATGTCATTGATTCTTGGGCTGATAGAATACTTGGGTATTACTAGTCTAGGCCTTTTGGTTAATGGGTTACATGTATACATTTTGAATGATGGGCTTGCTCACTTTATGTACCTAATTTGGATATAGGCTCTAATGGTTGATAAAGTCAGATATGGAGTCTTGAAATTTGATGATGAGATTTGATTATGAGATTTGTTGAACATACTTAATGATGAGAATTGGTGTGTTGATGTGATTTGATGGGTTATGAGGTTTGATACTTTGGCTTATACATTTCCACAGAGATTATTATGTCATGGCTTATAATTGTTATTGGAACATGTTTTTCTACGGGGTTGTTTGTTCGGTATTTCTTATTTGAAGTTGAAGTGAGGCTTTCAGGGCGTGTTTACTTATTTTGTCTTCTTTCTTTCTACCCTTCCGCGAAGATGACTTGTTTGGGCATTTATAGAGGGTGATAAAGACTTGACTATTTAGTTACGTTTGTGATTCTTTCTCACTTAACCCACAACATAACTATCACTTCGGTGTCTCACTCAGTTGATAATGTCAAGAGGTTTTGTACATTGGGTACACCGCTTCTTTTTCACGAGGATTAGTACAAGTTTAAGTAACAAATCTGGGGAGTTTTACTTCATGATCAAGTTTGGCATATCGGGTTTACTTCTCCATGTGGTCACCATAATAGCCGACATAATTCGTGAATGGTGTGTCTACCAATGTGTCTAATGGTTGTTGATGTTGGTGAAAGAATCATTGATGAACCGCTGCATGTTCCCCTAAAACAGATATTCACTTAAACCAAAGTTGTCATAACACATTCAAGCTGACATTGTCTATGGTTTTGTCTAGATTTTGTAAAATCCCGCGAAAGAATCTATTTCTCAGTTTAAATCATAGACTTGTAAAATCCCGTGACAATGGAAACCTCCTGGTAATTGTAAAGTGCATTTCCGGATCTATCTTATGGTTTATTCTTGGTTTTGTAAAATCCCGCGAAATAAACTATTTCTCGGTTTAAATCATAGAATTGTAAAATCCCGTAATAATGGAACCATCCTGGAGAAAGGAAAGCATATTTCGGGATCTTATTTGATCTTTGGTGCTACGGTTTCTTCTTCGAAGAAGGGATAAAAGAGTGTACTTCATGAATTGGATGTGTGTTTGGATATTCGTCATGGCAGTTTGGTTATTACAAGGTTTTACGGGGTTATGTGCATTTAACCATGGTCGGGATGAAAACCATTATCATAGTTTACTTAAAACGTCAAAGGAGGCTAGATTTGAGCTTTTAACCAGAAGATGTGACAACGGAGTTAATTCACTATTATTTATTTGAGGTTGAAATGAATTATCACGGGCGAGTGTACTTAGTATCTAAAGGTATTGGGGATGGTTGGATGAAGATTCTTCATGATCCTTGTTCGAGCATATTATCTAAAACGAAGACTTGGAAATCTAGTTATTGTTGGGTATCTTTTACTTTTTCTTTTACCACTTGGGGGAATTGGGCTCTTACCACCACAAAATAACTATCACTTTAAGGAGTTACGTTGTAGTGCTCAGTGTCACATTCAATTGTGGATTTTCAAGAGGTGATGTACGTCTATTACTTAATGGTTGGTTGGATTAAGAGTATAGAGTACTTAGAGATTCAATGGACGATGAAGTCTCGGCACCGCTCTTTGTTACATATGTGCAAGTTTAAGTCACGAGTTAGGGTTAGTTTACTTGAGGTCAAATTCATCATATTGGGTTTTCTCCATTAGCTGTCACAACAAAGAGCCTACTGAATGATAATGGGGTGATTACATGTTTTGCCAAGAGATTTTGAAAAGAGAGAGATTTATGACATCTGTTCACATCAGTTCACGCCTCGTACATCAACCTTATGACGTTTGAACACAATAGTTCAAGTGATGAGTGTGTAAATACTCATCATTTTTGGTTAAATCTGAACTGCAAAACGTTTAAAAATGCTCAGAAATGCATCAAAATACTGAAAATATTTCAAAATTGCATTTTATATGTTTCAGATGCAAAATGTTTAAAAACAGATGAAAAATGAGCTAAGTTTGCATAATTGGCAGTTTCAGTCCCCAAGTTTCAAAAATTGTCAGAAATAGTCCCCGAGCACTTAATTTCAAAAGAAAAATCACCAAAGGTCCTTTTAAAATCATGACTTGTCAAAATGAGTCCTTTGGTGAAAAATGTCAAAAGTTTTGAGAAATTACAAGTTTAGTCCCTGGAGTTTCAAATTTGGCAAATTTAGCCTTTGTATTATTAGAAATTGTCAAGTTTGGTCCTCGGAATATTGGAAATTGTCAAGATAGGCCCTTGGATCATAATGTCAGAAGTTACATGTATGGTCCCTGGATTTCCAGCTTTTGCACTTTTGATCCTTGAATTATCAATTGGTTACACTCCTAATCCTAAATCCTAACCATTACCTAAACCCAAAACTGCCAAGCCCAAATCCCTCGGTCCAAAATAACCCAAGCCTGGTCCAATACCACTTTTACCCGTCCAAAATCTTTTACCCAAATCCAACCCACACCCAAACACACCTTTTACCCTAAACCTACCCGCCTCTGTCTTTCTTCTTTCCCCGTTCCCGCCAAAACAAACCCAGACACAAAATTATTAACAAAACTGACAACCCTCACACGCTTACCCTGACAAACCTTATCACTCCCACACCCTGCTACCCAGCTTTTCCAGCAAAGAAAAAGAAATATAAAAGAAAAAAAGATAGAAAGTGAGAAAGTAGCAACGAGACAGAAAAGATGCAGGGCACGCGTGCTTTAGCACGTTTATCTCACAAGTTGCACAAGACAGAGATGCGAAGAGAGAAGGATAAAAAGGGTGGCTCGTACCATTGAAGAGTAGTTAGTTTTTAGTTTTCTTTTCTTTTTTTTTATTCAGTTCTAGCTTTTAGTTAAGGAGTCTTTTAGTTTTTAGTTTGGAATTTTCTGTTCTAGTCCCATTTTCATTTACTATCATTGTATCTTTTTAATCTTGAATACTATTAAATTTCAGTTTCAACTCCACTCAGTTTATGCAGTTTCTACATTCTAATATTTTTTTTTTATCCTGTCTCACTAAATTGTTTGTGTTTAGAAGTTATTAGTGTTTGCTGAAGTTTGGTTCGTTCAAATTAGTTCTAATGGTAGTTATGTGATGCAATAAGCCTCAAGCAATTGCTTGTCCTGAAGCACCACTGCAGCAGTATTTCACACCCTTCTAAAGGGTTTATCAGCTTGTTCCTTGATTGGCAGTTCATCCTTCAGCTTTTAATTAAGCTCAAAGAAGCCACAGAGGCTGTTTTGAGACTGCAAGCCACAACAGCTAAGTGCTCCTTTTGTTTTAAGTGCTTTTCATGATTTCTAGTTAGCTTATTCTAGTAGTCTTGTTCCTACTCAGTTTGGTTAGTATAGGATTAGCTTAGTTTTGCTTATTAGGAGTTAGTATAGAAAGAGCCTAAGCCAACTGTTCTTCCTAGTCGTTTTAAGTGCTTCTTTGCATTAAGACTGTCTAGGGGGTGCTTGTTTAATTCTGTCATTAACTGTGGAGAATAAGCAGTCTTGATACTGCTTATTTCAAAATTTGGATAAAAAGTTCTCACATAAAGTTTAAATTCCTTTGTTGCTTCAATTCTGTGAAAGGAAAAACAAAAAAAAAATAAAATATTGCAACTGCAGCAGCTTTTTGGTCCTTTGAGAGGGCTACTTTCAGCTTATTTACCCTTCTTTAGTTGCTTATTTAACTTTCACTATAGACCTTTTTAGGTTTTTGTTTATCCTCATTAGTTGATTAGCTTTTGAAAGAGTAATGTAGCTTTTTATTTTCTTATAGCAGCCATCTAAAACCAAACAGCCCCTTGTGGGATTTGCTGAATTAATAAGATGTTGCAGCTTAATTTTAAACTTTTCAAAGTTAAGTTTTATGCAAATTGCTTATTTTGATATTATATCTAAGTCCCAAAATCGAAAATCAAAATAAAAGAAAGTGGAAAACGTGATTTTTGCCAAACTTTGTGGAATTTTCACGGATTCATTATAAGTCCATTTGAACTCAAATTTGGGATACAAGATCTTTGGTTGGTGATCTACAGCTAGGTATTTTTAGTTTATTTTTGTGAATTTTCTAGATAGCTTAATATAGTGCTTAAAGTAGGGCCTTAGAGGCCGTTTGGCATATAGTTATTAAAATCAGTCATGAGTTTTTTTTCGTAGCTTGTGCTTTTTACTTCCCAATCAGTTGCATTAGCTCGTTTTAGGTTAGATTTAGGCTTTAGTAGCTTATGGTAGCTTATAGTTAGCTTTTAGCTTATTTCAAGTGCTTATTCAAACTGCTTATTTGCCCAATTCAGCTTATTAGTGGGCTTATCTAACTTTTTATATTTTTCCCAGGCTTAGAATAATATTTTAGATTTTCCTGCAAAGTCTCATAATTTTTACTGTTCATTTGTTATTTTTCTTAATTTTAATTAGTTTAAATTAGTTTTTAATTAATAATAATTATTTAAAAAGTCTAAAAATATATTTTCAGTTTTAAAATAACTTTTATAATATTTTAGATTTTTCTAAGTCAAAATTTTACTTTTCTAGCTTTATTTCATATTTTCTTATATTTTAGGGTATTATTAAATAGTTATAAATAGTTTTTAATTAATAATAATTAGATAAATAGCTGTAAAAATAATTTTCTTTTTCTAATAATTTTCTTTTATATTTAGGATTGTAAAAATATCATTTTCATATTTGTAGGCCTTTTATTTCTTAAAACTCACTTTTTATTTTGTACGTTTACGTAATTTTTATTTAAACGTAAGTTTTAATTTTTAAACGTTCATCATTTTAAATATAGTGATAGCGTTTATTTAATAGTTTTTATCTTTTTAATTTCCTTTAATTTGCATTTTAGCCCTTGTAGTTTATGTCCTTCTCCTTAGTTATAATAATTCACAATCCTCTTTTCCGTTCAAATCTCCCGATCACTATACGTTTGATAATCCATTGCATAGCTATTTGGGACATAACGACCCGAGGAAACACTATACTCCTCAGATCTTCATTGCATTCGTGCTTAAGCAGTTTTAAGCTGGTTACGGTCCGCCATTCACAAGTGGCGGGCTTGTGTGATTTAGCTTGACTGTTTGGCACGCATCAAATTCTTGGCGCCGCTGCCGGGGAGCTGTGCTGATTATCTTCCGTCTAGCAGATTAGTGATTTGAATACTCACTCATTGTTCATACCATCTGTATGTGTTTATATTTTCTTTTTCAAAAATCCAAAAATATTTTCATTCTTTGTTTTTGCAGCATATTTTTCAAAAATCTAAAAATATCCATCTTTACCCTCTCGCATCTTTTGATTCTACATTTCCCTTACCCTCTAATATGTTTAATTCTTCATTCGTTATCTTCTTTAACCGTTTAATTCTTCATCTCTTATCCCTCTTAACCGTTTAATTCTTGATGTCATGGTTTTCGACATGTTCCTGGTGTGGAGGTCCATTTAACGGTGGAAATTGTCGGCGATGTACCAATGTGAGTTTCGGGGACAAATTTGTCGGTAATTTCGATCCCATTTCAAATGAAACACCCGATTTTTCCTACCTACCTCCACACCCCCAATACGAATCCCACTCATGCGAGTTTTGTGGGAATGATTCTCATTACGGTTTTGATTGTCCACCACAGGTCCGCTTGTCTATGAGCTTTGAACCATGTTACAATCAGAACTTTGGTGAAAGTTATTTTCCCAATTATCTCTATTGTGAGAATTGTGGGGGTCCTCATGCGACTTTTGAATGTCAGCCGGTGAATCAAAATTTTCAAAATTCCAATTCTCCCGGTTTTGACAATTTCCAACCCCCACAGTATTCCATCAGTCATCGACTTCGAGCCTTCACATCATTTCAATGATTACGAGGAGTGTAATCTTCCTCAAAGTTCTAAAGAAATACGGATTCGAAAGAAACTGCAAATGAAAAGAATGGTGTGTAAGCTTCAGCAGATGAATATAAGAATCAGATATGATGACGATGATGATGAGGATAGTATTCAGATGAAGGAATATTATGAGAACGGCGAGGAGTGTTATTCAATTGAATGATCTTATTTCTCAACTCCCTCAGTCTATTGCTATCACACCTATCTTACCTATTATTGCTTCCAAAGACTCTCTCATAATGGAGGATGATCATCTCGGCACTATTTCGGAAGCGGAATCATCTAGTGTTGAGGATCTTGTCCCAATCCCAAGTGAGTCGAGGATATATCGATAGTGATTGTGATTTGCCTTTTTGTGATTCTCTTGACATTTCGAGGTTACTTCGGGATTTTCTCAAATCCCCTTTTTGAATTTCATAATGACTACACTTTTGGGAAAGTAAATCCTCTTTTCGATGAAATGTCCGAGGCCGATGAGACCATCACGAAGTGGTGGAAATTGCTAGCTCTCGAGCACACCACTTGTCCCACCCTCTGATTCTAACTTATCTCTTCCATCAAGTGATGACAATTCTATCCTCACTGATGAGATTCATGATCCAAAAATCATGAATTCCCTTCGATAATGAGGAGTTAGTCATGATCATCATCATGATTTTCCTTATTTTCTTCACATATGGTGTGACTTCTCGTTCCCTTTTCTCCTTCGGGAATGAGGACACTATTTTTGATCCCGGCATTTTCATTTATCATTTTTGAGCCGGTTCTCTGTATATCTCGTCGGTGTGGAACTTTCACGTGCTTCAAATGTTTGTCCAAACATCTTGATTGAAAGTCCGATGGAGATTGTTTCTTCCACTTTGCTTCCCCATGAACCAATTAATTCGGGGTCGAGTCAAGCTAGCGACTCGGAAATAAAAAACAATAGCACACACCATATGGGTTTTCACCCATATTTCTGACTTCTTTCTATTTTCTACCACCTAGTGTGGGGGTTGCCTACATGTTAAAAAAAAAAAAAAAAAAAAAAAAAATCTTTCTAAATAATGGCAGTAGTATTTCCCTTTTACGTTCTTTGTTTTGGCATAACAAAGGTACTTTGAATATTGAGGGCAATATTCATTTCTAAGTGTGTGGGGGAATTCTCACGAATTTTATCATATATTATCCGCCCAATTCCCGTTTTTGCCAAAAATTTTTTTTTTTTTTGGAGTAAGTGTTCTGCACTTACTCATCTTATGGTTATCAGTCCGCCATGTCTGTAAGACAAAAGGATTGGCTAATCCAGAGCAAACGGCTCTTGGTAAAGATTTCTCAAATCCGTTTATATGGCTTGCAATTTGCCCAAAATTGTATGGTATTCACCTCACCATATCCTAAAAAGTGAAGAGTTGGCTAGCCCGCAAGGTTATGGCTTGTGGTAAAGGCAATGGAAAAACCATAATTGGTAATCAGCTCACCAAAGATAATATTGATAATTTATCTAAGAGTTGGCTAGTCCGGAAGGTATGGCTTCCGGTAAAGACAAAATCAAATCCGTTGAAATCTGGTGGTTTGCTCAAAATCACATGGTTATCGGTGTACCATGGTTCTTACTTGAACTAAAACATTTGGCTACTCGAGAAGTAATGGCTTTTGGTAAAGAGATTCAAATCCATTATGTTTTCTCAAAAGATTGCTAGGGACTAGCAATAGTTTAGTGTGGGGATTGATGAGTGTGTAAATACTCATCATTTTTGGTTAAATCTGAACTGCAAAACGCTTTAAAAATGCTCGAAATGCATTAAAATACTGAAAATATTTCAAAATTGCATTTTATATGTTTCAGATGCAAAATGTTTAAAAGCAGATGAAAAATGAGCTAAGTTTGCATAATTGGCAGTTTCAGTCCCCCAAGTTTCAAAATTGTCAGAAATAGTCCCCGAGCACTTAATTTCAAAAGAAAAATCACCAAAGGTCCTTTTAAAATCATGACTTGTCAAAATGAGTCCTTTGGTGAAAAATGTCAAAAGTTTTGAGAAATTACAAGTTTAGTCCCCGGAGTTTCAAATTTGGCAAATTTAGCCTTTGTATTATTAGAAATTGTCAAGTTTGGTCCTCGAAATATTGGAAATTGTCAAGATAGGCCCTTGGATCATAATGTCAGAAGTTACATGTATGGTCCCTGGATTTCCAGCTTTTGCACTTTTGATCCTTGAATTATCAATTGGTTACACTCCTAATCCTAAATCCTAACCATTACCTAAACCCAAAACTGCCAAGCCCAAATCCCTCGGTCCAAAATAACCCAAGCCTGGTCCAATACCACTTTTACCCGTCCAAAATCTTTTACCCAAATCCAACCCACACCCAAACACACCTTTTACCCTAAACCTACCCGCCTCTGTCTTTCTTCTTTCCCCGTTCCCGCCAAAACAAACCCAGACACAAAATTATTAACAAAACTGACAACCCTCACACGCTTACCCTGACAAACCTTATCACTCCCACACCCTGCTACCCAGCTTTTCCAGCAAAGAAAAAGAAATATAAAAGAAAAAAAGATAGAAAGTGAGAAAGTAGCAACGAGACAGAAAAGATGCAGGGCACGCGTGCTTTAGCACGTTTATCTCACAAGTTGCACAAGACAGAGATGCGAAGAGAGAAGGATAAAAAGGGTGGCTCGCCACTTTGAAGAGTAGTTAGTTTTTAGTTTTCTTTTCTCTTTTTTTTTATTCAGTTCTAGCTTTTAGTTAAGGAGTCTTTTAGTTTTTAGTTTGGAATTTTCTGTTCTAGTCCCATTTTCATTTACTATCATTGTATCTTTTTAATCTTGAATACTATTAAATTTCAGTTGCAACTCCACTCAGTTTATGCAGTTTCTACATTCTAATATTTTTTTTTTATCCTGTCTCACTAAATTGTTTGTGTTTAGAAGTTATTAGTGTTTCTTTGAAGTTTGGTTCGTTCAAATTAGTTCTAATGGTAGTTATGTGATGCAATAAGCCTCAAGCAATTGCTTGTCCTGAAGCACCACTAGCAGATATTCACACCCTTCTAAAGGGTTTATCGGCTTGTTCCTTGATTGGCGTTCATCCTTGACTTTTAATTAAGCTCAAAGAAGCCAAAGAGGTCGTTTTGAGACTGCAAGCCAAACTTGACTAAGTGCTCCTTTTGTTTTAAGTGCTTTTCATGATTTCTAGTTAGCTTATTCTAGTAGTCTTGTTCCTACTCAGTTTGGTTAGTATAGGATTAGCTTAGTTTTGCTTATTAGGAGTTAGTATAGAAAGAGCCTAAGCCAACTGTTCTTCCTAGTCGTTTTAAGTGCTTCTTTGCATTAAGACTGTCTAGGGGGTGCTTGTTTAGTTCTGTCATTAATGGAGAATAAGCGATCTTGATCTTGCTTATTTCAAAATTTGGATAAAAAGTTCTCACATAAAGTTTAAATTCCTTTGTTGCTTCAATTCTGTGAAAGGAAAAACAAAAAAAAAATAAAATATTGCAACTGCAGCAGCTTTTTGGTCCTTTGAGAGGGCTACTTTCAGCTTATTTACCCTTCTTTAGTTGCTTATTTAACTTTCACTATAGACCTTTTTAGGTTTTTGTTTATCCTCATTAGTTGATTAGCTTTTGAAAGAGTAATGTAGCTTTTTATTTTCTTATAGCAGCCATCTAAAACCAAACAGCCCCTTGTGGGATTTGCTGAATTAATAAGATGTTGCAGCTTAATTTTAAACTTTTCAAAGTTAAGTTTTATGCAAATTGCTTATTTTGATATTATATCTAAGTCCCAAAATCGAAAATCAAAATAAAAGAAAGTGGAAAACGTGATTTTTGCCAAACTTTGTGGAATTTTCACGGATTCATTATAAGTCCATTTGAACTCAAATTTGGGATACAAGATCTTTGGTTGGTGATCTACAGCTAGGTATTTTTAGTTTATTTTTGTGAATTTTCTAGATAGCTTAATATAGTGCTTAAAGTAGGGCCTTAGAGGCCGTTTGGCATATAGTTATTAAAATCTGGTCAAGTTTTTTTAGTAGCTTGTGCTTTTTACTTCCCAATCAGTTGCATTAGCTCGTTTTAGGTTAGATTTAGGCTTTAGTAGCTTATGGTAGCTTATAGTTAGCTTTTAGCTTATTTCAAGTGCTTATTCAAACTGCTTATTTGCCCAATTCAGCTTATTAGTGGGCTTATCTAACTTTTATATTTTTCCCAGGCTTAGAATAATATTTTAGATTTTCCTGTAAAGTCTCATAATTTTACTGTTCATTTGTTATTTTCTTAATTTTAATTAGTTTAAATTAGTTTTTAATTAATAATAATTATTTAAAAGTCTAAAAAATATATTTTCAGTTTTAAAATAACTTTTATAATATTTTAGATTTTTCTAAGTCAAAATTTTACTTTTCTAGCTTTATTTCATATTTTCTTATATTTTAGGGTATTATTAAATAGTTATAAATAGTTTTTAATTAATAATAATTAGATAAATAGTTGTAAAAATAATTTTCTTTTTCTAATAATTTTCTTTTATATTTAGGATTGTAAAAATATCATTTTCATATTTGTAGGCCTTTTATTTCTTAAAACTCACTTTTTATTTTTATGCGTTTACGTAATTTTTATTTAAACGTAAGTTTTAATTTTTAAACGTTCATCATTTTAAATATAGTGATAGCGTTTATTTAATAGTTTTTATCTTTTTAATTTCCTTTAATTTGCATTTTAGCCCTTGTAGTTTATGTCCTTCTCCTTAGTTATAATAATTCACAATCCTCTTTTCCGTTCAAATCTCCCGATCACTATACGTTTGATAATCCATTGCATAGCTTCATTTGGGACATACTTGACTGGGAAACACTATACTCCTCAGATCTTCATTGCATTGGTGCTTAAGCGGTTTTAAAGATTACGGTCCGCCATTCACAAGTGGCGGGCTTGTGTGATTTAGCTTGACTGTTTGGCACGCATCATCAAGCCTCGTTCCCTAAAGAAAAGAAAAGTGTACGATTCAGTGCGTTTTATCTTTGGAAGAAGAGAAATCTTCTTAATATGACCATTCTCATCAACATGCTTCATGATTTTTCCATGCGCTTCAGTCATCAAGTGAACCGGACAACCGTTGATTGTTTTTCTTATTCCACTTGCTCAACTATAATGACGATGGCGACATCATGTGCTAATTTTGATGGGTAGAAGTGTGAATAGAATGCATTTGGATGATTTTCACTTACTTAATCAAGAATGGCAACTCCGTATGCAATTCTTGAGGGGGAGAAGAAGTATGATAACCCTGCATGGTTGATTGATTTCTGAGAATTAATGGTCAAACGGCTCCAAACACATGTAAGAACCGAGCTTCTTCTTATCGGGTCATCTTTACATGGAGTTTCTTTTAAGAGCCGTTGGTTGACATCTTCATCTGGTGATGAGTTTAATGAAAAGGATTCTAGTTCTTGAGGGTTTCTTTGATGAACATATTTCTATTCTTGTTTGATTGGGAGGGATTTTAGTTAAGGGGATTTGCTATTTCAAAGTTAACGAGAATGCATTTGGTGAGTTGAAGATGTTGACTTTCTATTCCCCAATTGGACAATCTTGAAGAAGGTCGAGTCTGATGCATTTCTACATTCTACGCTACATGTTAGAAACTAAAGGCGAATTGCATTTAACGATCTAAATACTTCTTCTTATTTCGGGCACTCATCATAAAGATTGTCGGTTTAGGGGAGAGCACTAATTGGGGGAGAGTGAAATGTCAGATCTAATCCCCAATTAGACGTGCTCACACTCTACTTCAGCAAGTTGATTCTCACAAAGACTTCTAAGTATTCTTCTCAACAGATTTCAAGTATTTGGGCTTATTATGAGTTCTTTGATTACGAGTATCAAAACCAGCAAGGGGGAAGGAGACACGTATCTAAACGCGAGTAAACTTGATGTGCTTAATACTTCTAAGTGATTGAAGAAATCCCGGGAAGACAAATGTCATTACCGTAGAGAAACTCAAGGTTTGACTCATGGCGTTTAGTGTTCTTATTCCAACTATGTGGGCGAAGAGATGGAAGAGTTAGTTTCTGAAGATAAATGAGGTACAAAAGTGTGTGATGATTTCGATGTTATTGCAATCATCAAGGGAGAGAGATTGTGTACATTGGGGATGCTCAGTTGTGTTACTTGAGGGCTTAATCAGTGATTCAGAGATATAATCACTTATTCCGGAGTGGACATCCGCAGAGATTGTCATCTGCAGAGATAATCAGTGACTCGACTTGCTTCTTCAATGTTATTGGTTATTCTCCCTTTAGGCATTCGGGTACTTCGGGTTCTTGAGCTTCACACACACTTTCTTGAGGGGAGAGAAAAGTATACATCGGGGTTATTCTTTGGCTATTGGACTTAATGCGCTACCGATGATATAAGTTTCTCACGTCTTGAATATATGTGTATTGGGTTCGTGAGCTCTAGTCTAAGAAGATGACGTATCAATTCAACTATGTGGGGAAGTTGTCTCGTGACACCTTTTGGAATGGATACTTGAACTTCGATGGAAAGGAATTTGAGAAGAGTTATTTAAGCGTGGGATGAAAGCGTTCTTGTTCTTCTATTGGATGATATAACCCGAGCGATGAATCACGATGATTATTCTTAAAAGGAGTAGCATTTTCGATGATAATGGTGTGCTTCTTTGTGCACTTTTGGCTAAGGAAGCTTGTAAGAAAGCTTTGAATCTGCTTCAAAAGGATTTTTAGGTTTGGGGAAGCAAAGTCTTACTTTCAAATGGTTCAATTTCTTTCTTCGATTCAAGATCCCTGGAAGCTTTGGTGGTGAATGTTTAAGAGTTGATGACTTCTATCTTCTACAACGGGGCTGCTCGATATCCTTATCTCGGTACTCGTATCATCATCTTCTTAAACTATATCATCTACTCTATCTGGTATATATCTATCAAAAAGCAAAATACAAAATTATAAAACTAACAAAAAAGAAAATAGAAAAATATAAAACCAACTAAAACCCATAAAAATTAGAAAATTTGAAAAAAACCAAAAATATTGTTTTTTCAAAGACATGTCTTCTGGTATCGATAACATCTGCGGTCTTAGAAATGTCATTCATTAATGGCACGGGACCATAGATGAAGTTCGAGCAGGAGGTGTAAATATTTTCTTTTTCCATAACATGTCTAAAAATATGGCTACGATTATTTCGATCTGTAACCCAGCTTCAAAAAATGGCTTCACGATTATTTGGCTGTAACCCGTGCTTCAAAAATGGCTGCGGTTACTTGAGGCGTAACCCGTGCTTAAACCATGGCTTGCTATTATTTCATATAGCAACCCGCTCTTCAAAGAAGGAAAGTCTTTGCTCTAAACCAATTTTCACAAAATTCGTGCACTTATCCTAAAAACAAATTGAGGAAAGTATGTCGAAGGGCTGGCTCCTACACAAATATTCTTCCTTCTATAAATTCTTCAGAAAAATATTTGTTGTTATTTCTAAATGGTGGAAAATGAGTTGCTTGAAAAATCAATCGAGAATCAAAGTTTTATAAAATTTGCAAACTCAATCAATGACTTGGTAGCTTTTAAACTTTTCATAAAATGAGTCATTGATTGAGGGGAAGAATGTTTTCAAATTTATATCATCTATCAGACTTATCTAATTATCCTAAATGCTTAACAGAAAAATGATGTTAACCTATGTTGAAGGACTAGGTGCCTAGGATAAGATTGTTAGGATTAGATGATTAGAGTTTGATAAACACATAATTCCTATGCTTTATACGAACTCATTGATATGTTGAATTGACTTTTATTAGTCGATTGTTGTTTGGGTGATGTCGACCACCATATATCTGTATGTGTGTTCGCTAACGTATCTGAGGTATATTGGTATATAAGAATGTTCCCGATCCGGATCCCACAATTGAAAATGATTGGATTCCGAAAGGAAAGGGTAACTATATCTTGGGTTGACAAATGAAGAAACGGAGCTTAATTTGACCTAAGTTGGCATGAAAAATGCAGCGTAAGAGGCCTCTTGCATGTGAGATGGTTTTCTTCATCATTAAATGAAGAAATGGAGCTTAATTTGACCTTAGTTGGCATGAAAAAAATGCAACGTAAGAAGTCTCACTGCATCAGCATATGGTTTTCTTCCAAACCTACAGCAACATCAACAGAAGCAGCTCAACCACCTAACGTATCTTGTGTAGGACAAATAGTGAATAATACCATTTTTCAAAATATTTGATAAAATTGTTTTGAAAATGGAAAAATATTTTTTTGAAAATAAATTGGACTAAAATTTGAAAATCATCGGACTTCATTTTATTAAAACTTAAGTCACTCAATCATCGACTACGGTCATCGATTGAGGGGGAGAGTGATTTAAAATAAAATATTTTCAACCGATATTTCTTCATAAAAGGTCCGGTTGTACAATAATATGTGGTGATCTAAAGATTTAATGTTTTGTCATGGTATGATTTTTCTTTTGAATCAAGGTCTTTCAAAATGAAATTTTTCTGTTCTTGTTTGATTGTGAAATTGTTTTATATTACTTAAAGATCTCTTAAAACTATCATACCTTACACTAACAATCTTTAATGTCTAAATCTGTTCCTTATCTGTCAATTTCTAAATTAAATCTTGCCACGTCTTTCCCCTAAAAATTTTTAAATGATTCAAATCAATTTGGATCATAAATCTCAAAAGGTTTGAAATTTTTGATTGGGGGAGAGATCGTGATTTAAATCTCAAATCTGTTTTAATCCTTTAAAGGAACTCCTGCCTCCATGTGCCAAACGATTTCAATATATGATGCACATGATTGAGGAGGAGCATTTATCTACAAACCAGAAGAGTATTTAAACAAGGCCACATATTCTCCCATGTTTTCCAAACCTTATTAAATCACTTGGGATCCAAAATCTCAAAGGGTTTGATATTTTTGATCGGGGGAGAATTTGTGATTTAATATGAAATTTGATAAAAGGTGATCATTTGATTCAATGTGATGGCTCATTCTAATATGTGCTAAACTCTTTCATATATTGATGCACATATTGAGGGGGAGCGAATGGTTTCTTAATGGCTTGTGTGATCGTAAATGTGCTTCAAAAAGAACCTCTTTCCTCTATGTGCAAAATGTTTTTCAAATATTCAACGCACATTTTGAGGGGGAGAATTTACCATGAAAATCAAAAAGGCTTTTTCTACGGAAATTGTGATCAAGAAATTATTTCAAAGAACTCTTGCCTCCATGTGCTAAACAATTTATAAAATCATATGCACATGTTGAGGGGGAG
The DNA here is from genome assembly GCA_910596185.1 of Chrysanthemum makinoi. Lineage (NCBI taxonomy): Eukaryota > Viridiplantae > Streptophyta > Magnoliopsida > Asterales > Asteraceae > Chrysanthemum > Chrysanthemum makinoi. The sequence goes on along the minus strand of OU343220.1, from coordinate 273,963,806 downwards.
TATTTTTTAAATAATCAAAAACAATTAAGGTACAAAATACTTTGATATTTTGTCACCAGTACCTTGATTGGTTTTTCCAAATGATTTTTCAATTGGTTTCAAGGAAGAAAGAACAATACCAAAAGACCGACCAATTCACTTTATGCATGGTGATATAAGGATGGTTAGGTTAGGTATTCGTTCTCACGATCCCTTGACGGAGGGATCTACCGAGGACAATCTACTAGGTAGTGTAGAGTCCTTAAGTATGATAAAAAAAGGAGAAAAATGAGAATATGGGAAGAGTGCGGTGAGAGCGAGCTAGTCTTGGAATAAACCCAACAAGGTTCTAGTTATAAAGTCTCGGTAAGCACAGAAAGGGGTTGAAGAATGAAAAAGAATTGAAATGTCAAAGGGTGAAAAGAAATAGCCCTCCAATAATTCAACCTTAGGGCAGAACCGGGTTCAATACATATGCTACTAGTGTTTACTAAGGTAACACTGGTATTGAAGATAAGGCGTCATGGACCCGGTGGCCTTGCCTTCTTCCCAAACTACTCATGTTCCTCTTAAAAGGGCTTGTTTCATTCTCACGGGGAACCGACATAATCTTTCGACTTTCTCTTAGAGATTGATGATATTGAAGAAGGAGACCCTCTCCCTAGTCTTCGGCATAGGAACCAAATGTGCACAATTGAGTCTAGAGACAAGAGATCATCCACAATATCTCATTAGGACACATTATTCTTGAAGACTTACTATTTCACACAATGTGGAAAGTGAGTATATATTAAGAGTCCTACGCATTATCCTTGTGGTATTGCTAGTACATCCGAGTGATATATTAAATATATTCACAATGAAGATGGAAAGCCTTCTAGAGCCAACATCAAACAAGCTCTTGGTGGGTGACATGTGAGATCTTTTCTAAAGATCAAACTTGTGACAACTGGATTGAAACAATGGGGCGATTCATTCTTGAATCAACCTTGGTCGAGGAAATGAATTGACGAATGCTTTTGGAAAAACCGTTCGATGTGCAAATCTTCTTTTCTCTAGCGCATCGAATGTGTACTTTCATTTTCAAATTCAAAAAGTATCTCTGATTGAAAAAAATACTTTGGAAAACCGTTCGATGTGTGAATCTCTTCTTTTCTCTACCGCGTCGAATGTGTACTCTTTTCAAATACAAAAGTATTTTTGATTGAAAATTGATCTTTCTCATAAAACCTTCGTCGTATTGCAAAACTCTTTCTTCTAAGCAATACGCGATTGTTTTCAAATAAATTTTCATCAATCATTGAATCTCAATTCATTTGGTTCACTCCTCCGTGTTGTCTTCTTTGAGATGTTCGGTTTGAGAGCGGCTAGAACAGTACGAAACCTGTCAAGGAGATTCTTGGGATTATACGATCACGAGCGTACTTATGCTTGATCAGCGAGGAACCGTGGGCCGTGTACCTCAATTCAACGAAAGTGATCAAAGACACTTTTGTGTGTTTTATTGCTAACTGTTGTTTGCAGGTACATTTGGACGGGTGCATGATCTGTGCAAAACCGTCAAGTCTTTACAGACTCAAAACAGCTTAAGCACAAATGCAAATGAAGATCAGAGAATACAGTGGATTCCCGGGTCGTTATGTCCCCGCGGAGACTCAATGGTGTTGCAAGCACTAGATCGACGATAGAATGATCACTAATGTGCGATCGAAAGGATATTGATGGATACTACACTCTAGAAAAAGATAATACATAAAAGCGACTTAAATACAAATTAAGAAAACTAAAAAGATAAAATCTATTAAATAAACGCTATCACTATATTTAAAGTGATGAACGTTTAAAACTTAAAACTAAAAACTTACGTTTAAATTAAAATTACGTAAACGTATAAAATAAAAAGTGAAACTTATACAATATAGATCCTAAAAATATGAAAAATACATTTTTACAATCCTAATGATAGAAGAAAATTTATAGAAAAGGAAAATTATTTTTATGACTAATTAATTAATTATTATTAATTAAAAACTATTTTAAACTATTTAATAATACTCTAAAATAAAAGAAAATATGAAATAAGATTAGAAAAATAAGATTAAGACTTAGGAAAATCTAAAATATTATAAAACTAATTTTAAAACTGAAAATATATTTTTTTTGACTTTTTATATATTTATTACTAATTAATTACTATTTAAATCTAATTAAAATGCTAGAAAATACCTTTTAAACTAAGAAAATTATGGAAAAATATTTTTTTGCTTTTTTATATTTATCTTAACTTAGGAAGAATGAAAAATTATTTTTTTGAAGCTTTTCTTAATTATTTGAATTAAATGCTATTTAAAAGTGCTTGAAAACTAGTTTAAATTAAGAAAAATAGCAAATGAACTTAGAAAAATCTGAAAATTTCAGGAAAAGTCTAAAACAATATGAGGAAGCAAGGAAAAATGGAAAAAACAGGGCTTGTATGAAAGATTATGGAACTGATGTCCAAAGTGCTTAAAAATAAGCACTTAGGATAAGCTAATGAAGTCCAATAAACACCAAACCAAAGCAGAACTTAATTAAGCTAAAAGAACTTAAAAGCAACTAGAATCAACAAGCTACACCCTCTGGATACAAGTTGTACAGATTTGGAGAGATTGAGATTATGATCTAAAAACAGTGAGAGGTACAAGGTTGCGACCTAAAACAAGCACCTAAATAAGCTTGGAAACCAAAAAGCAAATGTTGGAACTAGAGAGACACAGGTGACTATGTATGACCCAAAGCTGAGACTTGGACAAGCTCAAATGAGTTTGTTACAAGCTCTGCAAATCCTGCATAAAACACGTGCTGAGACATAATGCCCTGCACAGGGTACTTAGGCTCATAATCACAAGCCTATTTGAAGCTTAAATAAAAATCACAAAAATATGTAAAAGTGAAAATAAGAAACTAGACCAGGAGCTCTTTCTAAAACCACAAGTTTCAATGAAAATGACTCAGAATGGAGCTCAAGAAAAATCACCTTAGAGTAGCCAAAGCGAGATTTTCAATATTTGACTTTTGATAAAAAACATGGACAGTTGACTTTTATGAGATTTGAAGCTAATCCTAGGACTGATTATGATCTAAAATGATGAAATAGAGCTACTACAATCAACCCCTATGTAATTTGAACACAAAATGAGCTTTTGCTCTTTCCAAATTTCCAACAGTTAAGTACTAAAGGCGATTGATCAAGGTTTGACATTCAGTGCTAACAAGCTCAAAACTAAGACAGATATGAATATGAATACCCTAAACAAACATAATTCAACAAAGCTCAACCATCTTTGCAAAAGCCTTTGAGACAGATTAATAAGGCTGATCCAAACACACCTTTCATCCACTTTGTTTTGCAAATGAAATGAAACAACCACTTAACTAAGCTGCGCAATTTATCAAACTAAGTTTACTAATCCTAAATATGACTAAATAAACATATTTCAACTAATAAAGACTACAAATGCAAGCACACACAAGATATGCAAACTGACTTGGAATTTGAAAATGAAGAATATCACTACCCTTGGCTATCCAACAGTGGTGCTCAAACCAAACACAAAACCAAACTAACATAATCTAATGCAACCCAAATTCACCTCTGCCTGACCATAATCATCACCAAATCCAATTTGAGCTTCATGTTGAATTTTATTGACCTTGGAGCTAAGTTAATTGAAACTGAATCAAAGCTTATCAAAAGCCAAAGTAAGCTTAAATAAGCTTAATTGATTAAATCAGGAGCTTATTAGAAGCTTGAATATAGAATTTGAAACTTGAAAACTTCCACAGTAACCAATAAACTGAAATTTGATTAAAGCTTAAAATTGATACTCAAAGCTCAATATAACAATGTTTTAACTTAAATAGGATACAAATAAACTTGAACTACAACATTTGATTAAAACTAATACATTTTAAAGAAAATTCGACATTAAAGAAAAAAAATGAAAACTAGCTATATATCCTCTTCAAGCTTCATTCTTCCTTTTTATAGATCCAATCTGTTTCTCTCACATGTCTAAGCAGATCCCACCTCTAATTTAAGCCATTGGATCACTTAAACCATCCTAGCCATCAAATGGATTTTGGCGGGAAAGCTGGATTTAACTGTTGGAGTTGCGTGAGATGAGGGTGAAGGTAATAAATGTTATTTGGAGTGAGGTGTTGGTGGGGGGACAAAGGAGATGGATAGGTGAGGAGGGGGGGTGGCTTGTCTGGGATTGCAGGGCTAGGTGAAGAAGAAAGGAGGAAAAGGCGCGGGTATGTTGGTTTGACTGGATGGTTTGACCAGAGGTCTAATATCAAGGGGGTCAAAAGTTCAAAATGACAGGGGTCACAAGCTTATGACAGGCCAAAATGGGTGTTAAAGGCTTTTAATGACAAGGACCTTATTGCAATTTTAGAAACTACAAGGACCTTAAGCGCCAATTCATCAAACTTGTTCCAAGGGCTGAAATTGACAATCATAAAAAGTACAAGGACCAAATCTGCCATTTTCCAATTTTCCGGGGGCCATTTACGCAAATTTCAAACTTGGAGGACCAATTTTGTAATTTTCTCAAACTTTTGATATTTTTCACCAAAGGACTAAATATGACAAGTTATGATTTAAAAAGGACCTTTGGTGATTTTTCTTTTGGAATTTTGACTCAGGGACTAGTTTTGACAAATTGTGAAAGTGAGGGACTAAAACGCAATTTTGCAAATTTGATAATGCGTTTTCATCGATTTTGATATTTTTGCATTTAAAGCACATAAAACACTGATTTGTGATATTTTCATCATTTTGATGCATTTTTGAGTGTTTTCAGATGATTTTGCGTTTATATTATGCAAAATGATGAGTATTTACACACTCATCAATCCCCACTTGAGATATTGCTAGTCCCTAGCAATGATTTGAGAAAACTTAATGGTTTTGATCTCTTTACCAGAAGCCATTACTTCGGGAGTAGCCAAATGTTTTAGTTCAAGTAAGAACCATGGTACACCGATAACCATGTGATTTTGAGCAAACCACCGACTTTCAACGGATTTGATTTTGTCTTTACGGAAGCCGTACCCTTACGGACTAGCCAACTCTTAGATAAATTATCGAATTATCTTTGGTGAGTGAATACCAATTATGGTTTTTCCATCGCTACTTTACCACAAGCCATACCCTTGCGGGCTAGCCAACTCATTATCTTTTGAGGATGATGGGGAGTTGAGGAACCATACAATTTTGGGCAAATTGTAAGCCATATAAACGGATTTGAGACATCTTTACCAAGAGCCGTTTGCTCACGGATTAGCCAATCCTTTTGTCTTACGACATGGCGGTTGATAACCAAGGCGAGTAAGTGTAGAACACTTACTCCAAAAAAATTTAAAACGGGAATGGGTAGATAATATATGAAATTCGTGAAATTCCCCACACTTAGAAATGAATATTGCCCTCAATATTCAAAGTACCGGCGGTTATCTGCGAAACAAAGAACGTAAAAGGAAATATTACGGCCATTATTTAGAAAGAAGATTTTTTTAGAGATAACTTATATATATATATATATAATATGTTGGGCATCACCCCCACACTTAGGTGGAACACACGGGTGAAAACCCATGTTTAGCTACTGTTTTTGATTACCGAGTCGCTAGCTTGACTCGACCCCGAATTCATTGGTTCATGGAGAAGCAAAGTGGAAGAAACAATCTCCATCGGACTTTCATTCAAGATGTTTGGACAAACATTTGAAGCACGTGAAAGTTCCACACCGATGAGATATACATAGAACCGGCTCAAAAATGATAAATGAAAATGCCGGTGTCAAAGATAGTGTCCTCACTACCGAAGGAGTGAAGAAGAGAGGAAGTCACCGAGTAGGTGAAGAAAAGAAGTAAGATCATGATAACAATCATAACTAGATCTTCTTCCTCGGGATTAAGTGCCGTTGCACTTATTTGGATTTTGTTGGTTGAGCTCTTTGGGTTGGAAGGCATTTCGGTTGGGAGGGTGGGAAGATTTGTCATAACTATGCAAATTGAGATTCTCTCCCCGATCATGATTTTTGCCATCCAAGCAATCATACTCCAACGGAGATATGATATGAGAGAGTTCACCGGCGAACTCCTCATGAAGAAATCATTCACATGATGTGAATGTGTGAACTCTTGTTCCATTGTAGGCTCCTCACCATCCTCAATCTGAGTATCAAAGAGTGGATTCTCAGAAATTGAAGTGAATTCAGAGTTGAATTCAAATAGAGGATTAGTGAAAGTAGCTTTGAATGTTTCGGGAACAAAATGATCAACATTCTCTATTGACTGTTGGGATAAGAAGTGAGTGAACGATCATTATCAATGAGACTTCAGTCTCTCGGATCGGCTTGAAGTCAAAGAGTGGATTGATGTGAGTGAGTTCACGGAGAACTCCTCAAGGAGGGATCGCATCAGATTGTGGAAGTGATGCCTCAACGTACTCGATGTCTCCATATGAAGCACAATCTTCACTAAGATCAGAGAAAGTATCAAGATGATCATTTGGACACTCAAGAGGGGAAGGGATATCACACAGATGGTCAATAGTTCCCTGTGACTCTCCCGGGATTGGGACAAGGTCCTCAACACTAGACTTTATAAATTCGTCCGATTCCTTTTCAGGAACAGTGTCAAGATGCTCATCCCCCATGTTCAGAGAGTGAGTGGGAATATCAGGTGTGATAACAATAGACTGAGGGAGATTAGATGGACTAGCATACATATGTTTTATACTTTCCATTTGTTCTTCTGCTAGTAATTCCATCATAGTCTTTTCTCCCTGATTCTTCATGGAAGGAGTTTCAACTGATGAACTTGATGAACTGTTATAAAATTGTAAGATATCAAGGATATCTTCATCCTCATCATCATCAGGAATGAAACGGAATCGAGAGCTAGATTTGGCTGCTTTTTGCATTCTAATTGATTCCCTAACAGTGTTTTCAATGGCAATCTGGGAATCTAATTTAGCGACCGCTCCCGGCTAACAAAGCTTCCATGGATTTTGGATTATTTTGGGACGCATATAAATAATCCTCCTTAAGTTCTTTTAATAACTCCAGTCTTCAGAGAAGGTGCTATGTAGTTTCATGAGGAGGCGCTTGAATCATTTGGTACTGTGGAGGTTGGTCTTGAAATGAAGAGTCGTAATTGTTACAAGGAATGGGTTCCCTGCTTGACAATCCGAGCTAGAGTGAGGACCTCCACAATACTCACAACAGTAAAACCGATGTGGCTGTGAGTGGTATGTGTTGTAGTCATAATTGTTATCAGGAACTTGCTCATAGACAAGCGTGTTTCACGATTGACAATCGAGTGGAATGTGAATCACCACAGTACTCACAACAAGATAAAGCTATGAAGTCTCACAAAGGTGTGGCAGGTGATGGAATAAATCACCGTGTCATGGTAGGAATAGGGATCTTGTTATAGACTGGACGTTTCCTGATTCCTGCGCTACAAGGGGCAATTGCCACCATTACAAGGACCACCACACCATTGACAACCAAGAAGGTGAGGATAAGACATAGAAAGAATCAAATGGATAGAGGGTATAAGAAATGTAGAATCAAAAGATGTGAGAGGATAAAGATGGATTTTTTTGGATTTTTGAAAAACATATTGCAAAAACAAAGAATGAAAATATTTTTGGATTTTCTGATAACTTTACAAAAAACTTTTTACAAAAGATGGGGTATGCACAAGAATGGGTCTGAAAATAGCTAAACACACGCTAAAGCCAAGAATCCCGTGGCCATAAAATTTGATCTTGTGGTAAAACCGTCAAGTCTTCTAGGACTCAAAACACCTTAAGCACAAATGCAAATGAAGATCAGAGAATACAGTGGATTCCCGGGTCGTTATGTCCCACGGAGACTCAATGGTGTGCAAGCACTAGATCAGACGATAGAATGATCACTAATGATAGCGATCAGAAAGGATATTGATGGATACTACACTACTGAAAAAGATAATACATAAAAGCGACTTAAATACAAATTAAGAAAATTAAAAAGATAAAATCTATTAAATAAACGCTATCACTATATTTAAAGTGATGAACGTTTAAAACTTAAAACTAAAAACTTACGTTTAAATTAAAATTACGTAAACGTATAAAATAAAAAGTGAAACTTATACAATATAGATCCTAAAAATATGAAAAATACATTTTTACAATCCTAATGATAGAAGAAAATTTATAGAAAAGGAAAATTATTTTTATGACTAATTAATTAATTATTATTAATTAAAAACTATTTTAAACTATTTAATAATACTCTAAAATAAAAGAAAATATGAAATAAGATTAGAAAAATAAGATTAAGACTTAGGAAAATCTAAAATATTATAAAACTAATTTTAAAACTGAAAATATATTTTTTTTGACTTTTTATATATTTATTACTAATTAATTACTATTTAAATCTAATTAAAATGCTAGAAAATACCTTTTAAACTAAGAAAATTATGGAAAAATATTTTTTTGCTTTTTTATATTTATCTTAACTTAGGAAGAATGAAAAATTATTTTTTTGAAGCTTTTCTTAATTATTTGAATTAAATGCTATTTAAAAGTGCTTGAAAACTAGTTTAAATTAAGAAAAATAGCAAATGAACTTAGAAAAATCTGAAAATTTCAGGAAAAGTCTAAAACAATATGAGGAAGCAAGGAAAAATGGAAAAAACAGGGCTTGTATGAAAGATTATGGAACTGATGTCCAAAGTGCTTAAAAATAAGCACTTAGGATAAGCTAATGAAGTCCAATAAACACCAAACCAAAACAGGAACTTAATTAAGCTAAAAGAACTTAAAAGCAACTAGAATCAACAAGCTACACCCTCTGGATACAAGTTGTACAGATTTGGAGAGATTGAGATTATGATCTAAAAACAGTGAGAGGGTACAAGGTTGCAGCCTAAAAACAAGCACCTAAATAAGCCGAAACCAAAAAGCAAATGTTGGAACTAGAGGAAGACAGTGACTATGTATGACCCAAAGCTGAGACTTGGACAAGCTCAAATGAGTTTGTTACAAGCTCTGCAAATCTGCATAAAACCTGTAAGACATAATGCCTGCCGCAGGGGTACTTAGGCTCATAATCACAAGCCTATTTGAAGCTTAAATAAAAATCACAAAAATATGTAAAAGTGAAAATAAGAAACTAGACCAGGAGCTCTTTCTAAAACCACAAGTTTCAATGAAAATGACTCAGAATGGAGCTCAAGAAAAATCACCTTAGAGTAGCCAAAACTGAGATTTTCAATATTTGACTTTTGATAAAAAACATGGACAGTTGACTTTTATGAGATTTGAAGCTAATCCTAGGACTGATTATGATCTAAAATGATGGAATAGAGCTACTACAATCAACCCCTATGTAATTTGAACACAAAATGAGCTTTTGCTCTTTCCAAATTTCCAACAGTTAAGTACTAAAGGCATTTGATCAAGGTTTGACATTCAAGCTAACAAGCTCAAAACTAAGACAGATATGAATATGAATACCCTAAACAAACATAATTCAACAAAGCTCAACCACTGCAAAAGCCTTTGAGACAGATTAATAGGCAGATCCAAACACACCTTTCATCCACTGTTTTGCAAATGAAATGAAACAACCACTTAACTAACTGCTGCAATTTATCAAACTAAGTTTACTAATCCTAAATATGACTAAATAAACATATTTCAACTAATAAAGACTACAAATGCAAGCACACACAAGATATGCAAACTGACTTGGAATTTGAAAATGAAGAATATCACTCACCACTGTCCAGCTGGTGCAGGCTCAAAACCAAACACAAAACCAAACTAACATAATCTAATGCAACCCAAATTCACCTCTCAATCTTATTGACCATAATCATCACCAAATCCAATTTGAGCTTCATGTTGAATTTTATTGACCTTGGAGCTAAGTTAATTGAAACTGAATCAAAGCTTATCAAAAGCCAAAGTAAGCTTAAATAAGCTTAATTGATTAAATCAGGAGCTTATTAGAAGCTTGAATATAGAATTTGAAACTTGAAAACTTCCACAGTAACCAATAAACTGAAATTTGATTAAAGCTTAAAATTGATACTCAAAGCTCAATATAACAATGTTTTAACTTAAATAGGATACAAATAAACTTGAACTACAACATTTGATTAAAACTAATACATTTTAAAGAAAATTCGACATTAAAGAAAAAAAATGAAAACTAGCTATATATCCTCTTCAAGCTTCATTCTTCCTTTTTATAGATCCAATCTGTTTCTCTCACATGTCTAAGCAGATCCCACCTCTAATTTAAGCCATTGGATCACTTAAACTGATCCTAGCCATCAAATGGATTTTTGGCGGGAAAACTGGATTTAACAGTTGGAGTTGCGTGAGATGAGGGTGAAGGTAATAAATGTTATTTGGAGTGAGGTGTTGGTGGGGGGACAAAGGAGATGGATAGGTGAGGAGGGGGGTGGCTTGTCTGGGATTGCAGGGCTAGGTGAAGAAGAAAGGAGGAAAAGGCGCGGGTATGTTGGTTTGACTGGATGGTTTGACCAGAGGTCTAATATCAAGGGGGTCAAAAGTTCAAAATGACAGGGGGTCACAAGCTTATGACCAGGCCAAAATGGGTGTTAAAGGCTTTTAATGACAAGGGACCTTATTGCAATTTTCTGAAACTACAAGGACCTTAATCGCTAATTCATCAAACTTGTTCCAAGGGCTGAAATTGACAATCATAAAAAGTACAAGGACCAAATCTGCCATTTTCCAATTTTCCAGGGCCATTTCTCGCCAAATTTCAAACTTGGAGGACCAATTTTGTAATTTTCTCAAACTTTTGATATTTTTCACCAAAGGACTAAATATGACAAGTTATGATTTAAAAAGGACCTTTGGTGATTTTTCTTTGGATTTTGACTCAGGGACTAGTTTTGACAAATTGTGAAAGCTGAGGGACTAAAACTGCAATTTTTGCAAATTTGATACGTTTTTCATCTGATTTTGATATTTTTGCATTTAAAGCACATAAAACACTGATTTGTGATATTTTCATCATTTTGATGCATTTTTGAGTGTTTTCAGATGATTTTGCAGTTTATATTGTACAAAAATGATGAGTATTTACACACTCATCAGTGCAGCTGATCAGAATTGAAGAAATAATTGAAGAAATAATGACTGGTGCATATCTACATAACCTGGCTCTGATATTTTCATACTATGCTTCTGCTACGCAGCTACAAATATCATGAGTCAGTAAAGCTTCCGCTACTCTGATGAAAAGATGTCATGATCCAGAAAGTGTGAGCATGTCGGTCCAAAAGTCACAACATCATATGATGGCAACACAACAAAGGGTGATCCAGAGATTTACTGTTGCTGATGATCTCAATGAAAGCTCAAAGATCATCAAAGATGTGGATCAGTTCAAAGACCTCAATTTAAAGTACAAAAAATGCAGACTATGAAGAGTCATTGCTAATGCACAAAGATTGCGGAACTTGAAGAATAGAAGTCTACGAGCTCATAACAGAAGACAAAGAAAGAATGCTAGGATTCAAAATGTATTTCATGGGGTGACTTCCCTTAGGGGGAGATTGTTAGGAATTGGAAATTCCATGTTAAAGTGTCGGTCACCCCAATTATGGTCTAGCAATATGTTAGCTCGTAGACTTGTAGTTATTTACGTTATTTAGTAGTTAATTAGTTAGTTTGTAGCATAGTTTAGCGTAGTGTAACACCGTGGAGGAAGGACGGGTCTTTACCCACTGTATACCTGATCCACAGGCCGATAGGAGGTCGTGTAGTCTGTAAGTATAAATACCCCTTCCATCCTTGGAAGGGGTGGTGCTTTCTAATCTAACCTTTCATAATTTGTAAACCAAGTCTCTACCAAGAAACACCCTCTCATTCTTTCTCTATCTAAACATGGCAAACTTGTATTTCCATCATCCAAGACCACCCGAATCATCTAACAACATAATATTATGATCCTACAATAACTGATTCGGTTCATTTTTCTAGTATCTATTTACCATCTGTAATGTTAATTATGATTTGTTATGTGGCTATTTTCTATCAAGTTTATGTCATTTATAAATTTATATATTGCTGAGGCTTTTTGTGTTTGTTACTAAAAAAGGCTATCACGGATATTCAATTTAAAGATATTTGTGGTTTTCTTTATGTATTTTGTTGCATTCATCAAGGTTCACCAACTTATTAACGATCAGGTGGATAATACAATTTGATAACTGTTATCTAGGCCTCATAAATTTATGTTGTTCTGTTATGTGGAAATAATACTCTTTATAGGTCAAGCTTGAGATCTATACCTATTTTAACTTTAAGCTTGTACTAATCAATCTTGTGCACAAGCTTGAACTCAGCTAGATAGGTTGTTTTAACTTAGAATCGTATGTATATGTTAGAGCCTTGGTGTCATTCCGAAATATAATATGTATATGTTACCAGTGAAGGTTTTAAAGGAGGCCATTCTTTGTGCAGGCAACAGGCTATAAGTTAGAGGCCATTCTTTGTCTCAAACTCTACTCCTGAGTGACATTCTTTGTCTTTTGCATACGATCTTAAAGTTTGTGCATATACTAAATTTATTCTTGTTCTTAAGCTGGAAAATGTTGAAATCTCAAACAACAATGAAGAATCCTATAAGCGAGCGTAGTGAAAATTATTCTTTACATTCTTATGCAATGACTCATCCAAGATTCTATCGTGACAATCAAACACAATAGTCACTTTCCCCCTCCCAGTTCCAGTCACATATAGAGACTCTTGGACAACCACGTATGCAGCCACTTATAGAATCTGAGCAAACCATTATGGAGATTCTTAAAGAGCCACCTATGCAGAACTTCATACAATCAAATAAGAAAATCATAGGTCAGTTGCGTATTGATACCCATGGATGAAATTCTGAGCAAAGCGCTGGTAAGTCACATATGGTGTCTCTTGAATAACCACATATGCAGAACCTCATACAATCATATAAGCAAACATGTGGTCAGTCACATATAGATACTTGTAGACAACCACATATGCAGAAACTTAGAAAATCAGATATGGTCCTTGGTAAGTCACGTATGCAGACCCTTCAACAATCAAATATGCAAGTAAATGTTCAATCTCTCGACTACTCCCACCAATCATCATCTTTCCCCCCCTGACCTCTCAAACCTCCCATTTTTTCTACTATAATAATTCTTCTTCTTCATCAACATCCACCTATTCTTAATCCTTACGATCTGAAACAAGTGCATATGAGTCAAATTTGCACCAGCCTTCGTCTTCCTCAGCACCTCTTTTGGATGAACAAGATGAAATGGATGAGGATTATGAGAAGACCTTATTGAGCGAGGTTGAGATAATAGGTAAACTTTGCGCGAGTCACTGTGCTTATCATATTTCTGTAGTGTATATTATATTCTAACAATGCATATAATTATCTTATAGATGGTGATGGAAACTTTCTTAGGACACAAACAATGACCACAAAAAAAGTGTATAAGCTAGACGCGGGTGAAATAATTTTGGTTCCTTTCAATGACTGCAATCAACCCATCAAATCTGCAGGAGGTTTATTAACACGATTCATGACCCTACTTGTGAAGGAACCCAACTTATGCCCCCTCGATGCGAAGGACTGGAAAGAATGCAAACAACGTTGTGGCATCAAGCTTCTAATGGAACTACGAGTAATTACTTTGATTATCATTTTTTGGTTCTTTTGAGTTTCTATTTCGGGATTTACTGTCCAAGGTGCTAGTTTCGTTCTTAGCTTTTCTAGTCATGATTCCCCAACACTGCAAAATTCACTAAAACTAGGTTCCCTTTATAGTTGTTAGCTAGGTTCAGAAATAGACGGTTTATACAAATGAACTATTATACCAGTAAGAGATTGCAACTGAAGAGAAGCCAACAGTAAAACGTCTACAAAACATACTTTGGGACATGTTGAAAGTGAAGGTGAAGCTTCGCTGCTTATTCAGAATTTTAATAGTTCAGATTACTTCAATTACATCAGGGATTTAGGATGCTAAGTTGTAAGAGATTTTATCCCTTAAAAATTTAGCTAAACATCTAAGCATTAAACTATCAATAAAACCAATTAGTTAACTTTATTTCGTTTTATTGTTTATGAAACTTTATGCACCAGTAAGCCAACATAAAAAGCTTGCTAAGCTAACTTTACAAGTAAAAATAAATTCATATGCCTTTTTAGTACATTTACGCTCTTTAATCATGTTAGTTAATTAAGCTTAATCTGTACAAGTGTTGTTTCTTGTGGACCACAGTCAACAATATGGATGTCTATTGCTGTGCCTATGGATGTCTATTGTTGTGCCTATTGCTTGTGTCCTTTTTCTGTTATATCTTGCCAACAGAGAGCAATATGGAATTAATTTATGAGTAGGAAGCTAGTCCGTTGGACATATGTCTTGCCAACATACAGCAATTAGCTTCACTGCAGGTAGGATTTTGGCTTCATGATCGCTAGTAAGTGTGGTGTGTCTTGCAATTTTTGGCATGAATGGACATTATATAGCACTCTTTATGATGATGCTATCACTTTTAAGTCAAATTAGAGGCTGTTAATGTCATTATTTCGAGTACGTAAATTTAAAACAGGAAGATAGGATTACAGAACATAGTACATTGGAAATGTAGTTAGTATTTACAGTCTCAGTCATCATACACAGCTTATTGAGTGTACTTTAGTTAATTAAGTGTTGAAGCTTTTGACCTAATACTTCTGATAATTGAGGTCTATACACAACTTATTTTGTTTACCAATCATATTGTTTGACTAAATGAGCTGCTCTGTTTTCCACTATTCATCCACGGTTAATACTATAGCCGTCAATGGATCCTGAGCTGCTCTATTTTCCTTTTTGTCAAGCGATTCACATTTTGATTAAATATATCTATGACTACTTAGCTTGTTTCCTTTTTGTCATTATTGATATTTGCAGCGGTGATTTGAGTTTCCTCAAAGTAAAGATGTTGACGAGGTTGTCCTTTCACATTTGAACGAAAAGTTTAGGACTGTAAAACATATGATGAAAAAGAGTTTGTTAGCATTAGCTGCCAAAAGACTGCAAGAAGCTAATAACGTTGATGAAGATGTGCAATATACCGATGAGGAACCTTTGCAAGCAATCGACTTAGTAGAAGCACCACCATACTTTGTTGATCACCAATGGGAATCTTACAAGGGTTATCTCAGAGCACCTAAAACAAAGGTACGCCACAAATTAACAGTGGTGTTCATACAAAAATCAATAAATATTTTAACTAACATTAACCTTGTTATAAATATCTTTGTAACAGATGAATGTGTACTTGAACTAATGGTACACGAGAAAATACAAGTCAATATACACAAAGAATACAAGTATACAACTATCAACAGATTTAACTTTTGAACAGAAGTTATAGTCATAACTGCTTCTAGAAAGCTCGGAAATCAACGATGATGATTTAGGTATAATCCTACATGTAAACGTAAAATTCATGTGTGGGATCAGTGGGAGTATACTGTAGTCATCATTGAAGGTTTAAGAGCCCGAAAAAGATAATCCTCAAGACTTTGAAACAAAAGTCAAATGTATTGATAGTGATACAATTTTCATGCTCCATGATCATTCTTTCTTCAAATTACTAACATGTGTTTTTAATTAACCGAGTCACAGAAATTCTCAGCAAATGGGAAGAAAGCAAGAGGTAGCCAAGTCCATATTCACACTTGTGGCGCTGTTAGTATTCCCCGGAAAAAGGATGCATATGTAAGTCTTCTTTTAGGATAATTAAACCTATTTTTTCTTTTTATAATTATCTACTTTTTGATGGTTAATTTGTTAATCTACAGATTGTGGAACACAAACGAGAACCTAATGACATTGAAGTATTTGATATGATGCATGTAACAAAGAAAGGGTCATACGTTGATGATAGGTCAAGAGTCTTTGCGGTACATAAATAGTTTTACTACTTTTAGTTATGTTATAAATAGATATAAATGTAAACTTAGATGAACGTGAATGTTTGTTTAATGTTCTAGAGTAAAGCGAAAGCAGATTTTGCAAACAAGTTATTTGAGGTCGAAAATTCAGAACCTGTTGATCCTGAGAAAAGGTTGGAAATTGCAAGGGAAGTCATGCAAGAACTTAGACCTAATAAGAAGGGAAGACCTTGTGGCCATGGGGTTGGAGTGACCAAATCCCAAGTAACAAAATTTAGTTACGAATTGAGAAGAATGAGACGTCAAAGTGTATCAAGTGAAAATCGATTTCTGTTGAACACAGTTGTTGCTCAAAGTAAACAAATAGAGAAACAAAGTAGACAAATGAAGACGATGGAAGAAAACATGAACAACTTTTTTGGACAGCTCAAAACGGCGCTTCCGGCTTTTTTTGCTACTGGTACATCAAATGCACAGGTTTGTGAAGCATTTGTTTTTTGTCTTTTCATTAAATTCCTCTCTTATGTGAGTTGCCTAATATACTTTTGATCCAAGGTCTAGTTTTTTAAGGTAATGGTACAGATTTTGACGCTAGTAACAGTGTGGGTTCAGGGCAGTGTGTTGTAGAAGTGCAGTTTTTCATATGCTATAAGTAGTAGATTACGATTATCACCTGGTTAATCTATCCCTGCCTAATATACTTTTGCTCCAAGGTCTAGTTTTTTAAGGAAAGTATTAGCTCAATTTTGAAACATAACATTGATAGCAGAACCATATCTGCCTAACTGCTGTTTGATAAAATGCCTAATAGGATACTCAAGTGTCTGAATGTTGAGCCATCTTTGCACTATTTTTATGTAGATGTTTCTTTTGCTATATTATTTTGGCAAAGTAGCAGTTAAAACAGGTTCTCATTTAAATAATAGGACATGAATTTGTCAAAACAATGATGATACCCTGCTTCAAGCGCTAATAATATAATGAAGCTTATTATTTTCTGCTAGCTCTATGTAGATATGAACATGCTTATTTGAGAAATACAACTAAATGCCTATTACTAGTACCTGCAACTGAAGCAAATTGATTGAGATATGCATACCATTGATATGATTGTGATGTCGTTGATCTTGAGCAAAAACTTCTGCTAACAGGACATTGTAATAGACCTGAAATTGATGAAATTTTAATGATTTAAAGATCAGATTAATCATAAAATTAAATAACTCTTTGCTGTCCCTTTTATAGCCTTAATCATAAAATAATATCAAGTAAGTACCTTGAAGCCCGTAAAGCAGCAATAGCAGTTCATAGAGATGTAGTTTAGCTGATATTTTGTTACGTTGCATGTGGCTTTGGATTAGTAGAATTGCATAAAGGAGTTAACAAATGACCAAAGTATATGAAGAATTGAAGAATTTCAGATTTGCAGAATTACAGAATTGTTAGAGAAACAAATGACATAATTGTTTGGAATTTGTAATTGAGTATCAAAATTGCAGAATTGTTAACTAGTATCAGAATTACAGAATTGTTTGGAATTTGTAATTGCAGAATTGAGTTTGTATCATATGAAATTTGTTTTGAAATCTGGATAAAAATCTGTTTTGAAATTTGTTTTGAAATCTGTTTTGAAATATGGATATATAATTTGTTTTGAGCACTATATAATTTGTCACACTTTTAAGTGTGAACTTTTTTAGTTGGTTTTGGTTGGTTTGTTCACACTTTTAAGTGTGGACTTTTTATCTCTTGTCCTTCTTATTTGTTCACACTTTCAAGTGCGTACTTTTTATTTCTTGTCCTTCTTATTTGTTCACACTTTCAAGTGTGGAATTTTCAATTCTTGTCCACGGTTTAAAATGTGAAGGTTCTTTACTCATGTTCACAACTAGCTATGTGACAAAAAAAAGTTTTTCTCCACACAAGTTAGTGTGAATAGTCTATTTATATATTTACAAAAATACATGTGGCAATTCACAATAATTTTGTAACACTGAAAATCCCCACACAAGAAGAAAGTGCGGAGAATAGAATTGTACACACTTTAATGTGTGAAGATCTATCAAATAAAGTGTGTAAAATGACATGATTTTTTGTAGTGACATGCAAAACATTTGGGAAAAAAGTTTGTAGTTTACCGGATGCTTATGCATGAAAATTGATTAATTATATATAGGTGATCATGTATTACATCCGACATATATATTTACTGCAACGAAATCTAAAGCAGTGTATACCTGTGTGAGATTAATGAGACATGGAAAGACATGGGTACTGCTTTTGTATGTGAAAGGGAATAGGGCTTTTGTTGAATAACACACATTTCTACTTTATTCCAACAAACACCCCCATTTGGATTTTCCATTTTTCGTACGTGACAGTGGTAACTACTGTAGGAGGTTTTGATCGACAGAATTCCTAGTTTCTTTGAGGGTGGGCAATGTAATCCTCCAACTTTCAAGTCTACATATATATGATTATCTACAAACACACACATATTGGAGGAAATTATCTACGAATATTTAATTTGATTAACGATTTGACATCAAAGAATGCTAGAAAGGTGGCGTTTTTTGGTAGCTGGTTCACACCGAATGAAAAACGGCTAGGCCGGGTCTCACATTGAATTCTCGTAGAAGGTTTCTAAAAACTAGGGAAGGACGAAGTTATAAGTAATGATGAAAATGACATGCATAGCTGTAACAAAGATAACCTAGATACGTGGTACAAACAGTTAGCACAAAAAGAAGGAAATGACGTGCATAATAATATATTGACAAGAATTTAGTTAACCTCCATGTTCATATGGGCCTTAAGAAATGCAAGTTACACCATATTCTTCATGAGTCATGTGTAGATGCACATGGTAGACAAACTTATCAATTGACAAGATTTGCCCAAGCAATTTCTAGTGAGTAAACTTTATATATTTATTTCTAGTGTTTGTTGTTTTTTGTATTTGTTATTAATTCGAATCATAATGCGTACTACTTCATATTGAAAGTTAGCATTGCAATTAATATATTAACAATCAAGCTAAAGCTGACAAAGCAAGAAACATTTTAGAGCTTGTTTTTTTAAAGGTTTTTACATTCAGAGAGTATATTACTCCCAAAAATGTTTAAATACAACGATGCAAGTGAATTCCGTCTCTTAGCCTGTTACATAGACCGTAAAACAAATATAACAATGCATTAGAATTCTTATAACAAAGAAACATATGACTACCCACTAGAATACGTTTGACTCAAGACGAGACATAAACTAACGTCTAATTTAACCACGAAGATTTATATCAAGCGCATCGCAGAATGTCAGTTGCTCTTCCGTTAAATCTTCACAATCTTGATTTTCAAATGAATCTTCATCATAATTATTAGTTTGTGGATATATTTAATATATGTATGACCGGATTCGAACACGAGACTATGGGATTGCACGCATTGCGTATGAGATTCAATGTTTAATAATTAAATATAAATGTTATGTTTTAATTATTATTTCACAATAAGCGTCTAACGAGCGTTGAGTTCTTAACGGAACTGACTAACGGTCGTTAAAAGTCAAAGGGATACGAAGAAAAGGAAACAAGCCAAGAGAAGGTTCTAGAAACCCCTCTTGGGCTTGTAACCGGTCGATCAAGGGGAATCCCACATGAGAACCCTTTGTAAACTTGGACTCTACCGAAAGGGTATAAATACATCCCCATGTATTCATTCTTTGGTACACTTGATCTCCATAGTAGATCAAACTTCTCTTCACTCCTTATTACTCCTTGGTCGACGAACGAAGCCCCACGAAGGGATTTGTAATTGGCCTTAAGCGTAACTAAAGTGTTTGGTTTAGCTATTGTGAAAAAAAAAATCTAGCATTCGCATTGAATCGCTAACAATGCGCGTATAGAAAACCATAGATTAATCCTAATTGTATTATTTGGTTTTCCCCAAATCGACTAAGGTGTAAGTCAATTTCATAAACCCTAAATTTTTAGGGTTTGAGTTTCTTGATCGTTGTTTGCTTGAATTGCTAAAAGGTACGCTTACTTTTATGTTTTGGTTAATTAATTATGCATATTATGTTTATGTCTTCCCTTGCATGCTTTTGATGGTTACATATTTATTTTATGCTAGCCATGATAATTAAATTCAAACAGTGGCATCACGAGCTGTTAATATTGTGTAATTAATTACCTAAACACATAAAAATTGAATTTTTGATTGATTATTGCATGTTTACAAGTTTCTAGGGTTTGTTTTTTGAAAACCCTAACTTTTTTTATTTAGGGCCGATTGCCTTTTAATTCATGTTAATTTTTTTCTTAGGTTTTGTAAAAATGTAGAAATCCTAGGTTGCATGCAATTGTTATGTGTTAATTAATGAATAATTGTGATATGTCATTAATAGTAAGCGGTCTTGTGACTTGATTATATGATAATAAGTGTTTATGTGGGATCAATGATAATACATGCATGTTTTATCATGGATATATAAGTATATATGCGTTAATTGTTAAGTGTTTATGTTTGCATGCTAATTGTTCTATATATGTAAATTAATTAGGGTTATTAATAATTAAATTGTATAAAATGTTAATTGACTAATAGGTTAATATATTCTAAAATTGGAGAAGACCCCATATGTATCGTCTTATTTTATCAGCTATGTGTGTTATTGTATATTTTACGCAATCGATATCGATGTATGTGATCCACTTGTACCTTGCTCGAAACACAAGTGGGAGTCTTAGTTTAAAATATACATGTTAGTTGATTCAATTTAGCATGTGCATCGTTTTAATTAGTTATTTTTATTATTTGCTTATTTGTTTATTTATTTTTTGACAAGTTGTAAGTAAAGGGTAATTTTTGAATAGAAAATAAACCAGTCTAAATAATGGTGAAATTGAATTATTAAAAACTTTAATTTGCGAAATCTTATGTGTCATTAAAGGGTTGGCCTTACATACCGTAATCCGTTAAATGCATCCTCACGACAAGATTAGCAAATTCAAGATTTATAATGTATTTTTAAGAATTAAATCTTAAACTTCTATTCGATTGATGTTTATTATTCCAAATAGTTAGAAAAGTTCATTCATAATTGACAAACTATAAGAGAGGTATAAGGAGGTTGACATGTATTTGCACCCAAAGAAGAAGGTTTTTAATATGATTCACGCTGACCCGCTTCTCTGCTTCTTTGTGCGCGAATATGCAGTTACCTACGACTATTTTATGTATAAAAACATCTTAAGGGTGAATTGGCCTTAATTCCACGTGGCACTTTGTGGTAATTATCCGAATAACTTGAGTCTTTTGACTCATGCAGTAGTACGATATAGTGAACAATAATTAAAAGTAATTCTTTGATTGGTTTACTCAATACCTCAATTAAAACTTTGTTGATTTAATCTTAGTGAAAGAAACTAATGAGTAAATTTTTTTTAAAACCTATGATACATATGTATGCATGTCTCTTCGTACATATTTTGATTACACACATAAAAATTAGTACCCTTTAAATTTATGTTTATGCCATCTAATTAAAGAAACACTTGCAATTGCAATTTACGTTATGTTAGACTTAGCTAGATTGCAATTCCAAGGTAAATTTCCACATTATGTGAGACGTAGCTGGAAGAAATTTACAGTTTTTTAAATTAGACAAATTAATTAAGTTAGATAGTGAGATTTAGTAACCCAAGGCATAAGATAGGATGAAACATGTTTACTTTGCACATAGTGTGGCAATAAATAAATCACATAATGATCTAGGAATTTCAACAAGTTTTGCAATTATTGTACAACTATTACCTTGTTGAATACTTTCATTACTAGTAGAGCAACTGATGTAATGGAACTATGATAATTTGGATTCTAATTTCATAAATAAATTATATGGTTTATATGAATATTTATCAAGGTTATTTAATTTTCTTGAAAGGTTGAATTATCGAAAGTAATAACTTTTAAACTTTTTTCTGTAGATATGGCTCAACCTGATAACCACACACTAAGTTCTGCTTTTAAATATATGTTTGATCGAGTAAGATTGACCGGCGATAATTTCAATTATTGGTAAAGGCACCTCAGGATTGTCATGTGAGTGGCTAAAAGACTAGATCATGTGAATCAACCTATTCCTCCTACTCCTCCAGCTGACTCAACTACTGAAATGCTAGCAGCTTGGACTATTAGGTCTGATAGATACAATGAAGTTGCGTGTCTTATGCTTGGAAGTATGATCCCTTCATTGCAAAATCAGTTTGAAAATTATTCTCCCATATATATGCTCAATGAACTCCGACGTATGTTTGAAAAGCCAACAACTGTAGAACTGTATGATCGTATTGATTCTCTACACAGCTTCAAACAGGGGAACGATAATTTCGTGAGTGCTCATTTTCTTGAAATGAAAAGTTATTTGGACCAACTTGAGCGTCTCAACTATCATTATCCTCAGGATGTATGTGTTGGCCTGATCAACAGATCTCTTAACAAGGAGTTTGGTGGTTTTGTGCGTAATTTTAACATGCATTGCACGGGGAAGACAGTTAGTGAGTTGCATGCAATGCAAATTGACTACGAGAAGGGATTACTGAAAAAGGCACCTACACCTCAGGTACTAGCAATACAAGGTGGTAGGATTCAAAATCCAAAATCGCAAGCGAACAAGGGGAATGGAAAAGCAAAGGGTAAAGATAAGCAGCAGGTTATGGCTGATCAACCTAATCCTAAAAAGAACCCTCCCAAGAAGAAAGTTCATCCTGGAAAGGAGATAGCTTGCTACCACTGCACCGAGGTAGAACACTGGAAGAGGAACTGTCCACTCTACCTCTTAGAGTTCTCGAGAAAAGAAGAACAAGAATGCTGGACATGTGGCCAGCACTTAAGGTATATTCGTAATAGATTTATTTACTTTTCCTCATAAAATAATTTCCTGGGTGTACGACACTGGATGTGGTATTCATATTTTCAATACACTACAAGGAATTAGAGGAGCAAGGAAGCTGGTCCATGAGGAGCAATACCTGTTTGTAGGAAATGGAGTACGAGCAGCTGTTGAAGCTATTGGAACGTTTGATTTAGTTTTGCCTTCGGGCTTAGTACTAGTTTTGAACAATTGTCATTACGTACCTTCTATAATTAGAGGTGTTGTTTCGGTTTCCTTGTTAAAAGATATTGGTTTTGTTCACACGTTTACTAGTTATGGAATTTAAGTTTCTTTAAATAATGTTTTTTACTTCAATGCAATTCCTGTAAATGGCGTGTTTAAGATTGATGTATGTGGTATTGTGAATGATACTAATAATTCTGTTTTTAGCATCAATAATAAGATAATCAAGTCTGACATGGATTCTACTTATCTTTGGCATTGTCGACTTGCTCACATAGGCAAGAAATGCATGGAAAAGCTGCAACACGATGGGCTTTTGCAACAGATCAATGATGAATCATTTGATAAGTGCAAATCTTGTATATCCGGGAAGATGAAAAGGGAACCTTTTTGGCATCAAACGGAAAGGGCTTCAGATCTACTTGGATTGATACATACAGACGTATGTGGATCACTTAGACATGTGTCAAAGAAAGGTGCTAGCTACTTCTTAACCTTCACAGATGATTTTAGCCGTTATGGTTATGTTTATTTACTTAAACATAAACATGAAGTGTTTGAAAGATTTAAGGTTTTCAAGAATAAAGTAGAATTGCAACTAGAAAAGAAGATTAAAGCTCTTCGATCCGATAGAGATGGTGAATATATTAGCCAAAAGTTTAAATATTACCTTAAAGAGTGTGGCATTGTCTAATAGCTCACATCTCCATATACATCACAAAAAAATGGTGTATTTGAGAGAAGAAATCGTACATTGCTAGATATGGTACAATCAATATTTAATCTTAGAACTTTTTCCTTATCCTTTTGGGATTATGCTTTGGAAACTACTGTTCGCATTTTAAATATGGTTCCAACTAAGAAGGTTGATAAGACTCCATACGAGTTATGGTATGGAAAAGCTCCCAACTTGTCTTACTTAAAGGTATGGGGTTGTGAGGCATTTGTTAAACGTGACTCAGCTGATAAACTACAACAGATATCTGTTAAGTGTATCTTCATAGGATACCCAAAGGAAACGATGGGTTACTATTTTTACTTCCCATCTGAAAACAAAGTCATTATGGTTAGGTATGGATATTTCTTTGAAAGGAATCTGATTCAGGTTTTCTGACCAGGATTTAATATTTATAAGTCTCGTCTACCTAAGGTCTACCTATTGCACTAACGAGCAGTGAACCCGATCATGCGTGGTATAGAAAGTGGTAAAGCCGAGGTCGTTCCCAAGAGCTATGTAGATGAGGATCTTATTAAGTCTAAATGTCACGGTTTTAAAAGGTTTTAAGTTTGAAATGATTAATTAAACTAAAGACAAGAAATAAATTGCAAAAAGTAAATTGAGGTTGTGAACAATGGTGAGAAAGTGTGCTAACCTAATTATTCATCCTATCATGTCTTGTATATGGTTTCTAATTACTTACTATTGATTCAAGTGGGGGGGTTTAAGTCGCTATGATAACATTTGGTCAATTCGTCATAACTAATCAACAAAAGTTCCTAGCCGACGTCAAAGGCCTACCCTTTGGGGAGTCGAGGGTCTCAAGCAACCTAAGCCAAGTAATTAAGTACCCTACATGCAAGATTTGAAATAATGTATGCTCGGGCGCTAGCATCTTAGACAAACATCCCTAACTTCTTAAGTTCATCCTTCTGAATGATGATCCTTTGGTCAATTCGCACAAGAGAGATTTGATAGTCTTTTGGTCAATTATTACCAAGCCTCTCTACCTACTTACTTAGGGTCAGTTGGTCAAATCTCCTAAGCAATTAGATACGACCGCAATTCAAAACTACCGAAGCTAGGGTAACTACCATCGAACTATGCATGCATACACTAGAAACAATTATAGAAGCATGAAAACATCCACAATACAATCATGGAATCATAACTAGGCTAGCACCAAAGGTGCTTAGCCGATCATATTAAAAGACACAATAAATTCAATGTTTAACATGATTAAAGATATGAATTAAATTGTAAAGTAGTATTAATCGCTAAAGCTTATCGATATGGTGTGATTCCTCCTTTGGAGATGGCTCCGTATGCTTCGTATGATCTACCCTTGGAACCCTCTTCTCTCTGACTTTGTGTTGTGAGTGAATGATGTAAAATGCAGATTTTAGGGTTTGTATTTATAGGCCCGATCATAGTTACGGCGTAACCTAAGTTGAGAGTTACGACGTAACTTAATTATCTTCTAAACAGAAAACTCGTAGTGGAGATTACGGCGTAACCTAGTGGTGATTACGGCATCACCAAAGTTACTTTTCTTGCATATCTGTTACTCTTTCGTCTAAAGTCTAGGTTTATAGAATTTGTGTTTTATTTCACTTAATCCAAAAATCATATATTTCTAATAATAAAACAAAACACAAATCTCAAAAATTCCTCCTTCCCCATAAATATCCCTTCCGATCGCTTCCTCCACCAAACCCTCATTTTTAAAATCTTCCACTTTCAAAAATTACCTCTCATTCAAACTTTATTTTCCTTCTCATCTCATCTCATCTCATCTCATCTCAAACCAAAACCAAGAAGGATCTTCATCAACATGGTGTACATCGACCTCATACTCATCGCCTTAACACTCATCGCTCTTATGTTCCCCATGATTAAGTTTTCTTATGGAGACATATAATTTGTGTTTTTAATCTACATTGGTGTTATATACCCAATCCTTTGTATCGTTCTTAGCATTGAAATAAAATATTACTAATGTTCTAGTTTGTCTAGTTTATTTCTCATAATATGTTTGTCATTTCGTTTACTTCTTATCTTTCGTATTTTTTTTTGTCTTGAGATATATTAGAAACCAACAATGCATGCTAAAGTAAACATTGGCTAAAATACATATCTTTGTATAAACATATAAGATGCAAAACTCTTTTTTCGTCAAAATCTTGTGTCTGTCACTACAGATCCACGGATCCATGTAGTTCTACTAGCCGGATCCCTCATGGAAGGGAACCGTGAGAACCGTCCTTCTGGAAAACAGTTTTTCATGCAAATTAAAAATCATTTCCTTCTTAAAAGAAATATTCCACTAGAATGTCAAACTTTAAGTGAGTTAATTATCATTGTTAACAAATATCTAGTAAAAACGTTAGGTAATCATTGTTTTGCCTTAAATACGTCTTATCTTATTAACTCCTCACTTCTATAGGTTTCGTCAAGTCGCATGAGTATGAGTTAGACTTTTCACTCACTTGCGTTTACACCCCTAACATCTCTCTTGAACCCAACAAACCTGGCAATCATGTCTGTGGGTTCAATAATCTCGAAACCCGTCACTTCAATGAAGGACGTATTGTCGACACTCCTCTACAATACGAATAAGGTATCAATACCTCCTTCCGAACCATAGGACTAAAATGTCTTCTCGAAATTAACGACAAAATATGTCCGAGGTTTGTATTGGAATTCTTCCATCAAGTTGAACTCGTTCGTAACGAGGATCGCTCTCTATCTCTTTGGTTTTGGATCAAAAACCAAAAGTTTGTTCTAACCCTTGGGCAATTTGCTCACATACTCCGAATTCCAAATCATGGAAAATGTGCCTTCACTGAAGATTGGTCCCTTGATTCTCTCTTCAACTATCATGAAGAAAATAGTCCATATTGTTCACACATACCTTCCCTTCAAGACTTGACTCGCATGTTATCCAAACCTCGGCCCTATTACTCTGATCCAAACATTATCTATACACGAGATATCCGAGAAGAGTATAAGCCTCTTGCACTCATCCTACATGAAAATGTTTGGAGTCTTAGGGGAAATCGAGAAATCCTTCCACTTTGTTGTGCTCATATAATTTATTGTTTGCTAACACAACAACCATACAATCTCGCCTATTTCTTCGCAAGGCGAATTGTAAATCTTCAAGGATCCAAGAACAAACTAATCCCTTATGAAATGTTCTTGACACGCCTTTATCATCACATCATGTATTTCCACCCTCAATTTCAAAGTCCGTTGTACGTACTTGTGAAAAAGATGATGGAACCTCTAAACATATCTCTCATGAAGACTTTCTTCATCCTTGAATTGGCGAATACTCATCAACATTTGATGATCCATCTAGCGAAAACACTCAAGAAAATTAGTTTCCTTTCAAAATAGGGTCAATCCTTAGTATTCATGCTCTATCAATGTAATACAATTTCTTTCATGAAATAAAACATCTAACATTTGATATCTCTACTATATTAGTGTTAGAACTTCTTAGAAAAACACTAGCATGGAAATATGATGCTTTGCGCAACCCTTGCATACCTTTTTTAAAGGTACTGTTTAGCTGGAAGACGGATCCCTAAGTTTGTGCTAGACGGATCCCTTCTCTTAGGGAACCGTGGGATCCGGGCAAACCAGAAAGGCAGTTTCAATCTTTGTACTTCAAACCATGTCTTTAGATCACTTCACACTAGCTAAACATAGTGCATTAGGACCAATTAAGTCCTTATCAAGCTGAGTAAAAGTTTCATACTCACTCATAACTCACATAGATCACATTCAAGGAGCTTGTAGATCTATCGTTTCACCAAAACTCATTACTCTTCCGCTCTTATTCTCACACATAATCCCTCACATGTTAATACATCTAGCTTAGAAATCTTTCAATTTTAGCAAATTGATTTTAGTCATCCTTACCTCAAAATGGGTCAAATTCTAGCTTTTCCATTTTCTATAACTTTTAAGATATCTTCCAAAATAGTATCTTAAGCTACTATCTGATCTCTAGGATCATTTAGCTCCATTTGACACTCTCAAGTTTTTAGTGTCATCTTTGGTCATTCATTGGTACTCATAAAAGTTTCATTTTCTTCCATCACCATCAAATAATCCTTTTTGGATTATAAGAAATCATCAAAGTCAACCACCCGACCACATGGAAGTTGACACCTATCTACCACCACCATCATTCTTGGTCGAGCCATCTTCGAATGCGCCTCCGCCAGTCCCTCCTTCTTTTGAGGCTCCTTAACCCGCATCACTTGATCCTTCACATCAAGCAATTTCCTTTCTTCCATCACCACTACCGAGCCATGCCAAAGATTGTTATCATTGTCAACATGTTGAAAGTTTGATACATGAAGTACGTGAAGATCAACGTTTCATGTTTTATCACCTCCTCGAATGTTTCGACGAGATAAAACCTAAAGAAACTTGAGCTAGAGGATTCAAGCGCGACTTAGATAGTCTAGTAATTCAAAGTCATGTATTGTTAATTTTCTTAGTTTTTAGAGTCATCATATCTCTAGTTTTATTAAATGAAATTACATGATATTTGCTCTATTGTTCTGAGTATATGATTATTGTTCTAATACATATCTCATTTTGATGCTAACATCTTTTGGTACATCACCTTTGCTGTATTTTAGTTACAGACAGACGGATCCCTACGTTTTGCTTAGACGGATCCCTCCAAGGAGGGAACCGTGGGATCCGTGCAACAGAAGACTAGTTTTCTACTAACTTGAGTCTTATTTGCAGGAAATTATGTATTATATACTTGTTCTCTAACCTTTGTTTTGTAGATTTTTAATTTACACATGAAGACTTTGACACACTAAGCTAGGGGGAGCTTTGTGTCAAAGCAATACATTGCAAAATCACTTGCAATATTAGGATTACATTTCATGACGTCCCTTTGCAAAGTTGCAATCATCAAGGGGGAGCATATTCGTCACATAGACAAAATCTTTTGCAAAGTTAGTTGCAAATGAACTAACTTATGATTTTTTCTTGACGCCCTCACAAAGGGATGGACTCGTCAAGGAGGAGTTAAGACGAGAAATCTTCCCGTTACTTGCTCTCTACTTTTTCATATTATCTTTTTATTTCACATGTTTTTCTTAAAACAATGTGTTAGTTTCAGTTCGAAGCTCTTTTTGTCTCGACAAAAAAGGGGAGAAGAAAGTAAAAATTACAATTCAAACTTTTACGAATTTTAGTTTTTCCTTAAAATAATTTTATATTTTGTCATCAACAAAAAGGGGGAGATTGTTAATACAAATAAGCCGTAAAAACATTTATTTATATTTTACGACCTTCTAATATTTTGTCGATAACAAACGTAAAATCATTTTAACGAAACAAATAAAATACGTAAATAGTTTGAGTCAATAGTTTACTAACACACTTACGTTTTCATATAAAACACTTAAACAAGTATAAGTGATTTTATGACATAGTAATACATATGTACAACAACTAGTGTTTACATATTGGGTAAATATATACATAACTAGTATTTATTATAATGGGTAATATAAATGGGTAGAAACTTAAGTATTTGACCCATTGACCAAATACATTGAATGTAGTTGGGTATAACCCAAAGTCCATGACCCATACCTATAGAGCATGACCCATAACCCAGTGCATGACATCATGCTTAAGTCATATATGGATATTAACCATGACCCATGGTTTTAACCCATGACCCATAGTTTTAACCCATGACTCATGGACTAGATGCATTGCATCTTGTAGATACATTGTATCTACTTGGATACCCATGATCCATAACCCATGACCCATGACCCAAAACCCATGGGCAAGGGGATCCCTCAAGTGAGGGATCCGTGAAACAGTAGTCATTTTTCCTCTATAAATAGTGAGCCATTTCTTTATTGTTTCTCACCCCTCTCACTTATATTTTCTCTTTGAGTTATAAACTCTCTAACCTCAGATCCAAGTGATCTATGTATGTAGTTTTGTTTTTTATGTGATTCTCTAGGTTCCTCATAAAGGCGAGATCACCACCTTTTGAAGTCGAGCAAGCTCAAGTCCATGAGTTGCCATGCTTTGTTATCATCAAGACTACTGAGGTTCTCTTGTTGATAGTTCTCTTCTTTCTCATTAGAAGTGTAGTGTCGAAGACATAAGTGAAAGATGTCTAAAGGGTCAAGACGAAGACATTAGTGAAAGGTGCCGAACATCCGTATAGAAAGCACTAGTGAAGGGTGATTAGAAGTCAAGGCTAAAGGCATTAGTGAAGGGTGCCTAGAAGTCAATTCACAAGGCATTAGTGAAGGGTACCTAGAGATCGAGTCAAAGGCATTAGTGAAAGGTGCCTAAGGTGTACATTCGATATGGTGTGTTCGATGTACAAGATAGATTAGTATTGGGTCAAAGGATATTGATATTCTTTTTGATGTTTTTATAAGGAGTGGGTCTCCTTTTGGATAGGAGTTGTGTAGTGTTGGGTAGTAGTTCCTCCAATTTAATGGAACTCGGTATCTAGCCTAGTACCGGATAAAGGGTAGGCGACGTTGTGATAGGTTTGGTTCTACCTCGTGGAAGAACCCGGTATCTAGCCTTGTACCGGATAAAGAGTAGGAAACGTTGTGAAGGTTTCTCCGCCTTAAGGAGTTGGTGATGTGTAGTGATTACAAACTCTCGAGTAGGTGACTCGGGGAGTGGAGTAGGGCAAGGAAGGTGTCCTTGTAGCTGAACCACTAAAATACTCGCGTTGTGGTTTTGTGCTTCTTACTCTTTATCCTTTCATTACATATTTCTGTATGCTTGTCTATCAACATCCAACACACATGTTTAACTAGATTGACATAAGTCGATCTAGATAGTTTAAAATGAAGTTTTAATCAGTAAAACTATTCAACCCCCCTTCTAGTCTTCCACAAAATCTTTGCCCTGTGCCCACTTACCTTGAAATATTCACATTCTTTATTGAAACTTCAATAGTCCCGTAGGGGAACACTTTACTAATGATATAAGGTCCAACCCAACGGGATCTCATTTTTCCGGGGAAAAGCTTAAGCCTCTAGTTGAAAATAAGCACCTCTTGTCCAACCTTAAACTCCTTATTTTTAATTCGAGCATCGTGCCATCTTTTGGTCATATACTTATATGCTCTTATGTGATCATAAGCTTCATCTCTTAATTCAACAAGATGATTTATTTGAGAGAATCAGTGTTCCTTGATCATATTAGTATCCAAATTAGCATTTTCAAAGGCCCAATATGCTTTATGTTCCAATTCAACCGGGAGATGACAAGCCTTTCCGTATACAATCCGAAAAGGTGTGCTACCTATAAGGGTTTTATAAGCAGTCCTGAACGCCCACAAAGCTTCGTCCAATTTGTCAGCCCAATCTTTTCTGTTACTACTAACGGATTTTTTTAAAATGCGTTTCAATGCCCGGTTGGTGTTCTCAATTTGCCCATTAGTTTGGGGTGGTATGGTGTAGATATCCTGTGGAGCACTCCATATCTATTAAGCACTTTTTCCATAATTGCGTTGCAAAAGTGCATCCCCCTATCGCTTACAATGTTGTAAAAATCGTGCATCGGTAGTTGGGCGGTCGACCACCCTGCAACGATTAATCGGTTAAGGCGGGATTAATCGGTGATTAATCGGATTGGCATTTCCTGTAAGTTTTTGGTATTTCTGAGACCAAACTAAAGATCTTATTTGATTCCACGCCAGCTATGTTTCCAAACCTTAATAAAATGCTCCAATTCTGATTATGAGGGCTATTATGCATTATAAGTGAAATAAACGATCCCCAAATTAAGTAGAATGCCTAAAATATTATTTTTTTAAAGTTGACTGATTAATCCGATTTGACCGATTAGTCCGATTTTTACCGATTCGGCTGATTTTTTACCAATTCGGTCGATTTTTTACTGATTAGTGGCCAATTTTTGCCTAGGCCGATTTTTTCCACTGATTTCAAAAATCAACAAGGTATAAGGCCGATGATGTGCTTTCCGTGTGCAAGTTTTAAAAATTTATAAACATGAATTATCCGGTTATTACTATAAACACATACGAGCAAGTATACTCGTTCGCAATAGCAAATGTGGGTAAGTCGAGATCGTCCCAAGAGATTTCTCTGTTGAATTTGTTTTAAAATATTGGTAACAAGAAAGCTTTGTCAAGTCTCTCTCCAAAAATTATGGTTTTAATGAAATCAATATTAAGAAACATATACTTGTGTGTAGTCTATAGGCAACCATAGTAAGTGTTCATGAAGGCTTGGTGTAAACTCTTGATGTGATGCACAAATCATAAGCAAATGATTTCCAACCCATGGTTTATATTTTGTAAAATCATTTTAAAAACAATAACATATAGGTAATCCTTTCGGTCCTTATCCTAATGATGATCCTTTAGAAAATCCATTTGTTTGTGAAATGTTCTTATTAAACTCGTTCCTACGAATCTTTCGACCTTTCGTGATGAAAATGTTTCTAGTCTTGTTTCAATAAGTAAACATGGTGGTTGACAATCACCAGATCCCCATACTAGTTTGTCACTTAACTTTTTGGAATAAAACACAAGAGAAATCCTTTCGGTCCTTTTTCTTAAAACATGTTTTACCGATAAATCAAACAAGACTAGTAGTTTTCCAACAAACTCATTTGGATCATATACATGCATCACATATGAGAACACTAGTATGATTTCCTACATCCTTACACACAAGTATATTCAAGAAATACTCCATGACAATTATAACAAAACACGAGTAATAACAAAGTAATTCAAATAACTCAAGATAGTAGAAATTCATAACAAGTTCCATATAATACCTAAACTTTTGGATTACAAGAATTAGAATTTGTGGATTATAGAAACCACACGCCTCCAATCGTCTAGCTTAACCGTATAACTCCGAATGATCAAACAATGGATGAGAATTCGTCTCTCCAACCTCCTGGACGTTTTACAGCAGTAACCAAACTTTTGGGATGAATAAATGAGTTGGTAATAGCTTTGGTGTAAACTATTACACTTTGGGTTGTGTCACACCTAGAATACTAAGTCTAGGTTCATTATATAGCTAGAGAACCATAACTATCTGTCTAAAAACGTTCTCTACAAGTAAATAACAGGAAATGATCAGCCTCCAATGATTATAGGGAGTTAAGGAAACATTTACTAACAAAAGTTGTAACTCCAGTCTTGGCAACCAGATCGGTTGCGTTTGGTTCACTCGCCCAACCGGATCGGTTGCGGGCTCCAACCGAACGGTTGGGCGCCTATTGTACCTCCATTTTGACTTTTGTTGACTTTTCTTGATTTGCGCCTTTTTCTTTGTTTTCGTTGATGATTTCCAAGACGAAACTTGATATTTACTTGCTATAGATACTTAGAAATCATTGCGCTTCCTAATCATTGAGTCCAGGAGCTTCCTTACTTGATTTCCTTCCTCGAGAATTCTCCAAATGTGTATGAAATCTTCATTTCTTCATCTTTTGCGATACCTGGCTACATTCACATACACAATACGCATCTTTTGCACTTTTGAAATAGTTATGAGTATATATATCCGATTATCATACACAAAACCAACAATAACACTACTAAAAACATGTTCATTTTGAGCGTTATCAGTCGATTACCGATTAATCGGCCGATTCGGCCGATTTTTGCAACATTGATCGCTTATAATAGTTTTAGGAATCCCAAACCTGAAGAACAACTTCTTTAGAAACCTAATAACGCTTCTAGCGTCGCAAGTTTGTAGAGCCTCAGCTTCGACCCATTTTGATACATAATCAAAAGCTACTAAAATCTATCATTTATTTTTCAAAGGGGTGAAAGGTCCCATGAAGTCGATTCCCCAGACGTCGAATACCTTACATACTAAGATGTTATTCAGAGGCATCTGATTTTGTGAAGAAATATTACCTGACTGCTGACATGCATCACAATTCCTTACATACTTAGCGGCGTCCTTGAAAACTCTTGGCCAAAAGAATCCTGCTTCGAAAATCTTCCTAGAAGATGTGTCAGCGCCATAATGTCCTCCAGCAGGTCCGTTATGGCAATGTTCCAAGATTTTTTGTTGTTCATCCCCGAAAACGCATCTTCTAATGATTCCGTCAGGGCAAGACCGAAACAGGAAAGGGTCGTCCCAGAAATAATACTTTAAGTCTTATAAGAACTTCTTCTTTTGATCATACGTCTTATTGCTTGGTAGGACTCTGGCGACAAGATAATTCTTATAGTCGGAATACCATGGTTCAGGCTCAGGATCCTTAATTTTTACGGACATTAGATGTTCATCAGGAAATGAATCTCACATAGTTTCAATTGCAAGATCTTCTAATTCAAGATTCTCTAGCCTAGACAGGTGATCGGCTGCCAAATTCTCAGCCCCTTTTTTATCTTTGATTTCGATTTTGAACTCTTAAAGCAAAAGTACCCATCTAATCAGCCTGGGTTTAGCATCCTGTTTACTGAACAAATAGTTCAAAGCTGAATGGTCAGTATAGACAACAATTTTAGACATCACCAAATAAGACCTAAATTTATCAAAGGCATAGACCACCATAAGAAGTTATTTCTCGGTGGTAGTGTAATGTTCTTGCGCTTCATTTAAGGTTTTACTAGCATAATAAATCGGTTTAAATTTTTTGTCTACCCTTTGTTCCAAGACAACCTCAACAGCGTAGTCACTGGCATCGCACATTAATCAAAATCGTTATTCCAATCAGGAGCAATAATAATAGGAGCAGTAGTCAATTTATCTTTCAAAATATCAAAAGCATTTTTACACTCATCGGTAAAATCAAATCTCACATCCTTCATTAGCAGTTGGGTCATAGGTTTAGCAGTTTTAGAAAAATCTTTAATAAATCTTCTATAATACCCAGCATGCCCAAGGAAACTCTGAATCCCCTTGAGATTAGTGGGGTAAGGGAGTCTAGAAATTACATCAATTTTTGCCTTATCGACTTCAATTCATGATGGGGAAATATTATGGCCTAACACAATTCCTTCTTTAACCATGAAATGACATTTTTCCCAGTTAAGGGCCAGGTTAGTTTATTCACACCTAGCAAGCATTTTAGATAAATTGTCAGAAAAGAGAAGAAAGAGTTACGAAAAACCGAGAAGTCGTCCATAAAGAACTCCATGAAATCTTGACACATATCAGAGAATATTTCCGTCATGCAACGTTGGAACGTGGCTGGGGCATTGCATAATCGAAAAGGAATTCTTCGATAAGAAAATGTTCCGTACGGGCAAGTGAAAGTTGTCTTATCTTGATCCTCAGGAGCAATTGAATTCTGAAAATACACTAAAAATCTATCAAGGAAACAACAGTCTTCATGTCCTGAAAGTCTCTCTAAAATTTGGTCGATGAAAGGAAGCGGGAAATGATCCTTTCGCGTTACGTCGTTTAATTTTCTGTAATTGATGCAAACTCTCCATCCAGTTACAGTCCTTGTCGGGATCAATTCGTTGTCTTTGTTAACGACTACTATCACTCCTCCTTTCTTCGGTACTACATGGATAGGCTAACCCACGGGCAATCAAAAATCGCGTAAATCAAACCTGCGTCCAAGAGTTTAATGATTTCATCCTTGACCACATCTTGAACTTTTGGGTTCAATCCCCTTTGTGGTTGTACCACGGGCTTGAAATCGTCTTCCATTAGTATCTTGTGAGAGCAAAACGAAGGGCTAATTCCCTTGATGTCAGAAACCTTCCACGCAATTTCTCCCTTGTTCTTGCTTAAAACCTGGAACAATAAATATTTTTCTTTGTCAGATAATAATGAAGAAATGACAACATGGAATTCAGGATTATTATCAATAAATGCGTATTCCAAACGAGAAGGAAGCTCCTTAAGCTTGGGGGCATTTTCTGCCTTTTCCAATACGTTAGCATAACACAACGTAGGGTTGTCCCCAGTATTTTCTTCATACTTGTCTCCCTCTTGAATCCCCGATTCATCAGTTTTTTTGACCTCGTTGTCATATATCAGGAGTACTGAATCTGAAGGATCTGGTTGAAAACACTCCTACACATCTTTTGAACATTCACCTCAACCAAGTCAAGATCACTAAGGTTGTCATCCGTGAAGGTGGCATACTTCATGGATTTCTCGAGGTCAAAGGTTATCTTATCAGTTCCAACTTCTAATGATATCTTTTTATTTAACACATCAATCATGGCATGTGAGGTGGCTAGGAATGGTCTCCAGAGTAGAATTGGAATGTCATCTTCTTCCATTTCAAGGACAACAAAATCGACTAGAAAAACGAACTTATCAATCTTGACTAAGACATTTTCAGCAATTCCTTTAGGGTATTTGGTTGATTTATTGGCTAGCTCAATGCACATTCTTGTGGGTTTAGTTCGCCTAAATCCAGTCTTGAAAATAGAAAATAAGGTATGAGGCTGATCTTTGGCTCCCAGGTCGGTCAGGGCTTTTTCAAAATTGATACCACCTATGGTACATGGTAAGGTAAAACTCCCCGAATCTTTTTCTTTGAGAGGAATGTCATTTAGGAGCGCAGCAGAACACCTTTGGTTTAAGGTCACCTGCGTTGGATCAGAAATTCTTCTGTGAGTAAGAAGGTCCTTCATAAATTTAGAATATTTAGGCATTTGTTCTAATGCCTCTACGAGAGGAATGTTAATGCTGAGTTGTTGTAGTTTCTCCATGAATTTCTAAAACTGTAGTTGTTCTTGCTCCTTCCTAATTCTCCCGGGAAATGGTATTGGTGGAACGTAGGGTCGAACTTTCTCTTGTAATACGGTTGGTTTGGTGGCCTTCACTTCCTTGTTATTGTTTTGAGGGGTCTCGTTATCTTGAACCACTGAGTTTGAAGGATAGGCTGGCTCTTTGTAATTCAATCCACTTCGAGTGGTGATGGCATGAGCTAGGTCCCTAGGGTTGGTTTCAATGGTACTTGGAAGTTCCCCTTCATCTCTGATTTTTACAGATTCGGTAAGTTTTCCAACCTGATTCTCTAATCTTCTTACTGCAGTGGCTTCTGTTCTGAGTATATAGTCGTAATATTTCTTGATATTTCACACCATCTTTTCGCTTTCCTCTTGCTTTTTGCTAGATTCCTTCACAAGTTTTTTAATTGTTTTATCGAAGTTTGATACCCTTCCTTCCATAGGGTTGTCAAATTTATGTTTAATCATTTTTACCTCCTCTATCATCTCTTCATGCCATGATGCATAATGCAGGGCAATTTCTTCAATTCTTTTTCATCCTTTATCAGCAGCCATCTAAGGGATAGGCTCCTTGGAGTCCAATATTTGTCGAGTCTTAATGTTTAGCCCATTGTAAAAAATTTGTAGTTGGTCATGTTTGTTGAGTTTATGCTCAGAGCATTTGAGGATGGCTTCATTGAATCTTTCCCAAACCGCAAATAATGATTCACCATTGTTCTGATGGAAGCTTCTGATTATATCAACTTGTTGTAGTATCATTGTTGGAGTTCGATATTGTTTTAAAAAGGCTTTATTAAATGTACTCCATGTCGTAACAGATCCAGAAGCCAGCTTCTTCATCCAATCCCTAACTTTTCCTTTAAGGGTGAAGGGAAATGCTCTCATCATAACATGGTCTCTGGACACGCCTGGTGCATGAAACAAATCTGCGATTTCGCAGACCTTAGAGATTTGCTCGTGCACTAACTCGTCCTTGTTCTCGTAAAAACTGTATTTCTTTAATTCATCTAGACATAGCCCCCCAGAATTTGAACCTAACGTTTTCTTCAAGGGCTGGTATAGCAATCCTTTGTTCAACTTTAGAGAGGGTTAGATAATCATCAATGGTGAGAGCCATACTATCTAAAACTGAAAGTAGCTCGTGAGAAAAACAAAAGATTAAATAAACAAAAAAATAAAAATAAATAAAAGACTTAAAAAAAATCCTAATATAGCTCCCCGGCAGCGGCGCCAAAATTCTGATGCAGTTTTTCCGACTAGGATTTAATATTTATAAGTCTCGTCTACCTAAGGTCTACCTATTGCACTAACGAGCAGTGAACCCGATCGTGCGAAGTATAGAAAGTGCTAAAGCCGAGGTCGTTTCCAAGAGCTATATAGATGAGGATCCTATTAAGTCTAATTGTCACGGTTTTAAAAGGTTTTAAGTTTGAAATGATTAATTAAACTAAAGACAAGAAATAAATTGTGAAAAGTAAATTCAGGTTGTGAACAATGGTGAGAAAGTGTGCTAACCTAGTTATTCATCCTATCATGTCTTGTCTATGATTTCTAATTACGTCTTGATTCAAGTGGGGGTTTAAGTGGCTATGACAACATTTGGTCAATTCGTCATAACCTATCAACAAAGTTCCTACCCGACGTCAAAGGCCTACCCTTTGGGGAGTCGAGGGTCTCAAGCACCTTAAGCCAAGTCATTAAGTACCCTACATGAAAGATTCAAAACAATGTGTGCCCGGGCGCTAGCATCTTAGACACACATCCCAAACTTCTTAAGTTCATCCTTTCGAATGGTGATCCTTTGGTCAATTCGCACAAGAGGGATTTGATAGTCTTTTGGTTAATTCTTACCAAGCCTCTCTACCTACTTACTTAGGGTCAGTTGGTCTAATATAGAAACTGACTTAGAATAAAAGCTTATTAAGTATTACGCGGAATTTAACACTTAATCTTAAAAAGAAGAACAATTAACATTCAACACCTCAATATTATTTATTAATACGAATACTCTTACAGTATTAGGGTTTTTCAACCTTGAAGTGTATCGACCTTAGATATAAAACTTACGTATATCTAATCTAACCTAGGACCTCCTTTTATAGACTAAGGAGTCCTTTACATAATACAATACGTAACCTACAAGATAAATATCTTTTCCATATTTATCTAATAAAATAAACTAAACCGACTATACAAGACTAGCAGTGGTTACAATATATTGTCCGTGGTTACACACAATATTAGCCGTGGTTTGTCTTCATCAGTGGTTCCATCCTTCTGTCCGTGGTTATATCAACTATGTCCGTGGTTCGAGTACTTAGAGTAATTCATGATTCAAGGAACCAAAAACCCAACAATCCTCCCCTAAACTTGATACATTCCAACAGAATTCTCAAGTTTCCTTTAAGTACAAAACATCTGAATTGGAGGATGTAGCCAAACACTTATGTGATTTAAGAATTTTCTCATATTTCATCAACAAATCATAAGCTTGACCATCATAGGGTAACAACATCTTGATAATACCAGGCTTCAACATCTGAGCAATAATTCCTGGATACTTATTCAACTGAGGATAATCACCTTCTACAAGCATGTGAATAACTTTTACAGAAACAGTTAAAACATGAACTCCACAAGTTTGATATAAAAACCATCTTGTTACATTACCATTGTAGAGTACTTTCCACTCAGGTTCATCATGAGTTGGTTCAAACAAAATCTTCAAATTATAATAGACCAGTCTCTCATGATAATCATTTGGATGTACTTCACCAAACTTATTCTTGTAAACTCTCCAAAGATTCATCAAATCATCTCTTTCAAAGTACTGAAGCATTTGTGAAAATTTATTATACTCATAAACTTCATTGTTGAGTCTTTGAATTTTCCAAACTCCTTCACTTCCATCATTAAGGTAAAACTCATAAGAAACAATTTGATTTACATCTTCAACTTCTTTCAATCTTTTAGAATCAGATGTCTCTTGAATCTCAGACTTTCTCTTTCTTTTACTTTGAATCCACTCATCATCTTTCTTAATCCACTCTTCATCCTTCTTAGAATTCATTGGACAGTAATCATCATGATTAATCTTGAGCCACCAATGCTGAAGAAGGTGCAGACTCTTCAGTGGTCTTCTTGATGCCTTCAATCCTCTTAGGTGCTCGACAATCCCTTGCAAACTAACCCTTCTTCTTGCAGTTAAAGCACTCCATCTTGCTTTTGTCAAATCCAGCTCTTCTTTTACCATCATACTTGACCTGTCTTCCAGTCCTTCTCAAAAACTTCCTTGCTTGTAAAGTCAACATTGCCATTTTCCATTGAAGATTAATCTCCTCAAGATCATCTGGATCAATTTGATCTAGATCTTGATTCAAAACAAGATAACAATGGTAGTTAAATCACCGAAAAGCACAAATTGAACCATCACTGACATTATCACTAACAGTGGTATTGTTTGCAATAGCCGTGGTTATACCATAAGCAGCAGTGGATACATCTTGTGTACTTTTGTGATTAGTTGAAACAAAAGCAAGGTTTTGATTAGCAGAAGATGCACCAGCAATGTTATTCTAAGACTCGTATACCTTCAAGTTGTTGAAGAGATTGTCCAGAGTCATTTTTTCAAAGTCATCCTTGTTCCTCCACACAACAGTATGCACAGCCCAGTCAGGTGATAAACTTCTGATGAACTTTAGATTAATATCTTCTTGAGCAACTCTGTAGTCCACTGACTTCAATTGGCTGATAAGCTTTTGAAGTCTGTTATAGGTGCCATCAAGTTTTTCTCCACTCAAAGTAGTGAAGTTTTCAAACTGATGCTTGAGCATATTCTTCCTTGATTTCTTTGTAGCTTCATTACCAGCAAATCTTGTCTCAAGAGCATCCAAAGAACTCTTTAGCAGACTCATATTGTTCAAAATCCAAAGCATATTCATTAGGTATTCCCATAGAGATAATACTATGAGCTTTAATCTCCATCTTTCTCTTAGCCTTGTCAATCTCACTAACAATGGCTATTTCTTTGCCATCATCACCCTTCTTAGGAAGAGTATCACCTTTTTCCACAACATCCCAGAGAGCATAATCAATCATGCGAATATATTGCCTTATTCGCATCCTCCAGATTTGGTACTCACCATGCTTGAGCATGGTCACCTTTGAAGCAGTAACCATGTGTGTTTCGTTAGACATCTTATCTTACTCGTTCAAAACTTAACTTGACCTCTTCTTGATTATAGTTTCTAGATCACAAGCTCTGATACCACTTGTTGATCCCAATTGAGCAAATGATCTAATATAGAAACTGACTTAGAATAAAAGCTTATTAAGTATTACGCGGAATTTAACACTTAATCTTAAAAAGAAGAAAAATTAACATTCAACACCTCAATATTATTTATTAATACGAATACTCTTACAGTATTAGGGTTTTTCAACCTTGAAGTGTATTGACCTTAGATATAAACTTACGTATATCTAATCTAACCTAGGACCTCGTTTTATAGACTAAGGAGTCCTTTACATAATACAATACGTAACCTACAAGATAAATATCTTTTCCATATTTATCTAATACAATAAACTAAACCGACTATACAAGACTAGCAGTGGTTACAATATATTGTCCGTGGTTACACACTACTATTAGCCGTGGTTTGTCTTCATCAGTGGTTACATCCTTCTGTCCGTGCTTATATCAACTCTGTCCGTGGTTCCAGTACTTAGAGTAATTCATTATTCAAGGAACCAAAAACCCAACATCTAAACAATTAGATACGACCACAATTTAAAACTACCGAAGCTAGGGTAACTACCATCGAACTATGCATGCATACACTAAAAAAAATTATAGAAGCATGAAAACATACACAATACAATCAAGGAATCATAACTAGGCTAGCACCAAAGGTGCTTAGCCGATCATATTAAAAGACACAATAAATTCAATGTTTAACATGATTAAAGACATGAATTAAAGTGTAAAGTAGTAGTAATAGCTAAATCTTATCGATATGGTGTGATTCCTCCCTTGGGGATGGCTCCGTATGCTTCCATATGATCTGCCATTGGAACCCTCTTCACGTTCTATGAGTTTGTGTTGTGAGTGAATGATGTAAAATGCAGATTTTAGGGTTTGTATTTATAAGCCCGATCATAGTTACGACGTAACCTAAGTTGAGAGTTACGCCGTAACTTAATTATGTTCTAAACAGAAAGCTCGTAGTGGTGATTACGGCTCAACCTAAGGAATAGTTACGCCATAATTGTAGCTCCACCGTAATTATGTTGAGAGTTACGCCGTAACTTGAATACCTTCTAAACAAAAGTTGGTTACGTCATAATGCATGTGAGGAGGTCACGTCATAGTTGACAGAGGCGCGAAATTCTCCATGACCTAGATGGTTACGGCATAACTTAAGTTGAGAGTTACACCTTAACTGCAGTTGAGTTAGTCTTTGTAACGAAATCCCAACTATGGCGTAATTGAAAATATGAGTTACGCGGTTGCTTCTTCAATGATAGCATACTAAGGTATAATCGTTGAGAAAATCTCCAAATCCGTGTCTCTAAGCTCCAATGCTCATATTTTACCTGAAAATAAAATATAAAGGAATAAGAGTATATATACATATAAATGACATAAATATGAGCATAAACGGGAGATATTGACACTTAAAAGTCAGGATTATTTGATGTTATCAGAATCTCATATCTCAAGAATTCAGTGAGAGATTTTATGATCTGGAAGATGGTCAAGAAGATACATCACCTTCTGAAAACACTAGCCAACTTTAAGAGGAGCCTAAGAGTCTTGCACCTCCACCTGAAGTGACTCTCATTCGTAGGTCTGAAAGGACTATACGTGCTCCTGAACGTCTATGTATTAATGTAGAAGTTAAGGAATATAGTTTAGGGGATCTTGGAGAACCCGCTAACTATGAAGCTGTCATGGCTTGTCCTGAAAAGGACAAATGGAAAGCTGCAATGAATGGGGAGATGCAATCCATGAAAGATAATGAAGTCTGGATTGAAGTAGACCTTCCTCCTAACGCTAGAGTCGTTGTAAGTATGTGGCTCTTCAAGAATAAAACTGACATGGATGGCAAGGTACACACCTATAAGGCTCTTCTGGTAGCTAAAGGCTTTACTCAAACCTATGGGATTGATTACGAGGATACTTTTCTCCTGTAGCAGACATTAGAACTATTAGGATTTTTATAGCCATAACAGCATCCTATGACTATGAGATTTGGTAGATGGAGGTCAAAACCACCTTTTTGAATGGTTGCCTAGATGAGGATATCTATATGGCGCAGTCTGAAGGGTTTGTGAATCCACAATTTCTAAAGCGTGTATGCAAACTTCAAAGATCCATTTATGGATTGAAGCAAGCATCAAGGCAATGGAATAAGAGATTTGACGAGGAAATAAAAAAGTTTGGTTTTACTCAGAATCTCGATGAGCCATGTATATACTATAAAGCTAGTGGGAGTAATGTTACTTTCCTTATCATGTATGTCGATGACATATTGATCATGGGAAATCATATTCCAAGTTTAAAAGAGCTTAAGTCCTATCATAGAAGATGTTTTTCTATGATGGATTTAGGAGAAGCTACAAACATCCTTGGAATCAAGATCTACAGAGATAGATCTAAGCGGTTAATTGAATTAAGTCAAATTGCTTACATTGATAAAATCTTAAAGAGATTCAGGATGGAGAATTCCAAAAAGGGATATCTTCCAATGCAAATAGATCATGGCTTAAGTAGCAAACTATGTCCTTCAACACCTGCTGAGGTGGCACGCATGAGTAGATTTCCTTATGCTTCGACTATAGGATCTATCATGTATGCAGTAAGATGCACAAGGCCAGATGTGGCATTTGCACAGAATATCACTAGTCGATATCAACAGAACCCAAGTGATCTTCACTGGCATGCTGTTAAAAACATTCTCAAGTACTTTGGGGCTACTCAAGATATGTTTCTAGTGCATGGTGGAAATCCATAGGCAGAACTTGATGTTATAGGTTTCTGTGATGCGTCCTGGAAAAATGATAAAGATGATACGAAGTCTCAGACGGGATATGTCTTTGTAGTCAATGGAGGAGCAGTAGAATGGAAGAGCAAGAAGCATAGTACAATTGCGATGTCTGCAATAGAAGCTGAGTACATAGTTCCTTTAGAAGCTACGATGGAAGCTGTTTGGATTAGGAAATTCATTTCAGGGCTTGGAGTTATGCTTTAAATTGATTTAACTAAAAATATGTATTATGACAATTCTGCCGCAATTACATTTGTCAATGAACCTGGAGTCATGAAGAGCGCCAAACATTTTCCTTGACGATATCACTATGTTCGAGAACAAGTCAAAATAGGTGAAATCAATCTACTCAAAGTTCACACAGATGACAATCTAGCTGATCCATTGATGAAGGCTTTACCTAAGTAAGAGCTTACTCAACATGCTAATAGTATTAGACTTCGTTTAGCTAGTAGTTTCATGTAAATATGTGGTTATGTATTTGGATAAAGGATGTTTTGAAAAATTATTATTTTTAATAAAATAAAGTATTAGTTACATTTATCTTTCATTTATAATATATTGTATCTTATATTTGCATGTTTAAATCCGTTAAAAACTTATGTTATTCTAAATAGTCCGTTATCAATCAATGATATGGGAATATCATTGAATTAAGACAAATCTGAGTTTTTGGTTAGAATATACTTATATATATTGATGGATAGTCTTGCCATATTTACATGATATTCAATGAATTGAATATAGGACTGATCTCAACTACATGATTGTACTTTATGGATCTTTGTCATCAAGTAAATTATGAATAGTTATCCTCAGACTTGAGATGCCAGGAAACTATCATGGGTGTAGCTCATTTTTGTGAAATAGTCTAACCCTATACGTACCAGTTAGTAATAAGGGCTATTTTTAGAACTGATGTCAAATTCATGGGTTTTGCTTGTAGTCAAGATAGAATTTGTTCCTTCAAATTTTTTTTGAAGTTTAATACTATTTGGGCCCCTGGTAAGGTT
This sequence comes from Chrysanthemum makinoi, assembly GCA_910596185.1. Lineage (NCBI taxonomy): Eukaryota > Viridiplantae > Streptophyta > Magnoliopsida > Asterales > Asteraceae > Chrysanthemum > Chrysanthemum makinoi. The sequence continues at coordinate 273,919,167 of OU343220.1, read as the reverse complement.
GACAAGATGGTTGTATGGCATACCCAAGATCTATCTGGAATACGTTCAGATGATTTGGTTAACTTGTTCAATCAGATATAACGAGAACCAAATAATTAAATAATGGAATGACTTGGATCCATATCCATGTTTAATGTCGTATTAGTAACAAAAGGATAAGTATAATGATGATTCATTAAATGGTTTTCGAAGAAACCACACTCAGGGTCATTCTGAGGCCATTGGCGTGTTTGCTTGACGCTAACCAATGTCATTACCTATATTAAGATATCTCCAAGTGGGAGCTGTTAGTTTGTAGATATATTTAATGTATGTATGACCGCATTCGAACACGAGACTATGGGATTGCATGAATTTCGTATGAGATTCTATGTTTAATAATTAAATATAAATGTTATGTTTTAATTATTATTTCACAATAAGTGTCTAACGAGCGTTGAGTACTTAACAGAATTGACTAATGGTCATTAAATGTCAAAGGGATATGAAGAAAAGGAAACCAGCCAAGAGAAGGTTCTAGAAACCCCTCTTGGGCTTGTAATCGGTCGATCAAGGGGAATCCCACATGGGAACCCTTTGTAAACTTGGACTCTACCAAAAGGGTATAAATAGATCCCCATGTATTTATTCTTTGGTACACTTGATCTCCATAGTAGACCAAACTTCCCTTCACTCCCTATTACTCCTTGGTCGATGAACGAAGCCCCGCGAAGGGATTTTTAATTGATCTTGAGCGTAACTAAGGTGTTTGGTTTAGCTATTGTGATCAAGAACCTAAAATTCGCACTGAATCGCTAACAATACGCGTGTACAAGACCATAGATTAGTCCTAATTGGATTATTTGGTTTTCCCCAAATCACCTAAGGTGTAAGTCGATTTCATAAACCCTAAATTTTTAGGGTTTGAGTTTCTTGATCGTTGTTTGCTTGAATTGCTAAAAAGGTACACTTACTTTTATGTTTTGGTTAATTAATTATGCATATTATGTTTATGTCTTCCACTGCGTGCTTTTGATGATTAGATGTTTATTTTATGATTGCCGTGATTATTAAATTCAAACAATAATCCTCTTTTCGAATCTCATACAAGTTCTTATTCCTAATACCACTTCCAACTTTCGAATTTATGTACCCACTTCTACCTTTCGGATGTTTAGAAGCCATAAAATTTGTCGTTTCATCATAAAAAACCTACACGTCATTATTACTATCATCCACATTCATTATCTTATCCTTAGGAATATTACCATTATTTCCACCATTTGAAGTTTCAACTTTCTCGAATAACTTGTCCTCTTCATTCGAAGAAGCAAACGAATTTCTTAGTGTGACAAGGTTAATATCATGAGAAATCATAGGTCCTTTCTTGTTCGCATTCGATGCAATATTAATATTTTTCTGAGGAAGAGTCCCCATTAACCCTAGAATCGGCATTCTTTTCACTATTTGTAGATGTACTATCAACATTTATTTGCTTCTTTGACGTTCCAGCACTATTATGAGCAAAAACATGTCGGTAAACAAATGTACTTTTTGTTTTAAAATTCATAGACTTGTCATTCTTCTTCCTGTTTGAAACTCGGTTTTTCATAAACATGAATCCATCACTTGGAGCACCAACATTTTTCTTTGGAGGCACGCTAGTCACATTAGGGCAGTTTTCAATCGAATTACCAATTTTTTTTCTCATTAATAGCAATGTAGAGGCTTCCATTCATGCTCAAACAAGACCTTCACACAAGTATAACTATCATCTTCGATATTAGGAAAAACAATAACCATAGATTCTTTCATTTCTTTATTTCATGTAACACGATCATGGCTCTTGTATAACTACTTCTACCCCAAGACTCATTACACATAGTAGACGTATAAGAATCAATCCATCCGTAGTAAAGTCTGCCATTGGAACGTATGTATCTTAACCCAAACAAGTACTTTGGTTAAGTTTTATTTCATAAGGTTAGTTGAAGGCGTCTATTTATTCAGAATAATAGGAAAAAAGCGTATCATCCATGGCCATTCTCGGGGACATAATCAACACCCTTTTTGGACGCAAATTTGTAGAAAATAACCCTTTTGTTAATACAAATAAACCGTAAAAACGTTTATTAATATTTTGCGATCTCTTTGTGTTTTGTTGATAACAAATATAATGTTATCATAAGTAAAACTATAAAGATACATGTTATTTTTGTAAAGCATTTACATATAGCCACTTAATACAAATTGTTGTAATAAATCATTTGTTGTAATAGTTTATTTGGATGGGTAAAAGTCACAACCCATGGATCATATCCATAACCCATGGTATTGACCCATACCTATTTGACTAGATGCATTTCATCTATTAGATACATTGTATCTAATGAAATACCCATGGTCCAACCCATAACCCATGACCCATGACCCATAACCAAAAAACCCATGGGCAAAGAGGAGGGTCCCACAGATCCCTAGGTTTACACTAGACGGATCCCTTAAGGGAGGGATCAGTGGGATCCGGGGAATAGTGGCAAGTTTTGCCTATAAATGGAGTGCCATTTCTTCATTCTAACTCAGCCCTCTTCTTACTAATTCTCTTATATACTCTCATTCTCTTCTAACAAAAGATCACTTGATCTAGAGAGTTGTTCTACTTTCTTTCTTTAGTGATTCTCATATAGGTCCTTCTCTAAGGCGAGATCACGAGCATTCTACAAATCATCCAAGCAAGGGGTCCTTGATTGATTTGTTCCTCCACAAGATTTCTGTAGCAAAGATCGTGCATTTGATATTTCACATAGTTGTTGTGTAATAGTCGTGTTGGTCTGGTCCACCGTGTTACAGACTCGGTATTTAGCTTTGTATCAGAAAAAGGTGTAAGCATCGTTGTGAAGGCTTCTCCGCCAAGTTGAGGGAGTTTTTTGACATAGTGCTTGAACTCTCGAGTAGGTGACTCGGGGAGTGGAGTAGGGCAAGGAAGGTGTCCTTGTAGCCGAACCACTATAAATCGGTTGTGTCATTTCTATCCTTTACTTTACTTTATTTACTTGCATTATCATAAGATCTATACTTTCTCTTCATCCATACGACTTCACATAATATCGAATCTAAAGTTTTTGAAACTAACTTAAAATCGGCAAAACTATTCAAACCCTCCCCCCTTCTAGTTTTCCACAATTGGCATCAAGAGCTAAGTTTATAAAAGTTTTAAAGTAAACCGTATTTTAAAAACTTTTCGATCACTATGGGTTCTGAAAACTATAAGAAAGGGCAATCTAAGCAACGACCACCACTACTTGAAACGAATGGTTTTATATATTGGAAAAATAGATTCGAAACGTATGTGAAGTCTAAAGATATTGATCTTTGGTACATTATTGTTGAAGGCGATTTTGAGGCTACCTCAAAAGATGATAAATGAAATTTAGTTAACATACCTCATGATAAACTAAACGATGACATGAAGAAAAAGCTTTCCAAAAATAGTGAAGCTAAAATGGTTTTAAATAATGCTTTATCCAAAAAGGAATTCGAAAGAATTTCTATGCTTAAAACCTCTAAAGAAATTTGGAATTCTTTAGTTGTAACTCTTCAAGGTAATCAACAAGTTAAAAATAATAAAATTGATTTATTTATTCAACAAGACGAACAATTTTCAATATCGGATGAGGAAACTATAGATCATGCTTTTACTAATTTTAATACTATTATTACATCTTTACAAGCACTTGATGAATCTTCTTCTAGCCGTAACCATGTTAGGAGACATCTAAGGGCACTTCCATCAAAGTGGAGATCCAAGGTGACGGCAATCAAAGAGTCAAAAGATTTGACAATCCTCACTCTTGATGAACTCATAGGCAACTTAAAAGTCTATTAGCTTGTCCTTGCTAAAGATTCTGATGCCTCAAAGGTGAAAGAGAAACACAAATCTCTTGCCCTTAAGGCCAAAAAGGCCTCAAGCGATGAAGAGAACTCCTCTTCGGATAGTCACGACGAGGAGTATGCCATGGCGGTAAGGGATATTAAAAAGTTCTTTAGAAGGAAGGGAAGATACGTCAAACAACCGTATGACGACAAGAAATGATTCCGGAAAAGCAAAGAGGACAAGAAGCCAAGGGATGATCATGCTTGCTTTAAATGTGGGGACCCAAACCACTCTACTAGTAAGTGTCCCAAACGGGATGATCAAAAAGCATTCGTAAGCGGCTCGTGGGGAATGAGCGAGGAGGAAGACGAAGAAATTTGTCTCACGGCAAATGACGAGGTATGTCACGAATACTATAGTAGCTCATCACTAGATGATGACTCATTGTGTAATGAATATGACAAACTTTGCAAAATTAGCTTAAAAGTAATTAACAAAAACAAGTGTTTGAAAAATCAAAACCAACGTTTAGATAAGGAGGTCATAGAGTGAAAAATAACATTGAAACGTCTAGAAAAGGGTAAAATAGCAAGTGGCGAATGTGAACTTTGCGTTCAACTTCAAACACTAGTTGATCGACTAGATTCTAAGATTGCTAGAATAAGTACTAATACTTCAGATATGATACTAGATAGTGTTTAAACTGGAAACAACCAAAAAGGTTTAGGTATTCAGCAACTTAATGCGTCAACTAGTGAAAACAAAGAAACACAATTTGTTAAGGCACTAGAAAAACAAGCCACTATTGTAGCGGATCCCACGGATCCCACAAAAGGGGAACCGGCTAGTGTACAACCATGGATCCGTGGGTCTGCTGAAGCAAACAGTGGTAATAACATAGCTTCTTCCTCTAGAATTGATTTTGTTATTGTTAATAAGAAGAAACCAACTCATATTACCCCTAGACAACCACCCCCAAAATATAATCCTATTTTTGCAAGAAACAAAGCTCCATCTTTCTCAAAACCTAACACATCTAGGAGACCTAATAATGTTTACCCGAGAAGTAACCATCAAATCGGATGGAACCCAAATATGCAAAATGGCTTTCCTTTTCAAAACTTTGCACCATGGAATGCATATTCACCTTATCCATACATGTCTAACATGAATGGAATGTTTAACACTAATGGATCCATGAACAAATGGGGACCAAACTTTTGAGTTAATTGTTTTCTTAGGTGTGCTTAAAGATCGACCTAGATCCGGATGAATGGGTCAAGGATAGCGGGTGCACGAGGCACATGACCGGCAATAAAGATCTATTCTCCACATATGAATCCATCTATGGAGGAAATGTGGTGTTTGGAAATAGCAAAAGTAAAATCATCGGTAAAGGTACGATTTCTAACAAATCTCTAACCATTAACGATGTGTGTCACGTAGAAAACCTAAACTTTAACCTCTTAAGTATAGGACAAATATGTGATAAAAAGTGCAATGTACTTTTTACCGAAACCGGTAGTAAGATATTAAAAAATGGCATAACCATAGGAAGAGAAATTAGGAAACATGGAGTCTATGTCATTAAAATTGGTAATGAACCTAAAGAAAAACTTTGTCTTACCTCTATGGATGATACTTCGACCTTATGGCATCGAAGATTGGGTCATGCCAATATGCGACTTCTTCAATCGCTATCATCCAAAGATCTAGTAAGAGATCTACCTAAGTTAAAATATGAACATCACTTTTGCGATGCTTGTAATGTAGGAAAACAAGTCCATTCTAGTCACAAAGCTAAAAACATGGTGTCTACAACTAAGTGTCTAGAATTACTACACATGGATTTATTTGGTCCATCCGCTATCCAAAGTTATGGAGGCAACTACTACACTTTGGTTACAGTGGATGATTACTCTAGGTACACATGGACTAAATTCTTAAAGAACAAAACGGAAACGTTTAATAATTTTGAAATACTAAGCAAGGAAATCTAAAGACAACTAGGAAGTCCTATAGTGTCTATTAGAACGGATCATGGTAGGGAATTCCATAATGAAGAGCAATTTAGAGCCTTTTGTGACGCTAATGGTATTACTCACAACTTCTCGGCTCCTCGCACTCCACAATCGAATGGGGTAGTTGAAAAAAAGAATAGAACCCTACAAGAAATGAGTCGTACCATGCTAAATGATCAATCCATACCTCAAAAGTTTTGGTGCAATGTCGTTGATACTTCAACGTACATACTTAATCGAGTCTTAACTAGACCAATTTTAGGTAAAACTCCATACGAGTTACTTCGAGGCAAAAAACCTACGTTAGATCACTTTAGAGTCTTTGGTAGTAAATGTTTTCTTCTTAACACTAAATATTACCTTACAAAATTTGATCCTAAATCAACCGAATGTATCTTTCTATGTTACTCTCCTAATAGCAAAGCTTACGTCATATTAAATAAAGAAACAATGAAGGTAGAAGAGTCATTGAATGTAAAATTTGATGAAAGTCCACCCAAACCCTCACCACCTCTTGTCGATGACGAGATTGTTGAAAGTGAAGCTATTGTAATAAAGAAAAAGATAAAAGAAGAAGAAGAAGAACCTTCAAATAATGAACTCAAAAATATTAAAGAGTCAAAAGATCACCCCATAGATAAGGTCATAGGAAAGTTAAACGAAAGAACCTTAAGGTCTCAAGTCCAAAACCAAAGTAGCCTATTTTGTTTTGTTTCAACCATAGAACCTAAGAACACACAAGAAGCCATAAAAGATGAAAGTTGGGTAATGGCCATGCAAGAAGAGCTAAATCAATTTGTTTTTAATGATGTTTGGACACTTGTCCCTCCACCTAGTAATCAAACCATAATAGGAAGCAAATGGGTTTATAAAACAAGTTAGATGCAAACGATGTAGTGTCTAGAAACAATGCTAGACTCGTTGCCCAAGGGTATAACCAACAAGAAGGAATAGAATTTGATGATACCTATGCCCCCGTGGCTAGATTATAGTCTATAAGAATACTTCTTGCTTATGCTTGTGCTAATGATCTTAAGCTTTATCAAATGGATGTCAAAAGTGCTTTTTTAAATGGTTTTATTAATGAAGAAGTATATGTAGCTCAACCTCCGGGCTTCGTCGATTTTGAAAAACCTAAACATGTGTATAAGTTAAAGAAAGCCCTCTACGGTCTTAAACAAGCTCCAAAATCTTGGTATGATAGACTCAAGTCATTCTTAATCAAACACAAGTACACCATGGGGTTAGTTGATAACACACTTTTTACTAAGAAAAAGGAGTCACATATAATCATAGTTCAAATATATGTAGATGACATTATATTCGGATCTACTTGTCAAGACATGTGTGATGATTTCTCTAAAATCATGCATGACGAGTTCGAGATGAGTATGACGGGAGAACTTAGTTTCTTTCTTGGTCTACAAATCAAACAAGTAGAAGATGGTATCTTCTTTAATCAATCTAAATACATAAAAGAGATGTTAAAGAAATTCGGTCTAGAAGAGTCGAAACCAATTAGGAAACCAATGTCATCCGACACTAAACTCACAAAAGATGAAGACGGCGAATCCGTTGATAACACAAAATATCGTGGCATGATTGGTAGTCTTCTCTACCTCACGGCTAGTAGGCCGGATATCATGTTTAGTGTTTATCTAGGTGCTAGGTTTCAAGAAGACCCTAAAACATCACATCTAGAAGCCGTCAAAAGGATATTTAGATACATTAAGGGTACAACACAATTAGGATTATGGTATCCTAAGGGTACGAGAGTAGAAACAATTATATATGCAGATTCTGACCATGCAGGTGATCATGTTGACCGAAAAAGTACAAGTGGGGTATGTACTTTTATGGGATGTTGTTTAACATATTGGTTTTCTAAGAAACAAACGGCATTAGCAATATCAACAACCGAAGCCGAATATGTCTCCGCCGGCAAAGCATGCCAACAAGCACTATGGATGAAACAAGCGTTAGTTGACTACGACATTCATCTAAGTGACATAGCCATTCTATGTGACAACAAAGGTGCCATCGATTTAAGCAAGAATCCGGTGTTACATTCTGTCACACCCCCAAATTACCTGTTTTGCTGTACGAATGGAATTCCTGGGGAACTGTCATAGCATCACAATCACAGTTATATTGAACGACCTAAAGTGTCGTTTGGAAAATACATCGTTTGATTTAATAAAACAATCAGAGTTTACAAAGTAGGTCCCAAATGAAAGTTACTATACACGGAAAATAAGTTTAGTACAAGTTAAACGATGTTTTTAAAGTGCGTAAAACCCAAGTAAAACGAGTCGTCACCGCGACTCCATGATATGTCCAAATGCATGCCATGATTTGAATGCCTTAGATACCTGAGATAAAACATGCTTAAAAAGGTCAACACAAAGGTTGAGTGAAACCCATAGGTTTAATTAATTCGTTTGAACACAATAATCGTAGTGTGAGTTAAATGGTTTCACACTCATCGTTGAAAACAAAATCGTATTTATTTCACTAAGTTCATGACACCAAAGCGTAAACATCGCACCAATAAAAATTGGTAATCATCGTTTCATCGCCGCCCTAATAGGTAACTTGCCAAATTACCTTACTGGTTCAAATATAGTGCGCTCGATTTCCCTTAACTGGGTCAATAAGAGCGAGTGTTAATTCAATAGGCCTATTCACAATATTCTGCTTTCACTCAAGTGACTAATGGTACATGATGTAGGGACTTCGAACATGGCAAATACTTAGTGACAATAAAACATTCGGATATAGCATACGCTTCAAAGCATTTGTGTTCGATTAAAATGTAGCATGTATCTCCCCAAGAGTTTGTAAAACAGCTTAAAAGAGTAAAAAAAAAGTGGGGCTATGAACTCACCTGTTGCAATGATTACGATGACAAAAGTGGATACGCTGAAATATAGCGTGAATCTCGAAAATTACCTATTATGAATGATATGATATGTAATGAGTTATGATATAATGTTATGCATGCATTTCGTATGTTATTTATACCATTAGTGAGTTTTGAAAAAAAATAATATTTATCGTCGAAAAATACTCTTTTGACGTCTTGACCATTCTTAAATTACTTTACAAGTATTTACGCCAAAATGTCATCCTACAATGGTTTCGTAATGATTTATAGTGAAATTTTAACTTTTCGTCAGAAAATAAAGTCGTTGGAAATTTTATGAAAGTGACAAAAATGGCTTCAAAAGCTAGTCAGTAAATGGTGTACGTCGAACATTAGGAAACGAACTCGACGGTTTTGAAAAGCTTGTATCAAAATCTAGAAGTTTTAGTACATGAGTTTTCATCATAGAGGTCTCGAACATAAAGATAATAGGGGTTAAATATGGGGATTTTAGTTACCGTAACACTTATCTCGTAAAAATAATATAGTTTTTCTAAAAATAATAGTTACGGCAAGTTTATGAAAACGTGTATATCTTAGTCGTTTCAAATCCGCTTTTCTACGGATTATTATCGTCCCTTAGCTTCAGATCAAAGTATACTAATATATTTTTGATAAGTCGAAATAATTTGTAAAGCTTAGGACTCGCTTTTGACTCGTACAAAACTAAAATAGGTTGCTGAAATTTCAGAAAATATATATTTCGTAGTCAAACTTGAAAAATTCATAACTTCTTCGTTATAACTCCGTTTTAATCCGTTCAAGCGGCCACGGATTCGTTTTAAAGTATATTTTCTAATTATCAAGGCCAAAAACTCATGTCTACTGTCGGATTTTCCAGAAAAACAAAATAAGGACAGACCACTTTATATACTTGTCGAAAATAGTTTTTCTCGTACTAAACCTATTCCAATCCCTTCAAATCAACTCCAAAGCTATACTAATCCTACCATACACCTTCTTAGGGTGTCATGGGTTCCTAAACATCATCAAGACCAATATATACCAAGGGAATAATTATAGGATGACCTCTATATATTAAACTCTTAAAAATCATTGTAAAAATGGTATAACTAACACAAGTCTTGCATGCTTGCTAAGAAAATGATGAAATACTTATGAAATGAAAAGGAAAGATGTAAAATGATAGAAATATGCTTACAAGTTACTATGATGAGGTGATTAGAACAAAGGTTTAGCCTAAACACCCAAGGTTTTTATTTCAAAACCTAATAAGAGTGTAATCTAGATTGTGCTTAACTTGATCTTGTAAAAATTTTTGGTGTTTCCTTGCACTCCTAATGGTGACCGGTTTTGAGAGGATGAAACCAAGAGAGAAGAAAAATCTTTATCAACTTTGAATTATGAGATCAATGAAATAATTGAAAGAGCTTGAGTACATATCTTATTCAACACTAAAAATCTACCAACTTTAAGATACATCCCCCCCCCCTAGGCCGGTTTTGGGGGGATTGTGTCTAACATATGTTTTTTTTTTTTCTTTTAATTATTGTATAAGTAATTGTGTAGGTAAAATGTATAAGTTGAATAGGTATAAGTTGTAACTTGTAGCTTTTATATACAATTATGCATCTAAGGTAGTTTTAGCTCAAATAAATTTTAGTGGATCCAAGTAAAATATATCGAGGTCATAAAAATTGTAAAAATACATTTCTTGTAAAATTTGAGTGATATAATAATTATCGTGTAGTTTTTAAGAAAAGTGTCGTAACAATATAAATTTAACGATTTATATACAAAATAAATTTAAAACACTAGGTAAACTCAAAATATAGTTTTTATAAACTAAATGTAAGTATAAAAATATGTCGGGATCATTTTTGGAAGTATCGGATTAAATGTTCAAAATAATAACTCACGCGATAACGTTTATTTAATATAAAATTTACGCGTTTAAGGTGAAATGCAAAGTCATGAATGAACTAACATGATGCAAATGATGCTAATGAAATGTAGACTAAACTTAGTCCATATGAAATGTTCGTGATGATATGATCATGAATTCGCCGCTAAACCATAAAGGTTACGCGAATTTGGAACACGTAAACCTAGTTTACGATAAATGTTGAAATAGTGAAGCATGAATTGTTTTGAGAAATGACCTGAAATTACGAGTTGTCACATTCGCCCATCCAAAAAGGAATTCAGTCCACCGAATTAGGTTGGTCTCTCCTGGTTTAGGTTTGATGTGGCAAACTTTCCCATTCTCGAGCAAAACCCTCAAAAGACTTCTTAGGTAACCGATTTTTACTTAATCTCACAACTCATCAAACAAGAACTGTCATGAGATTAGGCTAAATCGGTTTGAGTAACGGATCTTTTGAAAATTTGGCCTCTCATAGAATATTTGCACATATAAGCCTACTACTCCCTTCATTGCATGATTCTTCCTGAAGTAGACATAGGTGATCATGTATAATTTAGAGTAACTATGCAATGCTCGGACTAATCGACTCATATGATGTTTGGTATTAAGTCATAAACCCGCATGTACAATGAGTATGCACTTATGATGAAATGATGAGATGCTATGATGATGTAGTTATAGTCTAGTGTCAATGATGCAACCTAGTTCTCTATAACCCGGCTCGATGCCAATCATCACACCCGATCTGCGGAAACAGTCAAGCTAAATCACTCAAACCGCCACTTGTGAATGGCGTAATGACTTAAAACCGCCAAGCACTAATGCAATTTAGATCAGAGAATACAATTGTATTCCTGTCGTTAAGTCCTACGGAGGATGAATTGGTGTTTAAACAACTTCAGATGATAGAATGATCACTAAGGATAGTGATCAATAAGGATATTGATGGAAAATTATACCTAAAGAAAAGATCTACAAATAACAGCGACTTAAATGCAAATTAAGAAACTTAAAAAGTTAAAATCTATTAAATAAACGCTATCACTATTTTTACAGATCGATGAACGCTTATTTTATAAAACAAAATAACTTAAATAAACTATATTAACTAAAACGTAAACCTAAATTATCTAAAAACGTTATTTAAAACGGAAACGGCGTTACGCTTTAAAAATTACGCTTGGGCTAAGCAAAACGTAAATTTTATGAAATAAAAGGCCTACGAATGTAAAACTAATTTTCTTACGTACTATATGATAAAAGAAAATTTTAGAAAAAAGATTTATATTTTTAGACTTTTATATTTTTTATTATGAATTAATTACTATAAAACACTAATTAAATGTTTAAAAATACTAAAACTTATTAGAAAAATCTGAAACTTTTTATAAAATACTTATTACTAATACAGATTTAATAAAAATACTAAACTGGTAAAAGCTACTATGAATAAGCTAGAAATAAGCTTAAATGTTCGTATAAGCTAAATGAGACAAAGGAGGTTATATATTTGTTTGTGCAAAGTATGACCGAGACAAGTCCCAAGGGCAATTGGCATCCGTACACACTACGCGCACAAAGGGGGAGGTCTCAGGTTCGAGCCTGCCTACCCCCTTTTTGCAAAACATTTTTATTTTTGATTTTTTTCTTTACAAACTAATTAAGCACATAAAGATAAGCACTTTTAATAACTATGACTTTTAACAAAAACGACTAATAAGCTCTGTATTGAGCTTATAATCTTAACAGTGGACTAGATTAAGGAAATAAGCATAAGCTTAATGCCAAATGGCTTAATAAGCTACTAAATAAGCAAAGCTAACTAGAAAATAAGATAAGCAACTAATAAAAAGCTAAAATGACAACTGAGGAAGCATAATTACCAAGAAATAAGCACAAAATAAGCCAAAATAAGCAAAATCTACCACTGTTACACAGTACACTGTTTGGTTTTCTAGGCAACTTTGAGCTAAATTTTAAGGACTTTAATAAGCTAAGGAATGAAAATAAAGACTGGTACAAGCTAGTATACCAGCTGAGCTTTCTAAAAAACTAGTTTACAAAGATTGGCTTACACTATTAAGCTTGGTAGAAGCTTATGAAGAAACTGAAAAAAAACATGAATAGTCGATGTTCACATAAAATGGACACAAACAAAAGCAATGAGCAGGCTTATTGAATAAGCTGCAAGTTGGAATTTTAAGCTTGGACTCTCAAGCCAGCTAGACTAGCTTTCCAAAGAACCAAGTTACATAAGCTAAAGTTGTTACTAATAAGCTCAGTAGGAGCTTATAAAAAGACAAGCTCAACTGATGCAATGTGGGAGCATTTCGCATAAGGGTCCAAAAGAAACAACAAAATAAGCTATCTATGAGCTAATTAAGAGTAAGCTAGTATTTTTGTATTTTTCTTGAGCAGTTAAATATTGAAATCCCAAAAGGGCATAAGCTTAAACTTAGTAATAAGTCCTACACAAAATTATTTATTTTAATCAAAAACCACTTATTCTGAAATTTTGACTTTTATGAAAACTACATATGTTGACTTTGGTGAGATTTGAACTGAATCTATGGACTGAATAAGATGTATTAAGCTGATATGAGATGAACTTAGGCTATAGTAACAAGCTATAAGCTTCTGTGATGATTCTTGCAACTCCAAATCCCAACAAGTTGACTCACCAAGGCAATTATATGAGATTTTGACTTTTATTCACATAAGGACTAATTTAAATGGCTCGACCGAGTTATTAGACTCTAGTGTGACATGTATCAACAACAAACAATAACACACCGGCCTATAACACAACAGAACTGAACAACACCAAACATCCCTTATTAAAACTGTTTTGAGGTATTAAGCAATGAAACATCTTTTTAAACCAAGGGACCTAGTAATTAGCTTATATTAACTGCAATGAGACAATATTAAGACAGGATTAACAAGTTTTAACTACTTGAACTAAGAAATGCAATATTTAAGAAAATGGCTTACAAATTGAGATCATGCACAAGAACCAGAACCAGTGACTGAAATCACACCCTATGGCTTCCCAAGAAGCATCTAACCCAGGGCAATCCATGAGCAACCCTGCTCCAAGCTTTCATCAGGTTTCACCATTGATTTTTATTTTTTCTTTATTTTCTTGATATTTTTGTGAATTTTTGGTTTTGGCTACTAAACTGCTTTTAAGGTATCAAAAAGCTTGAATAAGCTTTATAAGGAGCTTATGTGAGCTTCTGAGTCCAAACTAACAACTACTAACAACATTTAATGTAATATGAGATTCCTTTGAAATTTGAAAATTCACAAACTGAGATTGGAACTTGAATACTGAAATTGATTATTGCAAAAGTTTCAAAATACACTGAGAATACTTAATAAAGTGCTTGAGAGCTAAGAAATACACTGGAAATAGAAAATTAACTAAAACGACATTTTCTACACTAAATTACACTACTTGCCTTCTTCTCTGCTTCTTCCTCTGTATTTATTGACCCATGAGACTCTCCACATGCTTCTGAGCTAATCCCACCACCATTGGATGAGTCAAAGCAATCCTATCCTTTGATTTGCAATTTGGCACCAAAAAGGTGAACAGTAGCTCTGCAATCTTTGATTGTTTTTGGACCAGGGTGAAGAGGAGGGGGGACAAAAGGTGATAGATAGTGTGTTGAGGAGGAAAAGAGTGGGAAGCATTAAATGAGGGAGGCTACAGGTGGAGAAACCATGGTGGTTTCGCTCTTGCTGATTGAGTGAGGGGGTATACAAGGAAGCGGTTTATCATTTTAAATACTCTGGTTTGGGTTTGGGCTAGATATGGGCCAGCTGGGGTTTGTTTTTGGATTGGGGTTTAATAATTAAGTTAGGTCCGTTTGGTTTAATAACTTCACAAGGACCAAACTTGTAATTCCCAATTCTTCAAGGACTGATCTAGCCAACTTTCCAAAGCTAACATAAGGATTAAACTTGCCATTCATTAGTAGTACAAGGACCATTAGTGATAAAATTTCATTTTTTATAAGTCCAGGGACTAAAAATGTCAAGATTGAAACTTGAGGGGCCAAAATGTAATTTCTCCAAAAGTTTATCATAAAGGACCAATATTGCCATTTATAAATAGTATAAGGTTTATTTTGATTATTTTCTTATTTTTAAAACCTTAGGTACTAATTTTGACACTTTTCAAACTTGAGGGACCAAAGTTGTAATTTTGTGATTTTAAACTTCAAAGGATTATTTTGAACAACTTGTGAATCCCAAGGACCTAAAATGATATTTTACAAGTTTTTGAATTGACCAGGGACCAGATTTGACAACTTTTGTAACTTGGGGGACTAAAACTGCCAATTATGCAAACTTAATACGTTTTTCACCAGATTTTGATGTTTTTGCATTTAAAACATATAAAACACTTGTTTGTGATATTTTTATCATTTTGAAGCATTTCTCGAAAAGTGTTTTCGGATGTTTTCTTTGCGCCTAGATAGTACAAAAATTATGAGTATTTAGACACTTATCAATCCCCCACACTAAGATATTGCTAGTCCCTAGCAATGATTTGAGAAAACATAATGGATTTTATCTCTTTACCAAAAGCCATTACTTCTGGAGTAGCCAAATGTTTTAGTTCAAGTAAGAACCATGGTACAATCGATAACCATGTGATTTTGAGCAAACCACCGACTTTCAACGGATTTGATTTTGTCTTTACGAAGCCGTACATTCCTTCGACTAGCCAACTCTTAGATAAATTATCGTAATTATCTTTGGTGAGTCGATTACCAATTATGGTTTTCCAACCGCCTTTACCACAAGCCATAAACTTGCGGGCTAGCCAACTCTTCACTTTTAAGGATATGGTGAGTTGAGAACCATACAATTTTGGGCAAATTGCAAGCCATAAACGGATTTGAGATATCTTTACCAAGAGCCGTTTGCTCCTGGATTAGCAATCCTTTTGTCTTACAGACAATGCGGATGATAACCAATTGAGTAAGTGTAGAACACTTACTCCAAAAAATTTTGGCCAAAAACGGGGGAATTGGTATAATTATATGATAAAATTCGTGAGAATTCCCCCCCACACTAAGAAATGAATATTGTCCTCAATATTCAAAGTATGGAAACACAACAATTATTCTCTTTTTTAATATTCACAATTTTCATTCATGTTTTTAGATCTCATATACAACATGGTGGGGCATCTCCCCACACTAAGTTGGTATTCACGGGTGAAAACCATGTTTAACTCTCGTTTTTGATTACCGAAGTCGCTAGCTTGACTCGACCCCGAATTAATTTGTTCATGGGGAAGTAAGTGGAAAACAATCTCCATCGGACTTTCGTTCAAGATGTTTGGATAAACATTGAAGTACGTGAAAGTTCCACACGATGAGATATAGATTTACAGATCCCAGCTCCAAATGGTACATGGGAATGCCGGGTCAAAGATAATGTCTTCATTCCCGAAGGAGTGAAGAAACGTGAGAAGTGACGTAGAATATATGAAGAAAAGGAAGAAAATCATGATAACAATCATGACTAACTCTTCATCCTCAATAGGAGAATTCATAGTTTCATGAATCTCCTCAGTTAAGCTAACTTGATCAAGACATATTATGGGTGTGTCTAGATCAAAGTGGAAGTTATCATACTCCGCGGAGATGATATGAGTGAGTTCACCGGCGAACTCCTCGTGAAGAGAATCAATCACAAGATGTAAATCTATGAATTCTTGTTCCACTGTAGACTCATCACTATCCTCAATCTGAGTATCAAAGATGGATTCTCAGAATTAAAGTAATTGAGTCAATTCAAATAGAGGATAGGTGACAGTAGTTTTGAATGTTTCAGGAACAAAGTGATTAATATTCTCAATTGGACTGTTAGGGTGAGAAGTGAGTGAACGATCATTATCAAGGAGACTTTCGAGTCTCCCGCATCGGCTTTGAAATCAGACTATCATCGCTACTTTCCGATGAAAGTGGATTGGAGTGAGTAAGTTCATAGGTGAACTCCTCAAGATGATGATCAGCATCGGATGTGGGGAGTGATGTCTCAACATACTCGATGTTTCCATGAGAAGTACAATCGTCGCTAACATCGGAGAAAGTTTCAAAATGATCTTTTGAACACTCAAGAGGGAAAATAGAATCACACACATGATCGAAGTTCCTCGTGACTCTCTTGGGATTGGGACAAGGTTCTCAACACTAGACTTTATGAATTTGTCCGATTCTTTTCGAGGAACAGGTCGAAGCTCATCCCCATGTTAAGAGAGTGAGTGGGAGCCTCGGTGTGATAGCGCTTATTTGAGAATGAATCTCAACTGCTGGAATATCAATTGATGAATTTGATGAGTCTTCAAGTGTATCCTCATCATCATCGTCATCAAGAATAAACGAAATTGAGAGCTAGATCTGGCTGCTTTTTCTTTTGCAATTAATTCTCTAATAGATTTTTCAAAGGCAATTTGGGAATTTATTTTAGCAACTCTGCTTCAGCTAGCAATTCTTCCATGGATTTCTCATGTGAATTTTGAATGACGGACATTGTGGGAGTGGAGATTTGTCAAAACGGGAAGGTTGACATTGATAATCATCATGAGGACCCCCACAATATACACAAGAAAAACTGGAACATTATGAAATGTCGTCTTACTAACTCCTCAGCTTTTCATTGACTTAAGCTCTAGATAAGTGTCTTGTTGGATCCGGCAGAGGAGTTTGAGTCATTTGGCATCTGTGGAGATTGGGTCGTGATCCGATAGTCATAATTGTTACAAGGAAATGGATTCCCCGTTTCAATCAAATAGCTGAATGACTCCAGCCAGTTCTCACAACAAGAAAACTGTTGAGTCCGAATTGGTGAATCATATGGATATTGGTCATGTCCAAAGTTCGAGCATCATCTAAAACCGCTCATAGACAATCGTTGTTCTGGATTGACACTCAAATCCTGGTGAGGACCTCCACAAAATTCACAGATTGTTGATTATATGAAGATGAGTCTGCCGGTGGGTAATTGGAAAAATTTGAGTGGTCATAAATGAGTTCAGATTAGGATCATAATTAAATGAATTCTCGAACCACAAAACAAACAACTCCCGCTCAATATCATTACCACACTGCATACACGCGTACTGCTGACATGGTGAACCATAAAGAGGCTCACCACAACCGCATTAAGGAATAAACGATTCTATTTGAGAGTTATGAGAAGGAATCATTTCATTCAAAGAATCAACAAAACCAACATGGTGATCTGAATGACTATTAAGACTCAAAGAACATTTTGAAAAATCCGGAAGTGGGACAAGTGGTGTGCTCTGAGAGCTAGCAATTTCCACCACTCCGCATGGACTCTCGGCTCGCCTTGAGAAAGCGTGAAGATTAGGCAAGTCATTCTTGCTAGTCACCGTTTAAATCTGCGCATGTTTGCTTTTAACCGTGAAATCGTGAAAGTGTAGGATCAATTTTAGGGGCTTAGAGCAATCGAGGTTAGATCTTTGGATAACCCAGAGGTTGGACGATTTAGCATCTCCATTATCGAGGGAAGTACCGTCCTTTGTCACCCCGCTCTCGCTCCATTTCCCACGTGAGAATCAATGGATCTTCATGGACAATCTTAATTCTTGACATATGTGATAAAGTAGGAAGTTTTTCAACTTCGCTCTGATTCGCCCGAGAGATTCCATTATAATAGAAGAAGTTAGAATCAAATGGATAGAGGGTAAAGGAATAAAGAATCAAAAAGGTAAGAGGGTAAAGATGAATATTTTTGGATTTTTGAAAAACATGCCATAAAAACAAAGGATGAAAATATTTTTGGTGTTGTTAACACTTTGTGTTAATGAACTTTTGATTTTGAAAATTGTTTACGGTGGTATAGGTGCAATGGATCTGGAAATGCTTAAAAAACGCTTACAAAATCTCCCTGCAAAGAAGGGCGCTGTAAATTTGATCTCTAAGAATACCAAGCTAAATCACTCCAAACTCGCCACTTGTGAATGGCGCACCGTAATCGCTTTAAACCGCCAAGCTAATGCAATTTAGATCGAGAGAATACTGTATTCTCTGTGTCGTTAAGTCCCACGAGGATGAATTGGTGTTTAAAACAACTTGATGATAGAATGATCACTATGATAGTGATCAATAAGGATATTGATGGAAAATTATACCTAAAGAAAAAGATCTACAAATAACAAATAATTTAAATGCAAATTAAAGGAAATTAAAAAGTTAAAATCTATTAAATAAACGCTATCACTATTTTTACAGATCGATGAACGCTTATTTTATAAAACAAAATAACTTAAATAAACTATTTTAATTAAAGCTTAAACCTAAATTATCTAAAGCTATTTAAAACGAAACGAAGCCGCTACGCTTAAAATTATTACCTGAGCGCTAAGCAAAACGAAAATTTATGAAATAAAAGGCCCACTGAATGTAAAACTAATTTTCTTACGCATTATATGATAAAAGAAATTTTTAGAAAAAAGATTTATATTTTTAGACTTTTATATTTTTTATTATGAATTAATTACTATAAAACACTAATTAAATGTTTAAAAATACTAAAACTTATTAGAAAAATCTGAAACTTTTTTATAAAATACTTATTACTAATACAGATTTAATAAAAATACTAAACTGGAAAAAGCTACTATGAATAAGCTAGAAATAAGCTTAAATGTTCGTATAAGCTAAATGAGACAAAGGAGGTTATATATTTGTTTGTGCAAAGTATGACCGAGACAAGTCCCAAGCGGCAATTGGCATCCGTACACACTAATCGCCAAACAAAAAGGGATAGCCTCAGTTCAGTCCTTTTACCCCCTTTTGCAAAACATTTTTATTTTTGATTTTTTTTCTTTACAAACTAATTAAGCACATAAAGATAAGCACTTTTAATAACTATGACTTTTAACAAAATCCACTAATAAGCTCTCAGATTGAGCTTATAATCTTAACAAGGACTAGATTAAGGAAATAAGCATAAGCTTAATGCCAAATGGCTTAATAAGCTACTAAATAAGCAAAGCTAACTAGAAAATAAGATAAGCAACTAATAAAAAGCTAAAATGACAACTGAGGAAGCATAATTACCAAGAAATAAGCACAAAATAAGCCAAAATAAGCAAAATCTACCATCGCTATTAATACATCGCTTATTTTCTAGGCAACTTTTGAAGCCAAATTTTAAGGACTTTAATAAGCTAAGGAATGAAAAATAAAGACTGTACAAGCTAGTATACCAAATTGAGTTCTAAAAACTAGTTTACAAAGATTGGTTTACACTATTAAGCTTGGTAGAAGCTTATGAAGAAACCTAAAAAAACATGAATAGTCGATGTTCACGTAAAATGGACACAAACAAAGCAATGAGCGCAGCTTATTGAATAAGTCGCAGTTGAATTTTAAGCTTGGACTCTCAAGCCTTTAGACTAGCTTTCCAAAGAACCAAGTTACATAAGCTAGGTTACTAATAAGCTCTCAGGGAGCTTATAAAAGACAAGCTCAACTGATGCACAGGAGCATTTCTGCATAGTGGTCCAAAAGAAACAACAAAAAAAGCTATCTATGAGCTAATTAAGAGAAGCTAGTATTTTGTATTTTCTTGAGTAAAAAATATTGAAATCCCAAAAAGGGCATAAGCTTAAACTTAGTAATAAGTCCTACACAAAATTATTTATTTTAATCAAAAACCACTTATTCTGAAATTTTGACTTTTATGAAAACTACATATGTTGATCAGAGATTTGAATCAATCTATGGATCAATAAGATGTATTAAGTCAGATATGAGATTTAACTTTAGGCTATAGTAACAAGCTATAAGCTTCAGGATGATTCTGCAACTCCAAATCCCAACAAAGGACCACAAAGGCAATTATATGAGATTTGATCTTTATTCACATAAGGACTAATTTAAATGGCTTTGACGAAAGTTATTAATTTAAAGTGTGACATGTATCAACAACAAACAATAAACAAATTGCCTATAACACGCTTAAACACCAAACATCCTTTATTAAAACGTTGAGGTATTAAGCAATGAAACATCTTTAAACCAAGGACCTAGCAATTAGCTTATATTAACCGCAATGAGACAATATTAAGATGTGATTAACAAGTTTTAACTATTTGAACTAAGAAATGCAATATTTAAGAAAATGGCTTACAAACCGAGATCATGCACAAGAACCAAGAACCATGATCAAACACACCTATGGCTTCCAAAGAAGCATCTAACCAGGCAATCCATGGTTTCACCCTGCCTAAGCTTTCAATGTGCTTCACCATTGATTTTATTTTTTTCTTTATTTTTTGATATTTTTGTGGAATTTTTGGTTTTTGGCTACTAAACTCGCTTTTAAGGTATCAAAAAAAGCTGAAATGCTTT
>OU343220.1:273687369-273897970 GCA_910596185.1 Chrysanthemum makinoi | reverse complement strand
AATCACCCAAAAAATAACTAGATTTCAAGTCTTCGCTTTTGAAAATATTAAAGCTCGAACAAGGATCTTGAAGAATCTTCATCCAACCATGCCTCGACATACCTTCGTGATACTAAGTACACTACCCGTGGAATTTCACTCAACCTCAAATAAATAATAAAGATTTAACGCCGCTTGTCACACTAGAAGTTAAAACCCGTGATCTAGCCTCCTTGATGTTTTGGTGAATCCTGATAATGGTTTCATCCCAACCATGGTTGTTATATATCTCCGTAGAAAACTTTGAAATAACCAAACTGCCAAGAAGACAATCCAAACAATCACTCAATTTATGAAGTACACCCTTTATCCCTTCTTTTGAAGTAGAAACCGAGTTCAAAGATCGCATAAGTTCTAGAAATATTTCTTTCTCCAGGATGGTTCCATAACCGCGGGATTTTACAATTCTATGCTTTAAACCGAGAAATAGTTTCTTTCGCGGGATTTTACAAGACCAAGAATAAACCGAGATATACATCCGGAAATGCACATTATTTATACCGGGATGATTTCATTGTCACGGGAATTTACAAGTCTATAATTTAAACAGAGAAATAGATTCTTTCGCGGGATTTTACAAAATCAAGACTAAACCGTAAACAATGTCAGCTTGAAAGTGTTATTACCAATTAGGTTTTGGTAAATATCTGTTTTAGGGGAACATGCAGCGGTTCTTCAACGATTCTTCTCCACCATCAACAATTGTTTACCCATACGTAGATAACTTCACAAACCATACTAAGTCAAGTAGTATATACTACTTCCCCCTGGAGTTGACCGTAAAACATCAAAGCACACGTTTATCCCCCATGATGGTTTCGAACTTTCGGAAGCATCATTAACGTGTACGACTTTCTGCACAAAAAGTTCTTGTCACAAGCAAACATCTTGAAAAATCATGACTGACGTTGAAGATTTTGCTTAGACTGTGATGTATCATTGACATTCTGTGGCTTTGAATAACCCATGAGAATTGTTGATCACATCCCATCAAATAAACACATTTTTAAACACACCAATCACGTATTCTGACGGCTAATACTAATGATCACATATGGAGATAACCCGATAGGAAAAACTTGAAAATGAAGCAAACATCCCAACTTTGTGACTTGCTGCTTGTTCTATATTCCTGATCAATCCACAACATCAGTTATAACCAGATTTTCAAATTCATAATCGCTTATGAATACCTATGAAAAATGCCCCAACAAGTTATCTTGAGACATGCAATCAACCAAACAACGTCTCAAAGATAAGGAAGATCACTCGTGAAATGCCACTTCAGTTTCGCATCAATAATACCGTACAAAGACCCCGTGATCATTTTTTTTCAAATCTTCGCTCAAGCTGTGAATTATGTATCCTCGTGAAAATTCTTGAACCAAAATACCACTCCTCTTGCCAAAAATTATACCAAAAAAATTAATCTCAATGCACAAAAAAATACATTGGATATTATATACTTTGAACCCAAGTAATGATATAATTCTCGGATTCATTATTTAAGCCCATATTAAATTAGTGAAATGAAACTGCAACCCAATATTCGTATAAGGAAACACTTGTTAAGCCCAATCAAATTGTGATGAAAATCACAGTCCACTCCCGATACCCGATCCAACCCTTTTAAACTAAACAGGTTATAAAAGATTAATAACCCTAATATTTCTCTTCATTTCACATTAACCCTAACCCTAAAACGAATATAATCCGCCTACCACCACCAAAAATACTGTCACCAAACAATCTCAATCTCATATCTCTTAAACTCGCATCAAATCCGATCTAAACTCATCTCACAAATCTGCTATCACCATCAATAATTCGAATCAAATGCACGAACAAACATAACCATTCCGTTATCTTTTTCTTGTTCTCTATTTAATCCAGATCAAGAACACGTCAAGGGCTTCAAGATCCTATATGGGTCTCGGGTAGGTCAGATGTTGTTTTTATTTGTTGATGTTTTCGTATCAACGAATTTAAAGAAAAGATAGTAACATATTTGTTATATATCTTATCTTTTTTGTTTGAATATTGACATGAAGCATAAGACTTCAACAAGGATCGTTGATGAATTTTAACTCGTGTTTGGTTGACCTCAGGTCTGATGGTTCTTTAATCAACACGATTAAAATCTGAGATTCATTGGTATTGTTCTTTTTAGTACGAGTCTTGATTGAGTGTTGATGATTTTATGGGGATGGGATATAGGATAGATTGTTGGAGTTGGTTATAAGGTTTGGTCGAGTGGTTGATGGCTGTGTTTAAATCGATTGAACATCAGTTGTTATTTTTTTTCAGTTTTGATATTGACTAATGATGAGTAAACTGAAGTCAAACACAAGAGTCATGTTTGGTATTTTGGTTGGTTGGTCAAACAGTCACGGTCTCTTCTCATCTCGTTTTTCTGTCAAAGTCTTAGGCATAAAGAGTATTGAAACACCTTATGCGTAAGGAGTAAAACACCTTATGCGAGGTCTTAGTCGTAAAGAGTAACCTTATGCGTAGACCTTGGTCCTAAAACACCTTAGGCATAAAAACTTATGCGTAAAAACCTTAAGCATAGACTGATTTCCTTATGCATAAACTTCTGCATAGGCGTAAACATGGTCAAGGTTACGCGTAATCATAGGCTTATGCGAAAACCTACGCTGCTACAAGTTCCTTAGGCATAACTTTCCAAGTTATGCGTAAATATAGCTGAAGATGGGTTATGCGTAACATCCTTTCATACGCGTATTTCATACGCGTAGAAATATCCTTAGGCGTAAGATTAGGGTTTTGACCCTTTGACTTTTTGCTCCGGTGATTTTTCAGACCATTTTCCGACCAGATTCATAGAAAACCCCAGAAAAAACATAGAAACTGCTTCTTTTTTTTACCTGTTTTGACCACAAGAATCTGGCCAGAATAACCCAAAAAAGCATAAGTATTTAGTTTTGCCCGTCTGACCAATGTTTGACCACAAGAGTTTCACGGATAAAGATTGGTACAAAAATATCACTCAAAATGAAAGTCAGGACTGTTTGGACAAATAACTTGACACAAAGCAGTAGTGAAAATGTTGAATAGACCATGTGACATTTTTGACCAAAAGAAGAATACACAATAATTGTTAAAAACTGTTTACCCAGAATAATAAACGGAAAAACAATTTTCCGTCCATAAAAAAAAGTAAAACAGTTTTAACAAGGTACAAAACCACAATAAATCATCAAAACACAATAACCTTGGCTCGATACCATTTTAGGATCATATCTATTGTGTTATTGATGATCTGGTGGCCTTGGATGGTGATGAATCAAGTATGCCATGTTTAGAGAGAAAGAGATATTGAGGGTGATCAAGAGAGAAAGTTCTAACAAAAATGAAAGGTTAGATTGAAGCCCCACCCCTTCCAAGGATGGAAGGGGTATTTATAGTTACAAGCTAAACGCCCTCCTTCGTGGATGTGGATCTGTATACAAGGGATAAAGACCCGTCATTCCTCCGTTACTCTAAGCTAAACTAAGCTAATAACTAACTAACAAACATGTAAATAACGATATGTTTACTGAGCTAACTTATGCTAGATAATAGTTGGGGTGACCGACACTTCACAATGGAATTTCTAATTCCTAACAAAGTCTATGAAACAATATACTTAAATATGCAATCAGATACAATGAGTAATCCACTTAAATCCTAGTAAATGTCTCATCTTTTAGGTAAAGTAACTCTCACTAATGACATATACCATTACGAACTACTTTTGTCACCATACATGCTTAAAATATATCATGTATTTTCATATCTTTTTGTTTCAACGCTGGTTGTTTCACCTTGAATGATTTTGGGACTAATAATAGGACGCCAAAAATTTTTCTCTCGTCACCTTCTCTTTTAACTTCATTAATGGAGAGGCAAGAACATGAGAAGGAAAAGGGATATGGAAACACACAATTATATACACAACCACATTATAACAATAAAATAGGGTATTTTCTCAAAAACACCGACCACAGCTTGTCTAGATTTAAACCGCAAATCATCACACAATAGATGCAATGTACCACTTCCTTCAATAATGCCTCACTTGAGATTAGGAAGCAATTAGATTCCAAATCGCATCTTCAATCTTCCACAAATGAATACCACAAAAAACATTTACAAAAAGCAAAAACCAACACAAATCCACCTATTCTAAAAACATATAATTTGATATCAATCAATCAATCCATCCTTAACAAAATATAATAACAACCCGAGATAAGATAAAGTTTTATTAATGTCTGATCTAAGATCACGGATCATTCTGGTGTGCTAC
This sequence comes from Chrysanthemum makinoi, assembly GCA_910596185.1. Classification (NCBI taxonomy): domain Eukaryota; kingdom Viridiplantae; phylum Streptophyta; class Magnoliopsida; order Asterales; family Asteraceae; genus Chrysanthemum; species Chrysanthemum makinoi. The sequence continues at coordinate 273,893,619 of OU343220.1, read as the reverse complement.
CGGTGGCACTTCTCATCATACCTCCAAAATCAAACCCTTGTATGTGTGTGTGTTCTGGAAGAATGTGTGTTCTGGAAGACTTGAGTGAATGTATGTATCGTATAGGTATAAAAAAAAAATTGGATGACCGGATCTGGACCAAAACAGCCCAAAAAATCAGCCTGAAATTTTACGGAAACCCATCATCAAAACGGCACATTTACAATGCCCTATAATAATATTTTATAATGATAACTAAACTCAATGGTCATATATATGTTTGGTTTCGGGTCAATTAATAACAACACTTGTATGCAACTTAATATTCAAAGTACAATGCTAGATCTACATAAGGATTATACAAAATAATCCACGTGTGATATGTCATAGGGTGATTGATCTTAGAGAGAGAGAAGAGAAAGTATGTCAAAATAGACCAATCACGTCCCGACACATTAGCGTAGATTTTTTTGTGTAATTCTTATTTGGGTCTAGCATTCATCGTAGTATAATACTTGTTTAGCACGCATGTGATCATATATATTCTTAAATATAAATCATAAAGACCTTTTTGGGCATTTAATGTCTTAAAATTCAGCATTACAAGTATTTATACATAGTGTACAACTTTTTAATGCACTAAGACATTGCAAACTTAAAAAGTGAAACATACAAACAGAGAAACATATTATAAAACTCTTTAATGCAGTAAGATATTAAATTAACACATAATTAATACTCCTATTAAAACACCCAATTACTTAAAAGTATAATGATTTATTCACATTTTACAACCAATTAAAAGCATATCTACCAAATTAAATACAATCATAAAATAACCCCTTACTACAAACTACAATAAAAATTTCACAATGTACAATCTAAACAAGCTACAACTTAATCCAAAATATATAATAATTAAACACACTAATTAATTATTTTTAAAACACCCTGAAAATAAAAAGTACATGTTATTATACACATTGTACAATCTAATAATACACACAAAGCTTTACACAAGCTAACAAGTTGATGTTACATATACTTTTTGTTAATACAAATGAACCATAAAAACATTTATTTATATTTTACGATCTTCTAATGTTTTGTCGATAACAAACGTAAAATCATTTTAACGAAACAAATAAAATACCTAAAAGGTTTGAGCCAATAGTTTACTAACACACTTTTACCAAACATATTAAAACTATATCAAAACTTGTTTAGTAAATAAGTTATATAAAACCAAAGACATTTTTTATAAAACACTAAAAAATAATATTGCTCATATCTTATAGAATTACATATGTATAAAAACTAGTGTTTACATTTTATAGAAATGTATATGTATTTTGTATATGTTGTAATGGGTAAGTAATGGGTAAAAACCAAAGTCCATAACCCATGACCCATTGACTAGGTACAATGAATGTTGTTGGGTAAAAACCAAAGTCCATAACCCATACCCATGAAGCATGATCTATAACCCATAACCCATTGCATGACATCATACATGAAGTCATGTTGGATATTATCCATGATCCATGACCCAAAGTCCATGTCCCATGACCCAAGATCCATAACCCAATGACTAGGTACATTGCATCTTGTTGGGTTTCCATAATCCATTACCCATAGCCCATGGTCCATAACCCATAACCTATAACCCGGTTTGCAACCCGAAATCCGGACTAAACTGGCCTAGTAGCCGGATGCCGTTTGAGATTAAGCCGGATCCCTCGGGAGGAGGGATCTGTGGAACCGTAATGATAGTAGACATATTTTGTCTATAAATAGTGAGCCGATTCTGCTCTACTCACCACTCTTAGATATACTTTATCCCAGTATTCTAACATCACTAACCACAGATCCAAAGGATCATATGATGTAGTTTTATGTTTGTGTGATTTTCTAGGTTCCTCTTAAAGGCGAGATCACCACCTCTTGAAGACGTGCAAGCTCAAGTCATGAGTTGCTAAGCTTCATCATCATCCCAATTAACTGAAGTGCATCTTTATGATAGTTCTTTCATTCCTCCATAGAAGTGTTATGCTGAAGGCATTAGTGAAAGGCCAAGAGTTGTTAAGAAATTAGTGAAAAGTGTCAAAGAATCGTGTTGAAGGCATTAGTGAATGGTGCCAAAGGTGTACATTCGATATGGTACATCAAGTACAAGTTAGGTCGTTGGGTTAAAGAATGTTGATATCCTTCTAGTGTTATAACAAGGAGTGTGTCTCCTTAAGGTTAGTTGTGTATTGGTGTAGTGTTTGGGTAGTAGTTTCTCCTTTATAGTGGAACTAGGTATCAAGCCAATTACCGGATAAACTGTAGGAGACTTTGTGATAGGTTTGGTTCTACCCCGTGGAAGAACTCGTCTAGCCTTGTATCGGATAAAGAGAAGCATGTTGTGAAGGCTTCTCCGCCACATTAAGGAGCTTGTGTGTGTAGTGCTTACAAACTCTCGAAGTGGGGTACTTGGGAGTGAAATAGGGTAAGGAACGGTGTCTGTTGCCTTTTCCGAACCACTATAAACACTCGTGTCGTGGTTTTGTGTTCCTTTACTCTTTATCTTTGCATTGCTTACTTAAATGATTATCTATCAATATCCAACACACATACCAAATAGATTGACATAAGTCGATCTAAATATTTTAAAACAAAGTTTTAATTGGTAAAACTATTCAACCCCCTTCTAGTTTTCCACAATTGGAATCGTGAGCTTCGTTACCAGTTTCTTAGAGTATATTGTACTTTGAAAACTTGATACGATCCATGTATGTTTGAAAACTACAAAAAAGGAAATTTCATAAAACAAAAATTCATGTTTTAGAAATTTTTATACTTTAAATGTTGGATTGTGATATATCATTCTAACATTTTCTTTTGAGAAATCTTCATGCTAGGATTCGTTCAATGACTTCGTTCCATCTAAAGAAAAATAAAGTCACCACACCAAAGAAGACTCCAAAGTAGTTACGATTTTCTTTACAAAATAATTTTATTACATTTGAAAAGCTCATGAAGTATTTCGCGTCTATGATTTTCAAAAATTATAAAAAGAATATATAGCAAATGTATGTTCTTCTAACTACAATTAGTTAATCTAAAAACATACTAATTGTTTGTAGATAAAATATTGATATATGCTTCTAAATTAAACACATCATCATGAATAGTATTCTTGTTTGATCTCCATAGACGATACTATAAACTAGTCAATATACATCTTGTTGGATCGATATACTTTAATCAAACTATCTTAACTAGCTTGTTAAGGTTTAATAACCTCGGATAAATCCTAAGTTATTAACAAAGAAACACTGAAAAATCTTTATCAAGTACTTGTAATTTACTTAACAAAGCTAAGAAGAATAACCTTTATTATAAACTCTAAATCGCTTATTATGCAAGATACTCTAATACAACTCTAAGATAATCGAACTTCTCTCTAAAACACTAATTAACTTGTGAATTTGTAAACTCTAAAAATCATAGACTCATACATCTAATGCCAATCTAGAGTCCTTTTATAGGCTCAAGGATATCCTAGTCGGTTTACAATTGATAGCCTTGTAATGGCAAGTAATCTAAACATAGAATACAATACTTTTACATAAACGAATAACAGTTCTTTTGTTCTTGCAATACTTTGACTTTTAGGTGCAGTACTTTGACTTTGTCTTTAGCAGTACTTTGACTCTTTGACTTTTATATCCCAACAATCCTCCCCTAACTTGAATTCTACTTGCTTGACTTCAAGTTCCATTGTGAATGTATCTTTAACAGCTTCATCATTAAGATCGATTGTTTCTAGTCTTTCAAGATATCTCAGAGTGTCTCATTGTCAAAGTATCTCTTAGAATTGTTCTTTCGAAAGAAGATTAAGCTCCATCTTTTCAGCAACACAGCAACATATGACAATTTGTTCATTAATTCAGCTTTTAGGTTGCATACTATTTCCTCATCATTTGATTTGACAATATTCCGGGAGCATTTGATGGCAATACTGGATGACATCAATTTTGATTTTATCATTAATTCATTTAATGCCCATCACATTATTTTGTGGCTAGCCAACTCTCACATTAACCGATATGGTGAGTTGATTACCATACAACTTATTAGCAAGTTGTCAACTAAAAACAAGATTTGATATATCTTACCGTGAGCCGCTTGCTCATGGATTAAGCCAATCTTTTGTAACCATGATGGATTGATTACCTATTTGATGTTGCCCTCTCAAAATCCATTTATTTAACCTTTGTTTCAAAAAAATTGTTACTTAGCAGAAGGTTTCATTGAAAAATTACTAACGGTTTTAAAATCCCAAGCGTACTTCTTGATGAAAGTACTGTTGATCTAGCATTTGAATAAAGTACTAATGAAAGTATGTTGATGCAAGAAACTTTAATAAAGTACTGATTTAAAAAATAAATTATTCAATAAAAATCATACCGTTTTATCTCATCTTCTTCAAAGAATGGTAGTCCAGTTGATAAATAAATTGATAACCATGCAAGCAGTTTCATTATCCTCTTCTACTTCTAATCCATGCTCTAGCATTCTTCTCATAAGCTCAACTGTGAGAGGATATATTCTATTTACAAACATGTGTATCATTGTACCATTCTCCAGCTCTAAAACATGAACTCCAAATTCTTCAAAGAATCAAAGAAACAATTTCAGTTTTCTTGATTTTCCATATATCATCAAGCAAGCTTTCTCTCTTCTCGCTTCCCATGGTTATAAGATCTCCAAGCAAAACCGCATCACCCCTTCCTGATGGAATATCTCCAAAATAAGCTTACCACATTATATAGATAGAATAACCAATTTCAACTATAATATGTAACAAATCCCATAACCTATTGAAAACTTTGAAGCTTTCATCTTCCTTATGAACAATCATATAATCTCCTTCTTTTGATTTCACAATATCAAAAACACTAATCAGATCTCAGTTCATCTTCATTGTATCTTCTTTGAATAATCAAAATCTACCACTGGTGATACCTTAATGCATCTTAGATTCGCATTCTAATTCAACTTCTTTTCTTTCTTTGAAAACCTGCTTATCTCAGAATCTCAGCTTTTCTTTTCTTTTTAAGCTCTTCTTCCTTTCAGCCACCAAAGCTTCTCAGAAAACCTTGATATCCGCACTCTTCTTATAAGCTCGTCTTAGCATCATAGAGTCTTTTCATGTCAACATAGTTCAACTTAACTTTATACCTCACCTTAAATATGCCATCATAGCATTCCCCGCCTTAGCTAAATTAGGTCTTGCATATATATCTAACAGATGGGTAAATTGTAATGGTTCATCAATTTCAAAGATTCAATTGCTCTTAAATTTTTAGTCATTTCTACTTGAGCTTTTCAAATTTTCTTGAACTGCTCTATCTTTAGCATTTAACTCTTCTTGAAGCTTTCTAGCAGCAACTTCATTCCTAGTAAATTTCAATTTCTAATTTCAAAGAAAGTTTCTTTCTTTCTTTACTTACTAAAACACCTTCCTTTATCCTTAGGATCAATTGGGTGTTGAGAAGTTCTTTGTTGTTCATCTTCTTGCACTTCTAATAGTAACACCACCCTAGGTTGTGATAATTCTGAAAAATTGTAGCAATGAACTCAATATCATCACTTACGTAATGAATTGGTTTGAGAATAGCTTCCTCCTCTTCTTGTATAACAGTTGTAGAAGGACCAGCTTCTTCTTCAAAATTCAAAACTCTTGGTGTTAGGAATTAGAAATTCCATGTATTAAAGAGTCGGTCACCTCAAGTATATGTAATCGTTTGAAAGCTCGTAGTCATAGTTATTTTATGTTAAGTAGTATTTTGTTAAGTAACACCGTGGAGGATGGACGGGTCTTTACCCACTGTATGCCTGATCCACAGCCCGTTGTGTGGCGTTTTATGTAAGACTATAAATACTCTCTACCTCCCAAGGTAGAGAGTTGGAGCTCATAATAATATTTTCTTTCTCTCACTATAGTTCCCAACTCTCTTCCTTTCTCTCACTAGAACTCTCTCTCTAACATTCTTATACGCCTACTTTGATCATGGTTTAGAGTGTTTGTGAAATCCAATATCCAACAATTGGTATCAAGAGCCATGGTTTGATCACTCATCTTTCATGCTCTTTGTTTTGGTGGATTTCATAAGGTTTTTGGAGTATTTAGGGTTTAGGAGAGTTTGATTCATTTGGACAAATTCTTGTGTTAAAGTTTGAATTTTGCTTGTACTTTTGTGTTTAGGATCATCATATGTGTTTATGTTTTGAATTGGAAGCCTTAAATCATTGTGGTTTGGTTGTTTTGGATTGATAAAGTGGTTATTTTTGAAAAAGGACTGCGAGTTGTGTCTCGGACTTGTGTTTCTTCAAAGCGAGTTGCTTTGTTACTTTAAGCGAAGTTGGTACATGACTTAGTCAATTGAATTTAGAAGTTGATATTTATGCTACTTGGGTTCTAAGCGAGTTGTTTCTTTAAGCGACTTGAGATCTAAAGCGATTTGCTACTTAGCGAGTTGTAACGTTAGCGAAGTTAACTTAAGCTTAACTTAGTGTTCAAGCTTAGTTGATTGTGTTGCGAGTTGAGACTAAAGCGAGTTGGCTATTTAGCTTAATTTGATTAATTGCTTGTTGAGTGTGTTGGGTGAAGGACCTTATGCGAAGTTGTGTGTTTAGCTTAATTTGTTCATTTAGACCTTTTATTCTTCGTGTTACATTCTTACGGTTGTTCTTTTGGTTTAGTAAAATCCCGTGAAAGAATCAATTTCCGGTTTAATCAAAGAATTGCAAAATCCCGTAGAGCTTGAAACATGTCTACAAACGCTCCTACTATCATCTCCACTGTTGCCGAGGATGTTCAAGCAATGTTCAGATACTCGCCCACCCATGCTTGACAGAATCGACTACGATTCTTGGGCTCAACGAATCAGATTGTACCGCCTTGGAAAGGAAAATGGTGTCAACATTCTCAAATCCATTGATGAAGGACCGTGTCGAGTTGAGACGACTAGAGATGTACTTGATAATCACCAAGATGGAACTCGATTTACGGAATGGATGCACCAAAGATGTATGATGAGCTTGATGATAAGGAGAAAAAGAGATTCGATGCTGATATCAGGGCTTCAAACATTGTTCTTCAAGGTCTTCCTAAAGACATCTACAAGCCGATCAATCACAACATCGCAAAGGCAAGATGGGATAATGTCAAGATGCTTCTCTCGTGTTCGAATTAACTATGGAAGACAGAGAATCACAACTCTATGACGAATTTGAACACTTCAAGATGAAACCGGATGAGAGTGTCTATGAGTACTATGTGAGATTTCATAAGTTGGTGAATGACATGAGGAACATCAGAATGACAATGCCTAACATTCAGATGAACTCAAAATTTGTGAACAACATGAATCCCGAATGGCACAAGTTTGTCACCTCCGTGAAGCTCACTAAAGGATTGAAGAATACAAACTATGAGCAACTCTATGCCTTCCTCCTTCAGAATGAGAGACATGCTATGTTTGAAAAATTGGTTCTTAATTAGTTCAAAACCAACCGTGGAGAGACAAGCTCGCCTAATGACTCAACCGCCTTCTACTCAAACATCGGAATCACAACCAAAGCCTCACAAGTCATACCCATGGGAATTGGTAATCACAAACTATTCGATCCTATGTTCAAACAAGCCGATGCCGATGCACACGTGGTAATTTCATTAATCAACTAGCTCTTCTGATTAGTCAAAACATGAATTCTCTCCCACACACCAATAACAACCTCGAAAAAGATCTAACCCACACAATCAAGCTAACAAGTAAAGATGGGAGGATCGGTGCAACCAGTTCAGAAAAGACAAGATGATCGGGGAAGAGGTGGAGCTGGTAGAGGTTATGTTGGTAATCAGAATCGAGGAAGGAATGGTAATCAAGGTCAAGCTAAGCCGATCAAATGTTATAATTGTGGTGGTGAGGGACACATTGCAAGGAACTACACATCTCCAAAGCGCCCGAATCGATTACTTCGTGAGATAAGATGTGCTTGTGCAAGCTCGTGATAATGGTGCGCTTTGGATGAAGAGGAATTGTTGTTTCTAGCTGAGGGCAATGCCAAGACCTATGATGCGATGTGGATGAGCGACCTATTCAGAAATAGGTCACAATCATCCGAATGCCTTTCAAGTCGCTGATTGTGATGCATACGACTCTGATGTGGATGATGGACCTCCTGCACACACAATCTTTATGGCTAGCATTTCTCCAATGGTTTCTCCCAAGGTCTCCTCTTCACCACAAGCTGGCCCATCCAAAGACACACTCATCTCAGAGGTACTAAAACTATACGATGATGTTGATGTGCAAAAGATGCATGACAAAGTACTATCAATCGAAACTTTGTATCAAATATTGAAAATATGGGTAATATCAATGTTGTCCCATATGATCAATATGTGAAACAAAGTGAAAGTGAAGTTGTACCAAGTGATGCATCTCCTGCAATCAACAATGACTATATTTTTGATGAATACACCGCCTGTGCCCGATGAGTTCAGATATTCAATTAAATGCCTATAAAGAACGCGTTGCTATTTATGAACAACGTGCTAAATTTGAGTTGACCACTCGTGAGCAGGAAATGGATGACCAAATGCGTATAATTATTAGAAAAGTAATTTTCGAGAAGAAGTATTAAAACAAGAGTTAAATTCCTTGCAAGAAAAGCTTCTAAAACGCTAAGCAAAAACAAGAACTTCAAGAAAATGTGAAAATGCTTAAGCAAGAATTTAATGCAAAGGAATCAAAACTCTTGAAAGATTTTTCTAATCTGAAAACTTTGAAAACAAACTTGAAAACAAGTTGTACATACAAGGAAACACCATTCAGACCTGCCACATGATCACTAAGCATAGGGTCCTAAGCGATAAGCATAGCATTCCCTTGTTAAGGAACCAAATCCAGAGGTCATTAAAAGGGCTAGAAATGCTCATAAGGTTCTTTATGATGGCAATGAAATCCTTAAACCTAAACAAAAACCTAGTTGCGCTTGAAAGTGCGAGGAAGATAAGAAATCCGATGAAGTCACTAGGGAAAAGATGAACAAGAAATTAGATGATCCTAAATGTAGAGAGAAGAAAATAAAGATCACACCCCATGATTACAAGAAGGAAAACTGGATTTCCTTGAACATGTTTAAACCTCAGACATTGTTGACTCCCGAACAAGTTTTCTGGAATATGGATTTAGATAAGTAAGTCAAAATATTGTTGAAACAAACCCTCCTCTTTGGAAAATGCCTAGAGCGAATGTGTATCCTCCTAATACACCAATGCATCTTGTTCCTAGAACAATTGCCACTAAAAGCAAGACCTTAATTAGCCAATATGTTATACTTCAACTATTTGTTGATTTTGAGAAAACTTGTAAGAAAAGGATCACACACCAGTATTACGGAAGGAGAAAGGGGTTTTGAGAAATGAAAGAATGTTATTTAACTGAGGTCATGCCTTTCTTTAAACTTCTAAAAGATCACTTTGAGAGTCTTAAAAAAGGGATTGAAACTCTGCAACACGCATCGTAAAGTTGAAAGCCCAAATCTCTCAATTAAAGGGTCAAACTAACAATATGACAGGCTCCCAAATGCCTCCTCCTTTAGATTCTCCGAATTCTCAAACTTTTCATCTTCAAAACTTAGTTGATGCCTTACAAAAGGAAAACGAGAGTTTTCTAGAAGAAAATGAAAAAAGTTAAACGACATTTTAAAGAGTTATATGATTCAATAAAAGTCACCCGTGACCAAAACAACGAAAAAATAACGTCTTTACAAAAGGAAATTGAGAATCTGAGAAGTCAGTGAAATGGGAAACTGCCACTTGTTTTCAATAAGAATGTTGTCTCAAAATCACCCCTAGACTGCAAATACACTATGACAGCTTAAATATATTCCTCCTCATCTTAGGAATAATGAACATGCTTTTCATGAATACTGTGCTCACCTTAAGGATAGTCTAGAATGTCTCCGTGAGATTGTCGAAGAGGATTTCATTAACAAACCTCTTGATAGTGAAATTAGGTTTGCTTGCCTCCATGCCAAACGATCTCAAGAGTTGCTAGAATGTGTAATTGCAACATGTCCCAAATCCTTAACCTTAGGTGCAAAAGGCAAAGCTGTGATGCTTTGTTCTATGCCTAGAGCCTTCAAACCATTCTAGGCCCGCTGATTTTAAGAAAGTATACATCAATGTGTCGTCTAGTAATACAGATCCTTGCACGTCTAGTTCATGAATGCAAAAAGTAGATCAACCAACTAATGTTCCCATAATTCCCTCTACATGAGTAATCAATGACATTAAAGCAAGCAGGTCAAAGTCTCAAGACAATACAAGGAATGATAGGACCTCGCAAGCTAAAAATGTGCATTGGAAGAAAGTAGAAGACCAACCTAGGATCTTTAAGCTTGAGTTGAATAAAACGAATCGTGTTGATTCTAATATTAGCCTTAGGCGCATAAAGAATTAATTCAATTCGATACTATTTGCAAACCTTGTAATGATGTCCGCTTGAATTATGTTGCTAATCATGAATGTGGTGTGAATGCTTTGTCTAATCTTTGTCAAATGCCCAGTTAAAATTGTTAATGCTAATAATCGTGCAAATAAGGCAATAAAGCAAAAACGAAAGATTGTTAGAAAAAGGAAACCCACAGAAGAACTTTTATAAAGATAGGTTATTATTGGATACCTTTTGGCCATAAGAATAATCAGCTTTGTTCTCAAACTGCTAAGATTATGCCCACTAGAAAATGGATGCCTATTGGTAGAACTATTCCTTAAGAAGTGAACATACTTTGAATAGGTCAAATACGACACCAAAGATTGCATCTATTCCCAATGATTCCATTGCTTCTACTTCTGATATGGATGTTTCTATTTCTGATGTGGGTGTTCCAATTATCGTTACTAACCAAGTGGAACCCATTCTTGCATGGGGATCCCAATTATCCAGTTATCCATTCTTGTCTGGTTCAACTGCAGATCGTTCAAATCGCTCGTGGTACCGGACTCAGCTGCTCCAAGCATATGACGAGACCGGTCGCGCTCATGAACTTGTGAGCAAATTCATCTGACGTTAGATTCGGTAATGATCATTTCGGTGCAATTATGGGTTATGGTGATTATGTTGTTGGTGATAGTGTTATCTCTAGAGTATACTATGTGGAAGGTCTTGGTCATAATATATTCTCTATCGGTCAATTTCGTGACTTCGATCTAGAAGTAGCCTTCCGAAAACATACTTGTTTTGTTAGAGAACTTGATGGTAAGGAACTTTTAAGAGGAACTCGTGGTTCAAATCTTTACACCATCTCTATAGAAGATATGATGAAGTCTTCTCCAATTTGCTTGCTGTCAAAGGCTTCAAAACAAAGTCATGGTTATGGCATCGACGTCTCAATCACTTGAACTTCGGCACCATCAATGATCTCTCCACAAAGGACTTAGTTGTAGGTTTACCTCGACTAAAGTATGAAAAGGATCATCTTTGTTAAGCATGTCAATTGGGAAAAAGCAAGAAGTATGCCCATAAACCCAAACCTACTAACTCGTCACAGAAGTTCTTCATACAATTCATATGGATTTATGTGGACCAATGAGAGTGGAGAATATCTTTGGGAAGAAATATGTGTTAGTTATAGTTGATGATTACTCTAGATTCAACTGGGTCAAGTTCTTAAGGACAAAGGATGAAACTCCTGATATCATCATCAAACTCATCAAACAAATTGCAGTTCGACTTAACAAAACCGTCAGAATTATCCGGACATACAATGGAACTGAGTTTGTTAACAAACAACTTAGTGAATTTTATGAAATCATTGGAATCACCATCAAAGAAGTGTTCCACGAACTCCTCAACAGAACGGTGTAGTTGAAAGCCGAAATCGAACTCTTGTAGAAGCCGCTAGAACAATGCCGATTTACTCAAAAGTTCCAATGTTTCTCTGGGCTGAAGCTATTGCCACTGCATGCTACACAAAATCGTTCCTCGATTCACAATCGCTCATGGAAAGACACCATATGAACTTGTCCACAAATGAAAACCTAATCTCTCTTTCCTTCGTGTGTTTGGAGCATTGTGCTATCCAACTAATGAGGGTCAAGACTTAGGCAAACTTAGAGCTAAAGCAGACATTGGAGTATTTGTAGGGTATGCACCAAAAAAAAAGGGATACCGAATCTACAACAAAAGAACCCGAAACATCATGGAAACAATTCACGCTACGTTTGATGAGTCGACGGTCAAACGGCTCCTGAACAATCAGCCTCGACCCACTTCAAAATAGTCCAATTGGTTCATCCCTTGTTCCAAACTCTTCTCAAGAAACTCCATATGTACCTCCATCTCAAGATGATTTAAAGAAATTGTTTGATCCTATGTTTGATGAACTTTATGATCCGAATACTAATGAGGTGTTGATCCCTACAAAGAGGGCTCATATTCCAGTGAATGAAGTCAATCCCTCGCCTCAATATCTTTAAGTCAAGAAGCACCTCTGCGATCCTTCTCATCAACAAATCATCATTCTTCAAATGTACATCATGGAACTGTTTCTGGCTTCAATGATGAAGTTAATCCCTTTGCTACACCTGAAGATGCTCCATTTGAAAACATATTTGCTCCTCGAATCTTCATCAACCATCTTCGCCGTGAGACATCAACTCTACTTCATCCCTCAACAACTACCACATGAACACCTCATAAAATGGACTCACGATCATCCATTAGACAACATCGTTGGAAATCCCTCTCGCCCAAGTATCCACACGAAACAACTTGCAACCGATGCCTTATGGTGCTTCTTCAACTCCGTACTCTCTAAGATCGAACCAAAGATGTTAAAACCGCCATGAATGAAGATAGCCGGTTCAATGCTATGCAAGATGAAATTCATGAGTTCGATCGACTAGATGTATGGGAATTAGTACCGCTCCAGATTGTGCTATGATTATTGCTCTAAAATGGATCTTCAAAGTGAAACTTGATGAGCATGGTGATGTGTTGAAGAACAAGGCTCGATTAGTTGCTAAAGGATACCGTCAAGAGGAGGGTATTGACTTTGAAGAATCTTTTGCTCCAGTTGCTCGAATCGAGGCAATCAGAATCTTTTGGCTAATGCTGCTAGTAAGAACATGGTAGTCTATCAGATGGATGTGAAGACGGCATTTCTGAACGGAGATCTTAAAGAAGTCGCCTACGCCACGGCCAACCCAAGGATTTGTAAATCAAGAGCATCCTACTCACGCTTATCGTTTGAAGAAGGCCCTTTACGGTTTAAAGCAAGCTCCAAGGGCATGGTATGATACACTGTCAAAGTTTCTTCTATCAACCGGATTTAGAAAATGAGCAGTTGATCCAACATTGTTCACCAGAAGTCGCAAACATTTAATTCATGTTCAAATTTATGTTGATGATATTATTTTTGCCTCGACCGATCCAATGGAATGTGATCGTTTTCTAATGAAATGAGTTCAAAATTTCAAATGTCAATGATGGGACAAATGTCATTTTCTTGGGATTACAAATTTCACAAAGTCCCGGAGGCATTTTCATAAATCAATCTAAATATGCAAATGAGATCTTAAAGAAATTTGGATTTGATTCAAGTGACCCTGTTGACACCCCATGATTGATCGAACCAAACTAGATGAGGACCACTCAGGGATCATGATTGACCAAACAAAATATCGAAGTATGATTGGATCCCTGATGTACCTCACAGCTAGTAGACCAGACATCTTGTTCTCTGTTTGCATGTGTGCTAGATACCATGCTAAGCCTACTAAAAAGCACCTTGAAGCGGTTAAACGGGTCTTTCGGTATCTCCAAGGAACCATCAATATGGGACTATGGTACCGAAAGACACCGGTATGTCACTAACGGCCTATGCAGATGCTGATCATGCAGGTTGTCAAGATACACGCCGAAGTACGCCCGAGGTGCTCGCTTTTTGGGTGATAAGCTAGTGAGCGGTCTTCAAAGAAGCAAATGAGTACTTCTATTTCCTCTAAGAGGCTGAATACATAGCCATGTCATCTTGTTGTGCTCAAATCTTATGGATGAGATCTCAATTATCTTACTATGGCTTTGAATTCAACAAAATCCTCTCAGATCGTGATAATAAAAGTGCTATTGCTCTCTCATGCAACAACGCTCAACACTCAAGAGCAAAGCATATCGACATTCGACATCATTTCATCAGGGAACAAGTGGAAAAAGGTGTGGTGGAACTCTATTTTGTGAGGTCCGAATATCGCTAGCGACATCTTCACCAAAGCTCTTCCAAGAGAACGCTTTGAGTTTATTCTTCCACGACTTGGCTTGAAAAGCCTTCAACCAGAAACACTCAAACGTCTTCACGAGGAAGACGAGGAGTAAAGGTCTATCTTCATCTATCTCTTGTATATATCTATTCAAAATCAAATACAAAAATATAATATTTTCAAAAATCCATAAAAATTTGAAAAACTTGAAAATCTTCAAAAAAATATATAATATATATATATAATATATATATATATATATATATATATTATATATATTGTTTTTTTTTCTCTCGATAATATCTACGGTCTTTGTGCTGTCATTCAAAGAATGACACGGGACTTTAGATGTTGGTCAAATTCAAAAAAAAAATTGGGAGAAAGAGAAACAATGGCTTATTGTCATTTAGGCAAGAACCGCTTTTCAAAGAAAGAATAGAGCCATGCTTTTTCATGTTTTTCAAGATTTGAGAATTTGTTTGAACGCTCATCAAAAGCCTTCTTATCAACCAAATTCCATGCTCCGATTCTATAAACATTTATCTGCTGAAAACTAACTGCTTTGAAAAATAACTCAGTCTCTATTTTTGATAATCATCTGACTTATTTGTCAAAATATCAATCTCTCAATCAACAACCTATGTCATTGATTGAGGGGAGAATGATTTCAATTAAATTAAAAAGTTATTTGGCATTCAATTGTTTTCAAAAGATATACATGCATGTTTTATCAATGGAGTTTAAAGTCTTAACATCCGATCCTTATCGGTTAAAACGCTTTCATAATCAAGTCACAATTCTCCCTAAAAGCTTTCAAAATCAATTTAAATCTATAAGAGATCACAAATCTCAAATGATTTAATAATTGTGATCGGGGGAGAATGTGTGATTTAAATTGATAATTCGGTAAATGGTTTTATAAGGATGTACATGCTCTTCTTCCCACATGTGACAAACGATTTCAAATTTTCCATGCACATGTTGAGGGGGAGCATCTATCTTAAACCTATGATTTGAAACGTGATACTTATCTCAATGTGCAGGTTCCCTCTAGTATGTGTAAAACTCTTTTCAAACATCGAGGCACATATTGAGGGGGAGCAAAATCTTATGAAAACCTCATCCTTCCCAAAAATGCTTTATCTACTTGTCTTGGTTAGGGAAGTGATGTTGATATCTTTTAGAAAATGGTAATCAAAGAAGTAATTTCTTCCTCTTGCCTCCGTGTGCAAAACGATTTCATACATTTGATGCACATGTTGAGGGGGAGCACTTATTCTAAAAATATCAAAAACAATTCAGGTACAAAATGCTTTGATAAAATATCATAAGTATCCGGATTGATTTTCAAATGGTTTTCAATTGGTTCCTATGGCGGATGAACAATACCAAAAAGACCGACCAACTTTACATTATGTATGGTGATATAAGGACGATAAGGTTAGGTATGTGTTCCCATGATCCGCCAGAACCAGAGGGATCTACCCAAGGACTATCCACTAGTTAGTGTAGAGTTCTTAGGTATGATGATAAAAGGAGAAAATTGAGATATGGGAAGAGGCGGATCGAGATCGAGCTAGTAATCGAATAAACCCAACAAGGTTCTAGCTATGAAGTCTCGGTAAGCACTGAAGGGGTTGAAGAATTAAAAGAATTGAATGAGAAAAGGGTGAAAACAAATAGCCCTCCATTTATTCAACCTTAGAGGCGAAACCGGTTCAATTCATATGCTACTGATGGTAACATCGGTATTGAAGACAAGACGTCATGGACCCAAAGGACGACCGCACTTCAACTTTCCAAACCACTCAAGTTCCTCTTAAAAGGACTTGTTTCATTCTCACGGGAACCGACATTATCTATCGACTTTTTCTTAGAGATTGTTGATATTGAAGGAGGAGACCCTCTCCCTAGTCTCCGATATAGGATCCAAATATGCACAAATTGAGTCTAGTGCCACGAGATCATCAATAAATCTCATTAGGACACTTTCAATGAAGACTCTCTGTTTCACACAATGTGGAAAGAGAGATTATATCTTGAGTCCTACGCAGTAACCTTGTGGTATTGCCGTAACATCTAAGTGATGTGTTTACATATTCACTGTGAAGATGGAAAGCCTTCTCGAGCCAACATCTAACAAGCTCCTGGTAGGTGGCATGTGAGATCTATTATACAGAACAACCATGTGACAACCGAATGTAAAACAATGGGGCGATTCAATCTTTTGAATCAATCCCGGTTCAAAGTTATGGATTGACGGATACCTTTGAAAACCGGTCTTTGTGCTTTAAAACTCTTTTCATTAGCATGTCGACCGTGTACTAATTTTTCAAATCAAAAGGTGTTTTATGATTGATAATTGATTTTCATTAAAACCTTCGTTATATTGCAAAAACAATTTCTATTGAGCAATACACGATTGTTTTTCAATTATCTTTTCATCAATCGTGGACGTTAAATTTGGTTCACTCACTCGTGTTGTCTTTGAGACGTTCGGTTTGAGAACAGCTAGAGTACCGCTAAAACCCTGTCAAGGAAATTCTTCAATTATACTCGATCACGGCGACTTGTATCGATCAACGGGAACCGTGGGCCGTGTACCTCAATTCATCGAAAGTGATCAAAGACACTTTCGGGGCGCTTTATTGCTAATGTCTTATGCAGTACACCCCGACGTTTGCGGTGATCGTAATGAAGCGGTCAATCCATAGCCGCATGCTCACCTAACACATTCATCTCAAAAGAAATCATGATTAGTGCATCAATGACTCTGATATTTCACTCCATGCTTACGCTCGCTGCCAATATCATGAATCAACTAAAGCTTCCGCTACTCGATGAGAAGATATCATGATCCAGAATGTGAGCATGTCGGTCCGAATGTCACAACATCACATAGAACCAACCCCACAATGAATGTCTCGAGATTTTCATTAGTGATGATCTCAAAAGCTGGCTCAAAATTATTATCACGTGGATCAGTAAAAGACCTCCTTCTAGAGTAACCAAACATGCAATGTGAAGAATCAATGACTACGAGCTTCAGAGCAAAGTACTACATCAAGAATGCAAGAACAATTGTTAATGTCATATCTGTTTGTATTCAATGTAATTTTAGTATATGTTTGAGGTGACCTCCCTTAGGGGGAGATTGTTAGGAATTAGAAATTCCATGTATTAAAGAGTCGGTCACCTCAAGTATATGTAATCGTTAGAAAGCTCGTAGTCATAGTTATTTTATGTTAAGTAGTATTTTGTTAAGTAACACAGTGGAGGACGGACGGGTCTTTACCCACTGTATGCCTGATCCACAGCCCGTTGTGTGGCGTTTTATGTAAGACTATAAATACTCTCTACCTCCCAAGGTAGAGAGTTGGAGCTCATAATAATATTTTCTTTCTCTCACTATAGTTCCCAACTCTCTTCCTTTCTCTCACTAGAACTCTCTCTCTCTAACATTCTTATACGCCTACTTTGATCATGGTTTAGAGTGTTTGTGAAATCCAATATCCAACACTTGGAGTTATCACTTTTTGAAAAGCAGTACTTTGTTGTTCAGTACCTTGTTGTTCAGTACTTTGTTCATCAGGACTTTTCGTGTTGTTTCTTTCTCAACATCTTCTTTCAAATTATCTTTTTCTAAATTCCTCCCCAAGTTGTAATATTGTTGATGAACACGGTGGCGTATGTTTTTCCTAGATCAAGCGTTTGGCGCCTTTTCTTGGATTTAACCTGATTCGAAATTGTTGAACTAATGGCCACACAAAAGTCTTTAATCTGAAACTTCATTTTAATTTCTTTATCCATTTGGCTTGGACTTCAGTAGTCTTTTTCAACTTGACCAACTCCCTTGTCAAAACATAATTATCCAATGTGATTTCATCAGTAGGTATGGTATGTGAATCCTCTCTCGAATAGGTGAAGGATCCTCTGGTTGAGAAACGTGAAATTGCACCCTTGTGTGAGATGGAGAAGGTGAAACCTGTAACATCTTCTTGAAGTTCAAGACTAGGAGAAGCAAGCATACCTTGTAGAGATGCAGACCTTCGTTTGATGTAGCCTCAGAGAGAAGCAAGACTTGCAGTACATGCAGATGCAGTACCTTCGATACAAAGAGACCTTTCAAGATTTCCTTCAAAGATGCTCTTAGCACGAACAACATCCATCATGGAAGTTGTTAAAGGAGTATCTTGACCCTTGAATAAAACACTCTTTTTCGCCATAAAAGTAAAAATCTTGGATTGTTGAACAATAACAGCAATAAAGCTCAGTAGGTTTTGGCACATCGAAAGTTGCGTGTTTAAGAAAATCAGATAAACCTTGGGTACATCACCAAGTAGATCCATGTGAAATATGTGATAGCATTCCATCCAAGATTAGCCTTGAGAAGTTAAAACTCTATCTCAGTAGCTAACCCAACCATAGCAGATGCTATATTTGACCCAAACTGCTCCCAAGAGGTACTCTTAGCACTTATGCAATGGAGCAACACATGAACCAAAACTTCCAATTGACAAAATAATTGTTTTCTAAACGTTTGTTCATTCAAAGATCCTTCATAGCCAATATGTCGAAAAGTATCCCATATCAATTGCTTATCAAACCTTAAAGCCCCATCTGCATCATTGAACAATAAATCTTCTTGGATGGAGTCTTCGGAATCTTAATAGTTCTTCCAAAGAATGTTGATCTAATATAATATTCGTCATTCTCCATGTTATCTCTAGCATTAGCCCAAAATTCTTGAATCCAGGCTCAATAATATCCGGCTCCACTAAAAGAGCATAACCGATAGCGAACCAAGAAGATAATCAATTATATCATGAAAGAGTGTATTCGCGTCGGTCTTATCCAAATTAGCAACCATGTTATGCTTAGAAACAGTAGGACGATTCGCCATTGTTGATTATGTAAGCAAAAAGAATTAAACGCCTTGAGAAGAATATGAATATGATGAGAGAAAGATGGAAAAGATTCTAATGTATCAATATGAGAGGAAAATCGAAAGTAGGTATTTATAGGTGAGATTTGAAAAATCACAGCCTAAAATAACATTGTTACCATTAGCATTAAATTACCCTTCAAGATAACCGTTGGAACAAGACTTTAATAAGACAAACAAGTACTTCCACGTAAGCGATTCTTCCCAAGCAGTACTTTCCAAGCAGTACTTTAACTAAAACAAGACTTTTCCAATTTCTTCAAGATAACTACGTATACATAACTATCCTTCCCTCAAGCATTACACAGGACTATACAAATACTAAATAGTCCTCCCCTTAAATGTAGCTCAGTAGTTAATCATACCAATGCTCACCACCAAGTGAGTGAATCTAGAAACATCAAAACCTTTGGTGAGTAAGTCAACTACATTATCATCTGTGTGAACCTTAATCACATTGATAAGCCGGTGCTCATAACAATCTCCGATAAAGTGATGCCTAATCTGAATGTGCTTGGTCTTGGAATGATAAACTGGATTCTTCACAATACAAATAGTACTCTCATTATCAATGTTAATAGGAGTATTCTTGAAGTTGAATCCAAAGTCCAAGAGCTGATTTTGCATCCACAAAACTTGTCCACAACAGCTTGCAGCAGCTACATATTCAGCTTCAATAGAGGATGTTGCTGCAATTGTTTGTTTCTTGCATTGCCAGGAGACTAATCTTCTTCAAAGATATTGGCATCCTCCAATGGTTGATCTTCTATCATAGTTATCACCTGCATAATCACTATCTGAAAAAGCCTCTAAGTGAAAAGGTGACTCTTTAGGATACCACAACCCCAACTTTGGTTGTTGCTTCAAATAACATAAGATTCTTTTTACTGCATTCATGTGAGAGATCTTTGGTGAGACTTGATATCTAGCACATAGACAAACTGCAAACATGATATCAGGCCTTGATGCAGTGAGATACATAAGTGAGCCAATCATTGTATTATAAAGCTTGACTTCAACAGGGTGTTCATCTTCATCTTTGCCCAATGAATTGATAGATTTAATGGGTGTAGTAACAGCCTTCATATCATCAAAATTGAATTTCTTAAGTATGTCTGTAACATACTTGTCTTGACTGATAAAAATACCTTCCTTTGACTGCCTAACCTGAAGTCCTAAAAAGAAAGTCAACTCTCCCATTGAACTCATTTGAAATTCTTTCTGCATCAGCTGCTCAAACTCCTTAACCATGGACTGTTTGGTAGCCCCAAAATGATATCATCAACATAAACTTGAACTAACATGATATCTTTCTTGTCTCTCTTGATAAACAAAGTCTTGTCAATAGCTCCCCTTCTATATCCATGTTGCAATAAGAATGTGGAGAGTCTCTCATACCAAGCTCTAGGTGCCTGATGAAGGCCATAAAGAGCCTTAACCACCTTGTAGACTTTGTTTGGGTGCTTAGGATCTTCAAAACCAGGAGGTTGTTTGACATAAACTTCCTCTGTAATCTTGCCATATAAAAAGGCACTCTTGACATCCATCTGGTAAACTTGAAAGCCCATATAAGAAGCAAAAGCAAGAAATATTCTAATAGCTTCTATTCTTGCGACAGGAGCAAATACTTCATCATAATCTACTCCTTCTTCTTGTCTATATCCTGTGCTACTAACCTTGCCTTATTCTTGATAACATTACCTCTTTCATCTCTTTTGACCCTAAAAACCCATCTGGTTCCAATAACTCTCTTCCCATCTGGAAGATCACATAAAACCCAAACCTATTGAAGTTTAAATTGAAGAAGTTCTTCCTGCATAGCTTCAACCCAGCTTTCTTTAGTCAAAGCTTGAGCAATATTCTTGGGTTCTTCTTAAGAGATAAAACAAGTAAATAGACAGGTTTGATGGTCCTTATGATTCAGCCTGTTTTGTTTATACACAAAGCTAAGTAAAGCATTGTGAGGTGAAGTAAAAGTCTTAGCTCTGGTCTAGTCAAGACTCCGTAAGTAGAAGGACCAATGATTTGATCCGAAGGATGATCCTTATGAGTTCTTAAGTTTGGAGACTGTGGAACTTCATAATTATCCTCTAAATTAGTAACATCAGCACCTTCATTGGAATTTGGGAAAATACCTTCATCTTCAAATTCATCATCAGTATCTTCTAATCCGGACATGGTATGATCATCTAGATCGCTAAAGTATCATTAATCTGGTGCAGCAGACTTTGTTCGAAAGTACGTCAAAGTATCTTGTGAGAGTACTCAAGTCTTGTTATTCCTCTTTGCCTCTTCATAAGCTCTCCTTTGTTCATCGTGTAAGAATGTGCTAAAACATCTTGAAGAAGCATCTGATTAAGTTCCTCTTGAATAGATTGATCCTCATCAGATAAAGAAGATTCGAGCAACAAAGTACTTTGTTGTGGGGCAACAGATTTTTGTTTTGGAACTTCAAGTACTTTGTTTTGAACCAACAAGATCTTCATCAAAGAACAACATCGGTCTAATATGAACTCCATGAACAACATATTGAAAATCTTCTCCACTGTGCACTGGTTGATTTTCTTCTCTAAGGTACATAGTTCATAGATGGAGTTAAAACCTCAAGATCAAACATCCAATCAGGACCTTTACCTTTCTCATTGTCTTGATCTTCTAAAAACTCAACATGAAGACAATCTTGAACCTTCTTAGTAACCTTGTTGTATACTCTAAAGCCCTTACTGTTAGTGAAATAACCCAATAAGTATCCTTCTTTTGACTTGCCATCAAACTTCCCCAGATTATCAATAGTGTTTAGAATAGTAAGAGGGCATCCAAAAGGTTTCATAAAATGAATGTTGGGTTTATTGCCCATCAGCAATTCATAAGGTGTCTTCATTTGTGGTTTAGTAACTGAGACTCTGTTAAGTACATAACAAGCAAGTACTTACCTTGAACTGAATAGGTAGGTGAGAATCTGCTAACATTGTTCTAGCTGCTTCAATCAAAGTCCTATTCTTCTTCTGCAAGCACCATTCTGTTGTGGTGTTCTTGCAATACTAAACTCCCTTTTTATGCCTTTGTTTGCACAAAATTCATCCATAAGTTTGTTCTTGAATTCAATCCCATTGTCACATCTAATACCTCTAACCTTGAGTCTCAATTGGTTTTCAAGAGAAATAATCGTCTGGATAGCATCAAAAGTATCATCTTTAAAACCCAAGAAAAATACCCAACTGAATCTACTACAATCATCTGTTACAACTAAGCAATACTTTTTCTTGTTTAAACTTGCCATAGAAACAGGTCCAAACAAATCCATATGTAATGACTCCAAAGGTTCTCTAATAGTTCTCTCCTCAAGCTTCTTGCAGGAAGCTTTGTGTTGTTTACCCTTCTTGCATGCCAAGCATGATTGATCATTCTTGTAAGTCTTTGAAGGTAAACCTCTAACTAGATTGCCTTTGACCAGTTTATTGATATTCTTGAAGTTAACATGGCCCAATCTTCTATGCCATTGATGTGCCTCTTCAGATGTTGCTTTAGCCACCAAACATGTGGCTCTTCCATAGGAATGTAGACTCTTCATGTCTAAACTATACACATCATTTGTCCTTGGTACTCTAAGAAAAACTAATTCATCATCAAGGCTTAAAGTCGAGGAAAGGATAAGACATTCTATGTCTGTGAATAACACAGGATGCTTTTTATCACATATTTATGATACTGACAATAGATTAAACTTTAACTCCTTCACATATCTGACATTCTTAAAATCTATAAGCCCTGCTTTGATAGTCCCTTTTCCAGTAATCTTTCCTCCATTGGGATCATTCCCAAATGCAACTCTTCCTCTATTAATCTTCCTAAAATCGACAGGATCTCTTTGTCTCCTGTCATACTTCCAGAGCAACCACTATCCATAATAAGATGATCTTTAAGCTCCTCTTCGGGTTGCCTCACATAAAGAAAAGAGTTAGAAACTTTTAGGAACCCAAGCCATTATTGACTTGTGTTCCCCTTGTGGAGTTACAAACTTAAATTCTTTGAGTATGTAATTACCACTATCTTTCAAATGATGATCCAGAATTATCTTTTGATCTTTAGCATGTGGATTTTCAAAACTTTCTAGTTTTTCAACACAAATCTCTTTTTCTGTCATCACAAAAACATCTGATTCACTTTTGGTTGAAAGTATTGTCTGTCCCTCTACAGTACTTTCCCTCTTAACCCATTCTGTTTTAACACTTGGTTCCTGTGATCTAAATCTCCTATGTGAATTGTAATACCTTCTAGGTTGATAGTGAGATCTCCTAGAATTCCTATACCAAGTAGTGTGATCAGTACCTTGTTTTGTCTGAGCAGTACTTTGAGAAAGTATTAGGCCAGAGTTAATAGTACTTTGGAAAGTACTGTGAGATACTGAAGGTTTTGAAAAAGGTTTTCTCTGGTGTGGGTATCTATGATCCGGTGAGAAATTTCTGTGATTGTCCCTATTTGAATTATTCCAAACTAGTTTGTGCTCTCTAGGTTTCTGATTCGCAGTCCTGTTCTTTGGAAATTTTCTAAGGTATTCTGAGTGTTGTTCACAGTCTTTAATTAGATGAGTAGGACTAAAACACACAAAACACAGTTTCTGTCCCATAATGTCAAAGTGACATCTT
Source organism: Chrysanthemum makinoi (assembly GCA_910596185.1). Lineage (NCBI taxonomy): Eukaryota > Viridiplantae > Streptophyta > Magnoliopsida > Asterales > Asteraceae > Chrysanthemum > Chrysanthemum makinoi. The sequence continues at coordinate 273,869,726 of OU343220.1, read as the reverse complement.
CTATGTCTATGCCCAAAATTATTTTGCCTTCTTGGTGAGTGATTAAACCTGTTTTGACCAAAATTATCCCAAAAAGGTTTAGCAGTACTGTTTTGAAAAGGTTTTGAAGATGGTACTGCTTGTGGAGCAGATACTTTGATTTAAAGGTACTGCTTGATTTTGAACATCGTTTTCAACAGGTTCTTTGGGTTTTTCAGACTTAGATTTAGCAACTAGCTTTTTCCTAAACTTTAGACTGTCTACTCCAAAACGAGAAACATCAGGCCTAACGGGTTGATGAATGCCAGTGGGATGGGGAACAGCATGATAATCATTAGCTTTCTTATATTCAGGAGGTGAGTCACTTATTGAACCATCATTACTAGATGTATCTACATAATTAATGAGTTCTTCATCACTAGTGGTTATATCCTCATACTCACCTTCATCCTGATTACTAGATTGGTTTTCTTCTATCTTAGTAAAATCCATTCCAAAACCTAATCCAGTTTTAAGGTAGGCTCTTTGCTGTTTTTGAACATAAGAAACATGTGACATACCAGCTTCACCCCAAGCAGCAAACTTAGCTAATAAATCATCTCTTTCCTTAGTTAATTTTTCAATTTCAGCAATTTTACAATTTAATTTCCATTCACTAAGCTTTAACTGGTAATCCTGTTGTGCATATTTTTCAGCCCAAGCTACTTCATTAGTTGCATGTGCTAAGATTTTGGTTTCCATAGATTCTAAGGTTATTTGATAACCTGCTACCTCAGACCTAGCCTTAACACAATTATCTCTCTCAATCGCATAACTGCTAAGTAATTTATGATAAAAATCATAGCAATTTGAGCATACCTCAGAGATAGGAGATTGATTTGGTGAAGTAGCCACCAATGCAAGTTGAACAGGATCATCTCCACTTTCCTTGCTCCAATCAAATCCTCTAAAGCCATCATCGATTCCGAACAAAGCATGTTCGGTTCTTCAAGAAAAATAGTGATCCAATCCAATGCTTCTACTAAATCTACAATTTCTTCTTCCACTGCTACCATGCAATAAGTTACTGGTTCATCATCAAACTCTTCACTCCATCAACTTCGATAACTTCTCTTGAGCAACCAAAGCCTTTGTTTAAGTAATTGGAATTTCCTTAAGCTCAAGTTTTGGCTTTTCAGATGTCCTGTTTGCTTGATACTTAGCAAACCTGCACTCCCTTGCAAAGTGACCAGTCTTTTGACAATTGAAGCATTCAATCTTAGATTTGTCAAAAGATATTCCCTATTTTGGTTTGAAATCAATGCTTTTGCCTGTCTTCTTCATGTACTTTTTGATCCTTGCAGTGATCATAGAAACTTGCCACCTGATATCAATTTCTTCAAGTGCATCTTCTTCAATCTGTGCTAGATCTACTTCATAAGTGACAGTAAACTAGCTTGTTGTGCAAAGAAGGAGCACATAACTTCATCTGAGGCCATTGTGGTAGTTGGTGGGGCCTGTTGAACATATGAGGGGGTGTATAGACAGCAGTACTTTGAGAAACAGGACTTTGAGGAGAAGCAGTACTTTTAATGGAAGTACTGGCCTTCTTTTCAGATGATAGAAAATCAATACTGTGAGACTTAGAACTTGTTTGACCACTCATCTCATGCTCATACACCTTAAGTTGATGATAGAGATCATCAAAGTTCATGACATCCAAACCTTGTTGTCTCTCGATCATTGTAGCAATCACATGCCATGAAGATGGCAAACTCCTTAGAAACTTCAAATTAGCATCTTCAACTGATACTTCTACCTTGTATAGCTCCAACATGTTGAGAAGATTCTGAAACCTATCATATGCAGCATCAAGACTCTCTCTTTCACCAATTGTGAAAGTTTCAAATTGTTGCTTTAGCAAATTTCTGTGCATCTTTTTAGAGGCTTCATTCCCTCCAAATCTGGTCTTGAGAGCAGCCCAAAGCTGCTTAGCATCTTTAGCATCATGAAATTTGAGAAGATGACCATCTGGAATGGCAGATAAGAGAATGTTGAGTGCCTTCTCTTGATTCCTTAAGGTTGCTGCTGGTAATACTTGTTTAGGTGCCTTGGGTTGTCCAGGAATATCAATGGGGTCTGGTACAACTTCATTCCCATTCACAATTACATTCCATAGAGCATGATCTGTAATGGCAATGTACTGCCTCATCTTCATGCACCGTAGATCATATTCTCCCTTCTTGATTATTGGAATTCGAGTGAGGTGATTGAGGGTGGTGGAACAGCTTCAGTCGACATCTTGAATATTGTTGAAGTAGGGTTTCTTCCTAGTCCGAGTTTCCACACAAGCTCTGATACCACTTGTTGGATCGATATACTTTAATCAAACTATCTTAACTAGCTTGTTAAGGTTTAATAACCTCGGATAAATCCTAAGTTATTAACAAAGAAACACCGAGCAATCTTTATCAAGTACGCGGAATTTACTTAACAAAGCTAAGAAGAATAACCTTTTATTATAAACTCTAAATCTGCTTATTATGCAGATACTCTAATACAACTCTAAGATAATCGAACTTCTCTCTAAAACACTAATTAACTTGTGAATTTGTAAACTCTAAAACTCATAGACTCATACATCTAATGCCAATCTAGGAGTCCTTTTATAGGCTCAAGGATATCCTAGTCGGTTTACAATTGATAGCCTTGTACGACAAGTAATCTAAACATAGAATACAATACTTTCCATAAACGAATAACAGTTCTTTTGTTCTTGCAGTACTTTGACTTTTAGGTGCAGTACTTTGACTTTGTCTTTAGCAGTACTTTGACTCTTTGACTTTTATATCCCAACACATCTTTAGCTCGAAAAGAAATCTTGCTAAACAAAAGTTGTGACACAAAGCAGTAGTAAAAATGTTGAATAGACCATGTGACATTTTTGACCAAAAGAAGAATACGCAATAATTGTTAAAAACTGTTTACCCAGAATAATAAACGGAAAAACAATTTTCCGTCCATAAAAAAAAAGTGCAAAAACAGTTTTAACAAGGTACAAAAACTACAATAAATCATCAAAACACAATAACCTTGGCTCTGATACCATTTTTAGGATCATATATATTGTTTTATTGATGATTCGGGTGGCCTTGGATGGTGATGAATCAAGTATGCCATTGTTTAGAGAGAGAAAGAGATGAGAGGGTGATTCAAGTGAGAGAAAGTTCTAACAAAAATGAAAGGTTAGATTGAAGCCCCACCCCTTCCAAGGATGGAAGGGGTATTTATAGTTACAAGCTAAACACCCTCCTGTCGGGATGTGGATCAGGTATACAGTGGGTAAAGACCCGTCCTTCCTCCACGGTGTTACTCTAAGCTAAACTAAGCTAATAACTAACTAACAAACATGTAAATAACGATATGTTTACGAGCTAACTTATGCTAGATAATAGTTGGGGTGACCGACACTTCACAATGGAATTTCTAATTCCTAACAAAGTCTATGAAACAATATGCAATCAGATACAATGAGTAATCCACTTAAATCCTAGTAAATGTCTCATCTTTTAGGTAAAGTAACTCTCACTAATGACATATACCATTACGAACTACTTTTGTCACCATACATGCTTAAAATATATCATGTATTTTCATATCTTTTTGTTTCAACGCTGGTTGTTTCACCTTGAATGATTTTGGGACTAATAGCTGAGACGCTGCAAACTTTTTTCTCCTCGTTTCAGCTTCTCTTTTAACTTCATTAATGGAGAGGCAAGAACATGAGAAGCAGGAAAAGGGATATGGGAACACACAATTATATACACAACCACATTATAACAATAAAAATACGGGTATTTTCTCAAAAACACCCAACCACAGCTTGTCTAGATTCAAACCTCGCCGTGAAATCATCTGCCACAATCGATGCAACAGCCACTTCCTTCAATAATGCCTCACTCCTGGAGATTAGGAAGCAATTAGATTCCAAATCGCATCTTCAATCTTCCATAAATGAATACCCCAAAAAACATTTACAAAAAGTAAAAACCAACACAAATCCACCTATTCTAAAATCATATAATTTGATATCAATCAATCAATCCATCTTTAACAAAATATAATAACAACCCGAGATAATATAAAGTTTTATTAATGTCTGATCTAAGATCGACGGATCATTCGGTGCTGCTACCGGTGGCACTTCTCATCATACCTCCAAAATCAAACCCTTGTATGTGTGTGTATTCTGGAAGAATGTGTGTTCTGGAAGACTTGAGTGAATGTATGTATCGTATAGGTATAAAAAAATTAGTCGGACCGGACTGGACCAAAACAGGCCCAAAAAATCAGCCTGGAAATTTTGGCTCAAAACGGCGTCATTTACAATGCCCTATAATAATATTTTATAATGATAACTAAACTCAATGGTCATATATATGTCGGTTTCGGGTCAATTAATAACAACACTTGTATGCAACTTAATATTCAAAGTACAATGCTAGATCTACATAAGGATTATACAAAATAATCCACGTGTGATATGTCATAGGGTGATTGATCTAAGCAGAGAGAAGAGAGAGAAAGTATGTCAAAATAGACCAATCACGTCCTGACACATTAGCGTGTAGATTTTTTTTTGTGTAATTCTTATTTGGGTCTAGCATTCATCGTAGTATAATACTTGTTTAGCACGCATGTGATCATATATATTCTTAAATATAAATCATAAAGACCTTTTTGGGCATTTAATGTCTTAAAATTCAGCATTACAAGTATTTATACATAGTGTACAACTTTTTAATGCACTAAGACATTGCAAACTTAAAAAGTGAAACATACAAACAGAGAAACATATTATAAAACTCTTTAATGCAGTAAGATATTAAATTAACACATAATTAATACTCCTATTAAAACACCCAATTACTTAAAAGTATAATGATTTATTAACATTTTACAACCAATTAAAAGCATATCTACCAAATTAAATACAATCATAAAATAACCCCTTACTACAAACTACAATAAAAATTTCACAATGTACAATCTAAACAAGCTACAATAAAAATAAAAAGTACATGTTATTATACACATTGTACAATCTAATAATACACACAAAGCTTTACACAAGCTAACAAGTTGATGTTACATATACTTTTTGTTAATACAAATGAACCATAAAAACATTTATTTATATTTTACGATCTTCTAATGTTTTGTCGATAACAAACGTAAAATCATTTTAACGAAACAAATAAAATACCTAAAAGGTTTGAGCCAATAGTTTACTAACACACTTTTACCAAACATATTAAAACTATATCAAAACTTGTTTAGTAAATAAGTTATATAAAACCAAAGACATTTTTTATAAAACACTAAAAAATAATATTGCTCATATCTTATAGAATTACATATGTATAAAAACTAGTGTTTACATTTTATAGAAATGTATATGTATTTTGTATATGTTGTAATGGGTAAGTAATGGGTAAAAACCAAAGTCCATAACCCATGACCCATTGACTAGGTACAATGAATGTTGTTGGGTAAAAACCAAAGTCCATAACCCATACCCATGGAGCATGATCTATAACCCATAACCCATTGCATGACGTCATACATGAAGTCATGTTGGATATTATCCATGATCCATGACCCAAAGTCCATGTCCCTTGACCCAAGATCCATAACCCAATGACTAGGTACATTGCATCTTGTTGGGTTTCCATAATCCATTACCCATAGCCCATGGTCATAACCCATAACCCGGTTTGCAACCCAAGTTTTGCACTAGCCGGATGCCAAGTTTTGCACTAGCCGGATCCCTCTGGTGAGGGATCCGTGGGAACCGTGGGATAGTAGACATATTTTGTCTATAAATAGTGAGCCGATTCTCTCTTGCTCACTACCACTCTTAGATATACTTTATCCCAGTATTCTAACATCACTAACCACAGATCCAAAGGATCATATGATGTAGTTTTATGTTTGTGTGATTCTCTAGGTTCCTCTTAAAGGCGAGATCACCACCTCTTGAAGACGTGCAAGCTCAAGTCATGAGTTTCTAAGCTTCATCATCATCCAGACCACTGAAGTGCATCTTGTTGATAGTTCTTTCCTCCCTCCATAGAAGTGTTGTGCTGAAGGCATTAGTGAAAGGTGCCGAAGAGTTGTGTAGAAGAAATTAGTGAAAAGTGTCAAAGAATCGTGTTGAAGGCATTAGTGAATGGTGCCAAAGGTGTACATTCGATATGGTACATCGATGTACAACTTAGGTCATTTGGGTTAAATAATGTTGATATCCTTCTAGTGTTGTAACAAGGAGTGTGTCTCCTTAAGGGTAGTTGTGTATTGGTGTAGTGTTTGGGTAGTAGTTTCTCCTTTATAGTGGAACTAGGTATCAAGCCTATTACCGGATAAAGTGTAGGAGACTTTGTGATAGGTTTGGTTCTACCTCGTGGAAGAACTCAGTGTCTAGCCTTGTACCGGATAAAGAGTAGGCGATGTTGTGAAGGCTTCTCCGCCACATTAAGGAGCTTGTGTTGTGTAGTGCTTACAAACTCTCGAGTAGGGTACTTGGGGAGTGAAATAGGGCAAGGAACGTGTCCTTGTTGCCGAACTACTATAAACACTCGTGTCGTGGTTTTGTGTTCCTTTACTCTTTATCTTTGCATTGCTTACTTATATGCTTATCTATCAATATCCAACACACATACCAAATAGATTGACATAAGTCGATCTAAATATTTTAAAACAAAGTTTTAATTGGTAAAACTATTCAACCCCCCTTCTAGTTTTCCACAATTGGAATCAGAGCTTCGTTACCAGGTTTCTTAGAGTATATTGTACTTTGAAAACTTGATACGATCCATGTATGTTTGAAAACTACAAAAAAGGAAATTTCATAAAACAAAAATTCATGTTTTAGAAATTTTTATACTTTAAATGTTGGATTGTGATATATCATTCTAACATTTTCTTTTGAGAAATCTTCATGCTAGGATTCGTTCAATGACTTCGTTCCATTTAAAGAAAAATAAAGTCAACACCCAAAGAAGACTCCAAAGTAGTTACGATTTTCTTTTACAAAATACGATTAAGTATTTGAAAAGCTCATGAAGTATTTCGCGTCTATGATTTTCAAAAATTATAAAAAGAATATATAGCAAATGTATGTTCTTCTAACTACAATTAGTTAATCTAAAAACATACTAATTGTTTGTAGATAAAATATTGATATATGCTTCTAAATTATATTAGGCAGTATTATAATATTATTACATTTCCTATGTAAAGACTCGTAGATTTAAACCCACTCAAACTATTTTTCTACTGAACAACCGGATCCCTAAACTTTAACTAGCAGGATCCCTTTTGCAAGGGATCCGTGGAGCTCTTTCCCTAAACAGATTAAGTGCTTGATATTCACTGTGCACTTCTACTCCTTACTTTACTCTTTCATATACGACCATAAAAACAGCTTTACTGTTCCTAGGAGCTCTTTCATCTTCATTACAAGAAATTCAATCACTTGTGTAAGTCTTATTTTCACTACATTATAATTTCCATTCTCTAAGTTCCTAGTAGTATAATTTTTACATCTTTATAACTTTGATTCAAGTGGGTTTGTCATAATTTGCTATCACATTGTTTTCTAAGATAACTAATCAAAGAACAAACATTGTTAATACAAATTAGAACTCATAATTCATTCAAGAGAAAAGTTCAATATAGAACTCATATTTGTCATAGAACCAATCAACCAATCATAGCCATTCATTTCTTTTATTAAAATATATTCACCCTATTTTTTTAAAATTAAATATCTCACAAACCGTTAATCGTTACGTCAAAAAAATCATACCATCTCGACGAGAATTAAATTATCTTTCTATAGATATGCATTATTATATACTTTCGACGAATTTTTTTTTTTAAATTTCGTCCAGAACAATCACATGTGATTTGTAAAAATCACATGTGATTTGATTTTTACGAATCACATGTGATTTTTAAAAATCACATGTGATTTTTACAAATCACATGTGATTTTTTTGGGCGAAATAAAAAAAAACTTCGTCGAAAGTATATAACAATGCATATCTATAGAAAGATAATTTAATTCTCGTCACGATGGTGTATTTTTTATAGCTTGAAGATTTACCGTTTGCAAGATATGTTGTTTTAAAAAAAAGGTGAAAAATGATTTTTTATTAATTTGAATAAAAAACGGATGGCTATGATTGGTTCATTGGTTCTATGACAAATATGAGTTCTACATGGATCTCAACTCATGAATTCAAAAGATATGTGTTGAGCAAAAATTGTGAAGAACCTCAAAAAGGAACTATTCTTTTAATTAACACCACATTGTGTTTTTATTGTTTAGGATCAATCATGCCTAGTTCCAAACAACAAGATTACCAAGACACGGCTCATTATATACCAATGCACCACCGAAAGGACAATCTTGACCCTAAAGATTGAAAAGCTTTCAAAATGCTACAAAAACGGTTGTTTCATGAAGGCTGTGTGGTTGATCAATCTTTTCTCAATAATATCGACATTCTCGAAGTCTTTTCGAGGATCAATTTTCAGTTTCTCCTCAACATCAACGAACAAATATGGCCCGTGTTTGTTTTTGAGTTTTACAAAAGCGTTCGGATCATAAGAAATGATGACGAAACCATCTCCATTGCTGTTAGGAATTAGAAAATTCCATGTTAAAGTGTCGGTCACCCCAATTATGATCTAGCGTATGTTAGCTCGTATACGTTTAGTTATTTACGTTATTTAGTAGTTAATTAGTTAGTTTGTAGCATAGTTTAGTTTAGTGCAACACCGTGGAGGAATGACGGGTCTTTACCCACTGTATGCCTGATCCACAGTCCGATAGGAGGACGTATTGTTTGTAAGTATAAATACCTCTTCCATCCATGGAAGGAGGACGTATTGTTTGTAAGTATAAATACCTCTTCCATCCATGGAAGGGGTGTGGCTTCTTTGAATCTAACCTTTCACTTTTTATTAAGCAACTCTCTTTCAAGAACCTCCTCTCTACACTCTGCATCTCTCTAATGGCTTTCTTATTTAATCATTGTCCTAGACCACCCGAATCATCAAACAACATAATATTCACGATCCTACAATTGGTACCAGAGCCAAGGTTGTGTTGTTTTGATGATCCGAATGGTTTTTGAAGCGGGTTAGTATGCGGTTTATTTGTGTTTTGGATGCGGTTTGTGTGCGGGTTGATTAAGATTGTGTGATGTTTGATGTGGTCGTTATATGGTGATGATGTTGTGTCCTAATTGGGTTCTCAAGTTGATGTTGTTATGGTTATGATGTATGGTTTTTGTTGTTTCATGTGGTTAAACCCTTTTAACACTCCCTAAAACTGGTTAATACAAGTTTTATCAGTTTTATGCAAATTGATAACATGTGGTATATTGGTTTGTAGTCAACTTTGCTGGTACATAATCTGTCTTAAGCAGTTTAGCAATCTGTATAGTATTAACTGTAATCCGTGTTTACAGTTTTGGGTTATTCAGTCTGTCAGATTCATATATGCGAGTTGCATTGATTCAAAGCTGCGAGTTGGGTTTACTAATATGCGAGTTGACAATTTTGATTGTCCTAACTCAATGTATTCTTGGATGCGTGTTACTGTCATTATGTCCAGATAAAATGAATGTAAAGCGAGTTGGGTTTATGGTCCAGTTTCAATGCGAGTTACTTAACTTGCATATGTTATGGGTGTAGCTTGCTTTTGAGCGAGTTGGGTCAAGAGAGTTGGGTCATAAGCGAGTTGGTCTCGTTAACTTTTGAGTCAAAAAAAGTCAATTGCGAGTTATCATTGTTGTGGGTCAGAAGCGAGTTGCTTAATATGCTGTCTTGAAAGCTCATAAGGAATGCGACTTGCGGAAAATGAATGTATGCGAGTTAACTCATGTTGACTGAAGCGACTTGCTGCATTTGACCTCTTTAGCCTAAACACCACATGAATCAATCATTTAACTACTAAATACCAGAAAAATCAATCTCATTAGCCTAAACCAAACCAAACATGGACTGACTGAATAACGAGATGAAGAAGCAATTAACATCAACCGTCAACAACAATTAATCTCAACTACTGCCTACATCAAGATTGGATTCATACATTGTAAACTAATCAATCAAACAAGATCTCAGATGTTGGTTTCCTTCGAGGCTTTCAATATAACATCAAGACACTTTCTAGGTCTAGTACTCGAAAGAAACTTATATCCTCACCGATCATTCTATGAAGCATGGCCTCAATCTCTCTTCGAACATAAAGTAAGACGAATAACAATAGTGTTAATCTCTTAAACTTTGGTTCGTTCAAAAGTAAAGGATCTCAGTTTTTGTTCGTTTCGAATACAAACAACCACAAACAATTATATAATCATTGATCATCTCTTTTAGAGACTTTTCTGAAAATATCCGAAATAATTGAAAGAAAGAAAATAACTAATTTGTTATCATCTTTCCCTCTAATCGGTTTGTAAACTATTACATACACAATGCACTAATCTTTTACCTACCTTGAAGCCGGTCAAAACCTTGCCATCCCTGTGGCACTATCGACATCTATCCATCCATGTGGAGATGTGTGTATGACGAGCGAGACTCAATTGAGACGGGGGCTGAGTACTGATATGAGAGAAATTAGGGTTTGGTTAAATGGTGTTTAAGGCTGATGATAGTGTATGATTGATGCGTGTTGTTATTGAAACTGTAGAGAGAGGCGTGTATTTGGTGAGAACATTTAGGGTTTGATGAAATTTGTGAGGAATGCTTTTGAGATAAAGAGAGGCGGACATATTTTGATAGGAGTATTATTAGGGTTATGTGTGTGGTTAAGTGATGTTATATAACCTAATATTAGGGTAGTGACATTTTCATCTGGTATCAATTATGTCATATGGATCTGAAGTATTTTTCTTGGGCTGCACATGGGCCTCCTGATTTTTAATATGAGCTCAAGCCTCAAGGTGTATGGACGATTGGAGCATTGGCCGTATTTGGGTATTGCACATTCGTAATTCTTGAATATGTTCATGTGTAGATAGCATGTGAAGTTGGGTATTACACATTGTTTAGGCTTCGAGTGGAATTTTATGATATTTCTATTGGTAAGTCTTGAATTTATTTCCAAAAGCCATATTTGAATATGACTTAGATGATTATTTATTATTTGGGCAAAAGAAGATTATTGGACCATGCTTGAGTACATATTTATGAGGTGTTGAGTGGATATGATTTTATGAAGTGAACCAGGGGGCCAAATATTCTTCAAGTTTGATAAGTTTGAGTAGCTCAAGTTTATTCCGAATATTGATCAAACCACTCTAATGAGTATCTCTACTATATTGGACTATTTGTTGGGTTAGTATCGGCGGTTAGTATTGAGATCATGGGCTGAAACGCATACTTTATATCGTTGATAAAATGATTTAAATTGGAATGGATTGAGTCTTCATGTGCCAAACTAAGTAGGATTGGGTGCTTATGTAGACCGGGTTTAATGATTTGTCTTTGGATCTTACTTATCCATTAAACGGATATGGATCGGGTCAAGTGGTATTTTATTCATGGACCGTTTATATTTCTTAGGAGATTTGAGCTTTAATTTGGGATAATTAATTAGTCTTGTGAATCGAATGTTCTTGGGCTGTGATTTGTAAGTCGTTGAAATGATTTGATGATCATGTGATTTGACTATAAGATCTGATGATGAGCTTTGATTATTCAAAAAGACTTGATGCGAGTTGATGATGAGATTTCTTGTGTTATGGGGTTTGATACTTTGGTATATAAATTTTCATGGTGAATGTTATATCACGGCTTGAATTGATAATTGAACGAGGTTGACTACAGGGTTGTTTGTACGATATTTCTTATTGGAATTTGAAGTGAGGCTTTCCGGGGGCGTTAACTTATTTCGTCTTCTTTCTTTCTACCCTTCCGCGAAGATGACTTGTTTGGGCGTTCATTGAGTGTGGTAAAGACTTGGCTATTTAGTTACGGTTGTGATTCTTTCTCGCTTAATCCACAACGTAGCTATCACATCGGTGTCTCACGCAGTTGAGGATATGTCAAGAGGTTTTTTACATTGGGTACACCGTTTCTTCTTCACAAGGATTAGTACAAGTTTAAGTAACAAATCTGGGGAATTTCACTTCATGATCAAGTTTGGTATATCGGGGTTACGTCTCTATGTGGTCACTACAATAGCCGAAAGAATGTGTGATTGATGTATTTACCATAGTGTTTATTGGATGGTTGGTGATGTTGTTGATGTTGGATAATGAACCGCTGATGAACCGCTGCCTGTTCCCCTAAAACAGAAATTCATCGAAACCTAAATTGTCATTACACATTCAAACTGACATTTCTTACGGTTTTGTCTTGATTTTGTAAAATCCCGTGAAAGAAACTATTTCTCGGTTTAAATCATAGACTTGTAAAATCCCGTGACAATGGAATCATCCCGATGTAAGTAAAGTGCATTTCCGGTTCAATCTCACGGTTTATTCTTGATTTTGTAAAATCCCGCGAAAGAAACTATTTCTCGGTTTAAAACATAGAATTGTAAAATCCCGTGATGATGGAACCATCCTAGAGAAAGGAAAGCGTATTATCGGATATTATCTGATGCTGGTGCTACGATTTCTACTTCGAAGAAGGGATAAAAGGGTGTACCTCAAGATTTGGGTGTTTGTTTGGATTGTCCTCATGATAGTTTGGGTATTACAAGGTTTTACGGGGTTACGTGCTTTTAACCATGGTCGGGATGAAACCATTATCAAAGTTCATTTTAATGTCAAAGAAGGCTAGATTTGAGCAGTTCAGAAGATGTGACAACGGCGTTAACTCAGTATTATTTATTTGAGGTTGAAGTGAAATGTCACGGGCAAGTGTACTTAGTATCTGAAGGTATCGGGGATGGTTGGATGAAGACACTTCATGATCCTTGTTCGAGCTTATTATCAAAAACGAAGACTTGGAAATCTAGTTATTGTTGGGTGTCTTTTACCTTTTCTTTTACCACTTGGGGGAATTGGGCTCATACCACCACAAAATAACTATCACTTTAAGGAGTTACGTTGTAGAGCTCAGTGTCACATTCAATTCTGGATTTTCAAGTGGTAATGTACGTCTTATACTTGATGGTTGGTTGGTTGAAAAGTATAGAGTACATAGAGAGTACTTAGAGATGCTAATGGAAATCGGCACCGCTCTTTGTTACATATGTGCAAGTTTAAGTCACGAGTTCGGGGTAGTTTACTTCAGGGTCAAATTCATCATATTGGGTTTTCTCCATCAGCTGTCACGACAAAGAGCCTACTGAATGATAATGGGGTTGATTACATGTTTGCCAAGAGTAGATGAAAAGAGAGAGATTATGACGTATAAACACAACAGTTCATGCCTCGTTCTCCAAAGAAAAGAAAAGTGTACGTTTCAGTGCACTTTATCTTCGAAAGAAGAGAAATCTTCTTATGACGTATGAACACAACAGTTCATGCATTGTACTCTAAAGAAAAGAAAAGTGTACGTTTCAGTGCGCTTAATCTTCAAAAGAAGAGAAATCTTCTTATGAAGTATGAACACAACAGTTCATGCCTCGTTCCTATAAAGAAAAGAAAAGTGTACGTTTCAGTGCACTTTATCTTCGGAAGAAGAGAAATCTTCTTATTATGACCATTCTCATCCACATGCTTCATGCTTTTTCCTTGTGCTTCAGTCATCAAGTGAACCGGGCTACTGTTGATTGTTTTCTTATTCCACTTGCTCAACTATAATGAAGATGGCGACATCCTGTGCTAATTTTGCGGGGGAGAAGTGTGAATAGACTACATTGTTGAAGATATTCACTTGCTTAATCAAGAATGGCAACTACGTATGCAATTATTGAGGGGGAGAAGAAGTGTGAAACTACTGCATGATGATTGATATATGAGAATAAATGGTCAAACGGCTCCAAACTCATGTAAGAACCGAGCTTCTTCTTATCTGGTCGTCTTTACATGGTGTTTCTTCTATGAGCCGCTGGTTGACATCTTCACACGGGCTGATATGATTAAATGACAAAGTGCTTCTAGTTGCTGGGCTGATTTCTTTGATGAACATCTTTCTGTTCTTGTTTGATTGGGAGGGATTTTAGTTAAAGAGATTTGCTACATATAAGGTAATTGGAACGCATTTGGTAAGTTGAAGATGTTAACTTCCGATTCCCCAACTGAACAATCTAGAAGAAGGTCGTGTCTACAGTTGGTTCTACATTTTCTGGTACATGTTAGAATTGTTAGGAATTAGTAAATTCCATGTTAAAGTGTCGGTCACCCCAATTATGGTCTAGCATAAGTTAGCTCGTAGACATATCATTAGTTACGTTATTTGTTAGTTTATTAGTTAGTTATTAGCGTAGTTTAGAATAGTGCAACACCGTGGAGGAAGGACGGGTCTTTACCCACTGTATGCCTGATCCATAGTCCGATAGGAGGACGTATTGTGTTGGGAATTATGATAAGTGTAGATTCTGCTGAAATTAATGCTGAATGGATTCTGCTGAAGAACAGTTTCTACTGAAGTTATATTATAGTATAGTTGTTTCTACGGAAGTAGATATTCCGTATAGTTTATATTTAGTTAGGATATACATGAGCTTTATTAGGAAGTGATAATGTATATCATATTGAGTTTTATGTTTATACGTTTCTTGGGAAACGGGTTAGGGTTCCTGGTGCATAAAAGGAACACAATAGGTTTGAGTTAAGTACATATTGAAAAAACAAAGTTTTAGTATTATTAAAAGATCCATAGAGGATCAACGAAGTTCTTAGTTATTTGTGTTTGTTCTTGTGTTTAAATTCCGCTTGAATACAAGTTCTAGAGACTGTCTTATAGTGTGTATGTGATTACATAAGAATAACTATCGATCTATGAGTGCTCAAAGATCTATCAAGGTCTTTAGGTTCAAAAAGTGGTATCAGAGCCTCGGCAGAGTCTCTACGATACTAAGAACAGTCTATTTTGTACACTCATACAACCATTTCAACATGCCTGGATCTGATGTGGACACTGAACTCACCAACAACCAAAATACTACATCTCTGCAACACCTCATTCTTTCTAACAGCAATGCCAAGTTTCCATACTTGAAGAAGGAGGAATATGATTTATGGTCCATGAAGATGCAAAACTGGATCTCCAACATTGATTGGAATCTCTGGGAATTTGTGAAAAAGGGGAATAGTCCAAAGAGAACTATCTGCTGATGAGATACTGGCAGTTCAAAGAGAGCACAAAGTGAGAACAATTCTTCTTCAGCCTATACTTGAGGATCACTTGGGTGATTTTCACTACATGCAGGATGCGAATGAAATTTGGTTGGCTATCAAGGCTAGGTTTGGAGGGAATGAAGAGTCAAGAAGAATGAGGAAGTCGATGTTGAAACAACAGTTTCAAGAGTTCCATATTTCTGAAGAGGAAGACATCCACAAGGGGTACGATAAGTTTCATAAGATATTAAGCCAATTGAACCAGCTAAAGGCAAAGCCTGATAATGATGACTGCAACTCAAAGTTCCTAAGATCCTTACCTCCATCTTGGTTGCAAGTCAGCATTTCCCTCAAGCCTAAAGGTGGGTTGGATATGCTCACTTTTGATGAATTGTACAACAGACTTAAATCTCTTGAGCCTGATGTGAGAAGTCCTTATTGTTTATCCACTCCTAGTCAAACAGCATTTGTAGGGGCCTCATCAAATAGGGTGACTCATGCTCCAAGCCCTATTTCATCTGTTTCCTCATCCTACACTACCACCTCATCAAGCTATCAGCCTAAGTCAAGTAGTGTAATGGAAGATGTGATTCACTCATTTGTTGTTGATTATGATGTTCAGCCGCATCTAGCCTATGAGGATCTTGAACAGGTGGATCCATTGGAGATGGAAGAGATGAACTTATGGTGGCAACTGGCTATGCTCTCATGGAATATCAAGAAGTTTGAGAATAAGGCTGGAAGGAAGTTTGGGTTCCAGGGAAAGGATCCAGCAAGGTTTACCAAAAGTAAGGTCAAGTGCTTTACTTGTGGACAGATGGGTCACTTCGCTAGAGAATGCAAGGATAGGAAGCCTGGAGAGGAGATGAGATATTCTTCCTATCAACAGATTCAAAAAGAAAGCTGGAACTTCAAAGGCTGGAGCCACCACTGCTCTTGTTACTGTGGATGACCATGTTGATTGGAAGCTGCATGAGCAAGATGATGGTGCTAGTTCAGACAATATTGGATTGCTGGCAAATTGTACTTCAGAGGATAGGCATGATCAAATTGCCTTGATGGGCATCTCTCAGGTACACAACTGTGTTTTTGGTTGTAGTGAACGATACAATGAACTTAAGGAAGCCTATGATATTTTGAAACCTAAATATAATGAATGTTATGTTGATGTTGAAGCTTATAAACAGTCTTTAAAAACATTAGAAAGACAAAAAGTGTGGTTTCAAAAGAATCAGTTGGCTTATGATGAAAAAATAAGGGTGTTACAAAGTGATTTAGATTGTGCTAAAATTGATTTAAAATGCACTGAAAAAG
This sequence comes from Chrysanthemum makinoi, assembly GCA_910596185.1. Lineage (NCBI taxonomy): Eukaryota > Viridiplantae > Streptophyta > Magnoliopsida > Asterales > Asteraceae > Chrysanthemum > Chrysanthemum makinoi. The sequence goes on along the minus strand of OU343220.1, from coordinate 273,853,137 downwards.
AAAAAGTTGTTGTAGTCTCTGAAAACCTAGTGCTAAAAGAAAAACTAGATGAGGAAATAACTAGACATAAACAATGGTTAATATCAGGTAACAATCTAGCTAGAGAGATCTATAGTAGTCAATCTGAGACCTCTGCAATAGGTTTAGGTTTTAAAAAGTATGTAGGATTAGAAGCTAGGCATGATGGGCGTAAAACTACACCAGCAGGTTTAGCTATTTATGTCAAAGAAGGTGAATTACATGTTGTACCTGGATCTATTAGAGGAATACCTATGCCTGTTGACCTTTCCATTATTGTTGACTTTGATGGATCACACCATCTATATGGCAAAAAGTCAAAAGACTTGCCATACCCTGATTCTTCATCTAATGATTTTGTCTCTTGCTCTAACAGTGACAAATATTCTGATCAAGGGTCTACTTCTTATGGCAGCTGTGATTCAAGTGATAAGTCAGACCTACCCCAAGACCTACCCAAGACCTCACCCAAGCCTGCACCCAAGACTCCCTACAAGTCTTTTAGAGTTGCTGCTGAGGAATCATCTTCCAAGACAGTTTCCTCTGAAGACTTGTCTTTTAATTCTTTGCATAATAATACTGTTAAAAACAATTCCTTTAATGTTTTTGGTTTGAATGCTTTTACATGTAATAGAACCTCTTTCAATTTGAATAAATCTTCTAAAAGGAAGACATGTTTTGTTTGTGGAAGCAAATTTCATTTGATTAAGGATTGTGATTTTTATGAGCAAAGAATGGGTGTATGTGCTAATCAGCAGAAATCTAGACCAATGTGGACCAATGTTAATGACATACCACCTTTTGTTCCACAGGAAACCCATAATAAATCTTCTTCATTTCCTCAGAGAAGATATGTTGCTAGACCATATGTGCAACCTACTAGTTCATATTTTAAACATGGTTATTGGCCTGGATGTGTTGACTTAATGTATACAGGGAAGGGATATAGGCATACTGCTGTGAAGCCCTCAGCAGGTTGTTCTTGGAATAAAAAGGGACCTACTTGTAAATGGAAACCCAAGAACAATGGTGGATCTTATTCATCTGCGTGGCCTACCTCTAGTGATCCACAAGGCAGGCTCAAGTCAGTGATGACTTGAGCCTCCATAGTGTACTAATATTTTGTATATATTTTTTGTTGTTGTTGTAGGATCATTCTCTTAAGCACAAGGAATTTGGCATTGTTGATAGTGGCTGTTCCAGAAGCATGTCAGGAAACAGAGATATGATGCATAATTTTGTACCCATAGTAGGAGGAGGTAATGTCACTTTTGGTGGAAGTGATGGTAGAATCACTGGGAAAGGCACTATTAAAACACCTTTACTGGATTTTGAGAATGTGTACTATGTCAAGGAACTGCAACACTTCAACTTGTTCTCAGTTTCACAAATCTGTGATACCAAGAACAAAGTATTCTTCTTTGAGGATGAATGTCTTGTGCTGTCTAAAGACATCAAACTCCCAGAAGATACATCGATTCTGCTAAGAGTTCCTAGAAATCACAATCTATACACATTCAACTTAAATGATGTTCAACCTGAAGGTGATCTAACTTGTTTGGTGGCAAAAGCATCCCTGGATGAGTCTACAAAGTAGCATAGAAGGATGGCTCATGTGAACTTCAAGACCATCAACAAACTTTCTAAACATGGTCTAGTTCAAGGACTTCCTTCCAAAGTTTTCACCAATGAACATAACTGTGTTGCCTGCAACAAAGGAAAGCAACATAGGGCCTCTTACAAAGCCATTACAATTTGTGAGCATTATATCGATCCTCTTCTTGCTTCACATGGATCTCTTTGGTCCAACTCAAGTCAGAAGCATAGATCACAAGTATTTTTGTCTGGTAATCACTGATTACTATAGCAGATTTTGTTAGGTATTCTTTCTGAGGACTAAAGATGAAACATCACAAGTATTGAAAGAGTGCATTACCCTTGTTGAAAACCAGTTGACCAAATAGGTTAAAGGAATCAGGTGTGATAATGGGACAGAGTTCAAGAATCCTTTGTTAATAGAACTCTGTAAGTCTAAAGGGATAAAAAGGGACTATAGCACTCCAAGAACCCCACAACAAAATGGGGTGGCTGAAAGAAAGAATATGACCTTAATAGAGGCAGCAAGATCTATGTTTGCAGACTCTAAATTACCCACTATGTTTTGGATCAAGAAGCAGTTAGCATGCTTGTTATGTATTAAACAGGTATCCATTACTAGACCTCATTTCAAGACACCATATGAACTTCTCACAGGAAAGTTCTAGCTATTCACTACCTCAAACCTTTTGGTGTCAAGTGACCATTTTGAATACTAGTGATCCACTGGGTAAATTTGATGAGAAAGCTGATGATGGGTATATTGTGGGTTATTCAGCTCATAGTAAGGCTTATAGGGTATACAATTTGTCAGCTAAGAAGATAGAGGAGACTTTGAATCTGAGATTTCTAGAAGATAAACCTAATGTTCAAGGACAAGGTCATGTTTGGTCATTTGACCTAGATTACTTAACTGATTCATTGGGTTATTCTAGATATGTGGCTAACCAAAATGCAGGTACACCAGAGTCTCCCACTGACATTGTAGGTACCATGGATGCTGACTCAGATAGTGAGTTTAAGGTTGATGAGCAACCTATTGTTGTACATTCTTTCTCCCCTAATCATTTTGCAGGTCATAATGCTAAAGGTATTTCTGATGAGGGTGAAGATGGGTCACACTATGCAGAGGATCTTGCTAGGATTCAGAAGCAAGAGTATGCAGCCAACTTAGAAGCTGAAAGGCTTAATGGAGAAGTTGCAAAAGAATCAGTCAGTGGAAACCATGATTCTCCTGAAGGTTCTCCTGTTTCTCCTGAAGCCTCTCCCATTTCTACTAGTGTGTCCACAGACTTTGAGGCTCCATTTACACGGTTTTCAAGTCCTTCAGATCTTGGTAATCATCAACCTAAAGCTGGGATCTTCACCTCACCTTCCTATGACAGTGATTTTGAACCAACTGTCACCAATCTTGACACCTCTATTGAAGTACACCCCACTGCTACAAAAAGGATCACTTTGTTCATCCTTCATCCAATGTTATTGGTGATCCTCTAGCACCAGTTAGAACTAGAAGTACTGTGGCAAGTTTTAAGTATGGTCAAGTAGCATTTCTCTCATATGTCTCCAATCAGCAAAGGGATAATCACACAGACTTCAAGCATTGTATGTTTGCTTGTTTTCACTCTCAAGAAGAACCAACCAGTGTTTCTCAAGCTCTTGAAGATTCAAGTTGGCTTGAAGCAATGCACGATGAGCTGCAACAATTTAAAAATCAGGAGGTTTGGATATTGGTACCACTACCAGATGGGAATTTTTTAATTGGGACAAAATGGATCTTAAAGAATAAAAGAGATGCAAGGGGTGTTGTGGTTAAGAATAAAGCAAGATTAGTGGCTCAGGGGTTCAGGCAAGAGGAAGGAGTTGATTATGATGAGGTATTTACCCCTGTAGCTAGAGTTGAGGCCATTAGGATATTCTTGGCCTATGCATCTTATATGGGGTTCATGGTTTATCAAATGGATGTGAAAGGTGCATTTCTGTATGGTGAGATATAATTAAGAGGTTTAGGTCACTCAACCCCAAGGATTTGAAGATCCTCATCATCCAAAGCATGTTTACAAGGTTGTGAAAGCTCTCTATGGACTACATCAGGCACCAAGAGCATGGTATGCTAGGCTTTCTGCATTTCTGCTGAAGCATGGTTATAGAAGGGGTGCCATTGATAAAACATTTTTCCTTAAGAAGAATTCTACAGACATTATACTTGTGCAAGTTCATGTGGATGATATCATCTTTGGATCCACTAAATAAGCTTGGTGCAGGGAGTTTGAGGAGCTCATGAAGGGAGAGTTTCAGATGAGTGCTATGGGGGAGCTTACTTTCTTTTTGGGTTTACAAGTTCAGCAGAAACCTGATGGCTTTTTTATACATCAGGAGAAGTTTGTGAGAGACATTTTAAAGAAGTTTGACATGGAGAGTATCAGAACTACCACTACACCTTATGAAGCTGCAAAACCAAAGAACAACATTGAACCAGATCCAGCAGTCAATGTGCATTTATACAGATCAATGATTGGTTCTTTAATGTACTTAACGGCTTCCTGTGTCCGATATTACTTTTGGTGTGAGTGCTTGTTCTAGACATCAGGTCACTCCACTTACTTCCAACTTGAATGCGGTCAAAAGATCTTCAAGTATTTGAAAGGCCAACCCAAGTTAGGCCTTTGGTACCCAAAAGAGTCTCCTTTTCTATTGGAAGCTTATAGTGACAGGTGATTATGCTTTGGTGCAAATCGGATAGGAGATCCACCAACCGGAGGTTGCCAATTTCTTGGAAGAAGATTGATTTCTTGGTAATGCAAGAAACAAACAATTGTGGCTACCTCATCTACCAAGGCAGTATGTTGCTTACGCCAATTGTTGTGGATAGGTACTATGGATACAAAATCAATTGTTGGATTATGGGTTTAACTTCATGAACACAACAATTTTTATTGATAATCAAAGTACCATATGCATAGTTAAAAATCCAGTTTTTCACAGGAGAACTAAGCATATTGAAATCAGGCACCACTTTATAAGAGATGCATATGATAAGCATTTGATAAAAGTGGAAAAGATTCACATGAGATGAAAATGTGGCGATTTGTTGACTAAAGCTTTTGATGGACCAAGGTTTCTATACCTAGTGGTCAATATTGGGCTGCTTAACCCTTAACTGCAAAGATTAAGGGGAGGCATAGGCCTCAGGGGAGGCATATGCCTCTGGGGAGGATTATTGTTATAAACTTTGTAATTATATTTTTATTTGCTAACACTTATCTACTAATATTCTTTGAGTTTTGTATGTCTTGGTTTGGTTTGTTTGTCTCTCTGTATCTGTTTTGCAGTGTGCATATATTGAGTCCACCATGTTTGGTTAAGTGGAATATGGTCAAGTAAGCTTAAAGCTTGTTTCTACTGAAGTGAAGTACTGAAGTGAGCAAATTATTACTACTGAAAAGAAGTACTGAAGTTAAAATTGTTCATTCATTCAAGAAACAGCTTACAGCTTACAATTAACTTCGAATACAAGACCATTTTTATACAAGATCTACTAGTCCTATACTAGCTCCCTAGCTCCTATAATCTATTCCAAAAGCTGGATATGCATGACCAATACGAAGAAGAAGCTAAGGATCAAAATGGGAAGGATTGATTGATGAAAACGAAGATGATGAAGATGAATACAGTTGATGGATGTGTGATATGAAGATCTTCAGTTGTTCCATCTACTGGTTTCACCAAAAAGCAATCACTCCATCTTCCTTTTACCCTTTCCCTTTACGATATGTGATGAAGCACCAGACCATGGCGCAGGAAGAGCGAACACCACCTCTCTTTTGGCACGTGGCCTTGGCTGAGGCTGAGGCAGTGAACGTTGAGGGTTTGATGTACTCTCCTTGTTGGAGTCATCAGAGTCACTAGAAGACTCACTTGGATCCACTACACTATCATCTTTAGAAGAAGGGAGAAAGGGGGACTTCAAAGGTAGAGGTTTTGTTAGGATCCAATATTTATGTTTTTTGATGATTCGGGTGGTCTAGGAAAATGATTAAATAAGAAAGCCATTTTAGAAAGATAAAGAGAGTTGAGAGGAGGTTCTTGAAAGAGAGTTGCTTAAACAAATGTAAGGTTAGATTCAAAGAAGCCACACCCCTTCCATGGATGGAAGGGGTATTTATAGTTACAAACCATACGTCCTCCTAATGGACTGTGGATCAGGCATACAGTGGGTATAGACCCGTCCTTCCTCCACGGTGATACACTACACTAAACTACGCTACAAACTAACTAATTAACTACAAAATAATGTAACAAACTACAAGTCTACGAGATAATATATGCTAGACCATAATTGGGGTGACCGAAACTTTCTCATGGAATTTCCAATTCCTAACAATCTACCCCTAAGGGAGGTCACCCCATGAAATACATTTTGTATCCTAGCATTCTATCTTTGTCTTTAGTCTTGAGCTCGTAGACTTGAATTCTTCAACTTCTGCAATCTTTGTGCTTTAGTAGCGATTCTTCAAAGCCCGATTTGAATTGTACTTTAAGTGGAGGCCTTTAACTGATCCACATCATTGATGATCTTCGAGCTTTCATTGAGATCATTAGCCACAGTAAATCTCTGGATCACCCTTTATTGTGTTGCCATCATGTGAAGTTGTGACTTTTGGACCGACATGCTCACCCTTTTGAATCATGACATCTTTCCATCAGAGTAGCGGAAGCCTTACTGGTTCATGATATTTGCGCGTGGCGAAGCATAGTATAAAAATATCGAACCGTGTTATGTAGATATGCACCCGTCATGATTTCTTCAAATTAAGTGTGGATGCTGTGAGCATGCGGCTTTGAATTGACTCCTCAATTACGATCACCGCAACCGTCCAAATGTACCTGCAAACAACAGTTAGGAATAAAGCGCACGAAAGTGTCATTGATCACTTTCGTTGAATTGAGGTACACGGCCCACGGTTCCCCGCTGATCAAGACAAGTACTGCCTGTGATCGGTAGGATTCCTAAGAATCTCCTTGACAGGGTTTAATTTGTTCTAGCCGTTCTCAAACCAGAACGTCTCAAAGAAGACAACACGGAGTGAGTGAACCAGTGAATTGAGATTCACCGATTGATGAAAAATGATTTGAAAACAATCGCGTATTGCTTAGAAGAAAGAGTTTTGCAATACGATGAAGGTTTTATGAGAAAGATCAATTTTCAATCAAAATACTTTTTGTATTTAAAAGAGTACACATTTGATGTGCTATAGAAAAGAAGATTTGCACATCGAACGGTTTTCCAAAAGTATTTTTTTCAATTAGAGATACTTTTTGTGTCTGAAAATATAAATACACATTCGACGTGCTAGAGAAAAGAAGATTTGCACATCGAACGGTTTTTCCAAAAGTATTCGTCAATTCCATTCCTGGACCAAGGTTGATTCAAGATTGAATCTCCCCATCGTTTCTATCCAGTTGTCACAAGTTTGATCTTTTGCAAGATCTCACATGTTACCCACCAAGAGCTTGTTTGATGTTAGCTCTAGAAGGATTTCCATCTTCATCGTGAATATTTTGCATATCACTCAAATGTTCTGGCAATACCACAAGGATAATGCGTAGGACTCTTAATATATACATACTTTCCACATTGTGTGAAACAGCATGTCTTCAAGAATTTAGTGTCCTAATGAGATGTTGTGGATGATCTCTTGGCTCTAGACTCAAATGTGCACATTTGGTTCCTATGCCGGAGACTAGGGAGAGGGTCTCCTTCTTCAATATCAACAAACTCTAAGAGAAAGTCGATAGATAATGTCGGTTCCCCGTGAGAATGAAACAAGTCTTTTTAAGAGGAACTTGAGTAGTTTGGGAAGTTTAGTGCAGTGCGTCACTGGGTCCATGACGTCTTGTCTTCAATACCGTTGTTACCTTAGTAATAACCAAGTAGCCATATGTATTGAACCCGGTTTCTGCCCTAAGGTTGAATTAACGTAGGGCTATTTCTATTCACATTTTTCACATTCATTTCTTTTTCATTCTTCAACCCCTTCAGTGCTTACCGAGACTTCATTACTAGAACCTTGTTGGGTTATTCCAAGATTACTAGCTCAGTCGCACTCTTCCCATATCTCACTTTTCTCCTTTTTTCATCATACCTAAGGACTTCTACAGTATCTAGTGGATTGTCCCTGGGTAGATCCCTCCGATTCTGGCGGATCGTGGGAACTAATACCTAACCTCACCATCCTTATAACTTTGTGCATAAAGTAAAATGGTCGGTCTTTTGGCACAGTTCTTTTCTTTCATTAAACCAATTGAAAAATCATTTGGAAAAACAATCAAGGTACTTGTGATACGAGATCAAAGCATTTTGTACCTTAATAGTTTTGATCATTTAGAAAACCTCCCCCTCAACATGTGCATATGATTTAGAAATTGTTTAGCACATGGAGGCAAGAGGACTTTGAAATATTTTCTTTGATCACAATTTTTATACGAAAAAGCCATTTGATTTTCTTGGTAAAATTCTCCCCTCAATATGTGCATAGGATAAGTGAAATCATTTTATCACATAGAGGAAAGAGTTCTTTTGAAGCACATCCACGATCACAAAATCCATTAATAAAACCATTTGAAAACTTAATCAAGGTACTTTATAAGTCTCTTTAAAAAAACTTTTGTACCTCGATAGTTATGCTCCCCCTCAATATGTGCTTCGAGATTCAAAAGCTTTTAGCACATATGAGAGAGCAGCCTGCACAATTAAATCAAAACGATCACCTTTTATCAAATTTCATTATTAAATCACAAATTCTCCCCCGATCAAAAATATCAAACCCTTTGAGATTTTGGATCCCAAGTGATTTAATTAGGTTTAGAAAACATGGGAGAAAATGTGGTCAGGTTTAAATACTCATCTCGGTTTTGGATAAATCCTCCTCCTCAACATGTGCATTGTGTATTTGAAATCGTTTGGCACATGGAGGCAGGAGTGCCTTTGAAGGACTAAAACCAATTCCATTAAAACAGATTTGAGATTTAAATCACGATCTCTCCCGCGATCAAAAATTTCAAACCATTTGAGATTTGTGATCCCAAAAGATTTAAATCATTTAGAAGATTTTGGGGAAAGACGTGGCAAGATTTGATTTTGAAAAATGACAGATAAGGACCATTTTAAGATATTAAAGATTGTTAGTATCAGGTATGATTGTTTTAAGAAAAGAAAAAAATTTCATTTTGAAAGACCTTGATTCAAAAGAAAAATCATACCATGACATAACATTAAATCCTTAGATCACCACTTATTATCGCATAAAACGGAACTTTTGTGAAGAAATATTGTTTGAAAATATTTTATTTTAAATCACTCTCCCCCTCAATCCATGACAGAAGTCAATAATTGAGTGACTTAGGTTTTGATAAAAAGAAGTCCGGTTATTTTCAAAATTTAGTTCAATTTATTTTCAAAACAATATTTTTCCATTTTCAAAAACAATTTAATCAAATTAATCAAAATTGTTTAAAAATGGTATCATGCACAAAGATACGTTAGGTGGTTGAGAAGCTTCTGTTGTTGTTACTGTAGGATTTGGAAGAAAACCATCTGGCGATGCAGGAGACTTCTTCTTACGTTGCATTTTGAATGCCAACTGAGGTCAAATTAAGCTCCGTTTCTTTAATCACTTATAAGAAAACCATCTGCAGATGCAGTGAGACCTCTTACGTTGCATTTATGCCAACTCTCCATAGAAGTCTAATTAAGCTCCGTTTCTTCATTTGTCAACCCAAGATATAGTTACCCTTTCCTTTCGGCATCCAATCATCTTCATTTGCGGGATCCGGATCGGAAACATTCTTATATACCAATATACCTGCATACGTTAGTGAACACACATACAAATATATGGTGGTCGACATCACCCAAACAACAATCGACTAATAAAAGTCAATGCAACCTATCAATCAGATCATATAAATGTATGGGAATAATGTGTTCATCAAACTCTAATCATCTAATCCTAGCAATCATATCCTAGGCACCTAGTCCTTCGACATAGGTTAACATCATTTTCAATTAAGCATGAGGATAATTAAAAAAGTCCGTTAGATGATATGAATTTGAGAACATTCTCCCCCTCAATCAATGACTTATTCTTCTGAAAAGGTTAAAAGCGCTGAAGTCATTGATTGAGTTTTCAATATTTTTTCAAAAACTCTGAATCTGATAGATTTACATGCAACTCATTTACCACCATTTTTGAAGACAACAAATATTTTTCTGAAGAATTTTAGACGGAAAAACATTTGTGTAGGAACAGCAGTCCTTCGACATACTTTCCTCATTTTTGTTTTTAGGATAAGTGCACAAAATATTTGAAAAATTGGTTTAGCGCAACACTTTCCTTTCATGAAGAACGGGTTGCTATCTGAAATAATAGCAAACCATGGTTTTAAGCCCGGGTTACAGTCTGAAATAACTGTAAGCCATACTTTAAGCCCGGGTTACAGTCATAAGTAACTGTAAGCGATAATTTTTTGACATGTTTTGAAAAAGAATATTTACACCTCCTGCTCGAACTTCATCTATGGTCCCATGCCATTATTGAATGACATTTCAAAGACCGCAGATGTTATCGATACCAGAAGACATGTCTTGAGAAAACATATTTTTGGACTTTTTCAAATTTTTCTGATTTTTATGGGTTTTTGTTGGTTTTATAATTTTCTATTTTGTTTTTTCTGAAAAAATATATACAAAGATAGAGTAGATGATATAGTTAAAGAGGATGATGATACGAGTACCGAGATAAGGATATCGAGCAGCCCCGTTGTAGAAGATAGAAGTCATCATCTCTTAAACATTCACCACCAAAGCTTCCGAGGCTCCAGAATACAAGAAAGAACATGAGCCTTTGAGAAAGAGAGACATTGGCAGCTTCCCCCCAAACCAAAAATCCTTGTTATGAGCAGATTCGAAGCTCTATTTCAAGCTTGCCTTAGCCAGGTGCACCGATAAGCACACCATTATCATAAATCCCGCTGCTCCTTTTAAGAACGATAATCGAGGATCTCCATTCGGGGTTATATCATCAAGTTAGAACAGCAGCTACGTATCATGCCACATTTAAATAATCTTCTCAATTTCCATACCCACTGAAGTCTGAAGCGATCCATTCCAAAAGGTGTCAAGAGAACACTTCCCCCGTGTAGTTGAAATGATGCATACCGTCTCTTAGTATAATGCTCAAGAACTCTCCCGAATACACTTCATGAGGGAATGAAGAACACCTTCCCATGTTCACATTTTTCTTCTCGATGAACGTATGAAGCTCAAGAACCCGAAGTACACCAATATCCAAGAACTCTCCCGAATACACATCATGCCCGGAGAGAAAACACATCCCCAATGTTTGTGGTAAACAATGGCTTTCTTCCCTGATGATCGTGTATGAAGCTCAAGGACCCAAAGTACACACATTCCCCAAAGAGAGAACAACCGATAATATTGAAGAAGCAGGCCGAATCACAGATTATCTCTCAAGGATGACAATCTATGCGATGTCAACTCCGAATAAGTGATTATATCTCGAATCACCGATTAAGCCCTCAAGTGAGACCAGCCCCAATGTACACAATTTCTCTCCTCGATGATTGCGATAACATCGAGATCATCACACACGAGTGAACCTCTTTTATCTTCACAAACTTTCATTTACATCACTTCCCCCACGACGTTGGAATAAGAACACTAAACGCTTTGATAAGTAAAACCTTGAGTTTCTCTGCGGTCATGACATTTGTTTTCCCGGGATATCTTCAATCACTTAGAAGAGTTAAGTTCATCAAGTTTACTCGCCATGAGTCAAACCTTGAGTTTCTCTGCGGTAATAACATTTGTCTTCCCGGGATATCTTCAATTACTTAGAAGTATTAATTTCATCAAGTTTACTCGCTTTGTGTTTAGATGTGAGTCTCCTTCCCCTTTGCTGGTTTTGACACTTCAGAATCAGCAACATCTTATCGACCCAAATACTTGAAATCTTTATGAGAAGAACACTTGAAATCAGATGTATCTGTGAGAATCAACTTGTAAAGAAATATGTAGCAAGTCTAATTGGGGATTAAATTCAACATTTCACTCTCCCCAATTAGTGCTCTCCCTAAATTTCAATCTTTTAAATGCCTAGAATAAGAAGAAGTCTTTAGATAATCAAATGCAACTCGTCTTTAGTCTTCTAACATGTAGCGTAAAATGTAGAATGCATCAGAGACTCGACCTTCTTCAAGATTGTTCAGTTGGGGAATAGATAGTTAACATCTTCAACTCACACCAAAAGCATCCCACCAAAAAGCATCCCAATTAACTTACATCTTGCAAATCCCCTTAACTAAAATCCCTCCCAATCAAACAAGAACAGAAAGATGTTCATTAAGAAAATCAAAGAATCAGCCGAACGAACACACAAGATGGTAACACCAAACTACCAATCACATCAAACAAGAACAGATAGATTGTTCGGAATCATCATGTTGATGTATACGTGAAGCATTAACCGGAAGCACTTTGTCGATAAACTCAAATATCAATCAACAATGCAAAAAATTCACACTTCTTCTCCCCCTCAAAAATTGCATACGGAGATGCCATTCTTGATTAAATAAGTGAAATCATCCAAATGTAGTCTATTCACACCTCTCCCCCGCAAAATTAGCACATGATGTCGCCATCGTCATTATAGTTGAGCATGTGGAATCAGAAAACAATCAACTGTAGCCCGGTTCACTTGATAATTGAAAGCACATGGAAAAAGCATGAAGCATGTTGATGAGAATGGTCATAATTGAGAAGATTTATCTTCTTCATAAGATAAAGCGCACTGAAACGTACCCTTTTCTTTTCTTTAAGGTACGAGGCATGAACTGATGTGTTCATACGTCACAATGTTGAAGTACGAGGCCTGAAATGATGTGAACAGACGTCATAAATCTCTCTCTTTTCATCTACTCTTGGCAAACTTGTAATCAACCCCATTATCATTCAGTAGGCTATTTGTCGTGACAGCTGATGGAGAAAACCCAATATGATGAATTTGACCCTGAAGTAAACTAACCCGAACTCGTGACTTATACTTGCACATATGTAACAAAGAGCGATGCCGATTTCTATTAGCATCTCTAAGTACTCTCTATATACTCTATACTCTTCAACCAACCAACCATCAAGTATAAGACGTACATTACCTCTTGAAAATCCACAATTGAATGTGACACCGAGCACTACAACGTAACTCCTTAAAGTGATAGTTATTTTGTGGTGGTAAGAGCCCAATTCCCAAGTGGTAAAAGAAAAGGTAAAAGACACCCAACAATAACTAGATTTCCAAGTCTTCGTTTTTTATAATAAGCTCGAACAAGGATCATGAAGAATCTTCATCCAACCATCCCCGATACCTTCAGATACTAAGTACACTCGCCCGTGATATTTCACTTCAACCTCAAATAAATAATAGTCAATTAACCCCGTTGACACATCTTCTAGTTAAAAGCTCAATTCTAGCCTCCTTTGACGTTTTAAGTAAACTCTGATAATGGTTTTCATCCTGACCATGGTTACAAGCACAGAACCCAGTAAAACCAAGTAATAACCATACTGCCATGACAAATATCCAAGCACACATCCAATTCATGAAATACACCCTTTTATCCCGTCTTCAAAGCAGAAACCGTAGCACCAACATCAAGTAAGATACAGAATTACACTTTCTCTTCTCCAAGATGGTTCCATCATTACGGGATTTTACAACTCTATGGTTTAAACCGAGAAATAGTTTCTTTCGCGGGATTTTACAAAACCAAGAATAAACCATAAGATAGATCCGGAAATGCACTTTACTAATACCAGGATGTTTCCATTGTCATGGGATTTTACAAGTCTAAGATTTAAACCGAGAAATAGGTTCTTTCGCGGGATTTTACAAAATCACGACAAAATCGTAAACAATGTTAGCTTGAATGCGTAATAACAACTTTGGTTTTGGTGAATATCTATTTTAGGGGAACATGCAGCGGTTCATCAACGGTTCATTTTCCAACATCAACAATATCATCAACCATTCAATAAACATCTTGGTAAACACATCATTCACGCATTCTGTCGGCAATTATTGTGACAACAAGGTGAAGTAAACCCGATATGCCAAACTTTATCATGAAGATAGCTTCCCCTGATTTGTTACTTAAACTTGTACTAATCCTTGTGAAAAAGAAACGGTGTACCCAATGTACAAAACCTCTTGACATATCCTCAACTGCGTGAGACACCGAAGTGATAGCTATGTTGTGGGTTGAGCGAGATAGAATCACAACAGTAACAAAAATAGCCAAGTATTTATCACACTCTATAAATGCCCAAACAAGTCATCTTCGCGGAAGGGTAGAAAGAAAGAAGACAAAATAAGTAAACGCGCCCGGAAAACCACACTTCAAATCCAAAAGAGAAATGCCGTTCAAATAACCCCGTAGTCATAATCAACAATTCAATCTGTGAAATAATAATTTCCGTGAAAATGTGTACACCAAAGTACCAAACCTCATATCAATAAATCACATACTCAAAACTCATAATTGTCAAATCATATCATAAAATTTCAGGACTCCAAATCTGACTGTATCAACAACTAGAGCTTATATCCAAATCTGATACATAAATTGAGCAAGCCCATCATCCAAAAAATATACTTGTAGCCCATTAATCAAGAGACCTCAAAAATTTTGTCACACTCATTAATAATAACAATTGAGTTATTTGTTACCACTCTTACCAACGGCCAAGTGAGTAAACGATGCGCCTCATGATCCATCAACATACAAAATCCACAAAAACGATCGGCTCAAGTCTCGTTCAATAAATACCTTCAGCCCATAAACAAATGATCCATAATCATCATCTCAAACATAAGCGAAGCCCATATATCACACATATCAATCCTAGTGAGAAAGAAAATCATCCAATCCCTCGTTCAGTTCTAAGTCTGGTCCAAAAGAGATACAAACTTATTAAAATCGTGTACATGGTCCCAACAATCACAAAACGTGTGCACCCATTCAAAAATACTTAACCAGAAAGTTGATACTATCAAACATACTATATCCAAAAGCACATTTATCAACCGTTAATACCGTAAGTATCAATACCCTCGATGAAGCCCACTCGAAGTCCAGCCCATTGAAATCAAATGTATTTTAAAGCCCAAGTTAGATACAACTCTAAGGCCCATTCATACACAGGATCCAGTATAGAAGACACCCTAATTACTCGGGTATTAAAGCACACATAACTCACACTTTACATAACCCTAATAATACTCACCACATTCTTCTGCCCCCTTTTCACCAAAACGTTCCATCCACAGAATATTTCAAGAGCAATAGATCAAGACATTCTTTCACAGCTGCTATATCAACACTTAAATGTATGCCTC
Source organism: Chrysanthemum makinoi (assembly GCA_910596185.1). NCBI lineage: Eukaryota > Viridiplantae > Streptophyta > Magnoliopsida > Asterales > Asteraceae > Chrysanthemum > Chrysanthemum makinoi. Next base: position 273,838,048 of record OU343220.1, on the reverse strand, counting down.
TCACTACCAAAGACTCGCCACAGGGATGGCTTTAGATAGTGAGACCACACCAATATGGTTGAAGGTAAGATTCATTAGACCTTATGTTTTGATTAATCTATTCGAACACATGAAAAACGAATTAACATCCGTAATTAAGTTCTTTTCATGATTCGTATAATTAATAGAAGTTGAACCTTCTAACAAGAATCAATGATGGATATCAATTTCGTGTTATTGGCCATAGGTCTTGATGTACATACGAGTACCACGAAAATTGAAATCTCATATTCATAATACTTTCCATTCAGTCCTTTTGAGATTTGATCTATGATGAAAGAGGTTCGAATATTAAAAAAATGAACTTCTAGGTCGATCTGTGATGAGGTTATTCTCGTGTGTAACGCCCTTCATGGCATAATATTACATTGAGACACACGAGGAATGATTCTGAGATTAGACATTTTGTATTTAATTGACAGCGAGTCTTGATAGATTTGTGAGGAAATTGGTATTTTTCTTTTGAGTCCAAGATAAAACAGATTTGTGATGATTGTATATCAAGGGTTTTGGAACCGTTTAAGATATGATATAGATATCTAAACCTTGATACAACTGAGATCTAATTGTTGCATAGATAACATTTACGGTTTGAGTTTGCATTGAAATGAATTTGTGATGATTGAATTCAGTTGGTTTGGTCACGGTCTTGGATGAGTATTTGCACTCAACTCAAGAATGAAGAACAGGCAACTTGCATCCATAAAGTACTTGACCAATAATACAATTCTGCTTTAAAACCTGAACATCATCAATATGGACAGAGAAACCATGACCAATACCAGACATTAGACACTGAAATTGATTTGAGAAACATCATTTACCACAAGTGGCACGAGACATATACAAAGTATTCAAACTGTTTTAACAAACCTCTACAATGTTTGTGCCACAAGTGATAAACCGCATCAATGAAAATATGAATAACCAATAATCAGTTTCACCAAAAAGTAACACCACAACATAATTAAAATCAGTGTGAAACCACAAGTAACAAATAGACCGCATCAATGAAATTGCATAAAACCATGAAATGAACCACGAGAATCAACACAAACAACACAACCTTGGCTCTGGTACCAATTGTTAGGATCCAATATTTATGTTGTTTGATGATTTGGGTGGTCTAGGACAATGATTAAATAAGAAAGCCATTTTAGAAAGATGAAGAGAGTTGAGAGGAGGTTCTTGAAAGAGAGTTGCTTAAACAAATGTAAGGTTAGATTCAAAGAAGCCACACCCCTTCCATGGATGGAAGGGGTATTTATAGTTACAAACCATACATTCTCCTAATGGACTGTGGATCAGGCATACAGTGGGTAAAGACCCGTCCTTCCTCCACGGTGATACACTACACTAAACTACGCTACAAACTAACTAATTAACTACAAAATAACGTAACAAACTACAAGTCTACGAGCTAATATATGCTAGACCATAATTGGGGTGACCGACACTTTCTCATGGAATTTCCAATTCCTAACAGGTTTATCTTGATAAGAAGATCGTAAAAATTGGCGAAAAGCATCACTGGATGATGCTGATGATGATGAGGATGATGGAGAGGAGGTTGGATCAATAACCTCGGGTTTAGTAGACATGATTTTTGTTGATGATTGTGGTATTTGTGAAGAAATTAGGGTTTTTAGAAGATAATTGGGGGTAAATGATTTGTGGTAAGTATGCATTGAGATTGTTTTTTAGACGGATTCAAGGCGTTATGATAATTAATGTGGGTTGGTGTCACAAGAAAAGATGTTTACTAAAGGATACTTAGCAAGAAACTTGAGTGTTTCTGGTGATTGACTGGATTCAGCAGTTTGACTCTTGTTTCTGCTGAAGTATTACGTTTGAATGTGGTCGAATTTATTTTCCATGTATGATTTTTTCAACATTAATGCCGATATATTTGACCATCAAATTGGGTTACTTCTATAATTAACCAATTCACATATCTTCACCCAAATTATCTGATTCCCTCTCCACTTGATTTAAACATACTTCTAGTTGTGTGAATCATAAACCACTCTTATAACTTCTCTAATGGCGCTTAAATTCAAGAAAGATCATAACAAAGTTGCGTATCTGGGAAAAGCAAAAGGGCATGAAATTTATGAACCAATGGTGGAGTTCTTGAAGTGATCAAAGATTCATTATGCTTTAACGCATTCTCCGGAAGTTGTATATTAATCATTGGTTACACAATTTTGGGCAACTGCTGTGAAGAGAAGTGATACAGAGATTGTAGCTACGGTTGATAGTACAGTGTATGTTATTACGGAGGATTTGATTAGGAGGCAGCTAAGGTTGGATGATGTCGATGGGGTTTATCACTTGAATTCTAAGGATATACTTGGTGGACTAAGAGTCGTGGATATACGGGTACAAGAACTGATATGTGGCAGAAGAACAAGCTTTGTCCTACATGGAGGTTTTTGGTACACACTTTACTATAGTGTATTAGCAATAAGTCAGGGGGATGGGATCAATTTTCTACACAATTGGGGTGTGGGATTGTATGTCTATCACAAGGGTTAACTTATAATTTTTCTAAATATATTTTTTATAATATGGTTGAAAATGTTCAAAAGAAAAAGCATAAGTTTTTAATGTACCCTAGATTTTTGCAAATGATTTTAGACATAACAACCCAAGCCCAAGTTTTTTGTCCCATAGGAGCTTTGTCTTCTAAACTGTTTGCTTCTATGAAAACTGGTTATGAGGGGGAACATCATCCTCTGCCCAGCTATGTTGCCTCAGGGAAATGTTGTTGGCAATGGATGGTAGCTGCCTGAGGAAATGTACATGTCCGACCAACCACCATCTCCACCTTTGGTCATACCTTCACCTAGTCCACCACCTACTCAGGTTACTCCTGATGATTTTGAGACTGACCTTGATAGGATGCATTCACCTAGTCCTATTAGAGAGCATGTTGTTGAAAGCTCTCCTATGTTTGAGCAAGACCATATTTCTACTGAAAGGTCCAATGAAGCTCCCATTACCACAGAGCAATGGCCGGTGGAGCTGAGGATCCTATTACTCTTACTTGCTCTATGATTTGCTCAACAGACTGCCCAAGAGGTTGCGCATTTGAAAAAGGAGGTTGCGGACACTAGATCTACACTAGGTGGTGAGATTGTGGAATTGAAAAGGAAGGCTCGTGGATTTGGAAGAACAACTTGGCCATAGTGGCAAAAGGAGATTGGATGTTTCTTCTGATAACGAGCAAGTGGATGCTAACTTGGATTCACTTCATATTTTGGCTAATGTGGCTCAACAATCTCATGCTTCTACTCCAATGGCTGCTGAATCAGTTAAGCAAAAGGAGCCAATTCTGTTTTCTAGGAGGAGGAGGAGGCAATATTTGAGCAAGGATAAGTTGCAAAGTGTGGATGTTGCTACTTTTGAAGAGCATATTATTGCTGATGTTCCTATGATGGATGTTGCTCCAGAAGTTGGTCAAGCTTCATCTTTGCAAGACATACCTGCTTCTACACTTTCAAAGAAATAAACATACCTCTACACCTTCAAAGCACCACACTGATCTAAACCTTCAGATCCTAATGAAGTGTTTCTTGTCGGAGAAAGTTTAATTTGATACTCATCGATGGTGTTTCTCCTACTCATATTGAAAACATTCCTCAACATGTTACTTCTGATGCTTTCAATGATGTATCTTCTGAAGTTGATGTTGAAGATACTTCAACCACTGATTCTGTTCATACTTCTACTACTAAAGGGAAAGGAGAAATGATTGATGAGGAGCTTGGTTCAAATTTGGTAAGTGAACAGGAAAGGCTAGAACAAGAAAGAATGTTAGCTGAGTGTGCAAATCTAAAAAAGAGTCAAGAATTAGCTAAACAACTTGCAGCTCAGTTTGTTATCAACTTGCCTCATGAGAGACAAAGAGAGATTGATGAAATGTCTCCTCAGTTCACTGATGAGCAATGGGATGCTTATACTCATCAAGCTACATCCAATCCTTCTCTAGCACAAAGTATTTTAGGTGCAGATTTTAATAGTGAGACCTTGTCGCAAAAAATGGTGGCTCTTGGACAACAGAGGAAGCAAGTCAAATGCACAAAGAAGAGCTATTATGCACAAAAGGTTCAAGCTAAGAGACGAAACCACAAACCAAGCATAGAAGAGAGATTATATGAGAAATGTGGTGTATAATCAAGGTGTTGCTATTTATCAGACTCCTTTAACAAGGAAGCATGTTTGGGGTTTTGATGATGATGTGTTGCATAGCAAGTATCAGAGGATTATGAAACAGATTGGACCACCTTCTACTTTGAAGAGGATTGCTGGTAGTGCAGATGCTCCAAAGGCAAAGAGACCCAAATAGGTTGAGATTGTGGACTACTTTGCTGATGTTCCACCTAAGATGAGTTCTCACGCAAGATGTAACAAGCTATACATTCCACTGAAAGGGTTCAATCTGCTGAACCGCATGTTGTTTCTTCTGAAGCAGTATCGAGTGTGGATACTACATCTTTGCCTTCATAGGATATGAATGCTTCTATTCCTTATATTTCTCCTGTTGATAAATTCGGAGAAGAGTTGGGTAAGCAAGATGAACTAGCAGCTGCAAAATCAAAGAAGGCCAGAGAAGTAGCTGAAAGAATGTATGTCTTGCGTGGTGTTGGTTCAATTAAGTCTCATTCTACTTCTTCCACTCATGCTAAAGATGTCCCTGATGAGTCTGAGGATGTTCCATCATCTGTATCTATGGGAATTTATATACCAGGTAGGAGGAAGAAAAGAATGGCTAAAAGGAGACATGTTACTTTAAGGAGATCCGTGAGATCGATAGGACATATACATCTCGGATTCATAAGTCACTCGAGATCATTCTTTGGATATAAAGGTCACTGATTCAACTTTTATTAAAGAAGGATCTGCTGATGTTTTTCATGAAGGATCTCATGATGTGTTAACCGCTTGGACTTTAATCACCTGGACGCCTTAACACCATTTTTAGGTCGATAATTCTTCTATGCGCTTTAACTTTTTAAAGGAAATCTTTCATATGGTTGATAGGCAAGATTTGAATACACTGTATGGCCTTGTCACTAAGCATTATGCTAATCAATCACCACAGGGTTCTGGTCTATATTTGTTGGGTGATCTTCAAGTTTTGTTTGATTCTCAATCTTGAGATGGTAAAGGGTATTCTATTTGGAAGAATTCACATAAGTGGAAGGTTGAGAGTTGGATATTTTATCCTTTGCCTTGTGTACATGTGGTGGAGACAAAGGGTGGGATTATTGTTTGTATGTTCTCAGATAAGATTTATCCTTAGTCTGTGTCCTTGATGGAGAAAATGCTTAGACAGAGGTTGCAAGTTCCACCTGATCCAGTTGGGAATGATAAGATGCATGCTGAACAATGTGTTGGATTGATTAAGACTCAGCTTCTACAATATAGAGCATCATCTTGATTATGGTATCTTGTATCTTTTGTAATATTTGTTTTGTATTTGTTTCCTTATTATTATTATTCTTAGATTAAAAAAAAAAACCCCTATGTATATTCTTTGTTTTAAAGCTCCAGATGTACCTTGTGTATGTCAAAGAGTTGGCTAGTCCAAAGGGTACGACTTTGGTAAAGACACATTAAATCTGTTGATAGCTGTAATGGTTTGCTCAAAATCATAGGGTATGCATCCACCCATGCTTAATTGCTGAGGGTTGTATGGTCATCAATTCACCATTGTTTATTCCTGTTTGGAATCCAAGAATTGGCTAGCCCACAAGTATATGGCTTGTGGTAAAGGCAGTGGAATACCATATTTGGTGCTTAATTCACCAAGGGGATTCTTGCCACCTAAGAATTGACTAGTCCTGAGCAAACGGCTACAGGTAAAGACATGTCAAACCGCTCATAGTTGCCGATTTGCTAATAAATCATATGGTTATCAGTGTACCATAGTTTTCGAACTCAAACATATGGCTACTCCAAAGAGTAATGGTCGTTAGTAAAGAGACATCAAATCCATTATTTTCAATCATTCACCCTCACAGAGTTAACACACCCGGATGTGATGAGAATAGTATGAAACTAATATGTTTTGATGTACATTTTGTCATTTGTTGCTGCAAAGATATGGAGCTTTAAAGATTTGTCATCATCGAGGTATCCTTGTTTTGTTTCTTTGTTGCTGGAGTTCATTTACAATCTCTTGTTGCGTTGGAAGATCTATCAAGAACCGAACTTAACCACCAAATTCCAGCTTTAGGGAGGATTGTTGGGAATTATGATAAGTGTAGATTCAAATTGAAATTAATGCCAATGGATTCTCTGAAGACGATGGATTCTCAATAAGAACAGTTTCTAATGAAGTTATATTATAGTATAGTTGTATCTGCGGAAGTAGATATTCCGTATAGTTTATATTTAGTTAGGATATACATGAGCTTTATTAGGAAGTGATAATGTATATCATATTGAGTTTTATGTTTATATGTTTCTTGGGAAACGAGTTAGGGTTCCTTGTGTATAAAAGGAACACAATAGGTTTGAGTTATGTACGTATTGAAAAAACAAAGTTTTAGTATTATTAAGATCCATAGAGGATCAACGAAGTTCTTAGTTATTTTTGTTTGTTCTTGTGTTTAAATTACGCTTGAAAACAAGTTCTAGAGACTGTCTTATAGTGTGTTTGTGATTACATAAGCATAACTATCCATCTACGAGTGCTCAAATATCTATCAAGGTCTTTAGGTTCAACATATTGTTTGTAAGTATAAATACCCCTTCCATCCACGGAAGGGGTGTGGCTTCTTTGAATCTAACCTTTCCTTTTTGTAAAGCAACTCTCTTTCAAGAACCTCCTCTGTACTCTCTTCATCTCTAACAATGGCGTTCATATACTATCATCATCCTAGTCACCCGAATCATCTAAAAAACATAATATTCACGATCCTACAATTGGTACTAGAGTCAGGTTATGTTGTTTGTGTCGATTTGGGTCTCATTCGAATGATTTTTGTTCGGTTCATGTATTCGGTGTTGACGTGGTTTTTGGTTGCTTGGATGCGGTTTGTGTCATATGAGTTGTGATAACATTTTTTTTTGGTTGATTGGTCGTTTCTCATTTTGCTTAAACTTGTTTTATGATGGTCAAAATTCGATTTGTTGATGTTTTTGTGGTTTGATGTAACTTTACTGGTTTTTAAAAAGTGATGTTAAAACTATGTTTAGAAATGATTCTTGGTCTTAAAAAATGTTTCTTTGAAGATCAAATCTGTTCTTATGCAGTTTTGTTTAGTCACTTTTGATTCAAGTTACTGAGTGCTAAACTGCTTCTCATGGTGTTAATGATTCTGGTTTGTTGATGATGTTTGTGTCTTATTCGAGGGAAACTTAAAGTGCAGATTCCTGAATGCGAGTTGCACCGATTCAAGGATGCAAGTTGGTAATGTAATATGCGAGTTGTTAACTGGTGTATGCGAGTTGTATACTTGCATTCTTGAATGTGAGTTGTGGTAAAATTCTTTGATGCGTGTTGCTGTCATAATGTCCAGATACAATGGCTGGAATGCGAGTTGGGCTTTATCTGGTCTAGTTTCAATGCGAGTTACTTAACTCGCATATGATATATTTGCACTTTGCTTTTGAGCGAGTTGCTGCTGTTGAGAGTTGGGTCAAGATGCGAGTTGGTCATGAAGCTAGTTGGTTGCCAGACAAAGAAGCGAGTTGGACAAATCAGATTCGAGTTGTTAAAGCAAGTTGGACAAATCAGATGTTGTTACAAATGCGAGTTGACATATGAAATGAAAAAGTATGACAATAAAGATCGACATACATCATTATTCAAATACAACCTGAACCTAAAAATGACTCGACATTCATCATTCAAGAACCTGAAAACCTTGAGACACTCATTAAGAATCATCAACAAACAAATAAACATTCCAAAAATCAAGATCTCAGTCAAAGTTTATGTTTATCAAAGTATTATCAAGACCTTATGATCCAAGTTCACAAACTTTAACTCTTCATCGATCCTACCTCATCCTAACTACCTAGAATTCAAAGATCTCAGTAAGCTTTGTGTATCATCATGACCATCATGGGTCTAAACACAAGAAATATCACCTTCACAGATCTCAAACTCTTAAAAGACCTTAACATAAACCCACGATAACTAAACATCTAAGGATCTCAAAGTGGTTTTCTCAAGTTTATCCAAGATTCATCAAGACTTTAATGTCATGTACACGAGAAAATTATTTCATCATTGATTCAAGGATGTTTGATAGTATCCGAACAATAATCGAAGAATGAACAAAACCATCATGGGCTTCATCCTCTCTTCATGTTCGATAATGATAAATACAATAACTGATGTAAATGTTTATTCAATATTAGTGTTCGAATCATGAAATGAGCTTAACATTTAATGTTAACTCATTTTTCTAATCTCATATTTGAGGGTTTTATCATGTCTAATCATGACCACAAGGGTCTAAACCCTCATTTCACTCATCACTGATTCCGATTCGAAGGCCATGCTTCTCAGTTATATTCGAAATCCACAAGACAAAGAAGACAACAACTATGTTGCTCCTTCTCTTTGTTTCGTTACTCATCTAAACATGAAAACAAATAAACCAAAGCTTACCCGTATTTTTCATGATCTATATGCCGAGTAACAAACATCAAACCATCCCTGTGGCATCTTGATTTCGGTTATGCCATCCCTGTGGCCTTGCTCCTTTTATTTTTTTGAGTTCAACTTAAGTGATAAGGAGTAGCAGATGTAAATTATTTGGGAAGCGAAGCATCTGTATTATTTTGGGTTTGGTTGGTGTGAGATTGGTTAAGTGAGAGGCGGAAGTTTTTGTTATGAGTTAGGGTTTGAGTAATATTAGGGTTTGAAGCAGTGAGAGGCGGAGTAGTGTGAGAAAAATTAGGGATATGTGTGATGTATTGTGGTGTTAAATACCCGATCTCTAGGGTAGGATATCAACAGATCTTTACATGGGCGGAACACAAAATATGGGCCTTGTGATTCTCTAACTGATGGACGTGGGCCGGTGTAACTAGCTTGGTCATATTTCTTGCATTTGCTTTATGTTGAATGCTAATATGGATGTTAAGAGATATGGTTATCATGGGATCTGTTTCATTGATATTTGAGTTTGAGTATATTTTTGTTTTATGGATTATTTTTGATATTGAACCCGACCTATATAAAACCTTGATGAATAAACCCGGAATATGAGCATTATTGTATACGGGCCTTATACAATTTAAATTGACCGAGTTTTGGATCAGCGATTATAAAGACTCGGCTAGGTAATATTTTCATGTTTGATTTTCGACTGGACTGGAACGGATTTGGATAATGAATTGATGGGCTTCTCAGAACTGGTTCGCATAATATAAGATTTGACGTGATTTCTCATGATTTGGAGACTTGGATTAAAACGTGATTTAATGATGTGAGTTCATGAGATGATGAGATTCGATGGGTTATGAGGTTTGATTCTTTGGACTACATACTTTCACGGAAAATATTATGTCACGGCTCGAACTGAAAATTGATCAATGTTAACTACGGGTTCGTTTGGTCGGTATTTCCTATTTGAATTTAAAGTGACGTTTTCCTGGGGTGCGTTTATTTATTTTGTATTCTTTCTTTCTACCCTTCCGTGAAGATGACTTGTTTGGGCATTTATAGAGTGTGATAAAGACTTGGCTATTTAGTTACGTTTGTGATTCTTTCTCGCTTAACCCACAAAGTAACTATCACTTCGGTGTCTCACGCAGTTGAGGATATGTCAAGAGGTTTTGTACATTGGGTACACCGTTTCTCTTTCACAAGGATTAGTACAAGTTTAAGTAACAGTTCTGGGGACTTCTTCTTCATGTTCAAGCTTGGTATATCGGATTTACTTCTCCTGGTGGTCATTGCTATAGCCGTCAGATTACGTGAATGGTGTGTTTACCAAAGTATTAATTGGATGATTGATGATGTTGTTGATGATGGAGTATGAACCATTGATGAACCGCTGCATATTCACCAAAACCTAAGTTGTCATATCACATTCAAGCTAAAATTGTTTACGGTTTTGTCTTGATTTTTTAAAATCCCGCGAAAGAATCTATTTCTCAGTTTAAATCATAGACTTGTAAAATCCCGTGACAATGGAAACATCCTGGTAATAGTAAAATGCATTTCCGGATCTATCTTACGGTTTAGTCTTGGTCTTGTAAAATCCCGCGAAAGAAATTATTTCTCGGTTTAAACCATAAAATTGTAAAATCTCGTGATGATGGAACCATCCTGGAGAAAGGAAAGTGTATTTTGGGATCTTATATGATACTGGTACTACGGTTTCTACTTCAAAGAAGGGATAAAAGGGTGTACTTCATGAATTGGGTGATTGCTTGGATATTCTTCATGGCAGTTTGGTTATTACATGGTTTTACAGGGTTATGTGCTTTTAACCATGGTTGGGATGAAACCATTATCAGAATTCACTTAAAACGTCAAAAGAGGCTAGATTTGAGCTTTTAACTAAAAGATGTGACAACGGGGTTAATTCACTATTATTTATTTGAGGTTGAAGTGAAATATCACGGGCGTGTGTACTTAGTATATGAAGGTATCGGGGATGGTTGGATGAAGATTCTTCAAGATCCTTGTTCGAGCTTATTATCAAAAACGAAGACTTGGAAATCTAGTTATTGTTGGGTGTCTTTTACCTTTTCTTTTACCACTTGGGAATTGGGCTCATACCACCACAAAATAACTATCACTTTAAGGAGTTACGCTTGTAGTGCTCAAGTCACATTCAATTGTGGATTTTCAAGAGGTAATGTACGCCTATTACTTGATGGTTGGTTGGATGAAGAGTATAGAGTATATAGAGATTCAATAGAGGATGAAGTCTCGTCGCCGCTCTTTGTTAAATATGTGCAAGTTTAAGTCACGAAGTTCGGTTAGTTTACTTTGGGGTCAAATTCATCATATTAGGTTTTCTCCATCAATCCATTGAGCCATCAATGATAATGGGGTTGATTATAAGTTTGCCAAGAGAGTTTGAAAAGAGAGATATAATGACGTATGAACACAACAGTTCATGCCTCATTATCCAAAGAAAAGAAAAGTGTACGTTTCAGTGCACTTTATCTTCGAAAGAAGAGAAATCTTCTTATGACGTATGAACACAACAGCCATGCCTCGCTCTCCAAAGAAAAGAAAAGTGTACATTTCTGCACTTTATCTTCAAAGAAGAGAAATCTTCTTATGACGTATGAACACAACAGCTCATGCCTCGTACTCTAAAGAAAAGAAAAGTGTACGCTTCAAGGCGCTTTTATCTTCTCAAGAAGAGAAATCTTCTTATTATGACCATTCTCATCAACATGCTTCATACTTTTTCCATGCGCCACCATCAAGTGAACCGGCTACCATTGATTGTTCTTCATTCCACTTGCTCGATTATAATGAAGATGGCGACTTCATGTGCTGATTTTTCGGAACAGAAGTGTGAATAGAACATTCGGATGATTTTCACTCTTTTAATCAAGAATGGCAACTCCGTATGCAATTCTTGAGGGGGAGAAGAAGTGTGAATATGCATGGTTGATTGATATATGAGAATATATGGTCAAACGGCTCCTAACTCATGTAAGAACTGAGTTTCTTCTTATCGGGTCATTTTACATGGAGTTTCTTCTAAGAGCCGTTGGTTGACATCTTCACTCGGATTGATGAGGTTATCGACAAAGTGCTTCCGATTAATGCTTCACGTTACATCAACATGATGATTCCGCAACCTTCTCGTCTTGTTTGATGTGATTGTTTGTTTGGTGTTACCATTTGTGTGTTCGATGCGCCCGATTGTGATTTCCTTGATGAACATCTTTCTGTTCTTGTTTGATTGGGAGGGATTTTAGTTAAGAGGATTTGAAAGATGTTAATTGGGATGCTTTTTGGGATGCTTTTGGTGTGAAGTTGAAGATGTTAACTATCTATTCTCCAACCTAACAATCTTGAAGAAGGTCGAAGTCTACCCGTTCTACATTTCTCGCTACATGTTAGAAGACTAAAAGACGAAGTTGCATTTGATTATCTAAAGACTTCTTCTTAATATGGGCATTTATCAAACAGATTGTCGGTTTAGGGGAGAGCACTAATTGGGGGAGAGTGATTTGTCGAATTTAATCCCCAATTAGACTTGCTCACATTATTCAAAGATGTTGATTCTCATGAAGACTTCAAGCGATCTTCTCAACAGATTTCAAGTATTTGGGCTTATAATGTTTTGTTGATTCTGAAGTGTCAAAACCAGCAAAGGGGAAGGAGACAAGCATCTAAACACGAGTAAACTTGATGAACTTAATACTTCTAAGTGATTGAAGATATCCCGCGAAGACAAATGTTATTACCGCAGAGAAACTCAAGGTTTGACTCATGGCGAGTAAACTTGATGAACTTAACTCTTCTAAGTGATTGAAGATATCCCGCGAAAACAAATGTCATGACCGCAGAGAAACTCAAGGTTTTACTCATCAAGGCGCTTAGTGTTCTTATTCCAACTATGTGGGGAAGAGATTGAAGAGTTAGTTTTCAAGATGAAAGAGGTACACAAGTGTGTGATGATTTGATGTTATCACAATCATTCGGGAGAGAGATTGTGTACATTGGGGATGCTCATGCTTTACTTGAGGGCTTAATCATGATTCGAGATATAATCACTTATTCCGAGTTGACATCCGCAGAGATTGTCACCCGCAGAGATAATCAATGATTCGCCCGCTTCTTCAATGTTATCGGTTATTCTCTCTTTAGGCATTCGGGTACTTCGAGTTCTTGAGCTTCATACACTTTCTTCTGGGAGAGAAAATTATACATCGGGTTATTCTTTGGCTATTAGACTTAATCGCTACTGATGGTATAAGTTTCTTTGTCGTCGGTAAATGTGTATTCGGAGCTCTAGTCTAAGAGATTGACCGCATCAATTCAACTACTTGGGGAAGTGGTCTCTTGACACTTTTTGGAATGGATCATGCCGACTTCAAGTGGTAATGAAATTTGAGAAGATTATTTATGAGTGGGATGATACGTTGTTGTTCTTGTTGATGATATAACCCCAAACGAAGAATCTCGACATCGTTCTTAATAGGAGCAAATGCGGATTTATGATAATGGTGTGCTTCTTCTGCACCTGGCTAAGGCAAGCTTGAAATAGAGCTTCGCTCGCCTAAAGGATTTTCGGTTTGGGGGGAAGCTACCAAAGTCTCACTTTCAGATGGTTCAATTTCTTACTTCGATTCAGGAGCCTCGAAGCTTTGGTGGTGAATGTTTAAGAGATGATGACTTCTATCTTCTACAACGGGTCTGACGATATCCTTATCTCTACTGATCATCATCTTCTTAAACTATATCATCTACTCTATCTTTGTATATATTTATCTAAAAACCAAATACAAAAATATAAAACTAGCAAAAGAAAATAGAAAATTATAAAATCTTCAAAAACCCATAAAAATCAGAAAATTTCAAAGACATGTCTTCTGGTATCGATAACATCTACGGTCTTAGAAATGTCATTCAATAATGGCACGGGACCATAGATGAAGTTCGAGCAGAAGGTGTAAATATTCTTTTCTAAACATATCTCAAAAAAAAAAAAAAAAAAAAATGGCTTACAGTTATTTCAGACTGTAACCCGTCTTAAACTATGGCTTGCTATTATTTCTGATAGCAACCCGTTCTTCAAAGAAAGGAAAGTGCTGCGCTAAACCAATTTTTCAAGTATTTCGTGCACTTATCCTAAAAAAAATATGAGGAAAGTATGTCAAAGGACTGCTGTTCCTACACAAATGTTTTTCCGTCTAAAAATTCTTCAGAAAAATATTTGTTGTTTTCTAAATGGTGGAAAATGAGTTGCTTAAAAATCTATCAGTTTCAGAATTTTTCGTAAAAATTGAAAACTCAATCAACGACTTCAGCGCTTTTAAACTTTTTAGAAAATGAGTCATTGATTGAGGGGGAGAATGTTTTCAAATTTATATCATCTATCGGACTTTCTTAATTATCCTAATATGCTTAATTAAAATGATGTTAACCTATGTTGAAGGACTAGGTGCCTAGGATATGATTGTTAGGATTAGATGATTAGAGTTTGATGAACACATTATTCCCATGCTTTATATGAACTGATTGATATGTTGGATTTGACTTTTATTAGTCGACATTGTTGGTGTTGTCGCACCACCATATATCTTTGTATGTTTACTAACGATGCATATATGGTTATAAGAATGTTCCCGATCCCGATCCCACAAATGAAGATGATTGGATGCCGAAAGGAAAGGGTAACTATATCTTGGGTTGACAAATGAAGAAACGGAGCTTAATTGACTTCTATGGAGAGTTGGCATGGAAAAAATGCAACGTAAGAGGTCTCATCTGATCACAGATGGTTTTCTTCAAAAATGAAGAAACGGAGCTTAATTTGACCTCGCTTGGCATTAAAATGCAACGTAAGAAGTCTCACCGCATCGCAGATGGTTTTTCTTCCCAACCCTACAGAACAACAACTAAGCTTCTCAACCACCTAACGTATCTTTGTGCAGGATAATAGTGATGATACCATTTTTCTAAAACTTTGAAAAATATTGTTTTGAAAATGGAAAAATATTGTTTTGAAAATGAATCGGATTCAAAAGTTTTGAAATCAACCGGACTTTATTTTGTCAAATCTTCAGTGATTTCAAATTAACTATTTTCAAACGATATTTCATCTATCAAGTCCGTTTTGTACGTTAAAATATGGTGATCTAAAGATTTAATGTTATGTCATGGTATGACTTTTCTTTTGAATCAAGGTCTTTCAAAATGAAATTTTTTATGCTCTTGTTTTATTGTGAAATTTTTTTATTTTACTTAAAGATCTCTTAAAACAATCATACCTGACACTAACAATCTTTAACATCTTAAATTGGTCCTTATCTCATTTTTCAAAATCAAATCTTGCCACGTCTTTCCCTAAAATTTTCTAAATGATTTAAATCATTCGGGATCACAAATCTCAAATGGTTTGAAATTTTTGATCGGGGGAGAGATCGTGATTTAAATCTCAAATATGTTTTAATGGAATTGGTTTTAGTCCTTTAAAGGCACTCTTGCCTCCATGTGCCAAACGATTTAGAAATATACAATGCACATGTTGAGGAGGAGCATTTATCCAAAAACAAGATTATTTCCAGCCAATTTTCTCCCATGTTTTCTAAACCTTCTTAAATCACTTGGGATCCAAAATCTCAAAGGGTTTGATATTTTTGATCGGGGAGAATTTGTGATTTAATTATGAAATCTGATAAATGATGATCGATTTGATGAAAATGTGCAGTCGCTTCTCTCATATAAGCTAAACGCCAATCTCAAGCACATATTGAGGGGAGCAAATGGTTTCTTAATGGCTTGTGTGATTGTGAATGTGCTTCAAAAGAACTCTTTCCTCTATGTGATAAAATGTTTTCAAATATCCTATGCACATATTGAGGGGGGGAATTTACCAAGAAAATCAAATGGCTTTTTTGATGAAAATTGTGATCAAAGAAAATATTTCAAAGTCCTCTTGCCTCCATGTGTTAAACAATTTCTAAATCATATGCACATGTTGAGGGGAGGTTTTCTAAATGATCAAAACTATTAAGGTACAAAATGCTTTGATCTCGTATCACAAGTACCTTGATTGTTTTTCCAAATGATTTTTCAATTGGTTTCAAGGAAGAATGAACTGTACCAAAAGACCGACCATTTTACTTTATGTATGGAGTTATAAGGATGGTGAGGTTAGGTATTAGTTCCCACGATCCGCCAGAACCGGAGGGATCTACCCAGGGATAATCCACTAGATAGTGTAGAGTCCTTAGGTATATTGAAAAAGGAGAAAAGTGAGATATGGGAAGAGTGCGGACTGAGACAGAGCTAGTAATGGAATAAACCCAACAAGGTTCTAGTTATGAAGTCTCGTAAGCACGAAGGGTTGAAGAATGAAAAGAATTGAATGTGAAAAGGGTGAAAAGAAATAGCCCTCCAATAATTCAACCTTAGGGTAGAAACCGGGTTCAATACATATGCTACCGGTGTTTACTAAGGTAACACCGGTATTGAAGACAAGACGTCATGGACCCAAAGTGACAATCGCACTAAACTTCCCAAGCTACTCAAGTTCCTCTTAAAAGGGCTTGTTTCATTCTCACGGGAACCGACATTATCTATCGACTTTCTCTTAGAGATTGTTGATATTGAAGAAGGAGACCCTCTCCCTAGTCTCCGGCATAGGAAACCAAACGTGCACAATTGAGTCTAGAGCCAAGAGATCATTCACAATATCTCATTAGGACACAAAATCCATGAAGACTTTCTGTTTCACACAATGTGGAAAGTAAGTTTATATTAAGAGTCCTACGCATTATCCATGTGGTAGTGCCAGAACATCCGAGTGATATGTAAAAATATTCACAATGAAGATGGAAATCCTTCTAGAGCCAACATCAAACAAGCTCTTGGTAGGTGACATGTGAGATCTTTTTCTAAAGATCAAGCTTGTGACAACTGGATAGAAACGATGGGGAGATTCACTCTTGAATCAACCTTGGTCCAGGAATGGAATTGACGAATACTTTTGGAAAACCGCTTGATGTGCAAACCTTTTTTCTCTAGCACGTCTAATGTGTATTCATTTCAAATTCAAAAAGTATCTCTGATTGAAAAATACTTTTGGAAAAACCGCTCGATGTGCTTAATCTCTTCTTTTCACTAGCACATCGAATGTGTACTCATTCTCTAATACAAAAGTATTTTGATTGAAAATTGATCTTTCTCATAAAACCTTCGTCGTATTGCAAAACTCTTTCTTCAAGCAATACACGATTGTTTTCAAATTAATCTTTCATCAATCGCGAATCTCAATTGCCGGTTCACTCAATTCCGTGTTGTCTTCTTTGAGACGTTCCGGTTTGAGAACGGCTAGAACATCGCTAAACCCCGCAAGGAGATTCTTCGAATTATACCTTATCACAAAGACTTGTACTCATCAACGGGGAACCGTGGGCCGTGTACCTCAATTCAACGAAAGTGATCAATGACACTTTCGTGTGTTTTATTGCTAACTATTGTTTGCGTGTACATTTGGATGGTTGTACTGATCGAATTGAGGAGTCAATCCAAAGCCGCATGCTCACAAAATCCACACTTAATTGAAGAAATCATGACTGGTGCATATCTACATAACCTGTTCTCGATATTTTTATACTATGCTTCGCTACACCGCAAATATCATGAACCAGTAAAGCTTCCGCTACTCTGATGGAAAGATGTCATGATCCCAAAAGTGTGAGCATGTCGGTCCAAAAGTCACAACATCACATGAAGGCAACAAAACTATGGATGATCCGAGAGATTTATCGTGGTGATGATCTCAATGAAAGCTCGAAGATCATCAAAGATGTGGATCAGTTCAAAGACCTCCACTGAAAGTACAAAACTATGCGGACTCTGAAGAATCGCTACTAAAGCACAAAGAATGGTGACATTGAAGAATTGACGTCTACGAGCTCAGAACTGAAGATTAAATAGAATGCTAGGATTCAAAATGTAAAACATGGGGTGACCTCCCTTAGGGGGAGATTTTTAGGAATTAGTAAATTCCATGTTAAAGTGTCGGTCACCCCAATTATGGTCTAGCATAAGTTAACTCGTAGACATATCATTAGTTACGTTATTTTTTAGTTTATTAGTTAGTTATTAGTGTAGTTTAGTAGAGTGCAACACCGTGGAGGAAGGACGGGTCTTTACCCACTGTATGCCTGATCCACAGTCCCATAGGAGGACGTATTGTTTGTAAGTATAAATACCCCTTCCATCCATGGAAGGGGTGTGGCTTCTTTGAATCTAACCTTTCCTTTTTGTAAAGCAACTCTCTTTCAAGAACCTCCTCTGTACTGTCTTCATCTCTAACAATGGTATTCATATACTATCATCATCCTAGACCACCCGAATCATCTAAACAACATAATATCCACGATCCTACATTAGAAGACTAGAGACGTGTTGCATTTAACGATCTAAAGACTTCTTCTTCATTCAGGCATTTATCAAATAGATTGTCAGTTTAGGGGAGAGCACTAATTGGGGGAGGGTGAAATGTCTAATTTAATCCCCAATTAGACTTGCTCACATTCTTTCTTCAGCAAGTTGATTCTCACAGATTCAATGGTATTCTTCTCTCAAGATTTCATGTGTTTGGGCTTATAAAGTTTTGCTGATTCTGAAGTATCAAAACCATCAAGGGGGAAGGAGACACGCATCTAAACACGAGTAAACTTGATGAACTTAATACTTCTAAGTGATTGAAGAAATCCCGGGAAGACAAATGTCATTACCGTAGAGAAACTCAAGGTTTGACTCATGGCGTTTAGTGTTCTTATTCCAACTATGTTGGAGAAGAGATGGAAGAGTTAGTTTCGGGTGATAAAAGAGTGATAACGCTACACGCGTCGTTCGGGGTCAAAGGAACTTCCTTTTCTTCGAGCAAGTTTTATAACACCCTAGGCAGTGAACCTAATCGTTGTAGTGTAGTATTAGGGTAAGCCACGGGTATTGATATCGTTCTCTAGGGGAATAGGAATGCTAGTGAGAAGTTACTACGCTAAGGTTGGGGTTGAGGAAGATTATTTTTTTGTCTTTTTATGTTTTTTAGGAAATGGAAAGGTGCGAATCTCGGGGTTTGAATTTGGGGGTTTGGTATTTCTACCGCTTTACTCTACTTATCTAATTATCTAATCTAAGGTGATGGTAGTCTATGTCTAATTATTGTGTGCTCGTATGATAGTTTAAAATGTGTTTACTTAGGTTTTATTACTACTTAATTATCTCCTATTGATGGTTGAATTGTCACGTCCTTATTTTTAATCGCGTTGTGTGTCTAAAGTCGTAGGGTATGCGCTTATCCCTAACTCTTTGAACTTACCAAAGGGTCTCGTCTACAAAATCTCTAGGATTTATACACTCTAACTCTAAGGCACTCTTTGTATGATTTAGCCTACAACTACTCTAGGTGTCATAGTCTAAGGTTCACAAAGATTAATCAAGCATTAACTACACAACGAATGACCTATCGCATTACTAGATCATTAATAATTAAGATAAGAGACAACCAATCAATATTCAATTAAAATTAAGTTTCATAATCCCTAAGCAAACACACAAGTAAATTAGCCGGACATGGAGAACATGCAAGCATACACACAAATAATCAAAGACATAATTGTATTAATGAAGTAAAACACTTATCTTGATGTAAGATAGGGTTTGGAACCCTAAAATACTGTACAAGACAGCCTTGGTTCGGCTTAGGTTTTTTACTCCAAAAAGACTACCCTCTAATACTGAAAAATTCAAATTCTATATATAAGATTACATATGCGACGGCGTCACCTTATGATTTGTGACGCCGTCATTAGGGTTTCGTCTTGGCCACGTTAGTCTTGCGACGACGTCACCTTGTTCTTGTGACGCCGTCCTCTTCGGCTTATGACGCCGTCTGGATCAAATCTAGGCCGTCTGAGTTGCGACGGCCTACTCTTTTAAAGCTTGACACCACTTGAAAATAAGAAATTTGACTTCTGTCCCGTCACAAAATGCTCCGACGGCGTCAGTAGCTTAAGCAGGACGCCGCCACCTTGTGTTTCAGCAGCTTGAGTGTCTCGATTTCTTGACTTTGGCCATTTTCTTCGTATATCCGCGCCTTTTCGTCCAAATAAGTGCTATTACAGCAATTTCCCTTCAAGGGACCTAAAAAGTGAAAAGGAACGATATTAAGTAATAACGGATACAAAAGTGATCAAATAAGGGCTTAAATGACCCCTCAAAAAGGTACATTTTAAAACCTTATCAAAGAGGTACACAAGTGTGTGATGATTTCAATGTTATCGCAATCATCAGGGGAGAGAGATTTTGTACATTGGGGATGCTCAACTGTTTCACTTGAATGCTTAATCAGTGATTCAGATATATAATCACTTATTCCAGAGTTGAAATCCGCAGAGATAATCAGTGATTCGGCCTGCTTCTTCAATTTTATCGGTTATTCTCTCTTTGGGCATTCGGTTACTTTGGGTTCTTGAGCTTCATACACTTTCTTTAGGGGAGAGAAAAGTATACATCGGGGTTATTCTTTGGCTATTGAACATAATCTGCTACTTCGATGGTATAAGTTTCTTTGTCTTCGGGTTTGTGTATTCGGGTTCATGAGCTCTAGTCTAAGAGACTGACTGCATCATTTCATCTACATGGGGGAAGTGGTTTCTTGACAACTTTTTGGTATGGATCGCTTCAGAATTCAGTGGTTATGAAATTTGAGAAGATTATTTATTGGTGGGATGATACGTTGCTGTTCTATTGGATGATATAACCCCGAATGGAGAATCTAGATTATCGTTCTTAAAAGGAGCAGCGGAATTTATGATAATGGTGTGTGCACCTGGCTAAGGCAAGCTTGAAATAGAGCTTCGAATCTGCTCATCTAATAGATTTTCGGTTTGGGGGGAAGCTGCCAAAGTCTCTCTTTCTCAAAGGCTCACGTTCTATCTTCTTTTCTGGTGCCTCGGAAGCTTTGGTTGTGGATGTTTAAGAGATGACGAATTCTATCTTCTACGACGTGCTACTGGATATCCTTATCTCGGTACTCGTATCATCATCTTTCTTCAACTATATCATCTATTCTATCTTTGTATATATTTTTCAGAAAACCAAATACAAAAATATAAAACCTGCAAAACAAAATAGAAAATTATAAAATCGACAAAAACCCATAAAAATCAGAAAATTTCAAAAATACCAAAAATATTGTTCTTCAAAGACATGTCTTCTGGTATCGATAACATCTACGGTCTTGGAAATGTCATTCAATAATGGCACGGGACCATAGATGAAGTTCGAGCAGGAGGTGTAAATATTCTTTTTCAAAACATGTCACAAACAATGGCTTGCAGTTATTTCCCATCTGTACCCCGTGCTAAAACTATGGCTTGTTATTCTTTCCGATAGCAACCCGTTTTTCAAAGAAGGAAAGCGCTACACTTAAACGATTTTCAAATATTTCGAGCACTTATCCTAAAAACAAAATGAGGAAAGTATGTCGAAGGACTGCTGTTCCTACTCAAATATATTTCCGTCTAAAATTTTTCAGAAAAATATTTGTTTTAACTTAATGGTGGAAAATAAGTTGCTTGAAAATCAATCTGAATCAAGTTTTCATAAAATTGAAAACTCAATCAATGACTTCAGCGCTTTTAACCTCTTGGAAAAATAAGTCATTGATTGAGGGGGAGAATGTTTTCAAATTTACATCATCTAACGGACTTTCTTAATTATCCTACGTGCGTAATTAAAATATATAATTGCCTATGTTGAAGGACTAGGTTTCTAGGATGTGATTGTTAGGATTAGATGATTATAGTTTGATGAACACATTATTCCTATACCTTATATGAACTGGTTGATATGTTGAATTGACTTGAATTAGTCGATTGTTGTTTGGGTGATGTCGACCACCATATATCTGTATGTGTGTTCCCGATCCGGATCCCACAATTGAAGATGATTGGATGCCAAAAGGAAAGGGTAACTATATCTTGGGTTGACAAATGAAGAAACAGAGCTTAATTGGACTTCCATGGAGAAATGCAACGTAAGAGGTCTCACTGCATCAGCAGATGGTTTTCTTCTAAGTGATTGAAGAAACGGAGCTTAATTTGACCTTAGTTGGCATTCAAAATGCAACGTAAGAAGAAGTCTTACTGCATCTGCAGACGGTTTTTCTTCCAAGCCCTACAACAACAACATCAATAGAAGCAGCTCAACCACCTAACGTATCTTTGTGCAGGACAATTGTGATACCAATTTTTTTTTAAATTTTGAAAAATTTGATTAAATTGTTTTGAAAATGGAAAATATTGTTTTTGAAAATAAATTGGACTAAATTTTGAAAATCACCGGACTTCATTTTATCAAAACTTAATTCACTCAATCATCGACTACGGTCATCAATTGAGGGGGCGAGTGATTTAAAATAAAATATTTTCAAACGATATTTCTTCCCAAAAGTTCCTTTTTGTACGATAATTAAGTGGTGATCTAAAGATTTAATTTTATGTCATGGTATAATTTTTCTTTAGAATCAAGATCTTTCAAAATGAAATTTTTTCTGTTCTTGTTTGATTGTGAAATTGTTTTATTTTACTTAAAGATCTCTTAAAACAATCATACCTGACACTAACAATCTTAAATGTCTTCAATTGGTCCTTATCTGTCATTTTTCATAATTAATCTTGCCTCGTCTTTCCCCTAAAATTTTCTAAATGATTTAAATCATTCGGGATCACAAATCTAAAATGGTTTGAAAATTTTGATCGGGGGAGAGATCGTGATTTAAATTTCAAATATGTTTTAATGGAATCGGTTTTAGTCCTTTATAGGCACTCCTGCCTCCATGTGCCAAACGATTTCAAATACACAATGCACATGCTGAGGAGGAGCATTTTCCAAAAACAAGATGAGTATTTAAACCAGGCACATATTCTCCCATGTTTTCTAAACCTAATTAAATCACTTGAGATCCAAAATCTCAAAGGGTTTGATATTTTTGATCGGGGGATAATTTGTGATTTAATAATGAAATTTGATAAAAGGAGATCGTTTTGATTCAATTGTGCAGGCTGCTCTCTCATATGTGCTAAACCCTTTCGAATCAGGAAGCACATATTGAGGGAGAGCATTTTAAAAGTAAATAAACTATCGAGATACAAAAGCTTTTATGTTTTAACATAAAGTACCTTGATTGAGTTTTCGAATGGTTTCTTAATGGCTTGTGTGATCGTTAATGTGCTTCAAAAGAACTCTTGCCTCTATGTGATAAAATGATTTCAAATATCCTACGCACATATTGAGGGGGAGAATTTACCAAAAGAAATTCAAATGGCTTTTTCTACGGAAATTGTGATCAAGAAATTATTTCAAAGAAATTATTTCAAAGAACTCTTGCCTCCACGTGCTAAACAATTATAAAATCATATGCACAAGTTGAGGGGGAGCATTTCTAAATGATCAAAACAATTAAGGTACAAAATGCTTTGATTTTATATCACAAGTACCTTGACTGATTTTTCTAAATGATTTTTCAATTGGTTTTAAGAAAGAATGAACTGTACCAAAAGACCGACCATTTTACTTTATGCATGGAGTTATAAGGATGGTGAGGTTAGGTATTAGTTCCCACGATCTGCCAGAACCGGAGGGATCTACCCAGGGACAATTCACTAGATAGTGTAGAGTCCTTAGGTATATTGAAAAAGGGAGAAAAGTGAGATATGGGAAGAGTGCCGACTGAGACAGAGCTAGTACTAGAACAAACGCAACAAGGTTCTAGTAATGAAGTCTCGGTAAGCACTGAAGGAGTAGAGGAATGAAAAAGAAATGAATGTGAAAAAGGGTGAAAAGAAATAGCCCTCCAATAATTCAACCTTAGGGCAGTAACCGGGTTCAATACATATGCTACTGGTGGTTACTAAGGTAACACTAGTATTGAAGACAAGACGCCATGGACCCAGTGACGCACTACACTAAACTTCCTAAGCTACTCAAGTTCCTCTTAAAAGGGCTTGTTTCATTCTCACGGGGAACCGGCATAATCTATCGACTTTCTCTTAGAGATTGTTGATATTGAAGAAGGAGACCTCTCCCTAGTCTCCGGCATAGGAACCAAAAGTGCACAATTGAGTCTAGAGCCAAGAGATCATCCACAATATCTCATTAGGACACTAAATTAATGAAGACTTGTTTTTTCACACAATGTGGAAAGTAAGAATATATTAAGAGTCCTACGCATTATCCTTGTGGTATTGCCAGAACATCTGAGTGATATGTGACAATATTCACAATGAAGATGGAAAGCCTTCTAGAGCCAACATCAAACAAGCTCTTGGTAGGTGACATGTGAGATCTTTTCAAAAGATCAAGCTTGTGACAACTGGATAGAAACGATGGGGCGATTCAATCTTGAATCAACTTTGGTCTAGGAAATGAATTGACGAATACTTTTGGAAAAACCGTTGAATGTGCAAATCTTCTTTTCTCTTGCGCATCGAATGTGTATTCATATTTCAAACACAAAATGTATCTCTGATTGAAAAAATACTTTTGGAAAAACCGTTCGATGTGCAAATCTTCTTTTGTCTAGCACATCAAATGTGTATTATCTTTCATATACAAAAGGTATTTTTGATTGAAAATTGATCTTTCTCATAAAACCTTCGTCGTATTGCAAAACTCTTTCTTCTAAGCAATACGCGATTCTTTTCAAATCAATTTTTCATCAATCAGTGAATCTCAATTCGCTGGTTCACTCACTCCGTGTTGTCTTCTTTGAGACGTTCCGGTTTGAGAACAGCTAGAGCAGCTGCGAAACCCTGTCAAGGAGATTCTTCGGAATTCTACCTGATCACAAGCAGTACTTGTACTGATCAACGGGGAACCGTGGGCCGTGTACCTCAATTCAACGAAAGTGATCAAAGACACTTTCGTGTGTTTTATTGCTAACTGTTCTTTGCAGGTAAATTTGGACGGTTGCAGCTGATCAGAATTGAGGAGTCAATCCAAAGCTGCATGCTCACAAAGATCCTCACTTAATTGAAGAAATCATGATTGGTGCACATCCACATAACCTGGTTCTGATATCTTTATACTATGCTTCTGCTACGCTGCTGCAAATATCATGAACCAGTAAAACTTCCGCTACTCTGATGGAAAGATGTCATGATCCTGAAAGTGTGAGCATTTCGGTCCAAAAGTCACAACATCATATGAAGCCAACACTATAAAGGGTGATCCAGATATTTACTGTGGCTGATGATCTCAACGAAAGCTCAAAGATCTTCAAGATGTGGATCAGTTCAAAGACCTCCACTGAAAGTACAAAATAATCGGACTATGAAGAGTGACTACAAAAGCACAAAGAATGCGGACAATGAAGAATTGAAGTCTACGAGCTCAGAACCGAAGAAAAACTAGAATGCTAGGATTTGAAATGTAAAACATGGGATGACCTCCCTTAGGGGGAGATTGTTAGGAATTAGAAAATTCCATGTTAAATTGTCGGTCACCCCAATTATGATCCAGCGCATGTTAGCTCGTAGACGTTTAGTTATTTACGTTATTTAGTAGTTAATTAGTTAGTTTGTAGCATAGTTTAGTTTAGTGCAACACCGTGGAGGAATGACGGGTCTTTACCCACTGTATGCCTGATCCACAGTCCGATAGGAGGACGTATTGTTTGTAAGTATAAATACCCCTTCCATCCATGGAAGGGGTGTGGCTTCTTTGAATCTAACCTTTCACTTTTTATTAAGCAACTCTCTTTCAAGAACCTCCTCTCTACTCTCTTCATCTCTCTAATGGCTTTCTTATTTAATCATTGTCCTAGACAACCCGAATCATCAAACAACATAATATTCACGATCCTACAATTGCCTTCATCATCAACGAGCACAACTACACCTTAACGTATTGCCGAGTTTGCACGGATTCTCTGCATTCCTTAGCATAGAGTGTGTATGTATTCCAATGATTGGTCACTCGTTAAGCTTCATGACATGGTTGATGATCACGAGGTTTATTTCAAACCCCTTTATGAACCGGCCACGGTGAGAGATGCCGTATTCATTCAAAGAACCTCCCAAACCCGAGTAACTAGGAACTCAAAAGTCATCCACCGAGATCCCTTTCAAATGAAACTTTCTGAGATGTTCCCTCTCTACAAGAAATGGGAACAAATTCTTAGGGAGAATGTCATTTGCTTGGTTGGAAACAAGGATCATCCGATTGCATGTCTTGTGTACATTATTTATTGCCTCGTTAATGAAACTCCTTTCAACCTTGCATACTACATGGTCAAGCAGATGGCTAGTGTTTCTAGGACGGATAAGATGGTTCTACCATATGCTATGCTTCTTACTTGCCTAGCTAATTTTTGTTTTGCCTTATAACCCTCTACTTATACGGATGACCATTACTTTTGTAACAAAGTCATGGTACCTCTATCCGAAGAGAAAAGATCGAGGTTCATGGTTGAAGGCAAAAGACCTCATCCACCAACGGACTCATCCGAGGAGACGGAAGGACTAGGAAGCAACCCCATCGACAACTACCATCTCGACCCCGTATCCTACTGATGTGATATTTCATCCTGCTTTTAATATTTATAAAATTGAGATAAACTAGGATAAACACATGCTAACGGGCAGAGAACCCGATCAGGTGAAGTAAAGCCTTAGGTAAATCCGAGTGTCATCCTAAGAGAGCTATGACCTTGAAAGAACTAAGATGTTAAGAATTAACATAGTTTGATAATGGTATGATAAAGTAGATAGAATTATTCTAAATACACATAAATAAGAGTTTAGGATAAAGAGATAAAAGAGTGAAGCTTAATCAAGATTATAGATATGAATTAGTTCTCAATATTAAGGTTCAATATAGTGGGTAAATATCGCCAGACTCCTTTGGTCAATTCGTCTTAGCCTATGATTCTTATATCCCTCACCCAGATGAACAGGTCACCCGGGATCATTCAATAATCTAACAGCAATCATTAAGGGCCAAATCTACTAGATCTAGTCTGTGGAAACCCGACCGTTAGGAACTTAGATTTCCCTTAGCTTTTTAAATACCTCCACTTGATAGGTGATCATTTGGTCAGTTCGCACACGAAGAATGGTTGTACTATGGCCAATTCTTCCATACTTCACAATCTAGTGAGCTGAGGTCAGTTGGTCAATTCTCCCAACCCACTAGTACTAACAAGCTTATAATATTACCGAGACTAGCGTTCTATGATAAGACTAAGTAGATCTCTATAAAGAAATATAGAGAAGAGAAATAACATAAATATAAACTTGATATAATAACATGAATCATAATATAATTTCTAGAAAAACATAAAAAAGAATCCAAAACTCGAATACAAAGGAAATCATATACGAGAACTTCGTTCCTCATGCTCCTAAACCATAATTCTTCTTCTATGTTTGATCTCCCCAAACCCTAGAAAGGTTTAGGAATGGAGTGATGATTTGAAATGCAGAAATCTTCGAGTATTTATAGGCATAAAACCTAGCTACGGCGTTACACTTATGAAACAAGCGCCATAGTTGTTATTAACTTTGATGCTTATCCATTGTTACGGCATAACCTGAGCTGATGGTTACGCCGTAGTCTTCATAAAATGTTAATTACGCAGTATCATAATCTGATTGTTACGGCGTAGTCATATTACTGCGTAGCTTTATTACTTTGTTACGCCATATTCTTCATAGAAATGATTACGGCGTAACTTCATTACTTAGTTACGACGTGGTCTTTATTAAATGTGAGAGTAATCCGTCCTTGAGCTCCGAAATGTTCAAATACCGCTTCTTCATAGTAAATAGTTCCTGAAATGAAATAAGAAGGAATAAGGATGATTCTAATAGCACTTAAATCATAATATGTCAATAAAAAGGGAAATTAACACTTAGAATATCAGGATAATTTGATGTTATCAAATATCCCCCCACTTGAACTCTACTTGCCCTCAAGTAGACTTTTAGATTAAAAGAGAAATAATACATCCCTTGAATAAATAAAGGAATATGCAGTAAAGATTTCCCATGCTAGAATAATTATAAGAGCCGAACACCTCACAAAACGGGGACGAAACACTCTCACGCTCATCCTGATCTAAGTGTTTAAATTCGGGGTTATCTCTCAGTTGCACAGACATAGCAAGTATTCTATCATAGGCTTGGAAATTACACACATCTCCACCACTAGAGCTAAGGTCAAGACAATCTTTAGAAGGCAATGTTGGGTTATAATGTTTCAAAGGTTAAGGGGGTAGTGTCATTACTAACATGTCACGATGAAGTAGACAAAATCAATGATACATGACCAAATCCATAGCCAAGCCATCAAGGATTGCTCGCTTCATCACCTAGACACGCTTCATGACAAAAAGGGTAAGGTAAGGCATGGGATAATTTAATGGGTGAAAAGAAAAAAAATAATCCTAGCTTAAAACCAAGTTGTCACCGCCCCACCATTCATTCAAGGTTCAACTTCAAGGCATAGAAACCGGATCATGATGCGTCAGGGGAATGCACCATTAGAGGACGTCATGATGAATACATTTCCTGCTCCTAGAAACGTTGGTACCTTAACCAACTCCAATCTTCAAATGTGATCGAGGTGGCCTCCTCGATGCTAATATCTTATAACCACATAACATAGTGCTATAAAAATTTGCACTTTTATCAACAAGAGCTAATATATATATATATATATATATATATATATATATATATATATATATATATATATATTTAAAGAAATATAGTACAATGATAACTTATCCCCCACTTGAGATGAACATAAGGAGAATATGGGGGATCTTCAATGATCTTCAAATGGATGACTTCGATTTAGCGTGATTTCCGAAACTTTTACTCAAACCTTGAACTAGGGCGAATAGTGACTTCCATATTATAAAATAAGACTACACGGTAGGATAAGGTGTAAAGAATATGGGTTAGAAAATGAAAGGATAGGCTCAAATGGGAGTAACTAGGGGTATATTGCACTAATGATGAGTGCAACAAAAAGGGGTTATCACGGAGGTCGAAAAGTCAATGTGACTAATCGATAAATGCACACAAGTGAACACCTATGGCTAATTGGGTTAATCCTAAAACATTTACCTCTTCAAATTTCCTTTTCCAAATGAATCAAGCTAACTTGATACACTACTCGTATATGATCTCGAAGTGATGTAAGAGCCAAGTTCTAAAGTCGACAATACTATCAGAACACTCAATTTTTGGTAGATTTGGCTAAAATAGGGGAAACGTAAAGGCTAAATCTCACCAATGACATTAAGGGTTATTGTGTGCTCGACTTTATGTAATTCTTGATTGGTTAAAAACATGACAAAATTTTTCAAAAGAGCTTTATTTTTAAAACCATCTAGAAAATTAGGGCAAGTAGGCTAAGTAAACGTACACTTCATTTCTATTCCTATCCCCCCACTTGAAGTGTACAAAGTCCCTTTTGTATGAAAATAAAAAGGAAAAGAAAATAGAAATGAAAAGAACTGAGAAAGTAATGAACTCCCCTCTCAAATGCTTGCCCAGGCTGTCTCACTAAAGGTCAAAGGGTTGTTATGGCATAACTTATCCGGGTGACTACGCCTTAACTTAAATGCACTCAAAATTTCTCTCAGAAAAGAGTTACGGCGTAACTTAATGACCTGATTACACCCGTACTGTCTCACAGAACACAACCTGCAAAAAACTTATGGGAAAATTGTACCATAGTGGTACTTTTGATCAATATAATAATAAACATCCTTAAAGTTAAATTATTACAGACATAGAACTTTTGTTTAAAAAGTTTTGAAATTGTTCAAAGGAAAAGGGAATCAATCCTCCCTGCCAAGGTCGTGTTCCATGGACTGGTACTCGGATGGGTCGAATGGAGTGCTTGTGGTGCTTTCTGGGGTTTGGCTACGGGTTCATGAAGGCTACCCCATGCTGGACTCCAATATCCGGAATATCCGGCTGGTAGACATACGAAACTCCATGCCATCGGGGGTGGCTCAGGTGCATCTCCTGGAGCATTTGGCTAGTCCGATCCGCGCTCCAATTGAAAAAGTCTTGTTGGGTTTATTGATTTGATGATACAAAACAATAAAGAATGAAACATCAAGGGCTTAAAGTGACAAGAAGAAAATCTACAAAAAGATGGAGGGACTTGCTTGCAAAAGAAGATTTATTATTTACTCCTTAGTAGAGATTTGTAAACCCTAATCCTCTAGTATATAAAGAGGACATGGGGTGTAGGTTTTACAATACAAGTCTTCCATAATGTAGTCTAAAGGTGTGTGTGTGTGTAACCCATGGCGTGTAGTTTATTGTAAACGCCTAGGTTATTAGTTTGGTTAGTTAGTGTTAGTTAACCTCCAAGATCAAGTCTTTGATTCTTGTTATAGTTTAGATAAAACATTATTAATATAATTAGAGGTGATTGTGAAAGAAACCTTGTGTCAATAATAATGATGTTTTGATTTATTCCGCTGTGCATCTTATTGTTATCATTGTTATTTTTGAGCCCAAAGGCTTAAAACAATCTCAAGGAGTCTTATCAAACTCCACATGTCTTGTTGCAGCTCTTGCACTTGGTCTAGCGTACCTGAAAAACCATTAAATTGAGCACTTAGCCCATACAAACCTACAGTCAAGCTATCGATCTCTTCATTGAAATGGCTCTCCATGTCATTGAGCCTCCCATCGATCCTTTGCAGCCTATCCCTCACGTTTAAATTGGCCCTAGCTCGGACCCTTGGGGCCTACACCTCGGCTCCCATCTAGCTACCACTCTCTGCTTCACTTGCTCCTTTACCTCTAATCAGAGCCTCTGGCATCAACTTAGCTTCACCCAATCCATTCAAGCAACAAATCCCATACTCGACTAGCTTATTCTTCCCTATCAAGCTAGTTTCCCTACCACGGGTTACCATTGACAACGCTTGAGGACTAATTAAACGAAAACTCTTTGCCAACTTTCCAATCAAATGGGCACCTTGAATCATGCTCTTAATGGTGATGCCTTTAGCTCCGGTAGACATGAATTTGGCCAAGAAGTAAGGAACATCGATAAAATTTCCCCCATCCAAACCATGAAGAAGATCCAAATCATCCATAGACATTTTCTCCCTTGCCGAGTGCCTACCCCTGATCGAGCATGCTATCAGCCTATGAACCAAACGACGAATAGGACTCCTTATCAATGTATATGAAGGGGTGCTTTGAGTTGTACCCTTCAGTGGAAGATATGCTATTGAAGTAGGTGGTTGGGTTTTATGCATCAGGCCTGAACCTCCAGCACTTGTCATAATATTCTTCCCACAAATCGTTGCTAAAATATCGATCATTGTACAAACCCATTCTGACCATAAACTGTCTCAAATTTAAGTCCATCTTCTCCCCACCAAGATGAAAATAGAGTGAGACTTGATCGATGTCTTCAATTTCATCCATGAACTCAACATATGCCAAGAACTCTTTAACATATTCGGATATGACTGGCTCCTTGATTTTGAAAAGCCTCAACAAAGCATTGCAAGTGAAAGAACATGTACTTTCAGTGTACTTAATCTTGCAAAATGATCTAAACGTCCTACAGGCAACTCCGTTGTTGACTTCCTCGAACTCGTCGAAATCAAGAGCTTCAGGATTGTCAATTTCTTTCTTGGCCAGTTTCTTGTAATCGGTCCTGCATAAATTTCTTCCTTCAGGGTCATAATTCATGAATCTTACCCACTTACCGGGGTTGTTATTGTTGTTTCCTGAAAAAAAGAAGAAATACAGATAAAATATTATTGCAGACTCGTCTGCAGTTACGGAGTAATTGAAGACAAAAAATATGCCGTAATGAGGATTACCGCGTAACACAAACTACCTGCTACGACGTAATCAGATCACAAAACTCAACCACAGCGTAACCAAAACTACTAGCTACGCTGTAATATGATTACAGAACACAGCTAGTGCGTAATCTAATCCATTGATTACGCCGTAATTTCCCCCAAAACTCAGCACAGACCCATGGTTACGACCAGCAATAGATTACGCCGTAACCATCAATTTTAACCCAAAAGGTAA
The DNA here is from genome assembly GCA_910596185.1 of Chrysanthemum makinoi. Classification (NCBI taxonomy): domain Eukaryota; kingdom Viridiplantae; phylum Streptophyta; class Magnoliopsida; order Asterales; family Asteraceae; genus Chrysanthemum; species Chrysanthemum makinoi. The sequence goes on along the minus strand of OU343220.1, from coordinate 273,806,221 downwards.
ATAAAACAATAAGTTTTAATATACGTAGTGATGCTAGACTGCGCCAAGACCATAATGTTCACGTTTGACCAAAAACCCATATTTATATTGATCAAAACGACCTAAACAACCAATAATGATATGACACAAGTTAATAAAACATGAGGAATCATTCTTAATCATAAATTAACCAGGTCAATAGCAATAATTATCACGATAGAAGCAAGATCCCCAATTATGAACATATAAACCCTAATAGAAAAATAATAATTGAAGGAGAATCAAAAAGAATAAAGATGGATCTTACCAGCCGTTGAGTAATTGCAAGAACAAGATAACACCACAAAAATTTTTAAGAATAATTTTCACTGTAGCGATCGCAGTAAAAAGTGTTTTGGTAAAAATCTAGTTTCTCAGCCGTAGCTGAGATTTCATACCGTCCAAGGTTAGGGCGTAATTAAAATCTTGGGTTACGCCATAATTAGTTTTTAATTATTAAAAATATTTATTTTTATTTAAAGGTTACGCCGTAACTTTAATAAAAGTTACGCCGTAACTAATAGCTTCAAAGAAAATATTTAGAGATATAATAGAAAATTGTAATACGAGAGAGTGAGATACGTACCTTATAGGGAATTACAGAGTATTCACGTCTCTTATCATAGGTCAAAATAATAAACCATACCTTAGATCTTTCATTAACCGCTCCTCGGCAGCGGCACCAAAAAGCTGATGTGTTATTTCATCATGCTTTTAATATTTATAAAAATGAGATAAACTAGGATAAACACATGCTAAAGGGGACATAACCCGATCAGATGAAGTAAAGCCTTAGGTAAATTTGAGTATCGTCCCAAGAGAGTTGTGACCTTGAAAGAACTAAGATGTTAAGAATTAACATAATTTGATAATGGTATGATAAAGTAGATAGAATTATTCTAAATACACAGAAATAAGAGTTTAGGATAAAGAGATAGAAGAGTGAAGCTTAACCAAGATTATAGATATGAATTAGTTCTCAATATTAAGGTTCAATATAGTGGGTGAATATCGCCAGACTCCTTTGGTCAATTCGTCTTAGCCTATGATTCTTAAATCCCTCACCCAGATGAATAGGTCACCCGGGAACATTCAGTAGTCTAATAGCACTCATTAAGAGCCAAATATACTAGATCTAGTCTATGGAAACCCGGCCGTTGGGAACTTAGATTTCCCCTAGCTTCTTAAATACCTTCACTTGATAGATGATCATTTGATTAGTTCGTACACAAAGAATGGTTGTACTATGGCTAATTCCTTCCATACTTCGCAATCTAGTAAACTGAGGTCAGTTGGTCAATTCTCCCAACTCTCTAGATACTACAAGCTTATAATATTACCGAGACTAGCGTTCTATGATAAGACAAAGTAGATGTCTATAAAGAAATATAGAGAAGAGAAATAACAAAATATAAACTTGAATTAATAACATGAATTCATATTATGATTTCTAGAAACACATAAAAAGAATCCAAACTCGAATACAAAGGAAATCATAGACGAGAACTTCGTTCCTCATGCTCCTAAACCATAATTCTTCTTTTATATTTGATCTCACCAAACCTTAGAAAGGTTTGGGAAAGGAGAGATGATTTGAAATGCAGAAATCTTTTAGTATTTATAGGCGTAAAACCTAGCTACGGCGTAACACTAATGAAACAGTTACGCCGTAGTTCTTCATAACTTTGATGCTTATCCATGGTTACGGCGTAACCTGAGCTGATGGTTACGCCGTAGTCTTCATAAAATGTTAATTACGCCATATCATAATCTGATTGTTACAACGTAGTCATATTACGGCGTAGCTTTATTACTTTGTTACGCCGTATTCTTCATATAAATGATTACAACGTAACTTCATCACTTATTTACGCTGTGGTCTTTAGTAAATGTGAGAGTAATCCGTCCTTGAACTCAGAAATGTCCAAATACCGCTTCTTCATAGTAAATAGTTCTTGAAATGAAATAAGAAGGAATAAGGATAATTCTAATAGCACTTAAATCATAATATGTCAATAAAAGGAGGAAATTAACACTTAGAATATCAGGATAATTTGATGTTATCACCTACATTGACCAATTGTCGGACATTCCAATCCCTTCCCAAGAGTTCCAACAAACAAATGAAATGTTCAAATGCATTGCCTATTTCCTAATGGGGAAGAAGAAAAAGTGAGGTGGAAGCTTGAGAGGATTGGAGATGAAGCTTGAGGGTGATGGGAGGTGAGGTGAATGACCTTGATTTGAACAATGTGATGTACGTCTTAAACAATATTGCTTTTATTTAGAACTCAGTAGTATGTGGTGGTATGGCGAAAAACATGAACATCTTAACCTAGGATAACATAATAGGAATTTTACGACTCTTTGATATAGTATCAAAAAGTCAGTCTTTCTCCTAATTGCATGCTCATATATCACTTTTACATGCCATGCTTGCTATGCTTTACTTACATACATGAATGCTTGATGTAGGAATCACCAGGTTTAAATTTTTATGCTTAGTGCAAAATTTTGCACGTGCTCTGTTAAGAAATGGTCCCTAGATGCAGGATTCCTGGGCTATAACTAGCCAGATCCCTCACATGAAGGATCCATGGGATTCGGGTGGACAGAAATGTAATTTTAGCATCCTCACATCAAACCAACCTTCCAGAACTTATTATACTAGTTAAACATAATATATTAGGATCACTTAAGTCCCCCTTAGGCTCAGTTGATCCCATATTCACTGATGAATGACTTAAGTTCACATTCAAGATGTTTTAATTTATCATTACTTCAAAACTCACCATCTTTCCACTCCAATGTTCACACATTGTTCCTCTCATCTCAAAACACTTAATTTGTTATTTCTCTCAATTTTAGTAAATTGATTTTAGTCATCTTTATCTCAAAATAGGCTAAAGACTAGTTTTTCATTTCTTGTGACTTTTAAGGAATTTCCCAAATTTTCCTTAAGTCACCATTTTATCTCTAGGATCACTTGACATCATTTGACACTCTCAAAAATTCTTAGTATCATGCTTAACCACTCATGAGTACCCATGAAAACTCCATCCCTTTATAATAACCATCATTAGATATCCTCACTCATTATGCTTGAACATTTAATTCCTATACCATTTAAGAAACCTTAGGGAACTTAAACACTCAAGATACATAGATGCTAAACCTTGGTAGAACATCATCACTCCATTTCTTTGTCTCTAAGAGACGGATCCCTGAAATTCAACTAGCCGGATCCCTAAAGATGGGGATCCGTGGGAACCGGCTGTACAGAATGGTTTAATTTCACTTAACTCATCAATTTCAAACTCTCTTTGGTAATCTAAACACTCCACTTTGCTTTAAATGACTCCCTAGAACACTGTAGTTGACTTTACTACATGCTAAGAACCTTAGTGGTCTAAACTTTAATTCACTAACCTAATATCATCCTTTATAAACCAAGTGTGTTTGTGTTCTCAAACCACCATTCAAACTCGATAGCTAAAACACCCCTTACCTCCTACTTTTCACCATGACTAAAGCATCTAGTACAACCTCATCAACCAAAAGTTCCTATAAGAAAAATGCTCATGTTGTCCATGACATTTCCTCAACCGAGTCATCACCTGTCAAAACCTCAAACACTAGAGTTCCTCCCCAACTAACTCAACCAACCAAAACTAGGAGAACCGCTCGAATTAGCATCCGACCTTGTGGGTTGGAAAGAATTTCACCAAACACTACTGTACCCTCTAAAACAAACACACCTAGCTCCACTAAAACATCTAAACCATCATTTCTAGAACCTAGATTACACTCTTTCACTACACCTCTTTCACATCCAAACCTTTACTCCTTAGAAGACTCACCACCTAGGACTTCTCATTCACCATCCTTCTCGTTAAATGAGGAACTACAATCACACCAAAACATTGATGTTGGAACGTCACCAACACCCTCATTCTACTCACCTTCACCATCAAATAGTCCATCTTTGAGTACAAGGAATCACCAATCTCAATGACCAGACCATATGGATACCTCCTTATTTCCACAACCAACCCATACATCACCACCTTCATTCTTAGTTGAACCTCATCCTACTTTACTTAACTAACCTCAACAAATCCCTCCATCCTTTGTGGAACCTCCTTCCTTCTCACCCAATGTTTCACCTCAAACTGGTGCATCTCCAATACCTCCATCTCCTAGCCATGACAATAATTCCTCTAATTGTCAACATACCCAAGGGTTTGTTCAAGAAGTACAAAATGAGCTATGTTTCATGTTCCATCACCTTCTTGAACGATTTGACCAAATCAACAAATCTACTCGTCCCTAAAAACTTAGAAATACAAGCACAAGTGGTGCTCTCTTCTAGGCTTAGGAGCAACTTAGAATTATTAGAAAAATTACTACATGTTTGTATCACTTTCTTAGTTTTAGATATATGTGTATCATTTCTCTTGTTTTATTGAATGAAACTACAGGTTGTATGCTATATAGTTATGAGAATATGTTTGGTGCTACAATACATAACTCATTGGGACGTTTAAGTCACTTTTTACATCTACATTGCTGCCAATAGAATGCAGGTACACGGTTACCACAATTTAGCCTAGACGGATCCCTCACATGAAGGATCCGTCAGAACCGTCCAACAGAAGCACATTTTTAAACTAATGTGAATCTCATTTGCAGGAAACAATGCACCATATACTTGTTTTCTGACCTTTGTTTTATAGATTTTCAAAATACACGTGAAGACTTTGACACCCTCAATAAGGGGGAGCTTTTTTCGTCAAAGCAGAGCATTGCATAAAAGCTTGCAATAAATTCACTTAGGTTTTCCAAGTTACTTGACGCCCTTCTTAAAAGGGAGTTTGGAAAATTAGAAGGGGGGTTGAATAGTTTTACCAATTAAAACTTCGTTTTAAACTATTTAGATCGACTTATGTCAATCTATTTAATGTGTGTGTTGGATGATGATAGATAAGCATAAAAATAAGTAATGCAAAGAGAAAGAGTAAAGGAACACAAAACCACGACACGAGTATTTATAGTGGTTTGGCTACAAGGACACCTTCCTTTCCCTACTCCACTCCCCGAGCTCCCCACTTGAGAGTTTGTAAGAACTACAAAACACAAGCTCCTTAATGTGGCAGAGAAGCCTTCTCAACGTCGCCTACTCTTTATCTGGTACTATGCTAGATACTGAGTTCTTCCACGAGGTAGAACCACACCTATCACAACGTCGCCTACACTTTATCCGGTAGAAGGCTAGATACCGAGTTCCATTACAAAGGAGGAACTACTACCCAACACTACACCACTATACGACTATCCCAAAGGAGACACACTCTTTATTACAACATCATAAGGATATTAATAACATCAAATTTTCCTGAATATTAAGTGTCAGTTTCCCCCGATAATGCTCATTATTTATATCATTTATATGGATTTACGCTTGTTTTCCATTGTTTTCCACTTTCAGGTAAATTACGAGCATTGGACCTAAAGAGACGCAGAACTGGAAACATATCTAAAGATTTATCACAGTATGCTATTTTGAAGAAGTTACAACATAACTCTTCTCTCACATTACGTCGTAACTATTGCGTGACTCAGTATGCCAACTTATCAGAAGGTTACGGCATAACTCCTCCCAAAGGTTACGACGTAACTACATTAGGTCAAAAGAGGTTCCACGTCGCTGATACTTACGCCGTAACTACTGCATCTCTTATGATGTAACCGAGTTTATTGAAGACTACGGTGTAACCACTCATTAGGTTACGCCGTAACTAGCAGATCTAGTGCATTTTATGAAGAAACAGAAGGTTACGGCGTAACTCCTATATTGGTTACGCTGTAACCCAGATATGGCCTCGAAATACCCCACGAATTCCAACATTTCTAATCATCCCATTCCACACACAACACTCTGAGAATGTGGGAAAAAGCTCAAGGCAGGTCTAGGGGAGCATACGGAGCTGTTTCCAAGGGAGAAGTCACTCCATTACGATAAGCATTAGCGTTTTATATTTCTTTTACTTTCAATTCATGTATTTCGTACCTTTGAATATTGAATTGATTTGCATGATTAATATGAGTGGCTAAGCACCTTTTGGTGCTAGCCTAGTTATGATTCCTTAATTGTTTTGTTTGCGTTTACCTTTACTTCCGTACAATTATTTCTAAGTGTATGCGTGCATAGTTCATTGGTAGCCACCCTTGGTTCGGTAGTTTTGAATGGCGGTAGAGGCCAATTTCCTAGGAGATATGACCAACTGACCCTAGGTAAGCGGACTGAGACGGGAAGGGTAAGATATGACCAACTGACGACCCTTTCTACTTGTGCGATTTGACCAACTGATCACCTATCGTTTGGATGAACTTAAGAATTAGGGGGTGTAGTGTCTAAGTTCCTAACGGCCGGGCACTCACTATTATGAATCTAGCATGTAGCGGTACTTAATGACTTGGCTTAGGGGACCAGGAACAACAGCACTTATGATGGTGCGCCTGATTTCTTCTTTGGTGGCATCTTTGCTGATAGGTTAGGGCGAATTGACCAAATGTTGTCCTTTTGACCCCACCTGAAGTAATTGGAAGTAGGTAGACGTAGACATAACTAGCTAGGAGGATTAACTAGGTTGGCACCACTCTCCTCTATTGATTTCTCTTTACCATTTATATGCTTTTATTTTCTTTATTCTGCATTAGTAGTTTAATTAATTAAATCCCTATCGAAACAACTATTATTCTGTGACACTAGACTTAGTAATAATCCAACACACATAGCTCTTGGGACAACCTCGGCTTTACCGTTTACTACACTACACACGACCGGGTACACTGCCGGTTAGTGCACTAGTGTAGACCATAGGTATAGCGAGACACTATAAATATTAAGACCTGGTCAGTAAAACCTGCATCAGATATCAATATCCTTTAACCCAAACTATCTATCTTGTACATCGATGCACCATATCGAATGTACACCCTTGGCACCTTTCACTAATGCCTTTGACACCCCTTCGGCACCTTTCACTAATGCCTTCGACACGACCCTTCGGCACCTTTCACTAATGCCTTCAACACAACACTTCTACGGAGAGAGAAAAGAACTATCAACAAGAAAAACTTCAGTGGTCTTGATGATGACGAAGCTTAGCAACTCATGACCTTGAGCTTGCACGTCTTCAAGAGGTGGTGATCTCGCCTTTAAGAGGAACCTAGAGAATCACATAAACACAAAACTACATAGAAAGATCCTTTAGATATTAGGTTAGAGATGTTACAATAATAAGAGAGAGTATGTGTAAAAGGGGTGAGTGGTAAGAGACAAATGGCTCATTATTTATAGACAAAATTGTCTACTGTCCCACGGTTCCCTCGGATCCCTCCCTAGAGGGATCCGGCTAGTGCAATCCTAAGGTTCCGGCTATTGGGTCAGCTTAAGTCCGGATTTTGGGTTGCAAACCGGGTTATGGGTTATGAGTTATGATCCATTGGTTATGGGTAATGTTTTATGGATACCCAACAAGATACAATGTATCCAGAAATTGGGTCATCGGTCTTGGGTCATGGATCATGGATAATACCCAACATGACTTCATGCATGATGTCATGCAATGGGTCATGGGTTATGGATCAAGCTCCATAGGTATGGGTCATGGACTTTGGGTTTCACCCAACAACATTCATTGTACCTATTCAATGGGTTATGGACTTAGATTTTTACCCATTACAATATATACCAAGTATATATGTACATTTCCATATTATGTAAACACTAGTTGTTATACATATGCATTTCTATAAGATGTAAACAATAATACTTGTTTAGTGTTTTATATGAAAATGTAAGTATGTTAGTAAACTATTCGCTCAAACCATTTACGAATTTTATTTGTTTCGTTAAAATGATTTTACGTTTGTTATCAACAAAACATTAGAAGATCGTAAAATATAAATAAATGTTTTCATGGCTTATTTGTATTAACAATCTCCCATTTTTTGTTGTTGACAAAACATAAGATTATTTTAAGGAAAAACTAAAATTCGTAAAAGTTTGAATTGGAGTTTTTACTCTCTTCTCCCCCTTTTTTGTCGAAACAGAAAGAGCGTCGAAAAGAAACTAACACATTGTTTTGAGAAAAACGTGTGAAAAGTAATAATACGAAAAATAGAGAGTAAGATAAGAGAAGAATTCTCGTCTTAGCTCCCCCTTGATGGATGCTTCCCTTTGTTGAGGGCGTCAAGTAATTAGGAAGACTAAGCGAGTGTGTTGCAATTATGTTTGCAAATGGTTTCGTTTTTTAACGATATGCTCCCCCTTGACGAGTGCTCCCTTTTGAGGAGGACATCAAGTAGTAAAGAAATCCTAAGTGAAAGTATTGCAAGTGTTTATGTGATTGCTTTGCTTTGACGAAAAGCTCCCCTTTGTTGAGGGTGTCAAAGTCTTCATATGTATTTTCAAAATCTACAAAAACAAGGTTAGAAAGCAAGTATATAATGCATAATTTCCTGCAAATGAGATTCAAATTAGTGATAAAAAGTGCTTTTGTTGCACGGATCCAACGGTTCCTCCCTGTGAGGGATCCGTCGAGGCAAAATTGAGGGATCAGTATACCTGCATTCCCATGACAGCAATGTGGATGTGAAATGTGATGTTAACATCAAAACAAGTTCCGTATTGAGGCACCAAACATATTCTCATGACCATATGGCATACAACATGTAAATTCATTCAATAAAATATGAGAGAAATGATGTACATAACTCCAAAACTAAGAAAATGATCTAACACGAAGCATGATTCCTAGCAAGTCTAAGTTTCATCTAAAAAGAGAACACCGCTTGAGTTTCTAAGCTTAAGGATGTTTAGATTTGTTGACCTCATCGAAACGTTCGAGGAGGTGATAAAACATGAAACGTAGCTCATCACGTACTTCATGTACTAAGCCTTCAACATGTTGACAATGATAACAATCTTTGTCATGGCTAGGAAATGGTGGTGGCAGGAATGGAGCGGTTTGAGGTGGAAGGTTGGACGAAGAGGGTGGACATTCCACAAAAGATGGACGGATTTGTGGAGGCAAATTTGGAGGTGGTTCAACTATGGAAGAAGGTGGTGGAGTATGTGTTGAAGATGGTGGTAGAGAGGTATCTACTTTCATGTGATCTGGTTGTTGATTTTGTTGATTCCTCATAATACAAAATGGACTATTTGAGGGTGATGGAGAAAAGGATACGGGTGCTAGTGTTGTTTCAACACCAAAGTTTTGTTTTTGCGCTATTTTCTCAATTGAGGAAAATGTTGGCAATGGTGGTGGATGAGATGGCCTAGAAGGCAAGTCCTCTAAGTTGTAGAGGTGTGGAGATGAGAGTGGAGTGGTGAAAGAGATAGCTCTAGGTACTAGAGGTGATGGTTTAGCGGAAGTAGGGGTGTTTGGTTTAGGAGGTATAGTAGTGTTTGGCAAGGGTTGTTTTGTGGGAACATCCTTTTGGGAATTGGTTTGATTGGTAGAGTTTGTTGTAAGGGAATTTTAGTGTTTGAGTTTTTAATTGGTGATGATTCGGTTGAAGAGATTTCGTGAACAACCCGAGCAAGTTTCTTGGGAGGTTCTTTAGTGGATGAGTTAACACTAGGGGTTTTCCTCATGTTGAAGTGGTAGAAAGGGAAGGTGTGAAAAGAGAGTTTAGCTACTGAGAGTAAGTGTGTGAATGGTGATTTGGAGATTCTAACAAGGAGTTTTATAAGGGGAAAGGATTGGTAAGTGAATTAAAGCTTAAACCACTAAAATCCTTCAAATTGCAATGATTTGCATGCATAAGAGTCAACTACAGAGTTGCACTGAACTAAGAAGTCAATTAAGACAAGGTGGAATGTTCAAGTTAACAAAGAGAGCATGAAATGATTGTTTTAAGTAGGATTAGCTTAGTCTGTGCAGCCGGTTCCCACGGTTCCCTCAAATGAGGGATCCGTCTAGGCTAAACCTAGGGATCCGGCTCTCAACAGCCAAAGAAAAGGAAGATGATGTTTTTAAGGTCTAGTACCTACACATCTTGAATGTTTCAGTCTTCTCAGGTGTCTTAAATGATATGAGACTTAAATGATCAAGTGAAATGAGTGAGGGTAGCTAATGATTATCTTTTATGGAAAGAAATGAGGTTTTTATAAGCACCAATGGGTGATCAAAGATGACACTAAGAAATTTGAGAGTATCAAGTGGAGTCAAATGATCCTAGAGATTAGATGGTAACTTAAAAGAAATTTGGAAAATTCCTTAAAAATCATAGAAAATGAAAAACTAGTTTTTAGCCTATTTTGAGGTAAGGATGACTAAAATCAATTTGCTAAAATTGAGAAAAATATCAAACTAGGTGTTTTGAGATGAGACAAAAAATGTGTGAACATTGGAGCATAAATGTGGTGAGTTTTGATGAAGTGATAAATCAAAAGCAGCTTGAATGTGATCCTAACTTATCTATGAGTAGCTGTGAGACCAACTGAGCTTGAGGAGGACTTAAGTGATCCTAAAGTATCAAGTTAAACTAATATAATAAGGTCAAGAAAATTGGATTGATGTGGCAAAGATTAAAAATCTATTTCTGTCTGCCCAGATCCCACGGATCCCTTACTTGAGGGATCCGGCTAGTTATAAATCAGGGATCCGGCATCTGGGACAGAATACTCAACAGTGAACGTGCACTATTTAGTTCTAGGTGTCCAAATTTCAAACTAATGATTTCTATAGTAACTAAACACATATACAAGCAAGATATCGAATGATCAACAAATGTTTTATTTCATAGGAATGATCATGTTACAACGGTAAAAGACAAATCCAAAGGATTGATTATATGTAAAGAAAGGACCAGATTTCTCATGCGGTTTCGTTTGATGGATCGTCGAGTGGGTTGTAAGTATTTGAAGATTCAGGAACGAAGAATGAAGTGATGAGAGATGTATTCAAAGGTTCCATCATTTTATTCACAAGTATATATAACGAACTTTGAAATTGAGGATGATAGTACATGACATGATGATAAAGGCGTGTTAGGAACATTTCATATGGAAAAAGTTTGTTCTTGCTACCTTGTAGATTTACAATTCGCCTTGAGAAGAAGTAGGCTAGATTGTATGGTTGTTGAGTTAGGAGACAGTAAAACATGTGGGCACAACATGCAGGAAGTATCTCACGGTTTCCTCTAAGACTCCAAATTTTTTCAGGTAGAATGACTGCGAGAGGTTTAAGATCATCTCGGATATCATGTATATGGATTATGTTTGGATTTGTGTAATTGGATTGAGGAGTGCATAAAATGCGAGTTATTTCTTGAGGAGAAGGTATGTGTGAACAATATGGATTGTTTTCCTCATGGTAGTTAAAGAGAGAATCAATAGACCAATCTTCAGTGAAGGCACATTGTCCATGATTTCGAATTCGGAGAATGTGAGCAAATTGCTCAAGAGTCAAGACAAACTTTTGGTTTTTGATCCAAACCCATAGTGATAGAGAGCGATCCTCGTTACGAACGAGTTCAACTTGACGAAAGAATTCCCTAACAAAACGCGGAAAAATTTTCTCGTTAATTCCGAGAAGACCTTCTAGTCCTATGGTTCGGAATGAGGTATTGATATCTTCTTGGTATAATAGAGGTGAGTCAACAACACGTCCTTCATGAAAGCAACGAGTTTCGAGATTATTGAACCCATGAACATGATTGCCATGTGTGTTAGGCTAAAGAGAAATATTAGGAATGTAAACACAAGTGAGTTGATGATCGAATTCATACTCATGAGTCATGATGAGACCTATAGACATGAAATGATAAATTTATATGAGTAAGTTTGGACAAAGTGGCTCTTCAAGAGTGAGAATGTTTTTGATTGGTGACATGTTAGTTCAATCCTTCTTTAATGTTGAAATGATATGATCACCAATTGTTTTTATTGATTATTTTATTTTTATTAACAATGACAATTAACTTACTTTGTTCTAATATTCTAGTAGGGTTTTCCCTTTTATGGTAAGTTTTATGAAGTGGTTTATATATTGCATGAGTGACTGTTCACCAGATCCACGGTTTTTCCGGTTCCCTTTTAAACGTGATCCGGCTAGTTAAGGACCGAGGATCTGCAGATTTGACAGAAAAAAATGGTTTTGACGTAGAATCGAATTTTGCAACTTTAATAATATGAAGTTAAATGTGTTTTAACCAATGTAAGTTCTTAAGCATGCATTAACAAAAAAAATGTCAATGATTGAAATGTGCGAAAGAAAGAAAAAAATACAAGAACACATTATGCGAGAAATAAACGAAATAACTACGACATTAATTATATTTCATTTCAACACTTAGAGCAATACAAATGATCGGATATATGATACAAATGTAGATCAACAAGACAAAGTACATGTCTCCATGAGAAAACTTGATCATGGGATAAACAAAAGCGATGAGTGAAGTGATGATGAGCACGAAGGCGATGTAACCATGATGATGGAGATCTTCCTAAGTTTTGGTTTCTCAAAATGAGATGAAGAAGAAGATGAAGTTTGAATGTGAGGTATTTTGAAAGTGGAAGATTTGAAAAATGAGGTTTGGTGATATTGGACGATTGGAGGGTGTTTTATGGGGAAGGAGGAATTTTTGAGATTTGTGTTTTGTTTTATTAGTATTTAGAAATATTTGATTTTTAGGATTTAGTTTAAGATAACACACATTGATATACCTAGGTTTAGACAGGAGATAACGCGTATGCACGAAGGTTTTCTAATGAAGCCACGTATATCACAAAAGAATATATTGGATATTTAAATAAATAAAAAAATAGCCATATAAGTTTCCATTTAGTGATATGAAAGCATACTTATTCTTAGCTAATGTTACTAAGAGATAAGTTTTATGAAAATCATACCTCTGAATGCAAATTTGAGTGTCCCTTTCTTTTGACAAAAAGTATCAATGGACAACTCCGGTCTCTTCGAGATCTAGTTGGTTGTATGTTAAGACACCCTTTTTGAAAGAGTTAACTTATTACCAAGGAATCATGATGGCTTGCTTATTATGAGGTTAACTAAACAAAATGACAAGAAAGGTTAGTGCTTTTGGAAGACAAAATAAGATGTAGAAAAATTGATGTTGTCATCCAATCAACATCCAACAAAAGTGTTCTTAAAACATAGTATTTGTTTTTAGAAAGTTCCCTTCTTTGTAGTTTTCAATAATACACGGATCGTATCAAGTTTTTAAAGTACAATATACTCTAAGAAAGTTAGTAACGAAGCTCTGGTACCAATTGTGGAAAAGTAGAAGGGGGGGTTGATTAGTTTTACCGATTAAAACTTCGTTTTAAACTATTTAGATCGACTTATGTCAATCTATTTAATGTGTGTTTTGGATGATGATAGATAATCATATAAATAAGCAATGCAAAGAGAAAGAGTAAAGGAACACAAAACCACGACACGTGTATTTATAGTGGTTCGGCTAAAAGGTCACCTTCCTTGCCCTACTCCACTCCCCGATTTCCCCACTCGAGTTAAGTTAGTAAGCACTACAAAACACAAGCTCCTTAATGTGGCGGAGAAGCCTTCACAATGGCGTCGTTTCCTACTCTTTATCGGTACTAGGCTAGACACCGAGTTCTTCCACGAGGTAGAACCACACCTATCACAACGTCGCCTACCCTTTATCCTGTACAAGGCTAGATACCGAGTTCCATTACAAAGGAGGAACTACTACCCAACACTACACCACTATATGACTACCCCAAAAGAGACACACTCCTTATTACAACATCATAACGATATCAATATCCTTTAACCAAACTATATATCTTGTACATTGAAGCACCATATCGAATGTACACCCTTGGCACCTTTCACTAATGCCTTTGACGCGACCCTTCGGCACCTTTCACTAATGCCTTCGACACGACCCTTCGGCACCTTTCACTAATGCCTTCGACAAAAAAGGGGAGATTGTTAATTTCCTTCCTAAAATAATCTTAGATTTTGTCATCAACAAAAAAGGGGAGATTGTTAATACAAATAAACCATAAAAACGTTTATTTATATTTTACGATCTTCTAATGTTTTGTCGATAACAAACGTAAAATCATTTTAACGAAACAAATAAATACGTAAAAGGTTTGAGCCAATAGTTTACTAACACACTTTTAGTAAACATATTAAAACTATATCAAAACATGTTTAGTAAATAATTTATATAAATCCAAAGACATTTTTATAAAACAATAACAAGTAATATTGTTCATATCTTATAGAAATGTATATGTATAACAACTAGTGTTTACATTTTATTGAAATGTATATGTATTTTGTATTAGTTGTAATGGGTAAGTAATGGGTAAAAACCAAAGTCCATAACCCATGATCCATTGACTAGGTACAATGAATGTTGTTGGGTAAAAACCAAATTCCATAACCCATACCCATGGAGCATGATCCATAACCCATAACCCATTGCATGACATCATACATGAAGTCATGTAGGATATTATGCATGATCCATGACCCAAAGTCCATGACCCATGACCCAAGATCCATAACCTAATGACTAGGTACATTGCATCTTGTTGGGTATCCATAATCCATTACCCATAACCCATGGTCCATAACCCATAACCCGGTTTGCAACACAAAAACCCAGACTAAACTAACCCAGTAGCCGGATCCCAGGTTTTGCACTAGCCGGATCCCTCTGGTGAGGGATCCGTGGGAACTATGGGACAGTAGACATGTTTTGTCTATAAATAGTGAGCCATTTCTCTCTTGCTCAATACCACTCTTAGATATACTTTTTCCTAGTATTCTAACATCACTAACCACAAATCCAAAGGATCATTCTATGTAGTTTTATGTTTGTGTAATTCTCTAGGTTTCTATTAAAGGCGAGATCACCACCTCTTGAAGACGTACAAGCTCAAGTCATGAGTTGCTAAGCTTCGTCATCATCAAGACCACTGAAGTGCATCTTGTTGATAGTTCTTTCCTCCCTCCATAGAAGTGTTGTGTTGAAGGCATTAGTGAAAGGTGCCGAAGAGTCGTGTTGAAGGCATTAGTGAAAGGTGCCGAAGAGTCGTGTTGAAGGCATTAGTGAATGGTGCCAAAGGTGTACATTCGATATGGTGCATCGATGTACAAGTTAGGTAGTTTGGGTTAAAGGATGTTGATATCCTTTTAGTGTTGTAACAAGGAGTGTGTCTCCTTTGGGGTACTTGTGTAGTGGTGTATTGTTTGGTAGTAGTTCCTCTTTTATAATGGAACTCGGTATCTAGCCTAGTACCGGATAAAGTGTAGGCGACATTGTGATAGGTTTGGTTCTACCTCGTGGAAGAACTCGGTGTCTAGCCTTGTACCGGATAAAGAGTATGCGACGTTGTGAAGGATTCTCCGCCACATTAAGGAGCTTGTGTTGTGTAGTGCTTACAAACTCTCGAGTGGGGTACTGATGCGCGCCAAACAGTCAAGCTTTATCACACAAACCCGCCACTTGTGAATGGCGGACCGTAACAAGACTTAAAACCGCTTAAGCACGAAATCAATGAAGATCTGAGGAGTATAGAGTCTCCCCGGGTCGTTATGTCCCAGCGAGCTATGCAATGGATCAATCAACGTATAGTGATCGAGAAGTTTGAACGAAAAAGGGTATATGATTTGATTATTATGACTACAGAAATAGCCAATAAATAACAACGGCTTAAATGCAAATTAAAGGAGATTAAAAAGATAAAATCTATTAAATAAACGCTATCACTATATTTAAAGTGATGAACGTTTAAAAATTAAAACTTACGTTTAAAATAAAAAATACGTAAACGTACAAAAATAAAAAGTGAAATCTAAAAAAATAAAAGTCCTAAAAATATGAAAAATACATTTTTACAAACCTAATGATATAAGAAACTTATTAGAAAAGGAAAATTATTTTTATAACTACTTAATTAATTATTATTAATTAAAAACTATTTTTAACTAATTAATAATAACCTAAAATGAAAGAAAATAGAAAATAAAGCTAGAAAAATAAAATTATGAAATGGAAAAGTCTCAAATATCAAAATAGAATTTTCAAAACTATTTTTGTAATTTTCTGATTACTTTTCTATTTTCTATGAATTTTAAACTATTAAAAACTAATTTAATTACTAAAAATTACCAAATAAACTATGAAAAATCTGTAAAATTACTTTTTTCACTACTTATATTTATCTAAACCTAAGAAAATTGAAAGATTATTTTTTTGAAGCTTTTCTGAATTTTTTGTATTTAATGCTATTTAAAAAGTGCTAAAAACTAATTAAAATCAAGAAAAGTAGCAAAAGCTTGAGCTAGAAAAATCTGAAAATTTCAGAGAAACTCTAAAATAATAGTAAGAAGCTATGAAAATTGGAAAAACAAGTGCTTGTGTACAAGATTATAGGCTGATGTGAGTGCTTATTGAAATAAGCACTAAATAAGCCAAATGATTAAGACAAGCTACCAACTGTTAACAGAAGCTATAATAAGCTAAATTAACTAAAATGCAACAAGTTTCAACAAGCTAATACCACTGATTCACAGGATACAACAGAATTGATGTTTTGAGATTTTTGCTTAAAACAACGAGGTTTGAGGTACCAACTTGCAGCCACAAAATAAGCAATCCAATAAGCTAGAAATTAGGAACAATAACTAGCAACCTATACTAGACCTAGGTGAGACCAAGTATATCAAAAATCATGCCATGAGAAGCTCTAATAAGCCCTGTGCACAAGCTTCAATATTGGTGAAAAGCTCAGCACCACTGAGTACAGTGGTGCAGGGCAGCTGAAGACGAGAAAGTACAAGCCTTTTTGAAGCTTGTAAAAAATTTGTAAAAATCAATAAAAATGGTAATAAGTAAACAGACCAAGAGAGGTTTTTAAAACAACAAATTTCACTAAATAAGACCCAAAATTGAATCCTAGAAAAATCCTTGTAGTTGGCTTAAAAACAAGTTTGGATTTTTTTTGACTTTTGAAGAAATATGCAAGTTTGACTTTTTTGAGTTTTGAACTTGATTTAAGGACTGATATTGTTGTATTATGATGGAATGAAGTTAATACAACCTTTGTTTATGTAATTTAAACACAAAACAAGTGATTCGATCTCCTAAAACACAACAGTTAAGCTGTTAAAACAATGGGACTGGGATTTTGACTTTGCACTGTGCAGGCTCAAAACTTTGACAGGTATGAGCTTAAATATGCTATACAAACATGATCCAACAAGAAGCAAGCACTGAACAAACCTATGAGACAGTTTATCAGCAAAACCAAACACCTCTATATTAACTGTTTTACCAATTAACTTGAACTAAACACTGAGCTACTTTGTATTAATGATCAAACTAACTTCTACTAACCTAATTACTACTGGTACTTTTGAGAATGAACCAGTTTAACTACAAAATGGAAAATGCAAAGAACTTGAATTTCACTTACAAGGGTCCTATAGCCAGCATGGCTTGATCCAAGTACTAGAGAACCACTAACCTAAATACCAACCCAAATGAATCCAAAATCAACCCAATCCACCTCTGCATCAACCCATGTCCATCTGCGTTTTCCCATTTTTGACCTGTTTGGCTTTTGTTGACCAAGGACCATAAGAGTGGAACTTGAATGTGAGCTTGTATAAGGCTTTCTACAAGCTCATTTGAGCTTATTGAAGTGATAGATGAGATTTATAAAGCTTTTAAATGAGGATTTAACTTTGGAAATTTTAGCAATGTGATGCAAATATATGAAAGCAGATAAAACTTGAAATCAATGATTAAAACTTGGTATCGCAAATTCAACTTGAGTTTAACATTTGTAAAACACAAAATTCTGATTTTGAAATTAAATTAATACATTGGATAAAAGCGACATAAGGAAATTTAAAACTAAATAATCTACTACTCTCTTTGCTTCCTTTGCTTCTTTTTACCAATCCATGGGCTTCTCTTTCATCTCTGAGAGTTTCCCATTCTCTTTCACAGCCATTGGATGCCCTTGAGATTAATCCTGGCCTTTGAAAGTAGTTTTTGGCGCCAAAATTCTTATAAGCCAGTGGGGGTAGAAATGGTGGGTAGAGAAGCATTAATTGCTTCTTGGAAGCTTATGGGAGGGAGGAGGGACATGGTGAGGTAGGGAAAGGAGAATTTGGAGTTGGTTTGGTGGTGGGCATGGTGGACAAGGGAGGAGAGGAAAGCGGGGGGAAAGGGTGTGGGTTTATTATTGTTTAAACATTTGTTGGGTTGGGTGGGTTATCGGGTTGGATAATTATCCCAAGGTTAACATATTGGGCGGGGGTTTAATTGTGGCTTGCAGGTTTTATATATAAGGTCCATTTGGTTTGTTTAAGTATTATCTGAGGACCAAATATAAAAGCTAAATTCAGGGGACCAAACATGTAATCTTATATGAAAAGTAGTCAAGGGGCTGGTCTTGCCAAGTTAAATAATCCATGGGTTGATTTTGCATTTTAGAATTTCCAAGGACTAGATTTGACAAATTTTGGATTTTTAGGGGACTAAATTGTAATTTTCTCAAAACTTTTTAGATTTTCCACCAAGGACTAAATATGAAATTTGTGATTACAAAAGGACCTGGTGACTTTTCTTTTTTTGAAATTTTGGCTCGGGGACTATTTTTGACAATTTTGAAACTTGGGGACTAAAACTGCAATTTTGCAAATTTGATATGTTTTTCATCTGATTTTGATATTTTTGCATTTAAAACACATAAAACACTGATTTGTGATATTTTGATCATTTTGATGTGTTTCTGAGTGTTTTCAGATGATTTTGCAGTTTATTTTGTACAAAAGTGATGAGTATTTACACACTATCAATCCCCCACACTAAACTATTGCTAGTCCCTAGCAATCTTTTGAGAAAACTTAATGGATTTGCATCTCTTTACCAAAAGCCATTACTTCTGGAGTAGCCAAATGTTTCAGTTCAAGCAAGAACCATGGTACACCGATAACCATTTGATTTATTGGCAAATCATAAACCATATAACGGATTTGATGTGTCTTTACCAGAAGCCGTACCTTTCTGGACTAGCCAACTCTTAGATAAATTATCAGAATTATCTTTGGTGAGCTGAATACCAATTATGGATTTTCCACTGCCTTTACCACAAGCCATAATCTTGCGGGCTAGCCAACTCTTCACTTTTTAGGATATGGTGAGTTGAGAACCATACAATTTTGGGCAAATTGCAAGCCATATAAACGGATTTGAGAAATCTTTACCAAGAGCCGTTTGCTCCTGGATTAGCCAATCCTTTTGTCTATTAGACAAGGCGGACTGATAACCAAATGAGTAAGTGTAAAACACTTACTCCAAAAAAAATTTTGGCCAAAAACGGGGGAATTGGGTAGATAATATATGAAATTCGTGAGAATTCCCCCCCACACTTAGAAATGAATATTGCCCTCAATATTCAAAGTACCGGCGGTTATGACGAAACAAAGAACGTGAAAGGGAAATACTACGGCCATTATTTAGAAAGAAGATTTTTTTTTTTTTTTTTGAAACATGTGGGCAACCCCCCCACACTAGGGTGGTAGAAAGAGGTAAGAAGACAGAAATATGGGTGAAAACCCATACAGTGTGCTATTGTTTTTGATTCCCGAGTCGCTAGCTTGACTCGATCCCCGCATTCATTGGTTCATGGGGAAAGTAACGTGGAAAACCAATCTCGATCGGACTTTCGTTCACAATGTTAATAAACATATGAACATCAGAAAGTTCCACACCGACGAGATATAACCGCGGTAGTGTTAATAGAAGAATCTATAAAGGATGATACCGGGGTCAAAGATGGTGTCCTCATTCCCGAAAGAGAAAAGGGAAAGAGCAACCACACCATCTGTGAAGAATGGAATAAAGACGTACATAAGAATGCAAGTCCATTCCTCAGCAGAGAGAAGCAAATCACCAGTTTTGACATCTTTAAGCTTAAACTTGGAGCTTAGATGGTGATTGTCAAGAAGATGTCCGGGAGGGAGGGTGGGAAACGGTTCTTCAATCAACAAACTTTCCAGAAAAAGGATGTCTCCCTCCGGATCAAAGTAAGTGTTATCAATTCCCGTTGGAATTGACTCATCACTAAGAAATGCATCGACTTCATTCCAAAAGTTGTCATCTTCCTCATCAGGAGTGAGAGAAGGGATGGAAGAGTCGGGAATAAGACTAGAGGATGATGGATCATTTTTGAGCAATTCATCAATGGGAAGAATGTCTCCCATTGGATCACAAACATCATCATCCAACTCAGATGAAACTGAAGAGAGTTTGGTTTCATCCGCAGACTTAACAAACTCGGCGACAAACTGAGCCGGAGGTGGGACAAGTGGTGTGCTCTTAGAGCTAGCAGTTTCCACCACTTCCGATGAAGTCTCCGATTCTAGATCATCATCATCAAGAATACTCTTGACTTCCCTGGTACAGCTTTCAAACCATTTGTTTGAACCAGGGATAATTTTTAAAGCTTTGAGCTCAGCACGTTTTTCATGACTCCTCTTAACCGTGAAGTTTGAGAGTGTTGCATTGAATCTTTCAGATCTTTGATCAATTGTGGCAACACTCTGTTTGTACAGAGGTTTGGAGTTCTGGTTGATATTTAATGTGAGCTCTTCGTTGTCAACCCGTATGGTCAACTCTTCAGCAAACACATCAATCAGAGCACGACTCGTTCTTAAGAAAGCTCTCCCTAAGATGAGGGGAACTTTAGGATCTGCATCGAAGGCTACAACAACAAAGTCAGCAGCATGAAAGTGGAATTTTCCCACTTTTAGCACAACATCCTCGGCTATCCCAAGTGGACGAGTTATGGTACGGTCCGCTAGCTCGAGTGTCATACAAGTGGATGAAAGTTCAGGAAGAGACAGTTTCTTCCATACTGAGAGTGGCATGAGGTTAATGCTAGCGCCAAGATCGGCCAAGGCGGAGCATTGAAACATCCCCAAGAAATCACACGGGATTAAGAACCGGCCAGGGTCTTCAAGCTTTTCGGGAAGCTTATTAAGAATGGCTGCTGAGCATTGCTCATTGAGAGGAGTTTTAGCCATCTCTGATAGCTTGTCTTTGTTGGTGAGTAAGCCTTTAAGCGTGGATGCAAATGTAGGCATTAGAACGAGAGAGCATCAACGGCTTATATCAAAGTGAAGCTCATTGAAGATTTGGAAAAATTTTTCCATTTGCTCTTTGTTTTTGTCTTTGAGCTTCTCATCATTCATTCTTGATGGGTAAGGAAGCTTACTAGACTTTTGAGCCGGGATGGAAGTGTTTTCTGGCTCAGGATTTTTCCTCAGAACATCGGGTTCCGGACTTAAAGCTTGGACTACCGAAGGTGGGACGTATGCGGTACTTCGTGGGCTTGAATAATGCACCTTGTCCGTTGTCTCCTTGGTAACTTGACTAAATGCCACAGGAGGAGGAGGCATTGGAGTCGTAGGTCCATTGTGCGTCGTACCACTACGAGTGGTGACGGCTTTCAACTCGGCATTAGGATTGGGAATAGTATTGCTTGGGAGTCCTCCAGAAGATGGCGAAGCTTTGTTCATATTCATGTTCATGAAACTGCTCATCATATTCTTCAACTCATTTGTCTGCCGAGACAGTGTGGTATCAATTTCCCTTTTTAGCTCACCTCTCATGTTATTGATCTGAGTTTGCATTGAACGCATGTTTGACTCAGTCATTTTCATGAAGTCATTTGGCATGGGAGCTTGAGGAGGTGGTTGATAACTTTGATGATTAGGAGCTTGATAAGGTTGTTGATAACCTTGCTGATTTGGAGCTTGATAATGTTGGTTGACATTGTTCCGGTTCTGATTGAAATTTTGAGAGTTATTGAAATTTTGTCCTTGATTCGGAACAAAGCGATTTTGATTGCCATGGTTTTGCACAGGAGGAAAACCAGGTGGTGTCATACCGCTAGGTGCACGGTAGTGAGGATCAGCCTGTGGTCGGTATTGATTGTGGTTTACCGAAGCTACGGGAGCTTGGTAAAAGGAAGCATCGGTTGCTTGACAATCATAATACGCATGTGGACCACTACAAATTTCACACACCTTGTTTATGGCTTTGATTGGTTCCGGCTTATGAATTTCGATTTTGATTTCCTTCACCTCCTTTTATCATATACACTGGATCATATCCGTTAGAGCGGCTAACGGAGCGGCTAACTCGGAAGAGTTACCGGATGAAGAAGCAGGAGTGTTCGGAACATTGACTTTGTTGCGAGAAAAAAGGAACTTTTGATTTACTCTCGCAAATTTCAAGCACATCTTTAGGTCTACGATTCAAGATATTGCCACCCGCGGATGCATTCAAGGAATCTTGATCAGTACCGTTCAACCCATTGTAAAAGATATTGACTTGTTGAAGCTCCGTGAATTCATGATGGGGCATTTCCTGAGGAGATCTTTGAATCTCTCCCATGCCTCTCCAAAATTTTCATCGAAATTTTGACGAAATCCAGAAATTTTATTTTTAAGATTAGTCGTCTTTGATGGAGGGAAGAAATAATTGACAAACTTTTGGACAAGATCCTCCCAAGTTTCGATGGATCGAGGGGGTTCTTTTTCCAGCCAAATCCTGGCTGCCCCCGCAAGTGAGAACGGAAATAGCATCAATTTGATCACCTTTTGTGGCACATCCTTGTAATTGAGAGTTGATGTCAAATGGTTGAACCAACGGATGTGTGCATACGGGTCTTCTCGATCAGACCCGCGGAATTGATTCGTAGACACAAGTTGGATTAAATGTGTCTTCAATTCGAAGTGATCAGAATTGATTACCGGTAAGACGATGGCATCTCCATAACCCTCGGTGGGTGCTTGAGCATTTCGCCATGGTACGCTCTGCCATACTTGTTGCTCGAAATAGTACGAATCTCGGGTTCGACTATTTGGGCAGCACGCCTACGAGAACGTCGTCTAGGAATTTCTGCTAGATCACGCAAAGGACTCAATGATCTAGAAGAACGAGTGCGCATGCACTAGAGATAACTCTAAGAAATCTAGAGAAGAAGAGAAATGGAATTATGAAGATATTTCAGATGAGAACGAGAATTATGAAGACGTTTTATAAAAATGGGGTGAGGAGAATCTTTATGGGTTTCTGGTTCTGAAACGTCGATATCACAACAAAATCAATTAACACAAAATCGAGGCAAAACAACAGTGAACTTAACCAATAATCCAAGATGAATGGCTTCTTTGAAAAAGGTACACCAATCACAAGGACACAAAGGCAAGGTTTATATCTTTAGTTCGGGAACTTATTATGGTCGCACCCCCAGTTAGGTAGTGCACTGCCTTGGTTTGCGGTGGTAATCTTTTAAGTTGTTTTATTATTAAAGAAAACGACGATTCTTTTTTTGTATTTTTATTTTTGATACATATATAGAAACAAAAGAAAAATATTTTTGTGTTTTATACGTTTTTGGTTGTTTTTGGGTTTTTGGATTTTTTAGAAGAAAATATGGATATATATATATACAGAGATGGATGATATAAACAAAGAGTGAGGATTCAAACAACTAATCTGCTAAAACGGAAGATAGATCAGCACAGCTCCCCGGCAGCGGCGCCAAAAATTTGATGCGCGCCAAACAGTCAAGCTTTATCACACAAACCCGCCACTTGTGAATGGCGGACCGTAACAAGACTTAAAACCGCTTAAGCACGAAATCAATGAAGATCTGAGGAGTATAGAGTCTCCCCGGGTCGTTATGTCCCAGCGAGCTATGCAATGGATCAATCAACGTATAGTGATCGAGAAGTTTGAACGAAAAAGGGTATATGATTTGATTATTATGACTACAGAAATAGCCAATAAATAACAACGGCTTAAATGCAAATTAAAGGAGATTAAAAAGATAAAATCTATTAAATAAACGCTATCACTATATTTAAAGTGATGAACGTTTAAAAATTAAAACTTACGTTTAAAATAAAAAATACGTAAACGTACAAAAATAAAAAGTGAAATCTAAGAAATAAAAGTCCTAAAAATATGAAAAATACATTTTTACAAACCTAATGATATAAGAAACTTATTAGAAAAGGAAAATTATTTTTATAACTACTTAATTAATTATTATTAATTAAAAACTATTTTTAACTAATTAATAATAACCTAAAATGAAAGAAAATAGAAAATAAAGCTAGAAAAATAAAATTATGAAATGGAAAAGTCTCAAATATCAAAATAGAATTTTCAAAACTATTTTTGTAATTTTCTGATTATTTTTCTATTTTCTATGAATTTTAAACTATTAAAAACTAATTTAATTACTAAAATTACCAAATAAACTATGAAAAATCTGGAAAATTACTTTTTTCACTACTTATATTTATCTAAACCTAAGAAAATTGAAAGATTATTTTTTTTTGAAGCTTTTCTGAATTTTTTGTATTTAATGCTATTTAAAAAGTGCTAAAAACTAATTAAAATCAAGAAAAGTAGCAAAACAGCTAGGAAAAATCTGAAAATTTCAGAGAAACTCTAAAATAATATTAAGAAGCTATGAAAATTGGAAAAACAAGTGCTTGTGTACAAGATTATGGAACTGATGTGAGAGTGCTTATTGAAATAAGCACTAAATAAGCCAAATGATTAAGACAAGCTACCAACTGTTAACAGAAGCTATAATAAGCTAAATTAACTAAAATGCAACAAGTTTCAACAAGCTAATACCACTGATTCACAGGATACAACAGAATTGATGTTTTGAGATTTTTGCTTAAAACACAGGTTTGGGTACCAACTTGCAGCCACAAAATAAGCAATCCAATAAGCTAGAAATTAGGAACAATAACTAGCAACCTATACTAGACCTAGGTGAGACCAAGTATATCAAAAATCATGCCATGAGAAGCTCTAATAAGCCCTGTGCACAAGCTTCATATGGTGAAAGCTCAGCACCACTGAGTACAGGTAGGCAGCTGAGACAGAAAGTACAAGCCTTTTTGAAGCTTGTAAAAATTTGTAAAATCAATAAAATGGTAATAAGTAAACAGACCAAGAGAGGTTTTTAAAACAACAAATTTCACTAAATAAGACCCAAAATTGAATCCTAGAAAAATCCTTGTAGTTGGCTTAAAAACAGGTTTGGATTTTTTTTGACTTTTGAAGAAATATGCAAGTTTGACTTTTTTGAGTTTTGAACTTGATTTAAGGACTGATATTGTTGTATTGGTGTCCTTGTAGCCGAACCACTATAAACACTCGTGTCGTGGTTTTATGTTCCTTTACTCTTTATCTTTGCATTGCTTACTTATATGCTTATCTATCAATATCCAACACACATACCAAATAGATTGACAAAAGTCGACCTAAATATTTTAAAACGAAGATTTAATCAGTGAAACTAGTCAAACCCCCTTCTAGTTTTCCACACTTTTGAAAACCGGACCGGACCAACGGGTTCAACCGGGAACCGGTGTTGTCACCGGTCAGCTCGCTAACAAAATCGATCCGAAAATGTACCAGATGACCCGTTGGAACCCATATAAATTGGCGAATCAGGATTCATCGGTATCTATTTCTCCGGTTAATCGTCACAGGGTACTCGTCGGTGCAACGCACGAGTACCTTGCTAGTATATTCTTAAAAGATGAGACTCTCTTATATTTATATAAACATGATAGGTATGTTCATTCACAACAGAAAAGAAAATTGGGTTCCTTAGTAGGCTGATAACATCAAATAGTCCTGAATATTAAGTGTCAATTTCCTTCGATAATGCTCGTATTTTATATCATTTATATGGATTTACGCTTGTTTTCCTCTATATTTCACTTTCAGGTAAATTACGAGCATTGGAGCTAATGAGACGCGGATTTGGAGAGTTTATTGAAGATATATGATAATATGCCCATTTTGAAGTAATTATGGCGTAACTCTTCTCTCACATTACGCCGTAACAAAAGCATAGCTCAGAAGACCAACTAAACTGAAGATTACGGCGTAACTCCATCTTAGGATTACGCCGTAACTAATTAGGTCAAATGATGTTCCACGCTGCTGCAAGCTACGCCGTAACTCTTTCTACGATTACGGCGTAATCATGATTTATTGAAGATACGGCGTAACTCATTCCATGTGTTACACCGTAACCAGCTTTTCCAGATCAAAATACGAAGATATGGATGTTACAGCGTAACTCTCATCTTAAGTTACGTCGTAACTATATCTGGCCTATAAATACCAGCCCTAAATTCTGCATTTCACATCATTCATTCCACACACAAAGCAGAGAACGTGCGTAGGAGACTGAAGGAAGATCTTATTGAGGAGCATACGGAGCCATCTCCAAGGAAGGAATCACTACCTAACGATAAGCATTAGCGATCATTTTATCTTTTACTTTCAATTCATGTATTTCATTATGTTAAACATTGAATCGATTGTTTCAGTTAATATTATCGGCTAAGCACCTCTGGTGCTAGCCTAGTTATGATTCCTTAATTTTTATGTTTATGTTTATATTGCTTCCGTATAATTGTTTCTAGTATATGCATGCATAGTTTGTTGGTAGCTACCCTTGTTTTGGTAGTTTTGAATGGTGGTAGTGTCTAGTTGCTTAGGAGAATTGACCAATTGACCCTAAGTAGGTAGACTGAGTGGGAAGGGTAAGAATTGACCAACTGACGACCCTTCTTCGCTTGTGCAATTTTACCAACTGATCACCTACCGTTTGGATGAACTTAAGAAGTTAGGGATGAGTGTCTAAGATGCTAGCGCCCGGACACTCATTGTTATGAATCTTACATGTAGCGGAACTTAATGACTTGGCTTAGGGGGCTAAAAACAACTGGACTTTCAAGGGTAGTAGCTTGATCTCCGGTGGAAACCTTTACTGATAGGTTAGGACGAAATGACCAAATGTTGTCCTAGCGACCTAAACCCCCACTTGAAGCAATTATAAGTAATTAGGCGTGAACATAACATGATAGGATGAGTAACTAGGTTAGCTCACTTCTCCTATATTGATCACAACCCTAGCCTCTATTCGGTTTCTTGCATTTCTTGATTTAGTAGTTAATTAATCATTTCCGACTTAAAACCATTAAAATCTGTGACACCTAGACTTAATTAGAATCCGCTCACATAGCTCTTGGGACGACCTCGGTTTTACCGATTTCTACACTACACACGATAATTTATCGTACACTGCCAGTTAGTGCATAAGGTAGACCATAGGTAAACGAGACAATTATAAATATTAAAACCTGGTCAATAAAACCTGCATCAAGTTTTTGGCGCCGCTACTGGGGAGTTATATTAGGATTTTCGTTAAGTCTTTCATTTTTTGTTTTGTTTTGAATTTTCTCAATTTCTCATGATCTCTTTTCAAGTTTCAGGTACCATGGAAGTTGTTAACATTGATGACCTCACTCTTGAGGATTATTTGGCGTTGACAAGGGAAGAACAAGGGTCGGGGTTCGTAAGACCGGCGATTGGAGCTAATGTCCGTTTCGAGATTAAAGAGCAGTTTATGAGGGAGCTTCGTGTTAACCCTTTCTCAGGAAACTGGGACGAATATGCATATGAACACGTTGAGAATGTCTTGTACATCGCAAACCTTTTCAATATTCTTGGTGTTTCTCATGACGTTGTTATGCTCCGTGTGTTCCCCATGACTCTTACTGGGGGAGCATGAAGATGGATTGAAAGATTACCCGCCAGGGCAGTTGATACATGGGCTCTACAAAAAAAGCACTTCGTCCAAAGATATTGTCCTCCTTCAAAGATATCTAATCAGCTCATGGAGATCCATAATTTCAAACAAGATGACGATGGAATGTTGTATCGAGCTTGGGATAGATACAATTACCTCCTCTACAAGTGTCCCACTCATGACTTGAACAGCCAGCAAAACGTCAACATCTTTTACAAAGGTATCAAAGTGACTACGAGACATATGCTGGATTATCAAGGACCAATTCTGAGCATGACTCCTACTCTCGCCATTGAAGCCATCCAAAAAATGGCCGATCATTCCCAAAAGTGGCACGATGGAGGAAGCAAGAGAAGCCTAGGCGGAAATCTTGATGGAATTGCCGCCATCACTAGCAAAATTGAAAATCTTGGTCGGGATATGCTCAAGCTCAAAAACTGTGTTCATGCTATTCAAGTAGGTTGTGAAAGTTGTGGAGGGGGACATCTCACAAAAAATTGTCCTCTAACTAATGAAGATAGCATGGTTGAAGAAGTCAAATATGGTGAAAATTGACCATTTCAAGGGGATGATAGAAACGGTAATGGCTATCGTGGAGGACCTCCCCAATATTATAACTATGGGAATTTCGGTGAAAGAAGAACTAATTTGGAGGAAACAATCAGCAAATACCTCGAAGATTCAACTGAAAGGCAGAAGGAGCAAGAAGAATTGCTTAAGAACTTTCAAGACATTACAAACAAAAGCGTTTTTAGTCATGATGAATTGCTAAAAAACTTGGAAGCCATGATTGGGAAGCTTAGCGATGAGGTACAAAGAAGAAATGAGGTACAAAAGAGCAAATCGACAGCATGCAAGACCGTGCTTTCTGAGAATAAATCCGATGAAGGGTCTAGCAGGAATTAAGATGATGATGCTTATGACAGAAGTGAGTTACGCCGTAACCAGACATCAGAATTACGGCGTAACTTGGACAAGCCTTTCGTGTTAGATGAATCAAGAATGCATATCAATAACGGGGGGTCCAACCTATGCCCACAATCCCCATCCAAAAGGAAGAATCACTGGTGCAAGGCTATGGCAATTGATAATAGAAAATGGTATGATCTATGGACTTCGTGCGACCCTCGTAACGAACTTTGCGATGGAGGGGTCGATAAGGAAAGGGTTAAAGATAACAGATGCATGTGGATTGCACTTAACGATGAAGAAAGATTAGCTAAATTCTCAATCGATGAAAAGGAGGAACCACCTATTAAACACTGTTGCGATCCCATAATGATCACGGAAGACGAGTCCACACGAGCATGGCCGACATGCAATCCTTTCCGTGAATATTGCAACGGGGGTGGTAATATGAAGGACAAAGAATGGATATGCCCTCATGAGTTAGAAAGACACGACGTTGAGTTCGGGGATCTATCCTTTAGTGATTGGTATTTGGTAAGGTTCGAGGATGCGATCATTAATACAGGTTTACTAAGGAAACTGAAGCTCGATCATGAAGAACATATTCTCCAAAGAAGGTCCGTAGATAAAAAAACAAATCAACGATGAGACCTCCTACAAAGGTATTCCATCAAGCAACACCGATAACAAAGTAGCTCGAAGTCATCGGTGTAAGAAGATAAAAACCCCTGGCGAATTTTTTTGGGCATCTTGTAACTTGTTTGATGATGAATGTAATAGGGGAAGCAGCATAGAGAGGGTTGGGGAAGAAGAATTCTTATGGACCTCAACCAATGATGTGGAAAGGACAGAGTTACCTCGGCTAGACAATTTGGGATTTGACAATTGGGTCAAAATCAAATATGGAAAGATAGATGCGTTGACTAAGGAGAAGATTTGGAAAGGATGTATGAGTAAATAAGACCCGAGTAAAAAAATTCCAAACGACAAAAGTGAAGTAACAAATGAAGATATCAAAGACTCGACGGGTAATGAGATAGAAGAGTGCAAACGGGTGCTTGTTGAAGACTTACTCGACGATAAATGGTTTAAGGGTACTGAGTCCAATGATGATGACATCGAGGGAATATTGGACTACCTTGAACTACAAGGTGAAGATGGATTCACTGACCCCGACGATGAAGCATATGAGCAAAGAAGGTGCAAACTTCTTGGCATTCCATATAAGAGGCCGCCACCAATTGTAGCTGAAAAGTATGAGTTTACAAGATACCACTTGGGGCCGGACGAAAAGTTTTGTAAAATTCGAAAGATCGAGACTAAGGAATATCTCCGCACTGCTACGAATGTTGCTTGGATCAGACATAATTTAATGAAGCATATGGAGGACGTTGGCCAAGTCCAAAGGCCACCGTAAAACCCCATGGCCTAGAGTCTAACTTAAAGACTCGTAAAGAAAGAAAAGTGCTCTTTCGGGAGACAACCTGAATTATCCCTTTCATTTGCTTTATTTCCATTTCTGTTGGGTTTTGTGTTTTTAACCATTTTTGCAGGAAATCGGAGAAAGTTATTGCAGCATGCTGAACGGGGACCTGATCTATCCACAGTTACGGCATAACTCATTCTTATGGTTACGCCGTAACACATATCTTGCAGTAGTTCTTCCCAGAGCATTACCAAATACGGAATAATCCCATGCAATCGTTACGTCGTAGCTACACTCCAGTAGCGTCCGCCAGGTTTTGCAATAATTACAGCGTAACTCCTTCTAGGAGTTACGACGTAACTATCCTCTGTATTAATTCTTTCTTTTAAACACAATAACCTTGTATTAGTTTTTAAATGAACTTTGTGGGTATGTTCCCTGTAAGCCCTCACGAGACTACACTCGTCCACTTGGGACACCAAGTGGTTTAAAAGGCTTGTTGCATATGCTAAATGCAACCGTGATTCCTACGAAAGTGAGTTAGGTTTCTTTTCGTTTTTCGTTTTTCATTTTTTTTAGAATTATGCTTGTTGGTAGTGTGATTTCTGGGATTGAAGTTTGCTCGTGGATGCTTAAGCGAAGGCACGATTCTTTTCGTGGGCCTTCTTCCTTTTTCGGAGCAAATTTCAGGGAAGTTCTCGCTCTAATTCTACTTTCTCTACACCTTTATTTAACGTTTAGTACAAAAGGGACTTTTTACATTTCAAGTGGGGGGACGGGAGTAGAATTATCTCTTGAACTTTATTTTGCCCTCGTTTTTCTAGTTTATTTTGAAAAAATATGCTATTTTAAAATTTTGACATGTTTTTCTTAACCTAACTAGATTAGACCTTAGCCGAGCACATTATACCCCTTGATATTATATGGTGAGATTAGCCTTATCCATTTCCAAATATTTACCCCAAATCCACCAAATTATGAGTGTGCCGGTAGCTTGTAAACTTTAGAACTTGGCCTTTACATCGTTTCAAGACCATAGACGAGGTATGTTGAGTTAGCTTAATGTATTTTGATTATTCAGTTTAAGAAGGCAATATTATAGGATTATCATCCAAAAAGCCTATCCTTGTATGTCTATAGATTAGTCACCTCGACTTCTCGACCCCCATGTTAAACACTTTAGTTGCACTCACCTTTAGTGCAAGATACCCCTAGATATATCCATCTGAGCCATTCCTTTCATTTTGTTCACCCAACATATTGTTTCGTTAAACCCATACACTTTAGCCTACCGTGTAGTCTTTATTTTTGATCGGGAAGTCATTGTTTGCGCAAGTTCAAGGTTCAAGTGGAAAGGTTAGGAAATCATGCTTTCGTCGACGACATATTTTTTAAGATCATTGAAGACCCCCCAAATTCTCATTGTTCATCTCAAGTGGGGGGATGCTATGTTTAGTTTTTATAAAAAAATAATAAAAAAATGAAGTAATTCGAAAATAAATAAATAAAAAAAAATGAAGTGATTCGGAAAAAAAAATTATAGTTATTGATTGTAAAGTGCAAAGTTATAAGCACTATGTTTATGGACTCATAATAGATTTAGTATTGAGGAGGCCACCTGTTGGAATCACTCCTAAACCTTAATCAAGTGTTAGTGATTAACATGTAATAGTTAGCTTACTATGGCCTTTATGTTTGTTATTAGCCTTAGGCTTATGTAGAAGGCCCATAAGCCTAGGCCTAGTCCAATAAGGAAAAGGATGGGAACTAGGAGTGTTGCCCTAGCTTCCCTCCTATAAATACCCCTTGTAAACCTTCATTTGAAGGTTGGTTGTTCATTTTATTCATTCACTTTCACTCTACGCCTAACCGTGCTACTCTTAACGTGTGTGTGTGTGTTTATCATGTTCAACCGCCTCTATCTCTTCTCTATTTCTTTCTATTAAGCTTGTGTTGTAAAACTAGTGACCTAATAGTGGTATCAATCGCCAACTAGTTGGGTGAATCGTTATTGCTTTTGAAGTAAGTTTTTGGTCTTACGCGTAAAGGTAACGAGATCTTTGGTTCGCTTAAAAACTCGTTTTTTACACTTTTTAATCCAAGATTCTTGTACTTTCAATGTTTTAAGGTGCTAAAATAACTGTTTTTGGCAAAAAGTTTCAAACTTTATGCGTGGATCATAGTTTTTAAGCTTGTTTTTTGTTCGTGGGTGTCGTTCTACGCGTAACCTGTTTAGCCGTTTTGATTCATCAAGTTTCACACTTTTGTGTTATTTTGGTGATATTGAAGCTATTCCATAACAAAAATCTGGTTTAGAAACAACTTTGGGCAAAATCACTTTTACGAGTAACTAAAACCCTAAACTTACGCGTAACTCACTCCTTGGTTTGATCTTCAGTTTCGTGGTTTACTCCGTGGTTTCTTGCTTGGATAAGCCTGAAAACACGTCGACTTTGGATATCTTTTGCACTGTGATAGTGTAAAAGATCATATGGGATAAAACCCTAAACTTACGCATAAGAAAGCCGTAGAAATCCTACGCATAAGATTCATCTTACGCCTAAGCCTAGTCTTACGCATAAGGTAATCCTACGCCTAACCTTCTACGCCTAACTTTGTGTCTACGCATAACTTTAGTGCCTTTACCCTACTTACGCGTAAGCTAAAACTACGCGTAACCCTCATTGTTACGCGTAACTTTGGTGTTTTTACGCATAAGTCCTACTTGGTTTATTGTGATTTCTACGCCTAAGGATACTTCATCAACAAAGGTTCATTCGACTACAAAGATCCATTTTTACCAACACAAGTTTTCAACATGTCACAACCACCATACTCTAACTATTTCCCTTACACTTATTCTCAACGTCAACAACAACTAACTCCACAACATCAACAATGGAATCAACAACAAGCAATTTATCAACAACAATTTAATCAACAACATACTCCACAACTTGCCGCAATTCCACAACCTCAAATGGTTCAACCACCACCAAGTCTTCAAGTTCAAGCCTACACAAATGACTTCAATCAACATCTATCAAGGAACAATATGAAGGAACCCACTTGGTTTGCAAAGATGTGTGAAGCTTTAATCAGCCAACAATCAATTCATGAGGCAGGATTACTTGATAGACCTCCCATGCTCACTCCAGGAAACTACGATCAATGGGTGATTAGGTTCTTTCGGTTTTGTGATCTGAAGAAGCCACATGGAAAGTTCTTAAAGAATGTTATCTTGGAAGGTCCATTTCAGATGTCTACTGTCATTGTACCCGGCGATCCAAATGCTAATCCACCAAGAGATGAACAATCAAACATTGCTACTGTTGCAGACCTAAATGTAGAAGAACTTCTACACTATGAAGCTGATGAACTTGCAATGCAATATATCCTTTTAGGATTACCTAACCCAATTCTTCGAAGTGTTGATGCTCAAAAGACTGCAAAGGAAATGTGGGAACATATTCATCTTCTTATGGTAGGATCTGCACTCAATCAGGAGGATATGGAATCCAAAATTTACTTGGCTTATGAACACTTCATGATTGAACCTGGAGAGACACTTGAGTCTTATCATCATCGATTCTCAGACATCATAAATGATTTGGATAAAAACAACATCATCATGCCAAGAATTGTCGTTAATACTAAGTTCCTGAGTAGTCTTGGTCCTGAATGGGAGAAGTATGTCATTTTTCTCCGTCAAGCGAAGAACATGCATCATTCTACATACGGATTGTTGTACGATTACTTGAAGCCTCATGAAAAGGAAGTTGATAGAGAAAGGATTCTCCGTGCTCAAATTGCTTCACCTTCACAACCGGAAAATCAACAACTTGCCTTGTATGCTCAAAACAGTTATCCTCCTCAACCAGCAACTCTACCAACTGATACAATCACACCATATGATCCTTCACAGCAACAATCTCAAAATCAATTGGTTCCATATAACAACAACAATGCTCAAGCACTTGTCAGTGAAGCTAATGAGGAATCTGATCCGTTCAAAGCATTGCAACAAGGATTTGTTATGATTGCTAATGCTTTTAGCCGTTATACCAACAAATCCAACAATCGTATTCGTTCCTCATCTAACACACGGAATCAAGCTGTTGTGAACAATGGACGAGTTGAAGTTCAGAATCGTGGTTATGGTCGTCAGATGGGCGGTGGTCAAGGGTTTAATGCTGTGGGTAGAAATAACAATAGAGCACAAGTGGTGGAACAGGGAAATGCTCAGAATGGGTTGAATGGTCTTCGATGCTACAACTGCAATGAGAAAGGACACCTGGCTAATGCATGCCCAAAGCCGAGGACAAGGGGCAGTGCTTATCACAAAGAGGCTCTTCTTTTGGCTCTTAAGGATGAATCTGGTGGAACTCTCACGACAAGAACAGAGCTTTATGGCAAATGCGACTCGATGATGATATGGAGGATTTGCAGGCCAATGCAGCTTTTATGTTGATGGCTAATATGCATGAGTTACATATGACACTGATGGCTTGTCTCAGGTACCGAACAAACCATATTTATCTCTGATCTCATATCTCCGCCAACATCTGAATCCGGTAAGGCTCAGAATGTTCAAAATGAGTCCTCCACATCTCATTCCGACGATTTTCAACTAGACCCCGTAGTTATATTTGACGATCAAGATGACCAAACGGTTTCCCTTGATAATCAAATTGACTCCGTGGTTATACTTGAGGATATCAGTAATGATCATGTTGTGACTCACGTTGAACACGCCGAACTTTTGCCTCATCCAGATTTTGCTCGTTTAATACAAGACCAACAAACCTTAGTGGAAGAATGTCGCAATTAATCGGACTTGAAAAGTAAAATGCACTACCAAGGATTTTGAATGTTTACAAAAGCAACTCAACTTTTTCAAAACTCAAGAAAACGTGAAAAAGGTTTTGAAGCAGCCTTTGCTAAATCTCATCAAAATGAAAAATATTTAGAGAGACAGATGCGTGATCTAGCCGCTTCGAAGAATGCTTTGTTGTCTGAAATAGAACAACTGAAACATGAACATAAAAAGCAAATTAACGCTCTCACCTTGGAAAATCAAAAAGCTAAGGCTGAGTTGTTAACTTGTCAAAAACAGTTCTCTGCATACAAAAAGCATTCAACAAAACGAATAGATGATCATCTTGAAGAAATCATCGGCTTGCAAAACAAACTTAAAGAGTTTAAAACTGTTGTTTACAAACATGGTGAGTCGGTCACAGCTATTGAAAAGTTTACTTTAAAACCAAATCCAAATGGCTATGGACCAAATCTTGCTGATTACAAACCTAAGCTTTCAACCAAAGCATTCAAACCTAATCCTGAAGTTTTCCATAAAAATATAAATTGATAATTTGTTATGAGTGTTGTTGAATATCATCGTCAAGAGGAATTAGATGCAGAAGACGAGAGTCGATCAAAATTAGAAAATGTTGTTTACAACAAACCTTTTAATTATTCAAAAGCGGTCACTTTCGTCACACCAACGGATTCTTCTAACACACCAAGGATTATCATAAAAACGTCTGAGTCTTCTAATGTTAATCCCAAACCAGATTATGCACAAACTTATGGTCCTTTACCTTCCATCAGTGAAGTAAACTCAAAACCTGAAAATCGCAAAATTCTTCGATATTTTGACCTTTTCATTGCTGACCTCAAAACTTTACAACATGAGATAGAATATCATTCTGAAATCAAAGTTCAACATTTTCAATCGCCTCTGGCGTGAGAACAAAGAGATATTTTTCAAAAAAATCTTTTACCAAATGTTAAAAATTTGAAAAGTTGTGCATTTTCGAGAAAACAGAAACATCTATTTCTAATACTAAACGTAAAAAGAAAATGTTGCGAAAAGATGTTGATCGACTCTTGGAAGATGTCATTTGCTGATGTCCATAATGCTGTATTATTGAATTCTTTGTCATATGCATTTGATTCTGTGGTAAATGTTGAGAACACTGATAATGTGCTTCAGATCGAGTCCTTAAAAGTTGAAAATAAACGATTATCAAACGCACTTTCAAATGCAATACGTCGTCTTAATTGGTGTCAAAAAGATATTCACGATCAACAACTTGCTTTTCAACACAAAATCGCCCAGTTGCGTGCAAAATCTTCTGATCCTAAAATTGAGCAACTGGATGATCAAAACGTGTTTTTTAAGTGTCAAATCTCAAAATATGAACAAGAACTTGTAAAAGTTAAAAAGGAATATGGTGTCATATTTGATTTACTCAAAAAGACTCGTGATGAAGCATCAAATGAACTTGATCATTATCTTGCACACACCAAAGAAGTTATGCATTTTGCTGGAAATATTCAGTCTGAAAATCAAGATCTGATTCACACTATCTTCAAGTTAAGAGAAATGTTAGGAAAGTATGAACAACTTCCGCCTACCGTGATTAAGAGAATAGCCCCAGTAACACTTAGTAATCGTGAACCTAGAATCCCTACTGCCAAATCACAAGTTGCTAACGTGCTTCCTTCTACTGAAACAGGAATAGTTGTCTCTTTTCCAAACGTCCGCACTTCACAGCCTAGGAGCACTACATCGAAGAATAGGAAGTTGCGACCTAAGAAAAGATCAATAAGGAATGCTAAAGTAGAAGAACACCCTAGGACTATGAATAAGACTCCTGTTGCTTCCACTATAGATATTGCGTCTGGCAAATGTAATAGAAATAGTGATGTAACGAATGCTAAACCTTTAAGCACTTTTGATATTCAGTCTGATGCACCTTGTGTTATTTGTCGTAAAAGTATGAATTCTGATTGTCATGACAATATGTTGCTAAAGCTATCATCTCTCGTTTAAGGAATCCTA
Source organism: Chrysanthemum makinoi (assembly GCA_910596185.1). Taxonomy (NCBI): domain Eukaryota; kingdom Viridiplantae; phylum Streptophyta; class Magnoliopsida; order Asterales; family Asteraceae; genus Chrysanthemum; species Chrysanthemum makinoi. The sequence goes on along the minus strand of OU343220.1, from coordinate 273,769,276 downwards.
AGAACCGGAATACCTCTAGGCCCACTAATCTTTCTAAGTCTGTGCTTGGTAGACCGCCCTCTTTAGATTCTAAGAAACGCATTGTTGTCCCTGTAGCTCCAGTTTCACCTCCTAGGAATGTAGTACCACCTAGTGCATTCACTAAGACTAAAGCAAATACTAGTTGGAGATGGCAGAAATGGATATATAACACACTAGGATTTAAATGGATACCTAAAGCTATGTGTATGTCTACTATAACTGCTCCGGAACCCTCTAACATTTCGGGTTCCACATCTACTTCTATTCCATCTGTGTCGTCTGTGTGTAATGCAGGTGATACAGATCATTCTCTGGATTGTTGATAGCGGATGTTCCCGACACATGACAGGCAACCTTAAACTGTTATCAAACTTTATTGCAAAGTTCATTGGCACTGTCAGATTCGGGAATGATCACTTCGCAGCTATCATGGGCTACGGAGACTATATCAATGGGAACATCGAAATTAGCAGGGTTTATTATGTGGAAGGCCTCGGTCACAATCTGTTTTCAGTAGGTCAGTTCTGTGATGGAGATTTGGAGGTTGCTTTCAGGGAGAAATCTTGTTTCATTCGTGATCTACAAGGAAATGACCTTATGTCTGGCTCGCGTAATTCCAGTCTTTACACTATCTCTATGCAAGACATGGTTGCTTCATCTCCCATTTGCTTACTTTCAAAGGCAACATCAACAAAATCATGGCTATGGCACCGTCGTCTCTCACATCTAAACTTTCAAACCATCACCAACCTTGCTCGACACAAACTAGTTGAAGGACTCCCACGATTTCGGTATTCTAAAGACCACCTTTGCTCAGCTTGTGAACAAGGCAAAAGCACTCGTGCTCATTTTCCTTCAAAGGTGGAACACAGCTCTCAGCATGTGCTTCATCTTCTTCACATGGATTTGTGTGGCCCGATGCGCGTGCAAACAATCAATGGCAAACGCTACATCTTAGTAATTGTTGATGACTATTCACGCTGGACTTGGGTCTACTTTCTTCGAAGCAAAGACCAAGCTCCACAAATGATCATCACCTTTCTCACGAAAATACAGGTTCAGCTTCGAAACACTGTCCGACAAATCAGAACAGACAGAGGAACTGAATTTTTTAACCAAACTCTTCGTGAATTTTATGAGAAAGTAGGGATTCAGCATCAGACATCTATTGCACGTACACCAGAACAAAACGGAGTTGTTGAAAGACGAAACCGAACGTTAGTGGAAGCTGCAAGAATAATGTTAATAAATGCTAAACTTCCATTACTTATGGGCAGAAGCTGTATCTACTGCATGCTATACTCAAAACCGTTCTATGATCACAAAACGCCACAACAAAACGCCTTTCGAGCTTGTCCACAACAGAAAACCGAATCTCAAACACTTTCATGTATTTGGATCTCTTTGCTATCCGAATAATGATCGTGATGACTTTGGAAAGCTCAAAGCCAAAGCTGACATTGGAGTCTTTATTGGATATTGTGATAATTCTAAAGGTTTCCGAATCTGGAATCGTCGAACAAAGGAGGTTATGGAAACGATTCATGCTCATTTTGATGAACTCACGGAAATGGCTTCTGAGTATAACAGCTTAGAACCCAGTCACAACCGCTTAAACTTCCCCCAAACCCCATCATCAGCTGAACAAAGCCCCCAGCTCACTCGTCAACAAATGGAAAGGCTATTTGCTCCGCTGTTAATGACGATATTGATGAACGTGCTCCAGGTGTATCCGCTGTTTCCGTTGCTCAACCTGATACTACTCTCATACCTGATACACCTGCTACAACAACTACGGTTGAAGAAGCACCACCAGTTGACTCCAACACAACAGTTGAACAAACCGCTTCCAACAATGATGAACCGGCTGATGATGTTCTGAATGAAGTACCCCCACCTGCAGATTTTGATCCAAATGCGTTTTTTAACCCGTTTGCTAATGAGACTGCTGCACCAGATGTCGCGGAATCTTCAACAAGCCATTTGAATCCTCAAAATCTGCACAATGTATACCAACATCAACCCTCCACACATAGATGGACAAAAGACCATCCTCTGGAAAATATTATTGGCAACCCGAATCAACCAGTCGTTACGAGACAACGTCTTCACACAGACGGTGAACATTGCATTTATGCACTCACTGTCTGCCAATCTGAACCCAAAAACATTAAGGAAGCAATGACAAAAGATAACTGGATTGAATCCATGCAAGAAGAACTCAACCAATTCAAACGTCTTGAAGTATGGGAACTGGTTGAAAAGACCAACAGGGTCTTTCGTTTGGTCTTAAATGGATTTGGAAAACAAATTGGATGCTGAAGGAACGTTATCGAAACAAGTCACGTCTGGTGGCTAAGGGTTATAGGCAGGAAGAGGGTATTGACTTTGAAGAATCATTTGCTCCGGTTGCTCGTCTTGAGGCTGTTAGGATTTTTCTGGCATTTGCGGCTCATATGAACATCACGGTCTTTTAGATGGATGTAAAACTGCTTTTCTCAATGGACAACTGAAAGAAACGGTTTATGTTAGTCAACCAGAAGGATTCATTGATCCAGAGTTCCCTAATCATGTCTACAAACTGAAGAAAGCTCTACGGTCTCAAACAAGCCCCTCGGGCATGGTATGATAAGCTATCATCTTTCCTCATTGCCAATAACTTTACCAAAGGTTTGGTCGACCCAACTCTTTTCATACAATATCACGGGGAACATATTTTAATTGTTCAAATTTATGTGGATGACATCATTTTTGGGTCAACTCATAAAAAGTACTCAATCGCTTTTGCAAAACTAATGAAGAAACATTTTGAAATGTCCATGATGGGTGAACTTACGTTCTTTCTAGGACTGCAAGTTCATCAATCACCCCGTGGTATTTTCTTGAGTCAGTCCAAATATGCCCTTGAATTGTTACACAAATTTGGAATGCAAACCTGTGACACCTACGCCACACCAATGGCTCATACCAAGAAGCTAGACGCTGATTTACATGGGAAATTGGTGGACCCTACAAAATACCGTAGTATTATTGGGTCTCTCATGTATCTAACAGCTAGCAGACCTGATATTGTCTTTGATGTATATCTTTGCTCCCGTTATCAGTCGCGACCAACTGAAACCCACCTCTCTGAGGCTAAAAGAATCCTCCGATACATCAAGGGAACCATTAATTTGGGAATCTGGTATCCGAAGGATTCTGGTTTTGAACTAATCGCTTTTTCAAAAGCTGACCACGCAGGATGCTTAGACTCACGGAAAAGTACCTCAGGAGCTTTACAATTTCTTGGTGATAAACTGGTGTCCTGGCAATCGAAGAAGCAGGATTGTACATCGTTGTCCTCAACCGAAGCAGAATATGTAGCCATGTCGGCGTGTTGTGCTCAAGTCATTTGGATGAGAACACAACTCAAAGACTATGGTTACGTATTTGACAGAATCCCGATGTACTGCGACAATCGGAGTGCTATTGCGATCTCGTGCAACTCAGTTCAACACTCGAAATCAAAGCACATCGATCTTCGATATCATTTCATCAAGGACCACGTGGAACAGGGTACTGTTGAATTATATTTTGTGGGTACAGAATACCAATTGGCAGATCTACTCACCAAAGCCTTGCCTCCTGCTAGGTTTAATGAGTTGGTCCACCGCATTGGTATGAGGTGTTTGACTCAAGAGGAATTGGATGAACTCCTAAAACAGTCTTAAAAACCTGTCAAACACCAAAATCTCTTTTGTAAATATTTTTCCAAAAAAAATACAAAAATATAAAACCTAATAAAACAACAAAAATATTCTTCTATCTATTTTCTTTCAACATTGCAAGTACATTTCTTCCGTCAACACTCTAATCTTTCAAAATTCAACATTTTTCCGATCAAGTGTTGAGGGGGACAAAATAAACACTTAACTGTTTCAAAACATTCTTGTACTTGCATGTTACCATATTATGGTTGTTTCTTTTATCAATAGTGGTAAATTTTCTGGTTCAACTGACACTCCTCAGACTAAAATTTATAACCTTTCATCATTTTTTATTTTCATAAGTCGAGGGGGAATGTCGTCAAGTTTCTTTCTTAAAATCTTTCGTTTGGTAACCCAAATGGAAGTTTAAAGGCCTTGATGAAAATGGAAAAGGTGGAGGGACTAAAACTGCCAAAAGCTCAAACTCTATTTTAATAAAACTCCCTCACCTAACTTATCCTTCACATTTATTACTCTTAACCAACTTCATCCTACGCATATAATCGTCTCAAGAAATCTGTGTTTTGATCATCAAAGTGTAAGTGTTTCATAATCTTAAATTATTACAAGCAAAGTTTTTGATTTTTATGCAAATCCAACGGCTAAATTATGAGATATGAGTGATTATATGTTCTACGCATAAGCGTATGAACACACAATCATTGGTATGTGTTTGTGGTTAAAAAGATAGTGTCAAAACGTTTTTATAACATCAATGATATCATTTTTATCCTCAAAATGCACCCAGAAACACGAATTGATGGTTTTTCAAAATTAGGGTTCTTGAGTCGTTTTGGGTATTTTCAAATGTGAAGGTTTTTGGTGTTAAAGATTGTTGTATAAGGTTGTATTCATGTTGAATTGAGCATATTCAAACCTAGAAATCACCTAGAAACACTAATGATTCACAAATTGAAAATTAGGGTTTATATTCATACGGTTTGGGTATTTTTGATTCTTGACATTTTTGATGTTAAAACTTGGATAAACATACTGACTATGCCTCTAAGACTTACCAGAAACACTTTGGTGCATATCCTAAGGCTAGAAATCATATGCGTAATTCATGAACTTTAGGGTTTTGACTTACGCGTATGACTTTCTACGCGTAAACAGTTTAATGTGCTTTCATGCCATGATCTGTTATAAAATGAATGATAGTGTTAATAATGATTTTATGATGATGATATTTCAGGCTTGCTACGCATAAAACTCATAATCAAGGTCATTGAAACTCTACGCATAAGGATCACCTTACGCGTAGAAAGTTATGCGTAAGAGAAATCTTACGCTTAGCTATTACGCGTAAGGTTCTACAAAGGGACTACGTGTATCCTGTGAAGGATATGCGTAAACAGTGACCTCTACGCATAAGGTCTACTCTTACGAGTAAGCCTTACGCGTAAGGTTTTATATACGCCTACGCGTAAGCTCTACGCATAAGGTTACTCTGTTCCTACGCGTAAAATTTCTTACGCGTAAGACAGATTCCTACGCATAAGCTTGTGTCTACGCATATAACCCCTGTTTACGCATAAGCTACCATTTCTACGCATAAGCCTTGATCAAACCTTCATTATGAATTGTTACGCGTGCAAACTTGTAAATAAATAAATCATAACGTCACGAAACCAATAATGTCACCAATAAGCTTAAACGTTCAACATGTTTTGATTAATAAGTGATAACATAAAATTTAAAATTTAAAGTTAACTAACTCACGAAACTTTTCACGACGTCATTGGACTTTTAGACATACAAGTGATCTTGGACACGTAACAACCATTGACATTATACGTTCAATAATTAGACATTATAACCTTCTATTGACTAACATTATGTCTCTCGGTATGTTGGTTCTTTTGGCTAATGTTATTTCAGATCACGACATGGCTGCTCAAATGAATGTGGATGCACCTGAGGTTCTCATAATTTCCGATATCTTCCCTAATGGCTATCCAAGGAAGATTGGAAAGAACAATCTAAGAGTTGACTTTGAAACTCTTTCATGCTCAGAGTCTTCATGCCTGATTGCTGTGGATATTCTAAAGAATCATCCGTACCAGAACATGCTCTCACACTCTGCTACTGTTCCAGAGATCTACATTCAACAATTCTGGAATTCAATGCAAAGGATCAAAGGTCAAAGTGCGGTGACTGTAACGCTCAATCACAAACAGATCACCATCACACATGCTGTAACACCCTAGGAAAATCCCACATCGGCCGTGGCCTGGAGAGATGCTGGGCTCATAAGATAACATTCGCCTTACAATGACACAACGCGTTTTGTGGTCTACTGCGGGTGGAGTTCTTAGAACTGGCAGTTAAGCATGCTCATGTGAGTAGTACTGGCAGGTGACTGCTGGGAAGTCTTTATATGAGGCCACAAAAAAAAGTGGCGCGTGAGCACAGACAGCCCGGACAATATTGTGTGAGTGGGGTGTTACAAGTGGTATGAGCCACTCTGGCCGTTAGGATGGTGGGGCAAACCTCATCGGGACGATGAGTCCCTAAGGGGGTGATTAACACCAGGCAAATCCCACATCGGCCGTGGCCGGAGAGATCTTTGGCTCATAAGATAACATTGCAGCACAATGCACAACGCGTTTGTGGTCTCTGCTGGGTGGAGTTCTTAGGAACTGCAGTTAAGCGTGCTCAGTGTGAGTAGTCGGCTTGGGTGACCTGCTGGGAAGTCTTTATATGAGGCCACAAAAACAAAGCCGTGAGCCTGCGGGCAAAGCGGACAATATTGTGTTCTGAGTAGGCGGGGTGTTACACATGCAGATCTACGGGCTATTCTTCTAATTCCTGAAATCGAGCCAACCGACTTCTATGCCACACCAACTGAAGAGACAGTTCTGAAATTCTTGATTGATATTGGCTATGATGAAGCTTCAGGAATAATCACTAAGCACTCTCATGTGGAGCTTAAGAACATTCCTCAACCGTGGAGAACCCTCTACATCATCATTACCAAATCGGTCTCTGGTCGTGATAGTGGTTATGAGCATCCCAAGCTCATGGAACTACAAATCTTCTGGTCATTAATCAACAAAAAGGACATCGAAATTGAAGCACTATTATGGGAAGACATGATGTCATTTCTCAAGAAACTTGGCTCAAAGATTCCCTATGTCGATACACAAATGGTTGATCCAGAGAGAGCACTCGGACTTCATCCTAATATTCCCAAGAGGCTCAATGACCCCGACAATCACGATATGTTGACTGAGCCTACCCTATCAGTCAGAATCAAAGAATCGTCAACAAAGCGGTGCTGTGTTACTGATCACCTTCTGACTAATGAAATCAAAAAACTCGAGACATACAAAAGGTATCTTGTAGCAGTAAAAGAAGGCAAAGTTGGTCATCTCGATGATAAGTCTTCTGGTACACCTATAAGGAAAACCAGAAGAGGAAGTGGAGGAAGTGCTGCAAGCACTAAGAGTCAGAGGATGTTCCCCAGAAGGAATCCTCCCCGAAAGAGGACAGTTCCCGCCAAGGAAGCTGTTCCTATTCCCGTATCTAAGCCTGAACCGCAGAGAAAGCTAATGGACGAGGACTCGGAGGGTACTAAATCAGATGAAGAGACTTTCTACTCTGAAACTGCTGAAGATGAAACTACAACGGTATCTAAAACTCCTAGTCCTCCAGTGATCAAGGAAAGGGAAGACTCAGTACTTGTGCTTGAGTATGAAGAAAGCTCAAGCTCTGATGAAGAGCAACTGGATAAATCATACAGGAAAAAGTTCAAATTCATTAGACTTCAACACGTTGCACAACAATTTGCTCAAGAACAAATGGGTGGCCCCGGAGGGTCGAGTGGTGGAGTGGTATGTGCTAAAACACATACCTTTTCATTATCAAAACTGACCCAAAATAACCAAGAAAGAGCCGTTTATTGCTAATATTTGTGGTTTTCTTGAGTTTGTGCTTGTGCAGGTATGGATATGTAAAAACACACAAAAAGGAACCAAATCAGACGTAAATCCGAGCACGAGAGATTAAAGAGAGCTTAAGCTGAGTTTGGAAGGTCAGAATTTTGCATTTATGGAGATTTCTAATCTCTGAGGATGATTTGTGAAGATTTGATCAAAGTTTGAAGAAATGTCGAGATCAGTCCCTCATCTTTGAGCTTTTGGCAAAAGTGACCCTTGAAGATTCAAAAGTTGCAAATTGGCCCTTGGTCTATTTAAGAATGACAAGAATGGTCCTTGGAAGATATTTTCAGAATCACACCTTTGGTCCTTGGTTTTTGCTTAATACATGAATGGTCCTTGTTTATACACTTTGGTTCATTACATAGTCCTAATCCTTTATATTCAAGCCCAATATCAACCCATATACCCGGTTTATTAAACCAAGCCCAAATCTCATCAAAATACCCGGTCCAACCCAACTCCTAACCCGGTACCCATTTACACCCGTTACCCACTATTATTACCCGAGTCAAACTATCAACCCGGTCAACAAACAACCCAAGTCAAAATACAATAAAATAAACCCAAACCCACCCCAAACGCGCCCAAACAAAACCCCATTTACTGCTCATTACCTCCTCCCACCTTTTACCCTGGTTCTCACACAAGTTACCCACATTAAGTGACCTTCTAGAAGCTGACAACGTGTCAGAGGTGTGACACTCAAAGACTGCCAGGGTGGACAAATGAAGAGCTCTCATTGGAGCAGCCACATCATCCAAGTGATCCAAGGGCTATGATTTGATTTTATGACGAATTGATGAATCAAGGGCTATGATTGGACATCTAGGAGCTTCTGAAAGAGCATCCCAAGCTTCCTCATCAGCTATTTATACCCCATTCAGTCACATTTGTATATTGTCCAATTTCTTATGCTTTAGAGAGATTTTGACCATTTATTTATGTCATTGCTCTTAAATCTTTTAGTAGTTGTAATTTCATTTTAAATTTGTAAGCAATCTCTTGTTAATGCAATTTTACCTTTCAGTTTGTTACATGAAAATCTGCTATTGCTCTTTTGTTTGTTAATCTCGTTTTAAAGCTTGAGTTATCAGTGCTAAGAATCACAGAAGCTTATCTAAGCTTTTGTGATTCTTAAGGTTTTTCAAATCCTCTTCTCAATTTCAAGTTTTCTTAAAAGTCAACGATAGTCAAACCTTGAAGTCAAATCAAGTTTTGGTAAATTTCTGGTGTTAATCTGTTTAATGGTTAAGTTTAATGTTAGTTTACTCATTTTGATTCAGTCACAACCTCATTTCATCAGTTTTTCAAAGTTAAGTTTCAGTTAGTGCTTGTTAAAGGAGTGTTTGGTTTTGACAAGTTTTTAAAAATTTCAAAGGTTTTAATCATTAAATCTTAGTCTAGTGGGTTTAGAATCTGTTTTTAAAGCTTTTCTTATTCTAGTTTAAAGTCTCAAAGTTGATAAATGTGTTTCGAGTGTTTTACCAAGTCTGTCAAGAGATTTGAATATGTCCTGAATTCCATCAGATCTCAGTCATTTTCAAGCATTTAAGTGTAATGAATTTGTGCTTATTTGTGATTATTCAATAGAAACTAGTGTAGTAAGTATGTTTTAGCTTATGAGAATCTTTGGTAGCTTAAATTGTAGCTTGCAAGTAGCCATTTTCTGTCAAACATGCTCTGCACATCAGCAGCTATCTGTCCACTACATCAGTTTTACTGTGTTGTGCTTTTCTGCTCCATATCAGTATTAGTTGATATTATGACTTGATTAGTGGTTCCTTTTGCAGTATTAGGTTAGATGTATGTAGCTTATGTTAGCCTTAGGAGCTTAGTTTAGAGCTTAATCAAGCCTGCAATAAGCATATCTCTTTCCCTTTTGTTACTGCATCAGATTGCTTGTTATCCCTTTCTCCTTATGCTTTTAATCTTCTCAATTTATGTCCTAATTGGCTGAAATTTGGTACAAGCACTCTCTGGTTGGTAGACTAGAGATTTCCATCCTTGCTTCTCAGTTTGGCTTATTGAATAAGCAGTTGCAACAGCAACGATTGGGTCAGGGTAGATGTTTTGCTAGAGTAGCAGTTAGCTTATGTCTAGGTAGATTGCTTATTAGGTGTTAGGATTAGCTTTCATTAGCTGTTTTAGAGTAGTTATAGTATAATCTAGCTTCTTTTATCAGTTGGTATATTCTAGTGCTTATTTGCTTATTATAAAGTGCTTATTTCATTTCATTTTACACTACAGTCTTCATATCTCACACATAAGCCCATGTTTTTATATTTTTCATAGCTTTAGAATAATATTTTAGAATTTTCTTGAGTTTTTCCTAATTTTTAGTCACTATTTGGTATTTTTCTCTATTTAAAATAGTTTTTAGGCATTTTTAAATAGCTTTTATTGCAAATAATTAAGAAAAAGTTCCAAAAAAATAATTTTTCAATTCTCCCAGTTTAAGAAAAATATAAAAAGCATAAAAAATATTTTTCCTTATTTTTCTCCTTTTATTTGGTATTTTTCACAATTTAAATTAGATTTAAATAGTTTTAAATTAGTAGAAAATAGAAAAGTAATCAGAAAAATACAAAAATAGTTTTGAAAATTCTCTTAGGATATTTTAGATTTTATAAAAATAGTTTCATAATTTTCCCCTTTGTTTTTATAATTTTTAGTTATTTAGTCTTATTTTTATAATTAGAAATTAGTTTTTAATTCTAATAAAATCCAAAAAAATCCTAAAAATTAGTTTTAATTCATAAATATCATTTTTAGTATAAAAGTAATTTTAGATCATTTTTAGGATTTAGAATAGACGTAGTTGCATTTTATTCGCGTTTCGTTTTAATCCCGTATTTGCATTTTAGTGTAGAATTGCGTAGTTTGCCTTTATTCTTAGGTTTTCCCCATAGATTTTATTCCCATTTACTTTCCTTATCCCGTAGTTTAGAAAACATCAATTTATCCCCTTCTCTCATTCAAATCACAAAAATCGGGACGTGAGTTGGAAATTCCATTCAACCCTCGTTCGGAACGATCTCGGTGCTCAAACCTAATACGTTTGAGTTACCCATTACTACACTTCTCTTATAAAATCAGTGTCCGAACTGTTTTAAGTTTCTTACGGTTAGTCATTCACAAGTGGCTAGCTTGTGTGAGATAACTTGACGGGTCGATACTGTGGAATCAATTTTTGGCGCCGCTGCCGGGGAGGGCTTGTAGCGAGTTTTCGTATTCCGTCTCGAATCGCGTGCATTTGAAGATCCTTCCCCGAGTGAAGTTACCGTCGTTTTTGTAAATATATCTTTTTCAAAAACTCAAAAATATTCTTCTTTACCCTCTGATTTGATAATTCTTTCCTTTTATCCCTCTTTTATGATTAATTCTCATGGAGTCTCAAAATTTCTTTCAACCTTATTGCTTTAATTGTAGAGACTTATTAAAAGATGATTCAATTTGTGAACGTTGTTTTTGTAAAGGGTGTGGATTTTATCGCGAATCTTGTATGTGTTGCCCTTTTGAAGAACCCACCGGGGGTATCGAGGATGTTTCCATCGATTTTGAAGAAAGATTTGAGCAACATCAAAACAACATTGAAAGTATGTGTAGAACTCTCTTAAGTCTGATTCAAGCTCGACAATGTGTTAATGAAGAAACCATCCAAGTTACGGAAGTCAATCACACTATTCCAGAGCTACCCGAAGAATCCACTGAGGATTACGGAGACGATTTCTTTGAACGTCGTGCTTTTCTTAACAACATTGAAAAACTTGAAGCCTTGTCAAAAATTTTGAAATATAATCTTGATGAACCCTCGATTCCTACTCCCTCTCCGGTGAGGGAGATGGAACATATTTCTGAACCCGAGGTGATTCCCGTTTGTACTCTCGACTCTAATCCGAAGAATTCTAGTATCGATCCTTATCTTTCACGATTCGTCGTTACGAGTTCGTCAAATTACAACAGAACAGAACGAAATTATGAGCTTAAAATGATTTCTAAACAGAAGGACACGGAGACCACAACGAAAGTGGTGGAAATTGCTAGCTCTAAGAGCACACTACTTGCCCCACCTCCGGATTCTTTACCCTCTCTTATTTCTGAGCCTTTAATTTCTGACCCTTCCCCTTCACTCACGCCGGTTGAGAGAAGTGACGTCGTTTTGGAAGAGGTTGATGATCATATTTCTACGGACATCGTTGAACCCGTTGATTCTCTCATAATGGGGGATGAGCATCTTAGTACTATTCCGGAAACGGAAGTGTCTAATGTTGAGATCCTTATCCCAATCCCAAGAGAGTCTGGGGTTGTTGATATTTGTGATGAGCCTTCTCTTGATAATTTGAATGATCATGTTGAGATGTTCTCCGATTCTGATAATGATTCTTATGGAGACATCGATTTTGTCGACGATTTACCTTCTGAACCCGTCCATATAGAAGAAGAGAATGATTTTGAAGAAGAAGAGATTGAGCTTAATGATATTGAGATCGAGGATGAAGCATTACGAGAAACATTGTCGAATGTCCATCTTCTCATTTCTAAGATTGAAGCCTTAAACGATAATTCAAGTTCGCATCCTATCTCCGTTAAAGATAATGATTTCTCTCCCGAGCTTGAGACTTTCCGATTTGATGAAGAGAATAGTGGCAGTCCCACTATTGTCAATGTTTATCCTCCGATTCTTGAGCGATTCTACTTCGAGGTTGATATGAGCAAGGTTTTGAACGATATTTCCGATAATTCGACGAATGATCCGATCATTGAGGATGCGATTGATGACCCAATACCACCGGGTATTGAGGATGTTGTTGATCCCGAGGGGGATATGGTTGCTCTTGATGGTTTTCTAGACTCTCCTTTCTCTGACGAGTCCACCATTCTTTATCCCGTTGAGCCCGCATGTGAAGACAAAATTTTTAAACCCGGGATATGCATTGATGAGCCTTTTGTTAAAATCATTTCTGGAGATAAGGATCCTCGGATGGATGCCTTCATTTGTAAGCCTAAACGTCTTATCCTTTACCATGAGCTCCCGTCTTTCTTGGAGTTTTCTCATTTCTATCCGTCATCTCGACGTCCACCCGTAAAACCACCGGATGATGGATCCTTCTTACATGATATGCCTTATCTACCCATTTTCTTCTCCACCCAACCCACCCAGTCTCATTCTTTCAGGAATGAGGACACCGTTACAACCTCGTATCTCTATTATTTTCTTCCCAAGGACAATGAATTCGGGGCCGAGTCAGGCTAGCGACTCGTTTAAGAAAAACAGTAGCGCTTCGTGGGAGGCACCCCATGCTTATCCTTCTATTTTCTTTCTATTTTCTAATAAGTGACGCGAAGGCGAAGGGGTCTGCCTCTTCGATTTCTCATGTTTGGTTGTTTGTGATGTTTTGTCCAGGAATTTCCGATATAGAACTCGTGCTCAAAGTTTGTCTTTTCTCTACTCGAGTTTCATGATCGATGCTTATGGAAATCCGATATCCTAATCTTATCGACTAACGTTTATCTTCTAGCATACTTAATAAACGGCTTTTAGATTTTCGTTGATACCCTTGCCTTTAAACATTGAGGACAATGTTTAGTTCTAGTCTGGGGTAGGGTAATCTTCGATTTGATTTGACCGCACTTGCTTGTTTTTGTGTCGTGTACTCTCGCAACCCCGTTTTTCCTTAGAAAATGAAAAATTGTGCTATATATGAGAAAATTTAAAATTTTTTAAGCTTTTGTTAAGTATTTTTGATTGAAAAGTTTGCTAGTCTCTTAGATAAGAAGCTATAAAATGCGAATTCTAGCTCCAAGGCCAAATTTGCAAGTTTCCCTTAGAGACTTGAAATATGCATGACTTTATTTCATTAGACAAAGCATTTGCTAAGTTAATATATGTTTTGACACCTTGTTGACTTTCCGCTGGTGGAATTCTGACTTGACCGGCATGTTGAGCTAGCTTGTTCCCTTAACCATAGATAATCTAAAAATTATCGGCTAAGCATCTTCGGATCTCATTATTTGGGATTTTAAATTTGGTCGAGAAATGATAGAGTTACTTATGAGTTTAGATGCTAAGCGTGGAGTAGTTGGTTCTCTTTAGAGCCCATCGAAGGTACTTATGGCTTTTTGTTCCCACAAAATTGTTTCACCCCATATCTGTCTAATAATAATTAGAGATGTTGAGTTTTTGGCGATAGTTAGTTCTTTATCTTCTTAAAAGAATCTTTGTTTTAAAAATTTGGTACACATCAAGGATCCGTAATAAATAAGCAATAAGTGATAAGTGAAAAGTAATAAGTAAAGTTATGAGCTGCGGTGTCGAGATCGGACCCTTGGATCTTTAGACGGGATTGAGTGAGGTCTTAGCCTAGCCAGGATTCTCATTCATGAAGCCTATAGTCTTGGAATTACCCCGTGAAGCTCCGTAGTTCATGGCTCATATAAGCAAAAGTATAAGCGTAAAAAAAAAATAAAAAAAAAATGATGTATGAAAAATGATGAAAAAATCAAAAGTATAAATGAATAAAAATTCCTTGATGTGGACCTCATTTTTGGGACTGATTGGTGCAAAACCGTCAAGTTTAATCACGCAAGCTAACCACTTGTGAATGGTCAACCGTAACAAACTTAAAACAGCTCAAACACTAATGCAATGAAGATCAGAGGAATATAGTGTATTCCTGGGTCGTTAAGTCCCACGGAGGATGAATTGGTGTACACTTGATCAGATGATAGAATGATCACTAAGGATAGTGACCAGTAATGATTTTGATGGATAATTATACCTAAAGAAAAGATTTATAAATTACAGCGACTTAAATGCAAATTAAGAAAATTAAAAAGTTAAAATATATTAAATAAACGCTATCACTATTTTTACAATGATGTTTTTGTGATTTATAAAATAAAATTACTTAAATAAACTATTTTAACTAAAACGTAAACTTAAATTATCTAAAAATGTGATTTAAAATAAAAACGTACGTTAAGTCTAAAATTACGCTTGTCGCATAAGTAAAAACGTAAAATTTATGAAATAAAAGTCCTACAAGTGTAAAAACAATTTTATTACGTACTATATGATAAAAGAAAATTTTAGAAAAAAAATTTATATTTTTAGACTTTTTATATATTTTTTATGAATTAAAACTATTTTAAGACTAAATAATTGTTTAAAAATACTAAAACTATTTAGAAAAATCTGAAACTTTTTTGTAAAATACTTATTAACAATACTAAGCTAAGAAAAATATAAAAAGTGAAAAAGCTAGTTTAAATAAGCTAGAAATAAGCTAAAATACTCGTATAAGCTAATTGGACTAACAAGGGGTATATATTAAATTTTGCAAGATATAATCGAGACAAGTCCCAAGGGCGCCTGGTTATTGTGTGTGTGGTTGTGGTCGGTGGAGGCTAGAGGTCACAGGTTCAATCCTGGCCTCTACCTTTTGCAAAAATATATATATTTTTTATTTTTACAAACTACTTAAGCACATGATAATAAGCAACTTTTACAACTACAACTTTTTACAAAATCAACTAATAAGCTCAGTTTGAGCTTATTTTCTCCATAATGGTGCAAAAAATAAACACAAGATTTAAACCAAATGGCTTATAAGCTAATCAATAAGCAAAATGGGAAACTGAGAATAAGCTACACAACTATAAATAAACTAATATGAAAACTGAAAAAGCATAATAACTAGAAATAAGCACTAAACATCTCCAAATAAGCATTTATATAACTGTTTGCACGGAATGTTTTTTTAGACAAGGGGTCAAAAGAAGCTTGAAAATAAGCAGTTTATAAGCTAATAAGATACAAGCTAGTATTTTTATGATTTAGTTTAGCAGTTAAATATTACTATCCCAAAAAAAGGTTAAGCTAAAACTTAATATTGATCCTACACAAAATTATTCATTTTATTCAAAAGCTTATGAATTTTGACTTTTTAATGAAAACTAATAAGTTGACTTTAATGAACTTATAACTGATTCTATGGACTTATTATGTTGTAATAAGCTGTAATAAGATTATCTAGAGCTAGACTAACAACTTTAAAGCTTGTAAAATGAATTTGGTAACTCAAAATCCCCACAGTGACCTTTAGGGGTAGGATTTGGAATTTTGACTTTATTTCAAACAAGGACTGGTTTAAATGGTAGAACTGAGCTAATAGATGCTAATATGACATAAAGCAACCATAAACAATAACAAGCATTCACTGAAATGCCACTGAATCACAATTCCAAACACCACTTTAACTGTTTTGAAGATAAATGTACTAAATCAAACTCTTAAACTGAGAAATCTATTTATTAACTTATAATTACTATATTTAAACAGGATTAGGCCAATATTAACAGTATTTAAGTACTTATACTAGAATATGCAAGTTTTAAGGAAATTGCTTACAATATGAGTCCAAACTGAGAAACCATGAACTATATACCAAGAACCATCCTACTACCTCCCATGAGGTTCTAAACCAACTAGCAATCCAAAATTAGCTCTTCACCAGTCTTCTTGTACCTTCTCCATTGATTTTTTATTTTCTCACTATTTTCTTATTTTTGCTTTTTAACTTGTAAACTTACTTTTGTGGGTTATAAAAGCTTAAAAGAGCTTTATAAAAGCTTTTATGAGCTTACTGAGTTTATAAACAACACCAATAACAACAATAAGCTAAATTTGAGATTTTTAACAAAATAATGCATAAACTGAATTTATGTAAACAAACTTAATTTGAAACTGAAAATAGGTTCTTGATACACTGAAATGGGATTACAAAACACTTGAAATCTTAAACTTGAACTGGAAAACTTAAAAACTTAAAAACGACATAAGAAAAAAATAAAATACACGAGCTACTCTACTACTTTTCTTCTCAGCTGCTTTTTTTTATAGACATCCAAAAGCTTCCCTCTCTCTCCTGATCATTTCCCACCATTGGATAGGCATTGATATGATCTTATTCGTCCATTTGGAAAATTGGCGCCAAAAATATCTTTGAGCAGGTTATTGCATTTAATGCAATTTGGTGCTTGTGGAGGTGGAGGGGGTTGGTATACAGCTGGGAGGATAAGGTGAGGTGGAGATGTGGGGTGTCAAGTGGAAGAAACCATGGTGGTTTTGAGATTGCAGTATGAGGAGAGGGTGAAACATGGGGCGGTTTTCTTTCATTTAAACTTTGGGTTTGGTTTGGGCTTGGGGAGATTGGGCCACAAGTAAGGTGTGTTTGGGTTTAATTTGGGTCCGGTTTGTATAGCTTATAAACACAAGGACCAAAATTGTAATTAGGTGAAAAGTGAGAGACTGAAATTGACAAGTTTCCAAGGTTATCACAAGGGTCAATCTTGCAAATAATGGTTAGTACAAGGACTAAATTTGCATAAAGTTCCATTTTTAAATGTCCAAGGACCTTTTATGTAATTTTTGAAACTTAAGGGACCAAACATGTAATTTTCCAAAAGTTCACTATAAGGACCAATTTTGTCATTTATGAATAGTACAAGGTTAATATTTGATAATTTTCACTTTTAAATTAACCAAGGACTATATTTGACATTTTTCAAACTTTAGGGACTAAAGTTGTCATTTTGTAAATTTTAAACTTTAAAGGGTTTATTTTGACAACTTTTGAATCCCATGGACCTTAAATGACATTTTACAAGTTTTTGAATTACCAGGGACTAGTTTTGACAATTTTTGAAACTTGGAGGACTAAAACTGCCAATTATGCAAACTTGATACGTTTTTCATCTGATTTTGATATTTTTGCATTTAAAACATATAAAACACTGATTTGTGATATTTTCATCATTTGATGCATTTCTGAGTGTTTTCAGATGTTTTTGCAGTTTAAATGGTATAAAAATGATGAGTATTTAGACACTCATCAATCCCCCCCACTAAGATATTGCTAGTCCCTAGCAATGATTTATGAAAAGTTAATGGATTTCATCTCTTTACCAAAAGCCATTACTTCAGGAGTAGCCAATTGTTTTAGTTCAAGTAAGAACCTTGGTACAATGATAACCAAATGATTTTGAGCAAATCATAAGCTTTCAACGGGTTTGACTTGTCTTTACCAGAAGCGTTTGCTTCGGACTAGCCAAATCTTAGATAAATTATCAATATTATCTTTGGTGAGTCGATTACCAATTATGGTTTTCCAACTGCCTTTACCACAAGCCATAAACTTGCGGGCTAGCCAACTCTTTACTAATTAAAGATATGGTGAGCTGAACACCATACAATTTTGGGCAAATTGCAAGCCATAAACGGATTTGAGATATCTTTACCAAGAGCCGTTTGCTCCTGGATTAGCCAATCCTTATGTGTGTTAGACATGGCGGACTGATTACCATTTGTTGTGTTTAGTACATAGTACTTCCACTAAATTTTTTTTTTTTAATTTGGCCATTTTTGGGGAAAAAGGGACTAAAAGGGTATATTTATGATCAAATTCGCCAGAATTTCCCCCACACTTAGAAATGAATATTGTCCTCAATATTCAAAGTACCGGCTGTTATGCCGAAACTTAGAACGTAAAAAGATAACATTACTAGCTTAGTGTGGAAACACAACAATTATTTTCTTTTTTAATATTTACATTTCATTCATTTTTTTTTTTAGATCTCTATACAACATGTGGGCATCTCCCCACTAGGGTGGTACACACGGGTGAAAACCCATGTTTAACTACTGTTTTTGATTACCGAGTCGCTAGCTTGACGCGACCCCGATTAATTTGTTCATGGGGAAGTAAGTGGAAGAGACAATCTCCATCGGACTTTCATTCAAGATGTTTGGACAAACATTGAAGTACGTGAAAGTTCCACACCGATGAGATATACATAGAACCGGCTCACAAATGATAAATGAAAATGCCGGGGTCAAAAATAATGTCTTCATTCCCGAAGGAGTGAAGAACAGGAGAAGTCACGGGATATATGAAGAAGAGAAAGAAAGTCATGATAAACATCATGACTAACTCATCATCATCAGAAGGAGAATTCATGATTTCCGGATCATGAATCTCATCATTTAAGCTTATTTGATCAAGACATATTCGGGGTGGGAGGGATGGGATTTTGATATCAAGCAAGTTCTCATGGTTGAGAACATTTCCCTCCGGAACACAAAGATCATTTTTGTCTAGATCAAAATGGAAGTTATCATACTCAGGTGGAGATATGATATGAGTGAGTTCAAAGGAGAACTCCTCGTAAAGAGAATCATTCACGTAATGTAAGTCTGTGAACTCTAGTTCCACTGTAGACTCATCACTATCCTCAATCTGAGTATCAAAGAGTGGATTCTCAGAAATTAAAGTGAATTTAGAGTGATTCAAATAGAGGATTAGTGAGAGTTGTTATGAACGTTTCAGGAACAAAGTGATTATCATTCTCTATTGGACTGTTAGGGTGAGAAGTGAGTGAACGATCATTACAAAGGAGACTTTCAATTTCTCCTAGGTTGGCTTTGAAATCAAAGAGATCATCATCACTTTCCGATGAAAGTGGAATGATGTGAGTGAGTTCATCGGTGAACTCCTCAAGAAGAGGAACAACATCAAAATGTGAAAGTGATGCCTCAACATTCTCAATGTCCCCATAAGATTTACAATCATCGCTAAAATCGGAGAAAGTCTCAAAATGATCTTTTGAACACTCAAAAGGGGAAGGGATATCACACATATGGTCAAAAGTTCCCTGTGACTCTCTCGGGATTGGGACAAGGTCCTCAACACTAGACTTTATGAATTCGTTCGATTCCTTTTTAGAATAGTGTCAAGATGCTCGTCCCCATGTTCGAGAGTGAGTGGGAGCTTGGGTGTGATAGCAGTTGTTTGAGAATGAATCTCAACTGCTGGGATATCAACTGATGAACTTGATGAATCTTTATAAAATTGTAGGATACCAAGTGCATCCACATCATCACTGTCATCGGAATGAAACGAATTGAGAGCTAGATCTGGCTGCTTTTTCTTTTGCAATTGATTCCCTAATAGATTTTTCAAAGGCAATTTGGGAATTTATTTTAGCAGACTGCTCTTCACTAGCACAATTCTTCCATGGATTTCTCATGTGAATTTTGAATGACGGACATTGTGGGAGATTTGTCAAAACCGGAAGGTTGACATTGATAATCATCATGAGGACCCCACAATATACACAAGAAAAACTGGGAACATTATGAAATGTTGTTTTACTCAACTCCTCAGTTCTTTACTGACTCCGAAGCTCTAGATAAGTGTCTTGTTGGGTTTGCTGAGGAGTTTGAGTCATTTGGCACTGTGGAGGTTGGTCGTGATATGGATAGTCGTAATTGTTACAAGGAAATGGATTCCCTGTTTGACAATCATAGCTGAAATGGGGACCTCCACAGTTCTCACAACAGTAAAACTCTTGAGCCTGGATTGGTGAATCATATGGATATTGGTCATAGCCAAAGTTCTGAGCATCACCGGAAAACTGTTCATAGACAAACGTGTTTCCGGATTGACATTCAAATCCTTGGTGAGGACCTCCACAAAATTCACAGCAGTGATGTTGATTATATGAAGATAAGTCGGGCTGTGGTGGGTAATTGGAAAAGTTTGAGGGGTCGTTAAATAAGTTCGGATTAGGATCATAATCAAATGAATTCCTCGAACCACAAAACAAACAACTCCCGTTCCGAATATCATTACTACACTGTACACACGTAATTGACGGGGTGAACCAAAAGAGGCTCACCACAACCGACACAAGGAATAAACGATTCTATTTGAGAGTTATGAGAAGGAATCGGTTCATTCAAAGAATCAACAAAACCAACATGGTGATCCGAATGACTATTAAGTCTCAAAGAACATTTTGAAAAATCCGGAGGTGGGACAAGTGGTGTGCTCTGAGAGCTAGCAATTTCCACCACTTCGTTATGGTCTCTGGTTCTGGTTCTTGAGAAACGTGAAGATTAGGCAAGTCATTCTTGCTAGTCATCGGTCTAAATTCCGCATGTTTGCTTTTAACCGTAAATCGTGAAAGTGTAGGATCAATTTTAGACGGCTTAGGAGCAATTGAGGGGTTAGATTTTTGGATAACCGTAGGTTGGACGTATTTAGCACCTCCATTATCAGAAGAAAGTACCTGGTCCTTTGTCACCTTGGTTTCTCGTTCCATTTCCCTACGCAGAATTAATGGATCATTACGAACAACACGAATTCTTGACATTTGTGATACAATAGGAAGTTTTTCAACTTCGTTCCAGATTTCGTCGTAGTCGAGAGATTCCATGAGAATAGAAGAAGTTAGAATCAAATGGATAGAGGGTAAAGGAATAAAGAATCAAAAAGGGTAAGAGGGTAAAGATGAATATTTTTGTAAAAACAAAGAATGAAAATATTTTTGGTGTTGTTAACACTTCAGGAAAAGTGTTAATGAACTTTTTGATTTATGATAAACTTTACAAAAAAAACTGTTTACAAACTGTGGTATATGTGCAAGTACGGGTCTGAAAAATGTTTAAAACAACTACGGCCTCCCGGGCGCCAAAATTTGATTGGTGCAAAACCGTCAAGTTTAATCACGCAAGCTAACCACTTGTGAATGGCCAACCGTAACAAACTTAAAACAGCTCAAACACTAATGCAATGAAGATCAGAGGAATATAGTGTATTCCTGGGTCGTTAAGTCCCACGGAGGATGAATTGGTGTATAAACACTTGATCAGATGATAGAATGATCACTAAGGATAGTGATCAGTAATGATTTTGATGGATAATTATACCTAAAGAAAAGATTTATAAATTACAGCGACTTAAATGCAAATTAAGAAAATTAAAAAGTTAAAATATATTAAATAAACGCTATCACTATTTTTACAATGATGTTTTTGTGATTTATAAAATAAAATTACTTAAATAAACTATTTTAACTAAAACGTAAACTTAAATTATCTAAAAATGTGATTTAAAATAAAAACGTACGTTAAGTCTACAAATTACGCGAGTGCGCAAGTAAAAACGTAAAATTTATGAAATAAAAGTCCTACAAGTGTAAAAACAATTTTATTACGTACTATATGATAAAAGAAAAATTTAGAAAAAAGATTTATATTTTTTAGACTTTTATATATTTTTTTATGAATTAAAAACTATTTTAGACTAAATAAATGTTTAAAAATACTAAAACTATTTAGAAAAATCTGAAACTTTTTTGTAAAATACTTATTAACAATACTAAGCTAAGAAAAATATAAAAAGTGAAAAAGCTAGTTTAAATAAGCTAGAAATAAGCTAAAATACTCGTATAAGCTAATTGGACTAACAAGGGGTATATATTAAATTTTGCAAGATATAACCGAGACAAGACCCAAGGGAGCCTGGTTATTGTGTGTGTGGTTGTGGTCGTGGGAGGCTAGAGGTCACGTGTTCAATCCTGGCCTCTACCTTTTTGCAAAATATATATATTTTTTTGATTTTTATTTTACAAACTACTTAAGCACATGATAATAAGCAACTTTTACAACTACAACTTTTTACAAAATCAACTAATAAGCTCAGTTTGAGCTTATTTTCTCCACAATGGTGCAAAAAAGGAAATAAGCACAAGATTAAACCAAATGGCTTATAAGCTAATCAATAAGCAAAATGGGAAACTGAGAATAAGCTACACAACTATAAATAAGCTAATATGAAAACTGAAAAAGCATAATAACTAGAAATAAGCACTAAACATCTCCAAATAAGCATTTATATAAGCTGTTTTGCACATGATTTTTTAGACAAGGGGTCAAAAGAAGCTTGAAAATAAGCAGTTTATAAGCTAATAAGATACAAGCTAGTATTTTTATAATTTAGTTTAGCAGTTAAATATTACTATCCCAAAAGGATTTAAGCTAAAACTTAATATTGAATCCTACACAAAATTATTCATTTTATTCAAAAACTGCTTAAATGATATTTTGACTTTTTAGTGAAAACTAATAAGTTGACTTTAATGAATTTATAACTGATTCTATGGACTTATTATGTTGTAATAAGCTGTAATAAGATTATCTAGAGCTAGACTAACAACTTTTAAGCTTGTAAAATGAATTTAGTAACTCAAAATCCCCATGATGAACTGTTAAGGGGTAGGATTTGGAATTTTGACTTTATTTCAAACAAGGACTGGTTTAAATGGTAGAACTGAGCTAATAGATGCTAATATGACATAAAGCAACCATAAACAATAACAAGCATTCACTGGAATGCCACTAAATCAGCAATTCCAAACACCCTTTTAAACAACTGCTTTTGAAGATAAATGTACTAAATCAAACTCTTAAAGCGAAATCTATTTATTAACTTATAATTACTATATTTAAACAGGATTAGGCCAATATTAACAGTATTTAAGTACTTATACTAGAATATGCAAGTTTTAAGGAAATTGCTTACAATATGAGTCCAAACTGAGAAACCATGAACTATATACCAAGAACCATCCTACTACCTCCCATGAGGTTCTAAACCAACTAGCAATCCAAAATTAGCTCTTCACCAGTCTTCTTGTACCTTCTCCATTGATTTTTTATTTTCTCACTATTTTCTTATTTTTGCTTTTTAACTTGTAAACTTACTTTTGTGGGTTATAAAAGCTTAAAAGAGCTTTATAAAAGCTTTTATGAGCTTACTGAGTTTATAAAAAACACCAATAACAACAATAAGCCAAATTTGAGATTTTTAACAAAATAATGCATAAACTGAATTTATGTAAACAAACTTAATTTGAAACTGAAAATAGGTTCTTGATACACTGAAATGGGATTACAAAACACTTGAAATCTTAAACTTGAACTGGAAAACTTAAAAACTTAAAAACGACATAAGAAAAATAAAATTACACTAAGCTACTCTACTACTTTTCTTCTCTGAGCTTCTTTTTCTTTTTATGGACATCCAAAGGCTTCCCCTCTCTCCTCTGATCATTTCCCACCATTGGATAGGCATTGATATCATCTTATTCGTCCATTTGGAAAATTGGCGCCAAAAATATCTTTGAGCAGGTTATTGCATTTAATGCAATTTGGTGCTTGTAGAGGTGGAGGGGGTTGGTATGTTGGGAGGATAAGGTGAGGTGGAGATGTGGGGTGTCAAGTGGAAGAAACCATGGTGGTTTTGAGATTGCATTTGTGAGGGAGAAGGGTGAACAGTGGGGCGGTTTTCTTTCATTTAAACTTTGGGTTTGGTTTGGGCTTGGGGAGATTGGGCCACAGGTAAGTGTGTTGGGTTTAATTTGGGTCCGGTTTGTATAGCTTATAAACACAAGGACCAAAATTGTAATTAGGTGAAAAGTGAGAGACTGAAATTGACAAGTTTCCAAGGTTATCACAAGGGTAAATCCTGCAAATAATGGTTAGTACAAGGACTAAATTTGCATAAAGTTCCATTTTTAAATGTCCAAGGACCTTTTATGTCATTTTTGAAACTTAAGGGACCAAACATGTAATTTTCCAAAAGTTCACTATAAGGACCAATTTTGTCATTTATGAATAGTACAAGGTTAATATTTGATAATTTTCACTTTTTAAATTAACCAAGGACTATATTTGACATTTTTCAAACTTTAGGGACTAAAGTTGTCATTTTGTAAATTTTAAACTTTAAAGGGTTTATTTTGACAACTTTTGAATCCCATGGACCTTAAATGACATTTTACAAGTTTTTGAATTACCAGGGACTAGTTTTGATAATTTTTGAAACTTGAGGGACTAAAACTGCCATTTATGCAAACTTGATACGTTTTTCATCTGATTTTGATATTTTTGAATTTAAAACACATAAAACACTGATTTGTGATATTTTTATCATTTTGATGCATTTAAAGTGTTTTCGAGATATTTTTGCAGTCTAGATGGTATAAAAATGATGAGTATTTAGACACTCATCAATCCCCACACTAAGATATTGCTAGTCCCTAGCAATGATTTATGAAAAGTTAATGGATTTCATCTCTTTACCAAAAGCCATTACTTCCGGAGTAGCCAATTGTTTTAGTTCAAGTAAGAACCTTGGTACAATGATAACCAAATGATTTTGAGCAAATCATAAGCTTTCAACGGGTTTGATTTGTCTTTACCAGAAGCCGTTTGCTTCTGGACTAGCCAACTCTTAGATAAATTATCAATATTATCTTTGGTGAGTCGATTACCAATTATGGTTTTCCAACTGCCTTTACCACAAGCCATAAACTTGCGGGCTAGCCAACTCTTTACTAATTAAAGATATGGTGAGCTGAACACCATACAATTTTGGGCAAATTGCAAGCCATAAACGGATTTGAGATATCTTTACCAAGAGCCGTTTGCTCCTAGATTAGCCAATCCTTATGTGTGTTAGACATGGCGGACTGATTACCATTTGTTGTGTTTAGTACATAGTACTTCCACTAAAATTTTTTTTTTAAATTTGGCCATTTTTGAGGAAAAAGGGACTAAAAGGGTATATTTATGATCAAATTCGCCAGAATTTCCCCCCCACACTTAGAAATGAATATTGTCCTCAATATTCAAAGTACCGGCTGTTATGCCGAAACTTAGAACGTAAAAAGATAACATTACTAGCTAAGTGTGGAAACACAACAATTATTCTTTTTTTTAATATTTAGAATTTTCATTCATTTTTTTTAGATCTCTATACAACATGTGGGGCATCTCCCCCACACTAGGGTGGTACACACGGGTGAAAACCCATGTTTAACTACTGTTTTTGATTACCGAGTCGCTAGCTTGACTCGACCCCGAATTAATTTGTTCATGGGGAAGTAAGTGGAAGAGACAATCTCCATCGGACTTTCATTCAAGATGTTTGGACAAACATTGAAGTACGTGAAAGTTCCACACCGATGAGATATACATAGAACCGGCTCACAAATGATAAATGAAAATGCCGGGGTCAAAAATAATGTCTTCATTCCCGAAGGAGTGAAGAACAGGAGAAGTCACGGGATATATGAAGAAGAGAAAGAAAGTCATGATAAACATCATGACTAACTCATCATCATCAGAAGGAGAATTCATGATTTCCGGATCATGAATCTCATCATTTAAGCTTATTTGATCAAGACATATTCTGGGTGGGAGGGATGGGATTTTGATATCAAGCAAGTTCTCATGGTTGAGAACATTTCCCTCCGGAACACAAAGATCATTTTTGTCTAGATCAAAATGGAAGTTATCATACTCAGGTGGAGATATGATATGAGTGAGTTCAAAGGAGAACTCCTCGTAAAGAGAATCATTCATGTAATGTAAGTCTGTGAACTCTAGTTCCACTGTAGACTCATCACTATCCTCAATCTGAGTATCAAAGAGTGGATTTTCAGAAATTAACGTGAATTCAGAGTCGAATTCAAATAGAGGATTAGTGAGAGTTGTTATGAACGTTGGGGACTTGTGAAAAATCAGTAATATGTAACAATGATTTCGATTTTACGCTTAGTTTGGGAGCAAAAGGTAATTACACAAGTAACTTCCATGGGTAGTGTTAGCATCTAGAGTCATATGTAACAATGATTTCGATTTTACGCTTAGTTTGGGGACTTGTGAAAAATCAGGGACGATGTATTCTATCCGTATGGTCACTTCACGCTGTGTTGTGTTTTCTACTCCGTGATCCTAACGTGTTGATTGAAAAATGTTGGAGTTATTGATCGACATGAAAGTTCAACAAATCGTCACTCATAATCAGAATGTGCTTAATCGTAATATCTACATATGAATTAAAAGGTAAACGGGGCGTTTTTAGAATTAAGGCTTTCTTAATCTCTTTTGAGGAATCTTTGCTACTTCTTCATAGGTTTGGTAGAAAGAGATTGAAATCTTTGGTTTTAAGTGAGTTGATTGCATTGCGTTGGGACACGACAATGGTCTCGTCTGGGGTATTTTGGTATGTGCTAAAACACATACCTTTTCATTATCAAAACTGACCCAAAATAACCAAGAAAGAGCCGTTTATTGCTAATATTTGTGGTTTTCTTGAGTTTGTGCTTGTGCAGGTATGGATATGTAAAAACACACAAAAAGGAACCAAATCAGACGTAAATCCGAGCACGAGAGATTAAGAGAGCTTAAGCTGAGCCGGAAGGTTAGAATTTTGCATTTATGGAGATTTCTAATCTCTGAGGATGATTTGTGAAGATTTGATCAAAGTTTGAAGAAATGTCGAGATCAGTCCCTCATCTTTGAGCTTTTGGCAAAAGTGACCCTTGAAGATTCAAAAGTTGCAAATTGGCCCTTGGTCTATTTAAGAATGACAAGAATGGTCCTTGGAAGATATTTTCAGAATCACACCTTTGGTCCTTGGTTTTTGCTTAGGGTAATGATATGTACACATAGTATT
Source organism: Chrysanthemum makinoi (assembly GCA_910596185.1). NCBI lineage: Eukaryota > Viridiplantae > Streptophyta > Magnoliopsida > Asterales > Asteraceae > Chrysanthemum > Chrysanthemum makinoi. The sequence goes on along the minus strand of OU343220.1, from coordinate 273,742,198 downwards.
TTACTTTGTACACATTGAATTAATGAATAAGACAAACAACACCCCTATGTAATTTTATGTGTGCAAAGTAAAGTTACATGTGTACATATCAATTCCCTTTTGCTTAATACATGAATGGTCCTTGTTTATACACTTTGGTTCATTACATAGTCCTAATCCTTTATATTCAAGCCCAATATCAACCCATATACCCGGTTTATTAAACCAAGCCCAAATCTCATCAAAATACCCGGTCCAACCCAACTCCTAACCCGGTACCCATTTACACCCGTTACCCACTATTATTACCCGAGTCAAACTATCAACCCGGTCAACAAACAACCCAAGTCAAAATACAATAAAATAAACCCAAACCCACCCCAAACGCGCCCAAACAAAACCCCATTTACTGCTCATTACCTCCTCCCACCTTTTACCCTGGTTCTCACACAAGTTACCCACATTAAGTGACCTTCTAGAAGCTGACAACGTGTCAGAGGTGTGACACTCAAAGACTGCCAGGGTGGACAAATGAAGAGCTCTCATTGGAGCAGCCACATCATCCAAGTGATCCAAGGGCTATGATTTGATTTTATGACGAATTGATGAATCAAGGGCTATGATTGGACATCTAGGAGCTTCTGAAAGAGCATCCCAAGCTTCCTCATCAGCTATTTATACCCCATTCAGTCACATTTGTATATTGTCCAATTTCTTATGCTTTAGAGAGATTTTGACCATTTATTTCTGTTATTGCTCTTAAATCTTTTAGTAGTTGTAATTTCATTTTAAATTTGTAAGCAATCTCTTGTTAATGCAATTTTACCTTTCAGTTTGTTACATGAAAATCTGCTATTGCTCTTTTGTTTGTTAATCTCGTTTTAAAGCTTGAGTTATCAGTGCTAAGAATCACAGAAGCTTATCTAAGCTTTTGTGATTCTTAAGGTTTTTCAAATCCTTTTCTCAATTTCAAGTTTTCTTAAAAAGTCAACGATAGTCAAACCTTGAAGTCAAATCAAGTTTTGGTAAATTTCTGGTGTTAATCTGTTTAATGGTTAAGTTTAATGTTAGTTTACTCATTTTGATTCAGTCACAACCTCATTTCATCAGTTTTTCAAAGTTAAGTTTCAGTTAGTGCTTGTTAAAGGAGTGTTTGGTTTTGACAAGTTTTTAAAAATTTCAAAGGTTTTAATCATTAAATCTTAGTCTAGTGGGTTTAGAATCTGTTTTTAAAGCTTTTCTTATTCTAGTTTAAAGTCTCAAAGTTGATAAATGTGTTTCGAGTGTTTTACCAAGTCTGTCAAGAGATTTGAATATGTCCTGAATTCCATCAGATCTCAGTCATTTTCAAGCATTTAAGTGTAATGAATTTGTGCTTATTTGTGATTATTCAATAGAAACTAGTGTAGTAAGTATGTTTTAGCTTATGAGAATCTGTGGTAGCTTAAATTGTAGCTTGCAAGTAGCCATTTTCTGTCAAACATGCTCTGCAACATCAGCAGACTATCTGTCCACTACATCGTTTTGTTTGTGCTTTTCTCTCCATATCAGTATTAGTTGATATTATGACTTGATTAGTGGTTCCTTTTGCAGTATTAGGTTAGATGTATGTAGCTTATGTTAGCCTTAGGAGCTTAGTTTAGAGCTTAATCAAGCCTGCAATAAGCATATCTCTGTCCCTTTTATTCTTGCATCGAGTTGCTTGTTATCCCTTTCTCCTTATGCTTTTAATCTTCTCAATTTATGTCCTAATTGGCTGAAATTTGGTACAAGCACTCTCTGGTTGGTAGACTAGAGATTTCCATCCTTGGTTCACAGTTTGGCTTATTGAATAAGCAGTTGCAACAGCTTAAACAGTGGGGTCAGATAGATGTTTTGCTAGAGAAGCAGTTAGCTTATGTCTAGGTAGATTGCTTATTAGGTGTTAGTATTAGCTTTCATTAGCTGTTTTAGAGTAGTTATAGTATAATCTAGCTTCTTTTATCAGTTGGTACATTCTAGTGCTTATTTGCTTATTATAAAGTGCTTATTTCATTTCATTTTACACTACAGTCTTCATATCTCACACATAAGCCCATGTTTTTATATTTTTCATAGCTTTAGAATAATATTTTAGAATTTCTCTGAGTTTTTCATAATTTTTAGTCACTATTTGGTATTTTTCTATATTTAAAATAGTTTTTAGGCATTTTTAAATAGCTTTTATTGCAAATAATTAAGAAAAAGTTCCAAAAAAATAATTTTTCAATTCTCCCAGTTTAAGAAAAATATAAAAAGCATAAAAAATATTTTTGCTTATTTTTCTCCTTTTATTTGGTATTTTTCACAATTTATATTAGATTTAAATAGTTTTAAATTAGTAGAAAATAGAAAAATAATCAGAAAAATACAAAAATAGTTTTGAAAATTCTCTTAGGATATTTTAGATTTTATAAAAATAGTTTCATAATTTTCCCCTTTGTTTTTATAATTTTTAGTTATTTAGTCTTATTTTTATAATTAGAAATTAGTTTTTAATTCTAATAAAATCCAGAAAAATCCTAAAAATTAGTTTTAATTCATAAATATCATTTTTAGTATAAAAGTAATTTTATTTCATTTTTAGGATTTAGAATAGACGTAGTTGCATTTTATTCGCGTTTCGTTTTAATCCCGTATTTGCATTTTAGTGTAGAATTGCGTAGTTTGCCTTTATTCTTAGGTTTTCCCCATAGATTTTATTCCCATTTACTTTCCTTATCCCGTAGTTTAGAAAACATCAATTTATCCCCTTCTCTCATTCAAATCACAAAAATCGGGACGTGAGTTGGAAATTCCATTCAACCCTCGTTCGGAACGATCTCGGTGCTCAAACCTAATACGTTTGAGTCACCCATTACTACACTTCTCTTCTAAAATTAGTGTCCGAACTGTTTTAAGTTTCTTACGGTTAGTCATTCACAAGTGGCTAGCTTGTGTGAGATAACTTGACGGGTCGATACTGTGGAATCATGGAGCTCAACCTTCACCAGGTCCTGATGCGGGTAATCAACCCGATAAGGGATCTGGTGCCACCACTTTGGTACAACAAAAAACACGTGTGGAGGACACTCTTGAAGAACCAGAATCTGATATGTTAGAGAAGGTAAAAGTTGATGAAGAAGCTGCAGCCAAAGCCAAAGCTGATGAACAAGCTAAATCTGGAAATGAAGAAGATGTTGAGTATGATAAGTTTCTTCTAGATAGTCCTGCACGATCAAAGGAAGAAACTTCTGAGCCACCAAAGGACCCGGAGTCTCCTCACATCTCATCATCATCGGATTCATCTTCTCACTCTTCACCACCACCATCAATGAAATCAACCAAATCATCATCGAAATCAGTAAAGAAGCCAACTCCATCTTGGATGTCTCAAGCTAAGAACCGAATCACCAAAGCTGTCAAAATAGTCAGAAATAAAGACATGCTCTATAGAAAGATGAATTTCATTGCTGATCAGATAACGTATCTTCACGATGAGACAGACAAGATGAAAGTCGAAAGGGAGTATGTACAGAAGCTTATGAAGGATGATCTTCAAGGGAGAATGGACGAGATGATAAAAGGATACTCTCACAAGTTCCTAATGGAGGTCGTTCCAAAACTGACAAAGGAGATGTATACCAGACAACTGTATCCAAATCTCTTACATTTAGCCAAGAAAGCCATGAAATCAACTCCGATGAGTTTGAGCATCAATCCAGTTGAAACTACAATCTTCTCAGATGATGAATTGGTGAACCTTTGGTAGCGAAATGTCAAAACGCTCCTGCAAGCGTTTGCCTCCCATGAAGCTAAACTGTTTGAAGCATTGCTGGAATACCAACTCAAGTATTCATTCAGAGAAGAGGTCAGGGCCTAAGCGTTCAAGAGATGATGATGATAAAGATCAGGATAAGGATAAAGAGCCCAAACGCACAAAGAAGTCTGGTGAATCATCCTCTATTCAGTACTCGATGCAACCTCCACCCCAAAGGACTCCTGCTCAACAAAGATCCCCTCCTCCCTCTTCTGCAGATAAACCTCATGATTCTGAGACACCACCCCAGACTCAGAAAACCGGTGACCACTTTGAGTATACGGGGGGTGACGATGAAGAATACCATGAGCCCCAAAAACAACCCGCCTCTCCCGACAAAGTACAGAAACCAGAACCCTCATCTAGGCCTAAGAAACAGAATAAGAAGGCGCCCAAGGGCGACGCGTCCTATCATGGCTAGATGAAGATACAAATGAGGAATTTGAATGGTTTTCTACACTTGTTAATTCCACTCCTTACCCTGCTAAAGGTCAAGATCTGGTAGACGGTAATACATTGGAGCATGCTAAATTACGCAAGAAAAATTCGAGTAAAGAAGATGACGAAATCCGAGTTGAAGCGAATCAAGAATGAAGCTTTTCAAATGTTCAAAGATAGCTCTGAAAGTGCCATTGAGGTCGAATATCACCTTGAAAACATTGCTCGAGCTATGTCTAACAACATGGATTGGCTCAACCCAGAAGCAAACATCGACTTTACAAAACGGGACAACCCTCCATATTACATCGACTAGTCTAAACCACTACCAACAATCGGCCAACCAAATGAGCTTCGAATTCCATTCCGATATTTCTTCAACGAAGACTTGGAGTTTCTTCTACACGGTGGCGATGGTTCAAGGAAATACGCTACATCTTTGACACTTCCATTCCCGGCTGCAATCTACTCTAACTGCATAGCCATCGAGGAAAGATCTAACCACTTGTTCTCTAACAAAGTGGAAGAGTACAACCAAAGAATCTACTACAGAAGCTGCCAGGTTCAGAAATCTCAGCATGAAGTGTTCAGTCCTAAAAGTATCGTTGCCATCAAACACGTTGATCTTTCGTCCAAATGGGACTACACTTTTCTCAAGAAGATTGTGGTCAAAAGGCAAGACGAAAGGGATTATGCATTCTCTGAAGCTGACTTTGAGAATTTATCTATCAACGACATCGAAGACATGTACCTTGCCAAAGTACAGGGTCGTATGAGACAATTCTCCACTAAAGTACAACGTGAATTCATCAAGTCAGTGCTCATCTTCATCACGCATAGTTATCAAAGAACGTGTAGAAGATCTCCACTTGCAGAGAATCTTATCGCACCGTGTCAACTTCACTCCACCGCAGCTTGATCTTCCCGACATCAACCAGCTCTCCCAATATACGCTCATCAGCAAACCATTCGGCGTCGTTTACCGCAGTGAACTTCAAAGAAATTTCTTAATGGCGTGTAGAGATCTTCACAAGTTTGGAGATCACACTTTGAAAATGGTTAGGGACGGATTGGCTTATCGGTTGAAGGATATACATCAGAAGATTGGGTCTCCTAAGCGATGGAATTCTCAGGATCGAAGGGATGTGAAGAGGATCATCACGATGATTGATGAACGGTTGTATCGAAGGGATCAGTTCAGAAGATTGGAGAGCTAAGTTGGAGGTCGACCCAGGATTAACATCACCGGCTTTCAACGCCCGGTTCACACTCCTGGCAACATCTCTGGACTACCTGGTACCCCTTGAACTGCTTCTTTCATTATAAATATGGATGTATGATTTATTATGACCATGGCTTGTGCACACATTACAATGTACAACCCGTTCTTGTAAATAAAGGATCCTGTGGTACGCTTCAGTGCCACAATCCTTATAAAAGGAGCGAAAGCTTCTTAGTTTGGAGTAAAACCTATCAAACCTTTCACTTTTCAAGGTTTTGCTCAAAAGAACAAGTACTATCCCTTATGATTTTTTCAAAACCTCAACCGTTTATATCACTTGTTGAGGGGGAGTACTTGACTAAAAACTTTGTTCACAAATTGTTCACAGTGGTCATTCTTCCATAACACTTTCGAAATGGTCATATTTATTCTCAACTTTTCAAAAATAACATTTTATATGCCATTTTTGAGGGGAGAAAAATACGTGATAAGAAATATGTTGTATTTGGCTATATGAACTCGTGTAAAAGACTTCAACCCAAGAATTGACGAGATCTTAACTGTTAGTAACTCGAAAAGACTTTTTCGGGACGGGTAATAATTTCAAGCTAGTTCGCTAGTGATGTAAACGTGTCTCAAAGGACTTGTCCGAGTAGAATGTACCATTCGAGAAACTCTTGGTAGACATGAACCTTGACGGGTTTGACAACCTTTCGGGGTTGTCCAAACCTTCAAGATAGTTATTAGAGCTAGTTGTCACCTAAAAGCTGACAATGCAACTCTTTAACTATGCCACGTAACCGTGTCTCGCGGGGGATTGTTTATCTTGAGTCGATCAATTCAAAAGTGCGCGCTTTTTCCTCACTGTGCAGATTTCTGTCTAAACTCTAAACCACATGTGGAGGGGGAGTATTTCTGCTAAAAGATAAAACTCTCACAGTGGTTCAAACATGTTTTCATTTACAAACCCTTTGAGAGATTTTCTTGCAAATGGTTTTATGGCAATGGAGTTATAAGGTGATTAAGGTTAGGAATAACCGTCCTATGATCCGCCAGAGCCGGAGGGATATACCCAAGGACACTACCAATAGTTAGAATTTTGAAGTCCTTAGGTATGATTATAAAAAGGAGAAAATGAGAATCGGAGAAAGAAGGAGTTGAAGAATTAAAAAGAAAAGCAAAGAAAAGGGTGAAAAGAAATAGCCCTCCAGATTATTCAACTTAGGTCAGACACGGGTTCAATTCATATGCTACTGGTTGTCACTAGATGACACCGGTATTGAAGATTAAAAGTCGTCATGGACCCAGTGACGGATGCACTAAACCTTCTTAACCACTCAAGTTTCTCGCAACAGAAGCTTGTTTCATTCTCACAGGGAACCCTACGTAAACTATCGGCTTTCTCTTAGAGATTGCTGATATTGAAGAAGGAGACCCTCTCCCTAGTCTCCGCTCAGGAAAACCAAAACGCACTATTGAGTCTAGAGCCACGAGATTCATCAAAAGATCTCTTAGGTACACTTGACATTTCATCACTTGATGTTCAACAATAAGAACATCAGTGGTATGTTATCAAGTCCTTCACAGATCTTAGCAATCTGTCGAGAACATTTATGAGAGGTTCACATATGTGATCCTCATTGATTAAATGGAAACTCCTGCCGGGTCAACATCAAACAGACCTGACGACAGGTCACTTCGTAACTCCCGTGGATTACGCTTAGTGTGTCTCAAACGGTCTGATCGTGGGGTGATGCTTCGATGTACCTCAGCGACTCATCTGAACCGTAGATGTACTTCGGTACATCGCGTTATCTCACTTGTGGGACTCCGGTTCAAGAACGGCCTTTGTGAGAATTAGAGTTGTGTTTTCACACTATGTTGTTAACACTCTCGAAGTTCAAACTTGTAAGTGCCGGAATCCGCTTATTACTAACCATTTTCATGTTTTCTTTTTATGGAAGCTTTGGAGCGGAATGACTGGAGCGGAATGACCGTGCAGATTCTTCACATGCTCATGCCAACATCATACTAATGGAAGTTCTATCTAAAAGCAACATAAAAGTCAGAATGATTCTTCGTCAACCAAAGAATCTACAAAGTTAAAGGCTTAAAGAACTTCATCGATCTGAAATCCAACGTCAAAAGGTGTATGAGCGTGTTGAAGAATGGCGTGGAGACACTGTGAAGCAGACCTGAGGCAGACTTGATGCAGAAAACAACAACATACTATCACAACCATCACAAAGAACAACGATCAAAGAACAAAGACTATAATGACATCAAAGCAAAATTGTTCAAAGAAAACTATCTCTCCACACTAGGGAGATTGTTCGAATCAAGGCAATTCTTCTCACAAGAAAGAAGAATGTCAGAAGACGTTAAAGCTACTATTACATCAACGCCTTCGCCGTTTATAGTTTTTTATCACCAACACTTAGGGGGAGATTGTTGGAATCACTCCTAAACCTTAATCAAGTGTTAGTGATTAACATGTAATAGTTAGCTTACTATGGCCTTTATGTTTGTTATTAGCCTTAGGCTTATGTAGAAGGCCCATAAGCCTAGGCCTAGTCCAATAAGGAAAAGGATGGGAACTAGGAGTGTTGCCCTAGCTTCCCTCCTATAAATACCACTTGTAAACCTTCATTTGAAGGTTGGTTGTTCATTTTATTCATTCACTTTCACTCTACGCCTAACCGTGCTACTCTTAACGTGTGTGTGTGTGTGTGTTTATCGTGTTCAACCGCCTCTATCTCTTCTCTATTTCTTTCTATTAAGCTTGTGTTGTAAAACTAGTGACCCAACACCACCTCGGTCACATTTGAAGAATGAAGTTGGTAAATGCGCCAACAGTTGAAGAAAAGGTAATGTGCCCTTCATGACGTCCTCTAATGGCACATCTACTTGGTTATCATGATCCGATTTCTTAGCTTCGAAACTTGAACTTTGGATGAACGGTAAGTGGTGATGACTTGGTTATAGATTTAGACTATTTTCTTGATATTTTTACTTTACACCAATTTTACCCCATGTCTTATCCTACCATTTAGTCATGAAGCGTGTCTAGGTGATATAGCAAGCAATCTTTGGTGGCTTGCCCATGGATTTGGTCATGTATCATTGATTTTCTCCACTTCGACGTGACACTGTTGGGTTCAGTAAATACCCAAACCCCTTAAGTATAGGATTTTTATAGAAAATACCCTAAGTGTTGTCCCTTAAACACTGATAAGTCACCGAGCACATAGTCTCTCAGTTATCTATCTTTAGGATACTTAGTAAGAGACAAAGATGAAGTCTCTCCACTCAGTAAGGCGGAACTTAAAGGGTGAAGACTGAGTCAAGAAGAAGATGGTGGATTTAGTGAGTGATGACAATAACTCACTGAATCCTGAAACTCCTCACCAACTACTTACACCGAAGACAAAGCTGAAGTCAAGGCTGAAGACGAAGAATGAGCGGGACAAGGCGGGATAAGTTTAAACAGATAAGACGAAGTCCTTATCAAACAAAGTCAACTTTCCCTAAATGGCTAACTATCAGGCTCAGTGTCATCACTGAGTAGAAGAAAGCAACCTTGTCACTTACCCAATATAGCCTTTGTAAATAGAGACAAAATACATCAGTATTTTGTCTTCTGTAACCTGTCAGTTTTTCTCTTAGGATAGAGTTAAAATCTATACTTGTATAAATAGCATAAGAGATGGAGTAGAAGATTTTTAAGCTTGTAAATTGTAAAACACACACACACAAGCCATCTTTCACTCCTCCAAATACAACTCAGTCCCTGAGATAGCTCAGTGGTTCCATTGGAGTTGTGCTCAGACTTAGCCTGAGCTTCGTGAGGAGTTACAACACTTTGTCATTTCAATCCCAAGTACTGTTCCACAAGTACTTGGGTAACGTATTCTTTCTGATTGATTTCTAATAAAGAATATTAAGTTGAAAATTTATCAGTGTGTTTTTACTTACTTCATTTCAGTCATTGATTCACTATTTGTTTGTTTAAGTGCTTAAACTATTTTTATACGATAGTGAATAGGGAACAACATGTGGTATCAGAGCAGGCTGATTATAAAACCCTTTTAAGCCGCTCAAAAACGTTTTTAAATCCGGATCCTAATGGCTGAAATTGATGTGCCCCAACTGGTCGACAAAAAGGGTGGAGCTTATTCAGCTGTTGCCCCTCGACTAGAAGTTGGTAAATTTAACAAATGGAAAGGGCACTCCTTGCTAACTCTCGGAGGTTTATAAAAAGAAACAAAGGTTTTTCAAATGCTAAAGCAAATGAGGACACTGAATGCTTTAAGTGTCATAAAAGAGGTCATGTTGCCAAAGACTGTTTTTCAAAAACAATTCCTGAGCCCTTTTATAAACCATCAGGGTCAAATCAGTCCTCGGGCTTTAGCAAATTTCAACCAAAAATCTATTAGTCTCATCAAAATTTTCAAAACAAGTCTGATCAAAGTAAAACTGTTGATTTTGAAGCTAAGTACAGTAAAGTCAAAGCCAAGCTAACCTTTGCTTGAGGCCACTCCCTCGAAACAACAAACACAAGTTAAACTGCGTGCGGGGTAAAAACAAGGGCCTAGTTGAAGTCTTCGACTGGGATGAAGAGCGATCTCCTCGAGAAGATGAAATGGTGCAAGTCGATTACTTGATGGCTCTCTCAGAAGAGGACATGCTAGCGGTTGGGAAAAATCATGCCAGGAATGGAGAATGGGTCAACATCACAATAAAGAAGGTAAACATTTTAATTCCTATGGATGATGATTCTAATTGGCAGTCTTATATGAACTATATCAATGTTGACCTTAAGTTTGTAGAAGAGCAACGTTTAAATCTTTTTTCAAAATACAACAAGTTAAGTTTTGAATCAACAAGTGTAGGGATGAAGCGCTTCTTTTAACACAAACTAAGCTTGAGGTTGTCACTTTGCAAATTCAAAACACTGATCTAGTCAAAAGAAATCAGGCTCTTCAAGATGAACTTAAAAAGGAAAAAGATATCATTGAAAGTTGGACTGCCAAGAACCCTAGGGTCTTTGATGATGTGGGAGCCCCTAGTAACAAAAAGAGAGTCATAGGTGAAGATCATCTCCCAGACTCTCACAACAAAGACCAGAGTCCAAAGCTATTTGCGTCTGGTGGCATGATTACCAATATGTTGACAATTCCCAAGCCGGTGATTGGATTGAACGGGTTAACCACGAGTAAGCTTCCAAATTTCGATTCCGGAAGAATACTAGAGCCGAAAGCCAAGCTCTAAAAGCATGCTTGACTCCGATGTGCGGTAGTGCGAACACATCTCGAGTCAGCGAGAATCTCAAACCGCTTCCACCCCTGAAACCTCTTCAGGGTGCTGAAACAAGCTCTGAGCTTACTCTATTGCAATTCAATCCTCACTCAACAAAATAAAGGTCTGGACTTGGTAGAACCATCCTGAAAAGACCAACAAAACCAATCCAACAAGTGTCTACTCTCACTGAAACCTCCACATCTTCAGTTCTCACTAAAGCAGACCAAATTCAATCAAGCGAGGAACTTGTGAGGAAGCTGATTGATAAGATGGAATCCATCAAAAAAGCTCCTGATTCAATCAAGGAAACCAAGTTAGCCTCCTCCAGTTCATCAAGGTCAAAATCCACCAACAAGCCCAAGCAAAAGTGTGATCTATGCCATTATACCAGTCATACCACTAATAATTACTACAGAATCCTTTTTTGTATGATCTGCAAAAAGGATGATCACAGAACTTCTGATCACTTACAGTATGTAAGTTCATTCACTGAAGCAAAATATACCAAAGTTGGTCATCAATATGCTTCAACCTCAAAACCAGCTCATAAGAATAGAGAAAAGCCTTTTCCTCTTTGCCCACACTATGGCTTCAATGATCATCACCCTGATGATTGTCTCATGAACACATGTTGTGATATTTGCGGAAATCCAGCTCATGAGACATCCCAGCATGACAGTGTCATCCAAGCAAGGAGAAGTTCAAAGCAACCCCGAATCACTGAGTCATCCTCGGTCATCAAATGCAAAACCTGTGGTAGCACAATGCACTCAACCGCTGACCATGAGTCAATTGCCAAATTCAAGCAGACCTTTAGACCCAAGCCCACTAGTATGTAGGTCAGCAAGAGAAACTAATCAATTTACTATTTATGAGAGCGCGCCAGGGAGCCTATTTGGTATCTAGATAGTGGATGCTCAAGAAGCATGACTGGTGTTAAAGAGTACCGCGCAAGTATGTAAAGGAACGGGACCCAAGGTACTATTTGGTTATAACTCATCATGTCCCATCGAAGGTTATGGTTGAGTATCGCTACAATGGAATAGTTTTCTCTAGAATAGCTTATGTCAATGGTCTAAAATACAATCTCATCAGTGTCAGTCAACTATGTGATGCTAAGTATATTGTACAATTCAATGACAAACAAGGCACCATTTTCAATTCCAACAAATAAGTTGTTTTGATAGCTCCTAGAAGAGATGATGTTTATGTCTTAGACGTGTCAACACTCTCTCAAGATGGAACTTGTCTCTTTGCCAAAGCCACTGAAATAATTAATTGGCTGTGGCACAAGAGACTTTCTCACTTAAACTTCAAAAACATCAACAACTTGGCAAAACAAAACAAAGTCCTTGGCTTACCATCACTGGTTTTTGCAAAAGATAAACCATGTTTAACGTGAAAAGGCAAAACCACGAGCATCTTTCAAAACAAAACAAAATTTCTCCATCAAAAGCTGCCTTCACCTCCTGCACATGAATCTTTGGACGGTCGGTCCTAGATCAATCCAGCATTAGAAGTATACACTTGTCATTGTTGATGAGTTCTCAAGATACACTTGGGTATATTTTCTTTCCAAAAGAGTCGGCGGTGATACAATAATGTCATTCATCGGGAAATTGAAACCGAATGACATTACTTGTTAAACAAATTAGAACCACAATGGCGAGTTCAGAAATGAAGAGCTTGAGAATTTACGTGATGAAAACTTTTCATCCCCTTACACCCCTGAACAAAATGGGGTAGTTGAAAGGAAAAACAAAACTCTCATTGAGGCTGCCAGAACTATGTTAAATGGCTTAACACTCTCAAAGCATTTACTGAAGCGACTAAGCAGATAAAGCCGTTTTTTATACTCAAAACAGGTCAATCATTGTCAAAAGAAATAACAAAACCCCATATGAGATATTCAAAGGTAGATCTCCTAACATCAGCTACTTTCATGTGTTTGGGTGTCATGTGTTCATTCACAACCACAAGGATCACCTAGGCAAGTTTGATGCAAAAGCTGATGATGGATATTTCCTAGGTTACTCACTAATCTCTAAAGCCTTCAGGGTGTTTAACACCAGAAGACAATAAGTTGAGGAAACCTTTCATGTCACCTTTGAAGAAAGTTCTGAAAGCATCAGATTTACCAACACCTCAGTGGAGGAAATAGGAATTGATAACTCAACAAGATACCCTCCTGATGAGTTCAACACTGAAATCAATTCCTCCTACCAAGCGAGCGACGGATGATCTTATACTATGTCTTACCCCACAACCTTCCTCAACCAACCATCAGTGAATTGATTGATAATCAATCAGTCCCTTATAGGATAGGTAATACTGAACCAAATGTTCAGGAACCTGTGATTCCAATACCCCAACCTGAACAAAGCATCACAATAGATGATCCTAATGATTCCGTGGCCCCAGCACCTGAACTTACTCCTGAGTTTCCAGTGACCTCTTCAAGCTCAGATCCTAGACCACATAGTAAGTGGACAAAATCTCAAGACATTGAGCTTGTAAACATCATTGGTGAACCCACTGAGGGCATGCTCACTAGAAGCATGGTTGCTAATTTAACTGCAGCTTCAGTCAATGAATGTCTATATGCTGATTTTCTATCAGAAATAGAACCCAAAAGTGTCACTGAGGCACTAAAACATCCAAGCTGGGTTCAGGCTATGCAAGAAGAACTTCAACAGTTTGATTAAAACAAGGTAATGACCTTGATCAAATGTCCTCAGGATGTCGTTGTCATAGGAATGAAGTGGGTTTTCAGAAACAAAACTGATGAAAATGGCACTGTCATCAAAAACAAAGCCAGACTTGTAGCCAAAGGTTACAGTCAACAAGAAGGCATTGACTATGATGAGACATTTCCTCCTGTTGAAAGAATGGAAGTCGTCAGGATTTTCCTTGCATTTTCTACCTACATGAACTTCAAAGTTTACCAAATGGATGTAAAAAGTGCATTCCTGAATGGTGAACTCAAGGAAGATGTGTATGTTCAGCAACCTCCTGGCTTTGAGAGTAGTGAATTCCTGGTAAGGTTTTAAAATGTACCTTTTTGAGGGGTCGTTTAAGCCCTTATTTGATCACTTTTATATCCGTTATTACTTAATATCGTTCCTTTTCACTTTTTAGGTATCTTGAAGGCAAAATGCTGAATGACACTTATTCCGGACGAAAAGCGAATATACTGAAAAATGGCCAAAGTCAAGAATCAGACACTGTTCAGCTGCTTTGGAACTAAAGGGGCTGGCGTCGAGCTCTACAAAGATGGCGGCGTCGGGAGTTCTATTAGAGGCGTCGTCGGACAAAGTTTTTGATGATGAATCCCAAATTACTCATTTACAAGTGACGGCTTTAGGTTTTAAAAGAGTAGAGCGTCGCGGCTCGGGCGGCCCTTAGATTTGTTACCCAGACGACGGCGTCGAGGCTGAAGGGACGGCGTCACAAGCAAAGGTAGCCTGCAATACTAACTTTATGGCCAAGAAGAAACCCTAATACTTGGCGACCCGGCCGTCACAAATTAAATTAGTGCGCCGTCGCATTTGTAATCTTATATATAGAATCCGAATTTTTAGGTTTTGATTGTGTAGTCTTTTGGAGTAAAAACCTAAACCGAACCAAGGCTGGCTTGTACAATATTTTAGGGTTCTATACCCTATCTTACATCAAGATAAGTGTTTTACTTCATTAATTCAATTATGCCTTCCTTTGATTGTGTGTATGCTTGCATGTTCCCCATGTCCGGCTAATTTACTTGTGTGTTTGCTTAGGTAATATGAAACTTAGTTATTGAATATTGATTGGTTGTCTCTTATCTTAATTGTGATTGAGCTAGTATTGCGATAGGTCATTCGTTGTGCTAATAATGCTTGATTAATCTTTGTTGAACCTTAGTTTATAATCACCTAAAGTAATTGTAGGCTATACATCCAAAGAATACCTTAGAGTTAAAGTTTATAAATCCTAGATATTTTTTAGTCATTAACCTTTCGTAGCTTCAAAGAGTTAGGGATAAACGCATACCCTACGACCTTAGAAACACAATGCAATTAAGAATAAGGACGTGACAATTCAACTACCAATAGGAGATAACTAGGGAGTAATAAAGCATAAGCAAATACATTTTTAATTATCATACGAGCACACAACAATAGACATAGACTATAATAGATCTTGGACACTCTCCTTGTGTCAATCATATTTTGTATAATATTATCAAGCAAGCGGAATTTACTTAAATAATACTTAGAAGACGAATTATATGATGTATGAGAATAAACACAAGTTAACACAAAACTCAAGCTTCAATATTATTAATGAATAATACGAGTGATCTTAACTTATCACTAGGGTTACACCTTGAAGCTTTCGTAGGTAATATTGTAATATGATAGGTACCTAAGACAATGACCTATGATCTCCTTTTATACAACAAGGAGTCCTTTACAAGATAAGTATAAAGCTAACATAATAGAATATACACAAGATCTATTCTATACTTATCTAGACGCGTTTAACCTTATCATAAGCTGATAGCGATGGTAATGAAGAACTTTGCGGTGGGAATACGTTTCCACGCTAGTGTTAAACCAAGCGATGTAAACCACAACTATCCGTAGTAACGATTATTCCCAACAATCCTCCCTAAACTTATGATTTCTCTGCAAATCAATAAGTTTCTTCAATATGCATTAACTTCAAGGATTTGGGAATTCAATCAAACACTTCACTTCTTTTCTCTTAACTTTTGTATAGCTCTTGAACACCGATCTTGAAGCCTTTGTAACAATGCTCTGACCTTCTCATTGTCTTCATTGACTCTTATGTGTAAGCTTAACATTATTGTAAGAGCTCCAGCTCTAAGTGGATATTCTTTTCGGCAAGCATGAAAAATTCTTCTCCATTAGCATTAGTAGAGACATGATGAACTTCACATGAATCATAGTAAAACCATTTAGTACCAAAACATGTGAACAAGTTTTTCCAGAGTCATCATCGGCATTTGGTTCAAAAAGCCTTATAAGATTTACCCACAACTGCATCTCCTTTGCATCTTTGAGATCTTGAGCATTAAACCTTTCTTGAACTAATTTCTATAGTGTATTAAGGTCATCTCTGTCAAAAGCTTTAATAAGATCTTCAAATGTCATGAATGATGAAGTTTCACCTCCCAACCTTGTGATCTTCCATGTTGAAGCAAAATTGCTAGCAGTGTAAACTTCCCAATCAATGATTGGATGTCGAATTTGCGATTGGTTACGGATAAAAATCTTTGTATTCAATCACAATCATTCAGTCAAATATTTGTTCTTTAGTGAACTTCTCGTAGGAATCTCCTCCGGTAGAGTTTGTATGATCTTCATCAACCTTAGTCTTCTTAACAGTTTGAGAATCACTTACTTTAGCCTTTCTCTTCAATCTAGGAATCCTTCTTTCTTCTTCTTCAGAACCCATTGGAATAAAAGTTTTATCTTGTTTTACTGATTCGTAGTAAGCCTTTTCAACTTGATCATCAAAAATTCCTTTAAATTGATGCTTTTCCATTACCAACATGACAACAATAAGTCTTCATATATGCAAGTATTTGTGCCTTGGTTGGTTGTCTTGGTTTCTTCTGATCCTTTTGACTGAATTAATCACATCTTCAAGTGCTTGATTGTTCTTCATTTGAATAAAATCCTTTAACTGAGCAGTTCTTTGTTCCTCAGTTAAGGATAGATGAGTGCTTATTCACTCATCGTTTTTACTCACCTAAGACCAAAAAATGACTAAAAACACCCAAATACGATCAAAATATGTTAAGAATATCCTCGGAGTGTGTTTTATGTCTTTCGGTACAAAAAAGATTGAAAACAGAGCAAAAAGCGGGAAAAATCAAGTTGAATATGGAAAAGTGCAGTCAAGACATAGCGAGGGAAGTGATTTTCTACATTTTGAAGCGAGAGCGTTTTGAGAGTGAGCAAGGGGAAAAAAACTAAAAACCTAACCTTTACCCAAAAATTCCATTTTACCCTTTTCCGATATCGACAATTTCCAAAATACCTTTTTAGCCAAAAATCTATTTCTTAGATAACTAATTTTTGTAAAAATTCATTTTCCTTAAAACAAATTTTTGTTTTCAAAAAAAAAAAAATTTACTTAAAACATTTTTATCAAATAAACCATCCCATTTAACCTCCTCCCAACATTACCGTACCATTAAACCCTTTATCCCTTCTTCTTTCCCAAAACCAGAAACATACAAACCCACTCATATCCTACTCAGCATCCACTACCCTCCCCGTCACTCTCAAACCTTGTAAACTGCAAAAGCATGGTCAAAACAACTTTCACATGTTGTCATCCATGTTGGCAATCCCTGGTATCTCCATTGGTGAAAACGAATTAATGGTTGGGATCTTTTGATTTGGGCGCCAAGAGTATTTGATGGCTGAGATTCACTCAAGAAAGCACAAGAAGGCTTCCAAGGCTGTGTACACTCACAAAGAAAACACAAACAGAAGCAGACAAGAGTGAAGACTAAGGCTAAGTTTTAGATATAGTATAAATAGGATAATAGTAGAATTGATAAATTTGTCTAGAAATTCAATGTTCTAGTCCATTTTAAATATCTTTGTCATTTACATTGTTGTCATTTTTAAATTAAATGCAATTTAATTCCTGTTTTTTTTAGTTTCAGTATTTTCAAATTTATGCGGTTAATATTTGTTGTTCATTGTTCTTAAATTCCATTCATTGAGCTCTTAATGTGTTTTGAAGTCAAATTGAAGTCCCTGTAGTGATTAAAACAAGTTTTCAAAATCTTTACAGTTTTTTTTAAATCGTTTCTGTCCTTAAGGGACTGTCTGGAATAGCTTGTTTCTTGGGTCAGCAAACCATTTTGACCCATTTTGAGTATTGAAAAAGTCTTGATTAGTTGTAAGTGAGTTTGTTCGACAAGTGTCTTAATCATTTTCAAAGTGTTCAAAGCAGTTTACCATTTTTTTTTTCTTCTCAATGTTTCTTTGCCAACAGCGTGATTACACTCTATTTTTGAGCTTATTTAGATTTGCCTCAAATTTTGCTTATTCAGACTTATCTAGGTTCCATTTAGTTGATTAGTTTAGATTATATCCTCTTGTTGCTCATTTAATGCTTTTTGTTTCCTTTTAATTGCTTATTTCCCTTATTTGTAGCTTTAGGATTACCCCTAGTGTAGCTTGATTTTGCCAACTGTTTCCCCCCATCATGAGTTGTGGTTATCTGAGTTTAGCTTATTTTAGTTAGAGGGTATGCTCGTTAGCTTATTTTTGACCCTTCATTGCTTATTTATGCTTTTTTGTGCTTAAAAGAACTGATTCAGGGGTGTTTGTTTGGGTGTGCTTACACGTCTCAATCGTGGGATAATAAGCAGTTTATACTGCTTATTCAGGTGTCTTTGTAAGAAAAGTTTTTGAAAAATTTACTTATCTTAAACTTATCTATGAATCCCAAAAAGAAAAATTGAAAAAAAAATGTTTTGCAAAAACTGGCATGGTGGGACTCGAACCTACGCCACCAAGCTCACACACATGCATACTTGCCATCTGCCCTTGGGTCTTTGTTCGTTTGTATCATGCACAATTAAATATATAACGTAGGTTTAGCAGTTTAAGCTTAATAGTAGCTTTTAGCTTATTCCAGCTTATCTGGATAAGCTAGCACCCCATGTTTATTTTTCCTAGATTCTTTATCAATTAAAGTATTTTTTGTAAAATGTTTAGATTTTTAGAAAATAGTTTAGTATTTTTAATTAATTAATTAGTGTAATTTAGTTTTTAATTCGTTGAAAATAAAATAAAAGTCGAAAAAATACCCGGCTTTTTTCTAAAATCATTTTTAGTCATTTAGAATGTAGGAAAATTAGTTTTTCTCCCGTAGGCTTTAAATTGCACATTTTTCACTTTCGGGGCTCAGTGCGTTTCCGGTTTTTCGCGTTTTTGCACCCTAGGATGTAGTTTAGCATCGTTTTATTTTTCCTTAGGCTTAGTAATAGTTTATTTAGCGTTTACATTGTTTTACGTGCTTAGATTTCATTCCCGTTCTTTATTTTGTAGATTAACGTAATCAAAATCCAAATTCGAAAACCCATTCAAGTCCATAATCACAAAACTCAACGATTCCGTCAATTTCACACCTCGTTGGGACACGACCTGGGGAAATCACTTTCCCGGTATCACTTTATTCACATTCGTGAGCTTTGGCACGTTAACCCTTTTCCTAAAAGGTTGATTTGTCGAATTTCACGATTAATTTGATAAATTGATATTGTGTTTATTTTCACCACTCACAAACAACGAATCAAATTTTGGCGCCGCTGCCGGGGAGGTGTGTTGCGAGAATATCGTTACGGTTTGACGATTAGTGACTTGAAGAACCTTACTCGTGAAGTTATTGCTTTTTGAAAAATACAAAAATACAAAAATATTTTTCTTTTCTTTGTATATATATGTAAAAGATTAAAAATACAAAAAGATTTTTGCTTGTTGTTTTTAAATAAATAGAATACATCAATCATATAACACTTCTCAACTTGAGTGTTATCATAATAAGTTCCCAAACCAAAGATTCAAAACTTGCCTTTGTGTCACTTGCGTGAATACGCTTGTGATTATTGGTTTAAGTTCCTTGTGTTTTTGCTTCGGTCTCGTTTTGATTAATTGTTTTTCGTGCATGTTCACTCGTTTTCAAAAACCCAAAAATATTCTTCTCGTTCCTCTTATCCGTATAATTCTATTTTTCTTACCCTCTTTTGCCGTTTAATTCTATTCTTCGTATCCTCTCGACCATTTGATTCTATTTCTTTAACCCTCTATATGTTTAATTCTCATGGCGACGATCGATTATCGTCGTTGTTTTCACTGCAAAAGCCGTATGGAAGAGGATCAGCTTTATTGTCAAAATCACGATTGTTTATGTAGGCGGTGTGGTAGGGTTGGTGCAAGCAAATATTGCTATTGGTGCGAATTATCCGATAAAAACTCTCTCAATGATTCTCCAAGTTTTTCCGACCACCCGCCACAACCCGAGATTTGTTCTATTGTTTCTGAACCCAAACCGTCTAGAATTGATCAAAATCTTTCGCGATTTACGGTTAAGGTTAAGAGAAAATAGCGAGAACCGGAGACCAAAACGGAAGTGGTGGAAATTGCTAGCTCTGAGAGCACACCACTTGTCCCACCTCCGGATTCTTCAAAACCTTTTGAGACGAAATCATGAACATACTTCAAAATTGCTTGCATGAACTTCGTCAAGATTCAATTTCGATAATGTTTTACCTACCATTTGTGATGTTGTTGAGCCCTCGATTCCTACTCCGTACCGAGATACTTTCGTTCGATCAAGAGTATTTCTACGGTTGTGGAGACGTGTTACCGAAAGGTTTTCGTTGTTGCAAATGTATGTGCAAGTGGTGTGGAAACTATCTTATTGATGGATGTTGCTCGATTTGCGCCGAGAATTCATTCGCTTATGATTCTAACCCGAACTCTTTCGATTATCCTCAAAACAATTTCAACTACCTCCACGGAATGCATACGAACCACAACCGTACTATCATCATTTCAGTGATTCATCGTTTCAAAGTTTCTCTCCTCAATACCCTCATTGTGCTAAGTGTGGGGGTTCTCATGATGATTATCAATGTCAATCGTGGAATCAAAATTACTATGGACTTGATCCTTGTTATAACACTTCCGGATTTGACCACATCCAACCCCTACAACTTCCCGTCATTGATCAATTTCCTCGTATAATTCTTGAGGAACTTTCCGAGGAACAAGTCGCTGCAAGCGAAAGATTTCTAGTCGATGGCGGCGGCTCAAAAGCTTCTCCTATTTAATGAAGCCGCTCAGCAAGCGTTTCCTATTTAACGAGGCTTGCGTCGATGATGAGGATGAGGAAGATTGGGAGATGACACACGACAAGGTGAATACCTCAAGCCCACAAAGTACCGCACATGTCCACTCTTCGCCCTTATCTTGCCTATCTACCATAGAACCTTCGGATAACCTTTTAATGGGGGACAAGCATCTTAGCACTAATCGGAAGCGGAACGTCTTGTGTTGAGAACCTTGTCCCAACCCCAAGTGAGTCCGAGGTTGTCTCTGGTAATATGTTTGATGAGCCTCTTGCTGATGATTCTTCTCCTCCTCTTGACATCCCAAACGATCATGTCGAGATGTTCTCCGATTCTGACAACGATTGTACCTCGTTTGACGATTCTTTATCTTATGGAGACATCGATTATGTCGAGGAGTTACCTTCTGAGCTAGTTACCTTAGAGAGAGATTCGATGATCCGGAAATTGAGGACCGAGATACCGTGAAAAATTGTTCAATATAAATCTCCTTGTTTCTAAGATCGAATCATTATGTGCTAAACCAGCTTCATCTCCTATCCCTGTTGTGGATAGTGACTATATCTTGAAAAAGCCGAACCATTTTCTGAACTTGAGGCTTTGTCCAATGATTCTCTTCCGAATTTAAGTATTCCGCTGATGACGATCATGCCTGAGAGTGGCATTCCCACTTTTCATCTTTCTCTTCCTGAGTATGAGTCGTACACATTTGAATTACTTCCTCCTTCCCAGGAGTTGGCCTTTCCATGAGGAGTTCGCCGTGAACTCGCTCACATCGATCCCCTCCTCGACAATTGAGGATGAGCTTTTTGAGCAAAATGCTCCACATCTTCTTTCATCCATAAGTAACTCATCTACCCCTTGAGGCTTTACCGTGGTTGATACTATGCTTCATTCCTCTCCGGGACAAAGTTTTCAATCCCGGTATCTTACCTTTCAAAGGAGTTCACTCTCGGATGTTTCTTAAGTCCAATACGGATGTTGTGACTTCTCTTGTGGTGGATAATATTTATGAACATTCCGTTAATGTTCCTCAATCTAATTTTTTGCCCACCCATCCCACCCGTTGTCAAGCTATTGACACTTTGCTTTCTTATCCCGTGACTTCTCCATTTCTTAACTCCTACGGGAGTGAAGATACCATCTTTGACCCCGGCATTTCTCTTTCTATTGAGCCGGTTGTATCTCATCGGAGTGGAACTTTCAGCACATTCAATTTTTATCCAAACCATTTGAATGAAAGTCCGATGGAGATTTTCTCTTCCACTTGCTTCCCCATGGAACAATGAATTTGGGGTCGAGTCAAGCTAGCGACTCGGTTAACAAAAACAGTAGCACTTCATGGGTGACAACTCATGTTTCTGACTTCTTTCTATTTTCTAACGACTAAGTGTGGAGGGAAACCTCCACAAGTGTTTGCTTCTTGTGTGTTTGCTCATGTTTTCAGGAATCCCTTTGATCGTGATGATTGATGCGCCTGTTTTCAATCCAGCCGCCCAATATCCGATCAATTTTGCTAATGTTTATCTGGGGATATGTTTTCCAAAATCCTTTTTTTGTGTTAAATAACAGATTTCGTCCACACACTTGGTTAATAGTATTACCTTTTTCCGTTCGATAGTATCGGCTTCGGCCGGGACTTTGAATATTGAGGGCAATATTCAGTTCTAAGTGTGGGGGGAATTATGTCGAATTTTGTCACATTTGTACCCTTTAGTCCCTAGTACCCCCGTTTTGACCCAAATTTAAAAATTTTGCACGAAAATAAAGCGTTAATGCCTCGGTGTTAATGGTAGTTTACTCTTGATTAGGTTAGAACAAAGGGAATCTCGACTCTACTAGAGTGTTGATCTAGCTGCTTCCTTAACGATTAGGCTATGTTTTTACGAGTTGT
Source organism: Chrysanthemum makinoi (assembly GCA_910596185.1). NCBI lineage: Eukaryota > Viridiplantae > Streptophyta > Magnoliopsida > Asterales > Asteraceae > Chrysanthemum > Chrysanthemum makinoi. Next base: position 273,719,664 of record OU343220.1, on the reverse strand, counting down.
GCAAATGAAAATGCTAAGCGTGGAGTAGTTGGTTCTCTTTAGAGCTTATATAAGTAATCTATGGCTTTTTCTCCCAGTAGCTCTTAATTGAACTTAATATAGTGTCGTTTCAAACCTTGAACATAAAAATCGTTTTGTTATGCAATAAAAATTTTAAGCGATTTTGATAAAGAGTTAGAGTTCAACTTTTTGTTTAAATTTTTGGGAATGCATACTTTCTTAAATCGAATAATATTTCAAAATGAAAGTATCGTAAAAGTGCTTGAATGATGCAAAAGTAAAATTGAAAGTCAAAAGTCAAAAAAGGTGAAAAAAGTGAAAAAGTGAAAAAATGAAAGTTGTTGGTGAAATAAAAAGTTATGAATAAATGTGTGAAACTTGCTTTTTCTCAAATTTAAATCGGGAGTTGAACTCGGATTCGTCAATTTTATCTTAAAAAGCAACGGGAAGTTAGAGATTATTAATTTCAAAGGTCTAGAAAGCTTTGGTAGTATTCTCTCGTGGGTGTCAAAAGCTTGGTCACTTAAAACTTATGTTTTGGGATGTGCCGAGAAGAAAGCCGTTACATGGAGTGATTTGGCCTTTGAGTTTTCAATCTCTAAATAATCGGTGGTTGTTGTCCATTCAAGTCTTAATATTAAGTTAGCGGAAGTTTCTAAAACTTTGGAATCGAAATCCGGTGATTCGGTACTATTCTCTTGGGGTGTCAAAGCCGGTCACCTAAAGCCAATTGGTTTGGGATGTGCCGAGAAGAAAGCCGCTACATGGAAAAGGCCCTTTTCGAACCTTAAGTTTTTAGATTTCCGGTGAATTAATATCAAACTTGAATAGATAACAACCGTGATGAGTGTCGATTTTTATGATCAAAGTTTTGAAAACAACACACACACTTAAACTGTATAAATTGCGGGAGTAAAAGTTAAGTCTTGACTTACATAGATTATTTGTATAAGTAGTGTTAGCATTTTACAAAAACATTTGCACAATAAGTCTAGACTTAGTTTGGGAGTATAAAAAAAGAGGATGACGATTATAATTCCCTGGAGACACCCATTTTGTGTGAATCCCGTTCCATGATACCGCTTATTTTTTGATAATCAAGCATGTTGTTTATGTTTGAGTTTAAGTTTCGCATCAAATAAAAGTCAAAGCGGGGTAGTCTTGGTAATCTTGAGTCTTTCATTACTTCATATGATCGATTGCTAGGGACTAGCAATTGCCTAGTGTGGGAGAATTTGATGAGTGCTTATTCACTCATCGCTTTTACCACCTAAGACTAAAAATGACTAAAACACCCAAATACGATCAAAATATGTTAAAAATATCCTGGAGTGTGTTTTATGTCTTTCAGTACAAAAAGATTGAAAGCGAGCAAAAGCGGGGAAAAAATCGGTTTGAATATGGAAAAGTGCAGTCAAGACATAGCAGGGAAGTGATTTTCTACATTTTGAAGCCCGAGAGCTTTTGAGAGTGGCGGGGAAAACAACTAAAAACCTAACCTTTACCTAAAAATTCCATTTTACCCTTTTCCGATCTGAGACAATTTCCAAAATACCTTTTTTAGCTTAATCAAAAATCTATTTCTTAGATAACTAATTTTTGTAAAAATTCTATTTTTCCTTAAAACCAATTTTTGTTTTCAAAAAAAAATTTACTTAAAACATTTTTTATCAAATAAACCATCCCATTTAACGCCTCCTCAACATTACAGTACCATTAAACCCTTTATCATTCTTCTTTTCAAACCGGAAACATACAAACCCACTCATATCCTACTCAGGCATCCACTACCCTCCCGTCACTCTCAAACCTTGTAAGCGCAAAAGCATGGTCAAAACAACTTTCACATGTTTGTCATCCATGTTGGCAATCCACAGTATCTCCATTGGTGAAAACTAATTAATGGTTGTGATCTTTTGATTTGGGCCAAGAGTATTTGTTGAGATTCACTCAAGAAAGCACAAGAAGGCTTCCAAGCTTGTACACTCACAAAGAAAACACAAACAGAAGCAGACAAGAGTGAAGACTAAGGCTTAGTTTTAGATATAGTATAAATAGGATAATAGTAGAATTGATAAATTTGTCTAGAAATTCAATGTTCTAGTCCATTTTAAATATCTTTGTCATTTACATTGTTGTCATTTTTAAATTAAATGCAATTTAATTCTGTTTTAGTTTTGATATTTTCAATGCGGTTAATATTTGTTGTTCATTGTTCTTAAATTCCATTCATTGAGCTCTTAATGTGTTTTGAAGTCAAATTGAAGTCCCTGTAGTGATTAAAACAAGTTTTCAAAAATCTTTACTGTTTTTTTTAAATCGTTTATGTCCTTAAGGGACATGCGGAATAGCTTGTTTCTTGAATTGACAAATTTGGACCCATTTGAGTATTGAAAAGTCTTGATTAGTTGTAAGTGAGTTTGTTCGACAAGTGTCTTAATCATTTTCAAAGTGTTCAAAGCAGTTTACCATTTTTTTTCTTCTCAATACATTTACTTTGCCAATAGCAGTTACACTCTATTTTTGGAGCTTATTTAGGATTTGCCTCGTTATTCAGACTTATCTAGGTTCCATTTAGTTGATTAGTTTAGATTATATCCTCTTGTTGCTCATTTAATGCTTTTTGTTTCCTTTTAATTGCTTATTTCCCTTATTTGTAGCTAGGATTACCCCTGGTCTTGATTTTGCCAACTGTTTCCCCATCATAGTTGTGGTTATCTGGTTTAGCTTATTTTAGTTAGAGGGTATGCTCGTTAGCTTATTCGACCCTTCATTGCTTATTTATGCTTTTTGTGCTTAAAAGAGCTGATTCAGGGTGTTTGTTTGGGTGTGCTCTTGTCAAGCTGTGGGATAATAAGCAGTTTATCTGCTTATTAGTGTCTTTGAAGAAAAGTTTTTGAAAAATTTACTTATCTTAAACTTATCTTTGAATCCCAAAAAGAAAAATTGAAAAAAAAATGTTTTGCAAAACGCATGGTGGGACGAACCTACGTACCAAGCTCACACACATGCATACTTGCCATCTGCCCTTGGGTCTTTGTTCGTTTGTATCATGCACAATTAAATATATAACGTAGGTTTAGCAGTTTAAGCTTAATAATAGCTTTTAGCTTATTCACTTATCTGGATAAGCTAGCACCCCATGTTTATTTTTCCTAGATTCTTTATCAATTAAAGTATTTTTTGTAAAATGTTTAGATTTTTAGAAAATAGTTTAGTATTTTTAATTAATTAATTAGTGTAATTTAGTTTTAATTAGTTCAAAATAAAATAAAAGTGAAAAAATACCGGATTTTTCTAAAATCGATTTTAGTCATTTATAATGTAGGAAAATTAGTTTTTCTCCCGTAGGCTTTAAATTGCACATTTTTCACTTTCGGGGCTCGATCGTTTTCGGGTTTTAAGCGTTTTTGCACCCTAGGATGTAGTTTAGCATCGTTTTATTTTTCCTTAGGCTTAGTAATAGTTTATTTAGCGTTTACATTGTTTCGTCTTAGATTTCATTCCCGTTCTTTATTTTGTAGATTAACGTAATCAAATCAAATTCGAAAACCCATTCAAGTCCATAATCACAAACTCAACGATTAAGTCAATTTCACTTTTCGTTGGGACATGACCGGAAATCACTTTCCGGTATCACTTTATTCACATGCGTTGTTGGGCACGTTAACCCTTTTCCTAAAAGGTTGATTTGTCGAATTTCACGATTAATTTGATAAATTGATATTGTGTTTATTTTCACCACTCACAAACAACGAATCAAGGATGCATCAGCAAAAAGGTCAATTGCATTTTTCTTGATTTCTGGATTATTAGCTACGGCCTGAATATCTTCTTCAGTAGGAACATAACTAAACTCTAGAGCTTTCTCTTTCAAAATTGTAGGTTGAGCGGTGGGAATTGAATCAGCATCTTCCATTCTATCCAATCTTTTAGCTTCCAAAAGCTTTTCAATTTCTTTCAATCTTTTCTTCTAAAGAACTTTCTCGGCAATTTGATCATCGCTATCTTATCAATTTCTCTATCAAGATCAATCTGAACTTTTCTTTTCTTTGAAATCTTACATTCAAGTTCTTGTACATCTTCCATAACTGCTTTACCCTTATGCGTCTTCAATTTATCAAATTCTTCACTTGAAGTGGCAAAAGTTGGCTCTGCAGTGGAAATAAAATCAGTGGTAAAATCAGTTGCAGTTTGAAAAATGTCTTGATCTTCTAGTTGCTCTCCATGAGTTTCAGCTTCCTTTGCTCCTTTACTTGTATCTCCTTCATCTTCAAAATAAATTTTCCTCCCCTCGTGTGAACACCGTTTTCCTCCTGTTTGGAACAATTTCCCAAATTTTGATCAGTGAATCACCATCGAAAGGTGAGGATGAAGATGAAATCACCATCTTTGCGGTCTGCTTTGCTTTTTCAACCTCTGCATCTCTTCCTTTAAAGTCCGGATCTCTGTCTTTAATAATTGAACATCCTTAGCATCTTTGCTTGACGATAGCCAAGTCCTTTTGGAGAGACTCAACTGCTTTTCTAATTTGGTACACAAAACCATCAATTCAATTGGTTGCCACTGCCTCAGACTTCCAACTGTGTTTTTTACTGTTGGGAGAGGTGAATCATAGGGCAAAGGTGCAGATTCCTCCCTAGTTGGACTAGGTTGAGGTCTAGACCCTCCACTGCTTGTTCCTAGACCAAAAGGTTTAGAAACTTGTTGTGTTGTCATGAGAGGAGTTGTCTGTTTAGACCTTCTCTCATAGGTTCTTAGGCGGTGGGCTATAATCAATGTTGGGAACATTAATTATAGGTGTTTTGTTCGAGATGAAATTTTAGCAAGCATTTGGGGTAGGAGAGGTGTAAAAATCATATTTCCATCTTTGTTCAAATTTTGAAAAACTTTAGGCTTTATGCAACTGATTTGATAAGAGTAGTATGGCGTTAGGTTGAAATTCATTGCCGCAGCACAAACCTTGGATACATTAAAATTTTGGTTTTACTTTGTACATTGCCTTTCATACTAGTAAAAATATAGTTGGACGGTTGAAAATCTTATCGGTGACTAGAAAACCAAAAGGATAAGCCATGGTTGAACTAAATTGCTCATAAGATGTTTTCTTAGGACTAAGACAATGTAACAAAGTATGAATCAAAAATCTCCAGTGGGGACAAAACCACTCTTTTTGAAAGTAGCCTTTTTGTCAATGGTATCATACCCCATGGATGATAAAGTATCATGAATTTCAGACATAGGTAATGTGATGAGACCATTGAGATCATCCAAGTGAAGTACTCTCCTCAAGGATGCCTCGGTAACATCAATAGTTACCCCATCTATAGTGGCTCTGAGAGCATCCACTGTTTCATTTGTATCTCTATTCTCAAGTGTTATGGTGAGCGAGAAACCCAAAGCGATTGATTTGAGAGATATAAATTGTGGGTTTTAAAAGCAAAGCATACCTTATATGAGTGGTATGAAGAAAGTCCACAATCTGATGAAAAACAAGGCCACTCTTCTCGTTAGATTTTTGTAGGTAGGCCACTAGGTTGTGCTCATCTGCAAATTTCAAAGAAGCCATAGAAACTTTTGATGAAAAATATTATTATGTCAGTAAGAATTGAAGTAATGACTAGCCAATTGAGAGAAAAAGATATATAGGATTAGGGTTTAGAATTTATGCTAAGTAAAATTATCTTTAGAAAGTAGTTATAATATAGAAAGAAGATAATTTACTTAAAATATTAACCCTATATATATAACTATCATTGGTTACTTTCAACGGCTAGTAAAAATAAATTCTTGACATAATCGGTTATAACGCTAGAACAACAGTGGTAAAATAACACTGTCGATGGATTAGCTAATGAACTAGCAGATGGTAATTTTTCACAAAAATTTCAAAGAGAGTGGAAAATAAAATCATTAGAAAACAATCTGCTCCCATTATATCTTTTAGCAAACTATCGACTATCAACGGATTTGATATGTCTTTACCATGAGCCGTTTGCTATGGACTAGCCAACTCTTAATCATAAAGAATATGGTGAGGTGATAACCATATAGTTTTTGGTAAACTATCAACCATAAACGGATTTGTCAAGTCTTTACCAGTAGCCATTTACTCTGGACTAGTTGATTCTTATGTATATTAGACATGGTGAATCAATAACCATTTGTTGTGTATCTCAGATATACACCTTTTAACTCCAACTTCTCATCAAAACTTGATATACATATTAGTAAAAGATGAGAATAACAAACTTGATATAAACCAAAGTTACCTTTAACCAAACCATTACCCAAGCAAAATATCTTCCAAAGTCAACTCAATAATATCTATATTTACTCCTTGACCTACCAAAATACGAAAAGGTAAATATCTTCATTAAATAACCCTTCAACCGACTTTGTCTATATAAGGAGGCTTGGCTTAAGATAAACTTCATCAATTTTCATTCAAACACAATATCCCCAAAACCATAAGAATGAGCAATTCTTCCAACACTATCAACATCTCTTACGACTCCAAGAAGAAGTATGTAATTGAATCAGAATCATCTTGAAGCATCAAGATGGTTTGGACACTTCCCACCGTACGGCTGGCTCTTCATCTAAAAGATATACTAAAGAAGCGCTGCTAAAGCCCTGCAGCTAAGCACCAAAATCTCTTGAGTTCTATTCGATTCATCGATGATGATGATGCAAATGATGAAACCTATTCTATTGCTAAAGAGTTGCCTAAAGCTCTTTCAATAGCACTGGAAATAGCTATCTCCAATATGAAGCAGATATCCATTCCAACAAGGCCCGCAATGCTACCAAGACCTCCTCCACAGATTCTTGGGCTTCCATGTCCAAGGATGCAATCCAATTTTGAGAACAAGAGAAAGAGAGCCCAGAAGAATAAACATGACTATGTGGGCAAGGGCAAGAGGCCAATGGAGTAGCTGAAGATAGTTATAAGATGTGCTAGGTTTTAGTTTTTGTGTTTTTACTAGGAGTACTTTTGGTTGTAATGAATAATGTGTTAGTAATGAAGTTCCTTTGTTTTTCCTTTTTCCACTGAAAGTATGTTACCACTGGTTGCAAATAGTTCCCACTTTGTAAGCGAATCATCAGTGGGCGGCTTAGATAGGATCTAAACAACCTTGAGCATCGATTCACCAGAGAGTAACAATTGTAAACAAAAATCCTTCAAACTGCAATTAACTAACATAAACCAAACATTGGAATCACTATTGCGTTGGCAATGGTTAATATATTGAAAGAATTAAGCATAGCAATGGCTATACTCAATAAAGTCAACACTTAAGCATTGATACATTTTCAAGAATACGAGGACTCCAATTTACTCCTCAACTACTTGCACCTTCCCCTCATTAACTTCTTGAATCCAACTTAATATATATATTAAATAGATCATTCAACACAAACCACTCAAATCACATACTCCAAAACTTTCACCCTCAAGGATCATCACTTGAACACCATGAGTCAATCTAGTTCAATCAATCTTTCTTCTAGCGAGTTCATCGATAGTTCATGGGATGACTTTGTTTTGAAAAAACACAGAGTTGAAAAGAAGAGTATGATAAGGTTGTAAAGAAGGCATTCACTTGTTCTTTCAAATCCTTTTTCTGATGGACCTTCATCACTACAACCAGAGCCTCAAGATGCAATAAGCAAACAAGATAGCTCAGAGATCAGCTCCTATGTGTCTCCATATGTTACAAATGATGAGACCTCGGAAGAGTCTGAGTGTTCCCTCTTGCGGCCGGTAGCTCCTCTGAAGAACTGCAATCATCACCTTCTCTACCATTGCTACCATCACCATCATCAACAGTTCCTTTATCATCCTCACCACCTACAGGTATAGTAGTGATGGGTTTAGCAAGCCCTAGGGTGTATGACTGGATTAACATGCGTGGTGCTCCTAAGGTGATGCCAAGCTAGGGCTTTCCCAAGAAGCCATAAAGGATTGATGATGGGTTAGGAAGGGGATGGGTTAGGAAACATGTGTTTGGGGTAGGTTGTTGGTAGTTGTTATCAGTTGATTTAGTGATGTTACTGCACTCTCAATGCAGTTTTGTAATAATAATAATAATCCATGTTTTCCTTTATCTTAAGTGTTCCTGCATCACACATCTTGTTCAACTAACTTCATTATCAAACTGACATCTTGTCCATCATAATGCTCAAAATCAGAAAGATAGGACTTGTTGCTAGTCATGTGCCTTGAACACCCACTATCTGTATATCCTTGATCTGACCTTTTTGTCCTTGGATGTTCCTACACATATGAGTAAAGAGTTAGTTTCTTTTGGGTACCCAAGCCATGATTGACTTGGATCTGCCTCGTGTATCAATATAGTTAAATCTATCAAAGGTCATTGATACACCATTGGGATTGGTTGTAGAGGTATTTCCTTTAGGATTCCATTCCCAACGTCTTTGAGGCCTTCACGCGTGCCCATGTCCCCCCTTTTCTTATTAAAACCCTTGTAGTGGTAACTTTTGAATGAGCAGTGTATCTTTGGTTTCTTTTAGGTACCCATGTTGGTTATTATTAACCTTTTTAGCTTGAAAGGTTCTTTTTCCTATTTGTGCAAATTTTGTAAAACTTGTTTTGGAGTTTGCACTTTTAACAGGTGACTTAGGGTGAGCAGTGTTAATAGTTTTTGCAGTGGCAAGTGTTTTGAGGCCACTTCTAAATTGAACTGCTCTTGGGACCATTTTGCAATTAGAATTAGGGTGTACATTATGTTGATACCTGTTAGTCTCCACCCTTTTATACCCATAGACTTCTCTTCTCCCAACATGATAGTCACAATAAGCATGTAAATGATCTAAACTACCACAGATATAGCATGCCTTATTGTTAATAACAAAATCACTACCTAGTTCTTGAGATTTAACATGATTCCAACTCCTCAGTTACCTAGGAGTACAGGCTTGTTCCTATACATCTCAGCATACCTTACAGTTGGTCTAGGTTTATTAACTAGTTTCCTAGGTTCCTCTGTAACAGTATTAACAAGTTTTGGGATAGTAGTCTCTACATTCTTTTTAACATTCTCATCAACAACTGATGAGTCACTAGCACTCTCAAAAACATCATTATCAAGCTTACTCTCTTCCTCACTCTTGACCACTGTGTCCTTTAAAGGACCATATTCTCTTTCAAGTTCCTTAAAGTCTTCTAAACATGTATGAGCTAAATCTATGCACGAGGTGATGGACACCCCACTAGTGGTGGAGGGCGCATATATAACCCATACCAGGACTTAGCTTTATTATATATTTGAGCATTCCAAATTTTATCAATTGACTTAGACTGGTGATAACATGTGTCTGAGTTAAATTGACATTTTCAATTTTCTTTTGGAGGTTTTCAAGCTCCTTTTGGTATGCTTCATTCACAGCAGTTGTATGTTCTACCTCTATCCTAAGAAGAATCATATCATCATTATAATTTGACTCATTTGCTGATAGTGCCTATTTGCTTTTCTAATACTGCCATAGCTCTCCTAATATTAGCCACAGTATAATTAGCAGTATATAATTCTTTCCTTTCATTAGAGTACAAATCATTAAGTCTTTCAACTTCTTTAGCAACCCTACATGTTTTAGAACAACTTTCAAAGTTTTGTACCTCGAGAATCGGACAAAGCCATGAGAGCAAATTCAGGTAGCAACAGAAGCGACATCTGAATGTTCTTCTTGTTTCATCACCATGAAACTCCAATCATAAGTCACACCATCAATAGCCCGGCATTGCCTTTGGTTCTTCCATATTGGTCCCTTCTTTTGCTTGTACCAAGTAGACATGTTGTCCTTGGTCTTTGGTCTTCTACATTCTCTAGCAAAATGTCCAAACTTGTGGTAGTTAAAGCACTCCACTTTCTTCTTATCAAAAACTGCGGTATCATCACCATTAATGTGGATAGGCTTGCCAGTCTTCTTGTAGAATTTCTTAGCCCTCATGCTAAGAAGAGCTATCTGCCATTTTATATCCATCTCCTCCAAGTCATCTTCATCAATTTGTTCTATGTCTTCATGAGGTTAAGACGAGCCATCAACTTGTGTAGAGATAAGAAAAGCATAAAAGGTAGGATCTCCAATACTAGCAACCTTCTTCTTTGAACCTCCAGTGGTAACATTAACATTACCAGTGGAAACTTTAGAACCTACAAAGGGCAATATCATCATCACTTTCATCTTCAAAATCATCACAACAATTTGACAACAATGCCAAGCTACTAGAGCTTGTACCAAGTTTCCCTGCCTTCTTCAACCTTTGCTCAATAAGTTTGAAGTTGTTGCAAAGATCATTGAGCTTCATTGTTTCTATGTCTGTTTTGTTTTCCTAGACAGTTACATTGGTTTGAAACCTCAAGGCAAACTTAGAAACTTCAAATTGAGGTCTTCCTTTTCTACCTCAATGCCAAAACATGTTAAATGTAACAAATCTTCAAGTTTGGTAAAAATGCTATCAAGTGAGTCATTGCTTGTGAAGCAGAAGTTTTCATAACTTTGCTTTAACAATGTCTTTTGAGTCTTCTTTGTAGCATCATTACCACCAAAAACTGAGAAAATCTCTTCAAACAGTTCTTTAGCGCCTTGAATTTCTTTAATGCAATAATCTGGTCTCTAGGAAGAGTCATCACAAGACTTCTAGCTTTAAGATCATTCTTTTTGAGCTTTTCAAGATTTGATTCGTGCACGAAACTTTCACAACATCTTTGTCACCTACTTTGGAAGTAGTGGTCACAGACTTGAAAGAATCACCAAGTTGAATGATCTCCCATAGAGCATAGTCCTGTATGAAGAATTATTGCTCAATCAAGATCCTCCACATCTCAAACTCATTGCTTAAGCTAGGGAGTCTAGGTGTAGAATAAGAGTTTGATTGGTTGTTTTCCATCTCCATTGAATTGAAGTGATGAGTCAAGCTAATTTCTTGGATCTTCTAAAACAAAATATCAGAACCTTCGCTCTGATACCACTTGATGGATCTTGGACACTCTCCTTGTGTCAATGATATTTTGTATAATATTATCAAGCAAGCGTAATTTACTTAAATAATACTTAGAAGACGAATTATATGATGTATGAAATAAACACAAGTTAACACAAAACTCAAGCTTCAATATTATTAATGAATAATATGAGTGATCTTGATAACACTCAGATTGTGCATGTTTTTAGTAGCGTTATGTGTGCTTTTATATCTGTTATTTGGTTATATTTGCGCGATTATAGTGCTTAAACGCATCAAAAGATGTTTGTCTAGTGTTTATAACCAAGTGGAAATGAAGGAAAATAAAGAAATGTTCAGCAAATAGAAGATTCCCGTCTCAGTAAGTCTAAATCAGTATCTCAAGGAACTTTGAAGACCATAGTGATTGAAGAACCAAGTTCTACAAGACAAAGTGAAGAGAAGATCAAGTTTCCGTTACTCAGAGAATCCAACCGATCGGTACAACCGTAACGGACGTTGGAAAACGCCAACAAGATGACCATCACCAACCGATCGGCCGAACCCGTAACCGGATCGGTTGGCCGTTTGTAGAAGACCAACCGGATCGGTTGGTCGATGACCGATCCGGTTAGAGAAGCCGCAGCTTGCCTAATCTTCATCACTAAGCTTCCCTTTGCATCCAAACGATTCTAGGACCTTCTCTTGGTGTATTCTAGTCCCTTCCTTACTCCTGGAGGCCAAGTTCAGCAATTAATACCCTAGGCCTTGGAACTAGTATAAATAGAGGCTAATTGTGAGCATATGAGACACACCTCAAATACAAATCTCTCTACTCATCAAACAAAGCATTAAGCTCTCATAATTTATCCTTAGAAGTTCAGAGAAGTTTAGAGTTCCAGAAGTTCCACATTTGGAGGCCAAACCACCAAGAAGTCTACCCCAATACTTTGGGAATCATTACTACACCATTTGTAATCTTATTTCAAGCATTGTAAGACTTTCAATCATGTTTTCTAATGTTCAAAGTTTTGAGTTTATGTTCATGCTTGCTATGAGTGGCTAGTTTCTTTATGCACTTGCTTAAATTATGTTGATTATCATATGATTAGTTAGTGATTGTGTTAACATGTTTTAATTCAATTTCAAGTTGATTATAAGATCCAATTGTGCTAAAGTTTCATAGTGACATTTGTTAATCAAGTTTGGCTAATTGATAATAATCGTTGGGGTCGAAAGAACTTATTGTTATTCAACTAGTCATAATCATTTTGTCTATGGATGATTGTTTTTACCCATTATTCTTGATTATACAAAGGAGCTAAGGTGTGGTTGTAATAGAAACGCTTTTTGATTATCGAATTGGATTGGTTGGAAACATCTAAAAGGTCGTAAGATTAGTTGTTGAGAATCAATTGTAGCCTTTTGTCTATGATCGGCTACCTTTTGTATTGACCATTTCTTAAGCAATTTGATGAACAAGTGGATGTTTTTGTGTTTAAGTTTATGTATGTAGACTTATGAAACTTGAATTGATCTTGAATTGATTGGTTAAACTTAATGCTTATATTTATAAACTAAACTCTTGATCATGGTTTAACTTGTAAGAACAATAGATTAGTACACCAACTAATTATCATAACCAACATGTTAAGAGGTTAACACAATCACATTAATCTATGATATGAAACTAGTTTAAGCAAGTGTAGTTTTTAATCATCTTAATTTCATTATATCTATTTGCTTTATTATATGTTTTGGATAGACTCCGTTAATTCAAACTTGTGTTTAGAATCACTCAAATCCTCGCGAACCATCCCGACTTACCTTCATAATCTTGCTATAACGGACGAGTATACTTTCTCGTATGTATTATTGGTAATATTGGTAATTCACCTTTTATAAATTTAAAACTTGCAACAACCGGGCACATCAAGTTTTTGCCAACGCGGGATTTGATTGTGTTTCAACAAGTTTTTGAATTTCCTCATTGATTCAACCTAAAATTTTTCTCAGAACCTTAACCGGATCCGGTTGTACCTCAACCGAATCGTATTTATCTTTTTTCATTACTCACTGTCCAACCGATCGGTCGCATCCCGCAACCGATCCTGGTTACTCCACTCACCCATAAAAACTTTTCGTTGTTTGTCCATGTGTTTAGATATTACCTGGATTCTCTAGGACATTGTATGAACACTCGAAAGCAAAGGAATAGAACCATTACACCTCTTACCAACCCCGAACGTTTGATTCGAAGAAGAAGAACACTTTTCAAACCATTGGAAAATCGTGTACCAAGAGTACCAAACCCACCATTTGATAACCTCGTAGAAGCCAAAGTTGTTTTCAACCCTTTCACCAATTTACCTTTTCCCATGGCGGACGATCAACCCATGTGGGGAACAAACCGAACCGTAGCACCAACCCTAAGTGCTATTGCTATCAATCTTGGTGACAACTTCACCGTGAAGGGACATCACCTTTCTATGATCAAAGACCGCCAATTGATGGCGCGGCGCTGGGCCGATCAAGACAAGCACATTGCCGAATTCATCAAAATTTCGGCATGTTCCGTTATGGCAACACCTATGTCAATGCCATCAAACTCAAACTTTTCCCATCATCACCGAGATGCTAAAGTATGGTACAATGAATTAACCCCAGGAATCATCAATACTTGGGAGGAGATGAGGCAAGCTTTTGTAAGCCGATTATTTCCACCTGCCATGTTTGATCGACATGGGAGAAATTCGGCTTTCAACCAAAACCCAAACGAATCACTAGTCGAAGCTTGGCTTCGATTGAAAGATTTGCTTCGTAGTTGTCATGGACATGGATTATCAAAAGGAACCATTATCCAAATCTTTTACCATGGACTAGATGAAATCTCTCAAGGCATCCTTGATGCTCGAGGAATTTTTCTCTATAAGACTCCCAACGATGCACATCAATTGCTCGAAGATCGAGTACTTCTCAAACTTGATTGGTCCAAAGATTCAAAAACCAAACCTCTCCTAAAACCGTTGCTTTGTCGAAAACACCGATACCTCAAAACTCATGGAGAATATGGAAGGCAACTCAAAAATCGACTCGCAATACAAAGATATCAAAGATAAAATGAAGGAAATGCGAGACGGATGCAACAATTGTGGAGGAAATCATCCGTCCGAAAGCGATGATAAACCTGGTGGACCAAAGGAAGTGAATTACACTCAAGGAGGAGACCTGTGGAGGAGGATAACGTAGATTATTACGGTCGAAATTCGAAATTGGCAAGATCGCCGCACAGGGATGACAACCGTGATTCTCAACCACGAACCGACGATCCACCACCACAAAACCCCGACAAAAAGATGGAAGAAACCAAATTCGAGAAAACCATGAGAGAATTCGTGGTCGCCAAAATCTGAAATGATTTTATCAAAAATCAATTTTTCAATCTCAAAGCCAAAGTTGAGCAAGGACACAAAAATCATCAAGCATCTATCCAAGATCCTGAAAACAAGTTTGGCAGATTTTCCACCAACATTCCTCTAGACCATCCGTTCATTACCAAGTAATACCCAATCCAACCCAAAACTATCAAATGATAAGACGCACCGCCCACACACAAACAAGAAACGAAAGTATGTCAACGCTATCTTCACAAGTAGTGGTTTCTCGAATGATTCCAATCCAATATCGTTGTTTCCGCCGGTGGAAGCAACATCAATACCGATCATGCCTCATTGATTGAGAAATTGGAAGCTCTCTCCACAAACATCGATACCCAATTCATAAGCATACGGAGGGAGATGATGGAACTGCGAAATAATCACCACGCTTCAAACCACGATGCCGAGGATGACACGACGATGTGTGATCCCATGGAAGCTAACCATGCCCAACATGAAGGATATTACCCAGGATATCACGGCAGATATTATGACCAAATTTCCAAAAATTGTACTTTTCCATAGCACAAACCAACCCATACATACATATCCTCGATATCAGCCATGGAATACAATACCACATCCATCACAACATTTCAATACACCTAAAACCTCGCCAGAGGAGATGATGAGAGAGTGGATGGTCACTCAAACAAAAGCCAATGAGAATATGACGAACCTGTTGGTGGAATTGGAACATAAAGTCGATCAAGGAAGAAGGAACCAACAAGCGATAAGCCAAGACTTGGAGAGGAGGATAGAAAGATTAAGTAAGGAACAAAAAGTCCATCATGCTGTATCTCTTCCTTACACTACAAATTCCAACTCGAGACATGAATTTGTCTACGAACCGCCCTCAATTCAAAGCAAAAACGATAAGGGTGAGGTTGAATTTATCGAGAGACGAGACCGAGCACATTCCAACCATGCCAAATCCAACCAAATCATGTCTACTCACCAACCATGTCACCTTTTTCTCGGATTGCACCATGCATTTCCCAACCACTCAATTACAAAATTCTGAACATCATGTTGATGATATGAAGTTCATCAAAACTGGTGACAGCTGGAATGGAGAACTAGAAAGAAAGATAGACAAATTGTCTGAACCACAAAATCCAAATGGTAGGACTAAGCCACCTCCTACATCTCACCTTGAGAATGTGGATGCCATATTCACTGGGAGTGGAAAGTCCAATGACCCTCTGAAAAATCAAAAAGATCCGCCACCTGTCCTCATTTCCAATGAAATTGACCAAACGTTCGAAATAACGAAAAGAGACTATAACATGGTCAAACCAAAAGAATCAAATGTATTCCCATCCTTTGTGGAGTATAAAAACCAAAGATCCCATACCCTCAACGTTTAAGAGCTGAAATTCCCCATTTGAACCGTATGGTCAAAGTATCCTAACCCGGGGAAGATTCAAGTCAGCCGATGACTCGGTAATAAAACAAGCGCTTCTCGGGAGGCAACCCGTGTGTTTTAGATCTGATTTTCTGTGGTCACTCCCCAAAGTTTTAACCTTTGGTTGAACTTAAGTGTGGGGGGGTGCCACCTTTTAATAAAACCTTTTGTTTGTTTATAAGATTTTGTGTAGGTAATGATTTCTCCAGTGAACGCCAGGAATGAAGGAAGATTTTAAGCTGACAACTCATTGACATATCTGGTTTCCTCTCTATTTTCCCTATTTCTAAACTTTGAAGTTCATTTTTCATTGAGGAAAATGTCTAACTTAAGTGTGGGGGGGGGGTGAATAGGAAAAATTATAGTTTTTATGCTTAAATTTAAAATTTTGTTTGCCCTTGTGATCTAGTTGTTTTCACGCTTTTAGGATTATCTATTAGAATAACTGGATCATTCCACTGGTAAAATTGGTAATATTTGAGACTTCGAGATGTGTTTCGATTACTATTGCAATCTATTATGGGATCGATAAACATTTGCTAGCACATTTCATACCCTTTTTCCACTAAATTGTGAGGATTTGAGCCTATTTCTTATTAGCATACATCTTTTATGCTTAGATCTTTTTTCTATGAGTGTGCCGGTGATTTTATTTATTCTAGAACTTGTGCTTGTAAATCATTACTGCACGTGAGATTGCATTCGTATGATATAAGTAAATTCGTGATAAAGAGGCACCTTAGGATTTAACCCAAATGGCCTTCCATTTTGCATCTAATGATATATTAGCTATCCGCATTGGTTAGTTAACCACCCACATGGACCCATTTGTAGTGCTCATTTTAGCACTAGATACCCCTAGTTACACCTTCTCGAGCCATCCTTTTCATTTTGCTTCACCAGAAAATACAAAAGATTTTACACTTTAAACCTTAGCCTATCCCGTATCAATGTCTAAACGGTTGGTTGCTAGTTACCTGGAAAGTGAAGATTGTTCAAATGATTATGAGTACCACATCCTATATGATTGATTGAGCCATGAGTTTATGTTAAAAAAAAAAAAAAAAAAAAAAAGAAGGTATGTGTTGAAAGTATGAAAACAATAGCCAATGTGCTATGTTCGTGGAACAATTGTCATGGCAAAGAAAAAAGTTATGGAAAGCAGAAAAGAAGAAAGCAAAGCTATAATCATTTATTTGGTTCGTGGAATGTTTGTAGCTAGCAACACGGGTATTAGACTTGATTTCATTTTTATTTTAACACCAATTTCATATACATTCCCATGCCTTATCCATACCCTTAACCCTTAGACATATCATTATAACCCGAATAAAAGTCCTCTTTAAATGTTTTTGCTTGGTGCTCACGCCACGTCGGTGGAGTTTTGTTTCTTGTACAAGCTTATGGTAATAATCTAATCATGACTGAGCAATGAGTGTGATTTATCTTGTTACTCCACTAAAAATGAGTGATTGAGTGAATTATATTTCGTTCCTTTTTCGTGAGGTGTTCTGAAATGTTAATCATGCAAGAAAATCATTGGATATTGTCAAACATCTTGATATTTCACCTTTATAAAGCATAATTGATGAATCCTCTCTCGTATTTATACTTGGTTGATTTGCATCACATTTTTCATAATCACGATCTTGTACCAGTGGATGTTTTTCCTAGATTTGCTTGAGATCAAGCAAAGTTTCAGTGTGGGGGAATTTGATAACGCTCAGATTGTGCATGTTTTTAGTAGCGTTATGTGTGCTTTTATATATGTTATTTGGTTATATTTGCGTGATTATAGTGCTTAAACGCATCAAAAGATGTTTGTCTAGTGTTTATAACCAAGTGCAGGGAAACAGAAGTAAAGTAAAGAAATGTTCAAAGAAATAGAAGATTCCCGTCTCAGTAAGTCTAAATCAGTATCTCAAGGACCTTTGAAGACCATAGTGATTGAAGAACCAAGTTCTACAAGACAAAGTGAAGAGAAGATCAAGTTTCCGTTACTTAGAGAATCCAACCGGATCGGTACAATCTGAACGGATCGGTTGGAAAATGGCCAAAACAACAAGATGACCATCACCAACCGACGGTCGCATCCCGTGAACCGGATCGGTTGGCCAGCTAGAAGACTAACCGGATCGGTTGGTCGCATATGACCGATCCTTAGAGAAGCTGCAGCTTGCCTAATCTTCAACACTAAGCTTCCCCTTTGCATCCAAACGATTCTAGGACCTTCTCTTGGTGTCTTCTAGTCCCTTCCTTACTCCTTGGAGGCCAAGTTCAGCAATTAATACCCTAGGCCTTGGAACTAGTATAAATAGAGGCTAATTGTGAGCATATGAGACACACCTCAAATAAAAATCTCTCTACTCATCAAACAAAGCCTTAAGCTCTCATAATTCGTCGTTAGAAGTCCAGAGAAGTTTGAAGTTCCAGAAGTTCCACATTTGGAGACCAAACCACCAAGAAGTCTACCCCAATACTTTGGGAATCATTACTACACCATTTGTAATCTTATTTCAAGCATTGTACGACTTTCAATCATGTTTTCTAATGTTCAAAGTTCTGAGTTTATGTTCATGTTTGCTATGAGTGGCTAGTTTCTTTATGCACTTGCTTAAATGATGTTGATTATCATATGATTAGTTAGTGATTGTGTTAACATGTTTTAATTCAATTTCAAGTTGATTCTAAGATCCAATTATGCTAAAGTTTCATAGTGACATTTGTTAATCAATTTTGGCTAATTGATAATAATCGTTGGGGTCGAAAGAACTTATTGTTATTCAACTAGTCATAATCATTTTGTCTATGGATGATTGTTTTTACCCATTATTCTTGATTAAACAAAGGAGCTAAGGTTGTGGTTGAAACGCTTTTTGATTATCGAATTGGATTGGTTGGAAACATCTAAAAGGTCATAAGATTAGTTGTTGAGAATCAATTGTAGCCTTTTGTCTATAATCGGTTACCTTTTGTATTGACCATTTCTTAAGCAATTTGATGAACAAGTGGATGTTTTTGTGTTTAAGTTTATGTATGTAGACTTATGAAACTTGAATTGATCTTGAATTGATTGGTTAAACTTAATGCTTATATTTATAAACTAAACTCTTGATCATGGTTTAACTTGTAAGAACAATAGATTAGTACACCAACTAATTATCATAACCAACATGTTAAGAGGTTAACACAAACACATTAATCTATGATATGAAACTAGTTTAAGCAAGTGTAGTTTTTAATCATCTGAATTTCATTATATCTATTTGCTTTATTATATGTTTTGGATAGACTCCGTTAATTCAAACTTGTGTTTAGAATCACTCAAATCCCTGCGAACGATCCCGACTTACCTTCATAATCTTGCTATAACGGACGAGTATACTTGCTCGTATGTGTTATTGGTAATATTGGTAATTCACCTTTTATAAATTTAAAACTTGCAACAACCGAGCACATCAGATCCTAACTTATCACTAGGGTTACACCTTGAAGCTTTCGTAGGTAATATTGTAATATGATACGTACCTAAGACAATGACCTAGGATCTCCTTTTATACAACAAGGAGTCCTTTACAAGATAAGTATAAAGCTAACATAATAGAATATACACAAGATCTATTCTATACTTATCTAGACGCGTTTAACCTTATCATAAACTGACAGCAGTGGTAATGAAGAACTTGCAGTGGGAATAAGTTTCCACTGCTAGTGTTAAACCAAGCAGTGTAAACCACAACTATCCGTGGTAACGGATTATTCCCAACAGACTACCCTCACCTTAGCTTAGATAATTAGATAGTAGAAGTAATCGGTAGAAATACCAACCCCCAAATCCAAACCCCGAGATTCGTACCTTTCCATTTCCTAAAAAACATAAAAAGATAAAAAAATAATCTTCCTCAACCCCAACCTTAGCGTAGTAACTTCTCACTAGCATTCCTATTCCCCTAGAGAACTATATCAATTCCCGCGGGCTTAGCCTAATACTACACTACAACGATTAGGTTCATGCCTAGGTGTTGAAAAACTTGCTCGATTTAAAACGAGTTCCTTTGACCAACGACGCTGTAGCGTTATCAAGTTTTTGGCGCCACGGAATCGAATAGCTAGTTAGAGTCCAACCTCGTTTAGGTTCCCTTGCTTGATTCCTATCAAGTAAGCTTTTTTCTAATTTTTAGCTTCCTTATAGTCTATCCCCTTCTTATGTTTGTGTTCAGAAAACCTTTTCATTTGTCGCTATGGCAAGTGAAGTTGCATTTGAATCATTAACAAATGATGAACAATTTAATTTCGCAGATTGGATTTCTTTTTATTTTTCTAATGAATTTGTGAGTGATCTTAGAGATATCCAAAAGGAGACGGGTGTAAGGTTGGATGGATTTGATAAATTTTCTGCTTGTGTGGCTTCTATTCACCGATCATTGTTAGAATCAACTCCTTTTAGTGAGACCATCTTGAAATTTTTTGAGAAAAGCCTCCTAAGCATAAACCATCAGTTGTCACAACTTGAGGAAATGTATAAGGAGGATTTATCCAACCTTAGGCATCATGATCAAATTTACCTAGTTTTTAAGAACATGGAACCTAAACCCGAACAAGATTGTGAGATGGTTATAGTTGAACTGCCTAGTTGCATGCGTGGGATAGATTTCAAAATATATCACACGCGTGAGGAATCCTTTAGGCAAATAGAACATAGTGATCAAATTTTTGAGAATAATTCTTATGAATCGGACCAAGAATTTGAAATGGCTAAATAAGGACTTGAGATACTTAGGAGTGTATTTGGGTTAGATCATACTAAAACACATGATGAACTTTTAGGAGATATAGATATAATGGAGAATGAGGTGGAAACTCCAAGCCCACAAGCCCTACCATCACTTGAGGAACACACATCGCCTATAACTTACCCGAAAGAAGTAGAAAATGACTATTTCAATAAGTTTCCTATGGAAGAAGAACTATCTCACCACCCTCACTTAGTGCGTGACCTCCGTCACATGTATGATAGGAGAAGCCCTAGGATAAAGTTTGGGAACCCTTGGAATCTTAACATACCATGTTGCATAGGACACCTTTTCGTGGCAAAGGCCTACATTGACCGCAAGTCCCCAATAAACATAATGAGTAGCACCTACTATAATTGGGTAATGAAGAAGCCTATCCCAACTAGGCAAGATCCCGATAATCCTAGGGTTAGTTGCAATTTTCTTGGTAGAGTTAAGGGATTGCCCGTGTATGTAGGTAGTTTCATGTTTCCTACGGATTTCATAGTAGTGGATGACATTAGCCATAGATCCTAGCTTATCCCACGTTATTCTAGGGAAGCCTTTCATAAAAAGCACTGGGATGACTTATGATCCCTCATTAGGAATAGTGCGATTCAAGGATGAGACAGATGATGTAGCTTACCAAATGCCGTTTAAGATTGAGAAGTTTTCATCACTCTCCAATGATGTAAAGGAACTTAAACTATCGGTCTACTATAGGAATAAGGAGGATAAGGAGAAAGGAGTAGATTATATTATGGCCAAGATTTTCGGTTTCTATAAGGATTGCTTGAACTTAGGACCGGAATACAAAACAGAGTAGGGAGAGGACGATCTCTTAGAAAGGTGAATCATAGGGAACTTTTACAATATGGAATCCCCCAATAGAGACAGTCATGATAGTGAAGGTGACGGTAATGAAGTAACGTAGGGGTACGACTTCTAGTCTAGCTACAAGACTCATAAATAAAGAAAAGCGCTTCGTGGGAGGCAACCCATGCTTAATTGTTTGCTTGTTTGTGTCGTATGTCTTTTATTGATTGTTTATTCTCATGTTTAAATTTGTAAAAATGCTTTATTTTGTCTTTAACTTCGTCTTAATTACATATAAAGGTATTTTACATAAGGGAAAAGTGTAGGGAGGATTACATACGTTTTCAAAAGAAACGTAAACATGAGAATTTAAATTAATTAAAAGATATCATGTGTGTTTGTTCGAGTCAAATGCTTGTATTGAGTCATAATGGATGTTTTGCAGGAAATTTTTCCAAATTCTAAAGATAAAAATTTTCCATAATTTTTTCCAAAATCGCTGCACCGTTTCTGTCAGAGATCTTTGCCGGCGTCGGATCATCACAACTGACGGAGTCGAAGGAGCGAAACAACTAATTAATTTTTCTCGTTTTCTGAGCTACTTATAAATTTTTGGAATTTTCCAGGTCTTAATTTTCCAGAAAACCTGTAAACATCCATTCCACAAGTATTATATCCTAGTTTAGTAGAGTCCTATATATATTGTTACGGCCGATTTTACACGAAGGTTTCATTTGTTTTCTTCAAAGTGTGCAGGTTTAATTTACCAAGAAGAAGATACATAAGATGAGAAGGAGCTTTTCACGCTAACATTCTTCTTGAAGAAAGATGTAACCACCACTTCACACTGATCCTACCGAGCTAATCAGGGGAGTATTAGCTTCTTTCGTCTTTTATTACCTTCCATTATCATAACTTTGATACTTTCGGGGAACATTGGGGACAATGTTCAGTTTAAGTGTAGGGAGGGAAAATAAAACGAGAACTTTGAAACTATGTTTATCCTTGATTATTTGCTTTGTCCAATTGCATTTGTGTAATAAACCATGAGAGATATTTAGTTAGGTAATTTTGGCACCAAATTTAAAATTTTTCATGGCATATAGGAGTGGGCCATTAGTCTTAATAAAGCGTCTCATGGATAGGAAATTATATGACTAGCACAAAAACCCTTTACCACTTAAATTCCACCCAAAATGTGAGGATCGCCCTTAGATTTGTAGGAATTAAAGCATTCATCTTTAATACTTAGAGTGTGAACCGGTAGTATAATAGATTCTAGAACTTGTTTTGTGATGCATCCCGAGATCGCTAGTAAGAATACACTTGTGTAGTTAGGAATAACTAAATGATAAGAGGCATTAGGATAACCCTGTTTTGATACCCATAATATAATTACTCCTTCCACATCGGTTGAGTAATTCCCCCACACCTTTGCATTGTACTCATCTTTAGTACACGATACCCCTAGTTAACCCCTCAGAGCCTATCCTTTTCGCGGTTCTCGTAATGTTTCGGTTTTCCAGAATATCAATGAAGAGCATTGTTTACAATCCACCCCCAAATGTACACCCAAATCGCCTTAGCCTACCTTGTATGCACTCACCTTTAGTGCATTATTTTTATCACACTTAACCCTTAGTTCAATTATCTAGTTGTTTGCATAAGTTTCTAAGTCGAGTCATATCCTTTGTACACAGTTTTGGGACGATTGGGACTCATGGGAAAAGTTAAATTTCATGAAATGATGGGAAGGGAACGTTAAATTCAAATTCCCTTTATTTGCATAATAATGTACTCCAAGTGTTTTGATCTCTTCAATTAGGGTCAATTTAGTGTTAGAGTAATAAAAACTCAAGTGTAGGGATGTGCCTATAAATCCCTATCATTTTGATATTATCGTAGAGGATGGTAGAGTAAAAAAAAAAAAAAAAAAAAAAACATACGGGCTACAATCCTACATCTATCTTTAAATTTATGTTTGTTTTTTTCAGTTATCTAGAGTTTAGAGTGTCGAGTATTGGCTTAGCAACGCCATTCTTCGCATGCTAGTAACATAAAGATTTTTGACTTACCACCACTAAATAGCCTATCCCACCAAACCCTTTGTTTCCCTACCGTAAGCCTATTATTACAACCCTTTAAAAGACCTCTTGGATAGTCTTTCCTAGGTGCTTACGCCAAAGCGATGGAGGTTTGATCTAATCTCATGCCTATTGTAATCTATGTACTAGGACCGGTTAATGAGTGTTTATCTTCCATTTCCAACTTTTTATATTTCATATACACCCGAGAGATGTGAGTATCTAAACACCCCATGTGAGGTGCTAGTATGTAATTTCCGTACCTGTTATGAATTTTGCGGGGCTTATATGTGTTGTGGATCGTTCTAAACTAATGCTTCATGACCCCTAACTTATAAATTAAGTGGCTAAAAGCACATTTGCTTGAGGACAAGCAAATACCAAGTGTAGGGATATTTGATAAGGTTTTAAAAATGTACCTTTTGGGGTAATTAAGCCCTTATTTGATCACTTTTATATCCGTTATTACTTAATATCGTTCCTTATCACTTTTTAGGTATCTTGAAGGCAAATTGCTGGAATGACACTTATTCGGACGAAAAGGCGCGAATATACGAAGAAAATGGCCAATGTCAAGAATCGAGACACCAGCTGGAACTAAAGGGCACGGCCGCTCTACAAAGTGACGGCGTCAGGTTCTATTAGAGACGCCGTCGGACAAGTTTTGTGATGACTCGGTAGCCAAATTGCTCATTTACAAGTGACGGCTTCCGGCTTTTAAAAGAGTAGGGTGTCGCAGCCTCGCGGCCTAGATTTGATCCGCACTACGAGACGAAGGGACTGGCCACAAGCAAAGGTGACGCCGTCGTAATACTAACGCCCAAGACGAAACCCTAATAACGGCGACCCGACGGGTTCACAAATTAAAGGTGACGCCGCATTTGTAATCTATATATAGAATTAGAATTTTCAGTTTCAGGTGTAGTCTTTTGGAGTAAAACCTAAACCAAACCAAGGCTGTCTTGTACAGATTTTAGGGTTCCATACCCTATCTTACATCAAGATAAGTGTTTTACTTCATTAATTAAATTATGTCTTCCTTTGATTGTGTGTATGCTTGCATGTTCCCCATGTCCGGCTAATTTACTTGTGTGTTTGCTTAGGTAATATGAAACTTAGTTATTTAATATTGATTGGTTGTCTCTTATCTTAATTTTGATTGACCTAGTATTGCGATAGGTCATTCGTTGTGCTAATAATGCTTGATTAATCTTTGTTGAACCTTAGTTTATAATCACCTAGAGTAATTGTAGGCTATACATCCAAAGAATACCTTAGAGTTAAAGTTTATAAATCCTAGAGTTTTTTTAGTCATTAACCTTTGCTAGTGTTAGGATCCAATATTTATTGTGTTGATGATTCGGGTGGTCTTGGATGATCAAAATACATGTTTACCATTTTAGAGATAGAAAGTAGAGAGAGAGGGTGTTCTTGCTAGAGACTTGGTTCTCAAATGTAAAAGGTTAGATTGAAAATGAAGCACCACCCATTCCATGGATGGAAGGGGTATTTATAGTTACAAGAAATACGACCTCTTATCGGCCTGTGGATCAGTATACAAAGGTAAAGACCCGCCCTTCCTCCCTGGTGTTGCACTAAGCTATACTACGCTACAAAATAATAAATAAACTACTAAATAATGTAACTAATGACAAGTCTACGAGCTAACTTAAGCTAGATAACATTTGGGGTGACCGACTTCACTATGGAATTTTCTAATTCCTAACAATCTCCCCCTAAGGGAGGTCACCCCATATTTTACATTTCGAATCCTAGCATTCTATTCTTGACTTTGTTCTGAGCTCGTAGACTTCAATTCTTCAAGTTCCGCAATCTTTGTGCTTTTGTAGCGATTCTTCAAAGTCCGCATTGATTTGTACTTTTAGTGGAGGCCTTTAAGTGATCCACATCTTTGATGATCTTCGAGCTTTCTTTGAGATCATCACCACGAAATCTCGGATCACCCTTTGTTGTGTTGCCATCATGTGAAGTTGTGACTTTTGAACCGACATGCTCACAGTTTTGAATCATGACATCTTTCCATCGAGTAGCGGAAGCTTTTATGGTTCAAGATATTTGCAAAGCGTAGAGAGACATAGTATAGAAATATCTGAGCCGTGTTATGTAGATATGCACCACTCATGATTTCTTCAAATTAAGTGTGGATGCTGTGAGCATGCGGCTTTGGAATGACTCCTCATTCTGATCAGCTTAAACCGTCCAAATGTACCTGCAAACAACAGTTAGCAATAAAACACGAAAGTGTCTTTGATCACTTTCGTTGAATTGAGGTACACGGCCCACGGTTCCTCGCTGATCAAGACAAGTATCGCCCGATCGTAGGATTTCGAGGAATCTCCTTGACAGGGTTTCAGCTGCTCGCTGTTCTCAAACCGAACATCTCAAAGAAGACAACACGAGAATGAGTGAACCAAATTGAGATTCACCGATTGATGAAAATGATTTAAAACAATCGCGTTGCTTATAAGAAAGAGTTTTGCAATACGACGAAGGTTTTATGAGAAAGATCAATTTTCAATCAAAATACTTTTTGTATTTAAAAGAGTACACATTCGACGTGCTAGAGAAAAGAAGATTTGCACATCGAACGGTTTTTCTAAAAGTATTTTTTCAATCAGAGATACTTTTTGAGTTTGAAAATGAATACACATTCGATGTGCTAGAGAAAAGAAGGTTTGCACATCGAACGGTTTTTCCAAAAGTATTCGTCAATTCCAATCCTGGACCAAGGTTGATTCAAGATTGAATCTCCCCATCATTTCTATCCAGTTGTCACAAGTTTGATCTTACGAGAAGATCTCACATGTTACCCACCAAGAGCTTGTTTGATGTTGGCTCTAGAAGGATTTCCATCTTCATTGTGAATACTTTACATATCACTCAGATGTTCTGGCAATACCACATGGATAATGCGTAGGACTTAATATAATCTTACTTTCCACATTGTGTGAAACAGCAAGTCTTCATTAATATAGTGTCCTAACGAGATATTGTGGATGATCTCTTGGCTCTAGACTCAATAGTGCACATTTGGTTCCTATGTCGGAGACTAGGGAGAGGGTCTCCTTCTTCAATATCAACAATCTCTAAGAGAAAGTCGATAGATTATGTAGGTTCTCCGTGAGAATGAAACAAGCCCTTTTAAGAGGAACTTGAGTGGTTTGGGAAGTTTAGTGCGGCGCCATCGGGTCCATGACGTCTTGTCTTCAATACCAGTGTTACCTTAGTAAACACCAGTAGCATATGTATTGAACCCGGCTTCAGCCCTAAGGTTGAATTGATGGAGGGCTATTTCTTTTCACCCTTTTTCACATTCAGTTCTTTTTCATTCTTCAACCCCTTCAGTGTGCTTACCGAGACTTCATAACTAGAACCTTGTTGGGTTTATTCCGCAGCTCTAGCTCGCCTCATCCGCACTCTTCCCATATTCTCATTTTTCTCCTTTTTTCATCATACCTAAGGACTCTACACTATCTAGTGGATTGTCCTGGGTAGATCCCTCCGGCTCTGGCGGGATCGTGGAAACGAATACCTAACCTAACCATCCTTATAACACCATGCATAAAGTAAATTTGGTCGGTCTTTTAGTATTGTTCATTCCTTCTCGAAACCAATTGAAAAATCATTTGGAAAAACAATCAAGGTACTTGTGAACGAGATCAAAGCATTTTGTACCTTAATAGTTTTGATCATTTAGAAAAATGCTCCCCCTCAACATGTGCATATAATTTGAAATTGTTTGGCACATGGAGGCAAGAGTTCTTTGAAATAATTTCTTGATCACAATTTCCTTAGAAAAAGCCATTTGAATTTCTTTGGTAAAATTCCCCCCCTCAATATGTGCATAGGATATTTTAAAACATTTTATCACATAGAGGCAAGAGTTCTTTTGAAGCACATCCACGATCACAAAAACCATTAAGAAAACCATTTGAAAATTCAATCAAGGTACTTTATGTTAAAACATAAAAGCTTTTGTACCTCGATAGTTTATTTTCTTTTAAAATGCTTCCCCTCAATATATGCTTCGAGATACGAAAGCGTTTAGCACATACGAGAGAGCAGCCTGCACCATTGAATCAAAAGGATCACCTTTTATCAAATTTCATTATTAAATCACAAATTCTCCCCCGATCAAAAATATCAAACCCTTTGAGATTTTGGATCCCAAGTGATTTAATTAGGTTTAGAAAACATGGGAGAAAATGTGGCCTTGTTTAAATACTCATCTGGTTTTTGGATAAATCCTCCTCCTCAACATGTGCATTGTGTATTTGAAATCGTTTGGCACATAGAGGCAAGAGTGCCTTTGAAGGACTAAACACCAATTCCATTTAAAACAGATTTGAGATTTAAATCACGATCTCTACCCCGATCAGAAATATCAAACCATTTGAGATTTGTGATCCCAACTGATTTAAATCATTTAGAAAAATTTGGGGAAAGACGTGGCAAGATTTTATTTTGAAAAATGACAGATAAGGACCATTTTAAGACATTAAAGATTGTTAGTGTCAAGTATGATTGTTTTAAGAGATCTTTTAGGTAAAATAAAACAATTTCACAATCAAACAAGAACAGAAAAAATTTCATTTTGAAAGATCTTGATTCTAAAGAAAATCATACCATGACATAACATTAAATCTTTAGATCACCACTTAATTATTGTACAAAACGGAACTTTTGTGAAGAAATATAGTTTGAAAATATTTTATTTTAAATCACTCTCCCTTTCAATCCATGACAGAAGTCAATAATTAAGTGACTTAGGTTTTGATAAAAAGAAGTCCCGTGATTTTCAAAATTCAGTTCAATTTATTTTCAAAACAATATTTTTCCATTTTCAAAACAATTTAATCAAATTATTCAAAATTGTTTAAAAATGGTATCCTGCACAAAGATATGTTAGGTGGTTGAGAAGCTTCTGTTGTTGTTGCTGTAGGGTTTGGAAGAAAACCGTCTGGCGATGCATGTGAGACTTCTTCTTACGTTACATTTGAATGCCAACCGAGGTCAAATTAAGCTCCTCGTTTCTTCAATCACTTAAGAAAACCATCACTGACAAGATGAGACCTCTTACGTTGCATTTATGCCAACTCTCCATAGAAGTCCAATTAAGTTTCTTCATTTGTCAACCCAAGATCTAGTTACCCTTTCCTTTCGGCATCCAAACATCATATTATGTGGGATCCGGATCGGGAACATTCTTATACCAAGATACCTGCATTCGTTAGTGAACACACATACATATATATGGTGGTCGACATCACCCAAACAGAAATCGACTAATAAAAGTCAATTCAACATATCAATCAGTTCATATAAGGTATGGGATTAATGTGTTCATCAAACTCTAATCATCTAAACCTAACAATCATATCCTAGAAACCTAGTCCTTCAACATAGGCAATTATCATTTTTAATTAAGCACGTAGGATAATTAAGAAAGCCCGTTAGAAGATATAGATTTGAAAACATTATCCCCTCAATCAATGACTCAATTTATAAAAGATTTTAAAAGTGCTGAAGTCATTGATTGAGTTTTCAAATTTTATAAAAACTCAACCTCGATTGATTTTAAGCAACTCATTTTCCACCATTTTTGAAAACACAACAAATATTTTTCTGAAGAATTTTAGACGGAAAAACATTTGTGTAGGAACAGCAGTCTTTATGACGACATGCTTTCCTTGTTTTGTTTTAGGATAAGTGCCCGAAATATTTGAAAAATTGGTTTAGCGCAACACTTTCCTTTCTCCAAGATGGTTCCATCATTACGGGATTTTACAACTCTATGGTTTAAACCGAGAAATAGTTTCTTTCACGGGATTTAACAAAACCAAGAGTAAACCATAAGATAGATCCGGAAATGCACTTTACAATTACAGAATGTTTCCATTGTCACGGGATTTTACAAGTCTATGATTTAAACCGAGAAATAGGTTTTTTCGCGGGATTTTACAAAATCAAGACAGAACCGTAAACAATGTCAGCCTGAAGGTGTTATGACAAATTTGGTTTCAGTGAATATCTGTTTTAGGAGAACATGCAGCGGTTCATCAACGGTTCCATATCCAACATCATCAACCATCCAATCAACACTTTGGTAAATACATCATTCACGCGTTCTGTCGGCTATTATAGTGACCACATGGAGAAGTAAACCCGATATACCAAACTTGATTATGAAGTAGAGTTCCCCATATTTTTTACTTAAGCTTGTACTAATCCTTGTGAAGAAGAAACGGTGTACCCAATGTACAAAACCTCTTGACGTATCCTCAACTGCGTGAGACACCGAAGTGATAGTTACGTTGTGGGTTAAGGAAAGAATCACAACCGTAACTAAATAGCCAAGTCTTTATCACACTCAATAAACGCCCAAACAAGTCATCTTCGCGGAAGGGTAGAAAGAAAGAAAATGAAATATGTAAACGCCCCCAGAAAACCTCACTTCAAATCCAAATGAGAAATATCGAAGAAACAATCCCGTAGTCAACCTAGAGCAAATAATAATTCAAGCCGTGACGAAATATCATTCGTGAACATGTATACACCAAAGTGCCACACAACATAACCCAACCTATCTCATCTTCAAGTCTCACAAACAACTCTCATGATTCCAAATGCATCATCAACCAATCTCTTTAACAAATCTCTTAATATCAAACTGCATGATCAAAGTACATCACGTACGTCTCAAATCTCATAATATCACTTCAAATCATACATAAGCGATCCAAAGAGCCCAAGTCTTCTCATCAATTACCTCTAATATTCTCCGTATACATAGCCCGTAAAAATGATATCAGGTTGATCCAAGGATAACCAAAATTCACCAATAATCTTCTCATATGTAACTCCAATTCTTCTCATCAATCCGTGTATATGGATTTCATTGTTTTATTGAATATAAGTATGTTCCAATTTGGATTGAGACCATGTCCACCTCAGCCCATGTAAGAGACCAATACTAAGCCCATATAATCATGTGACCGAACCAAATAATGACTCGTCAAAAGCCTTACCCTAATAGATTGGGTATATAAGAGCGCATACTTAGGTATTCTTAACCCTAATATCACTAGTATACCGCACCCCACCTCATATCCTCTCACATTCATCTCAAAATATCACTTAATCAGGCCTTAAAATTACAACTGCGAATCAACCACGCACACACCTTGATGAAGATGATACCATAGTCTCACCACAGGGATGGTTTTGAGGCACATGACGAGGCCACAGGGATGGCTAGAGGTCTTGGTCACAACCACGAGATCAAACTCAACTTAACAAGGTAGGTTTAACATTGTTCCATCTTGTAGTATAGATTTAAACGAACCCTTTTAATTTTCAGCAACCGAATCAAAGACAAGAAAAAGTATTATTGCTTATTTCTTATCTTTCTTGGTTCGTACATAAGACATAACACGTCTTCTATATGATCGGTGAAGAATTACGTGAGTTACTCATAAGATCGATATAGATAAATGCAAATGACTCACGGATCTGAGATTGTTGTTGTGATTATTCTTTTATTATTCGTTTTCAAGATCAATGATGTATTCGAAAGTTGTGTTTAGATAATTAATATCTATACGTTTTGATGAGCCTTACACACATTCGAAACTGAGATAAAAAAACTTTCTCCTTTTATACGTTTTGACTTTGAGATCAGTGATGGATTATATCGTGTCT
Source organism: Chrysanthemum makinoi (assembly GCA_910596185.1). NCBI lineage: Eukaryota > Viridiplantae > Streptophyta > Magnoliopsida > Asterales > Asteraceae > Chrysanthemum > Chrysanthemum makinoi. Next base: position 273,688,456 of record OU343220.1, on the reverse strand, counting down.
ATAGACCCATGATGGTCTTGATGTTTTTCATTTTTGACACGACTTAAATCTGAGATCTTGGGTTACAATCTGTTGTATTGAAGTGGGTTTAGTTGTAGATGATGGATTTGGTTTTCAGATTAGGTATAGTGGTCTTTGGTCTTGTGGTTGAGGTCTTCTATCATTCTTCTTCATTTCTTTTTGTCCAGTCACTAACATACATTTGAGTCAAGTCGCTACCACACTTTTGAGTCAAGTCGCTAAGTATTTGTCTTGAGTCAAGTCGCTAGCATAAGTCGCTAAGCCAAGTTGCTATGCCAAGTTTCTAGCCCAAGTCGCTAGCACAAGTTGCTACGACTTGTAAAGACAAGTCGCTATGATTAGTACCAAGTCGCTAGTCTTAATAGTCAAAAAGGGATTAGTCAAGTCGCTATCTTCTTCGTCTTTCAAGTTGCTAACTTATCAATATAAGTCGCTAGGTCAAAGGTTTAACTAGGTCGCTACCAAATACAATGCATCAAGACAACTTGTAAAGACAAGTCGCCACAGAACTAAGTCGCTAGATAGAATGACCCAACTCGCTACCAAGACTTTTGACATTTTACGATGAGTTTTCCGACCTCTTCTCCGACCATATTCATGATAAACCCAGAAAAATAGTTTTGACCCAGAAAAATGCATAAAAGGATTGCTTTGTTTGACCAAATAGACCACTGCTTGGACATTTAAAAACAGACCATATGACAAAAAAATACTGTTGGACCAAGTATAGTTTGGACAATAATTCAACAAAGTCATAAAAGAAAGTAAACAGGACTGTTTTGTGACAAGAAACCATGATAGCAAGCATATGACATTTTTGACTCAAAAGTCAAAACAAGAAAAACAATAACTCGCTAATAAGAACTTTGACAAAAACTTGGTAAAAACAATTTAAATACCAGGACTTGTATTAACCATCTGTATCAAACCACTAGACCGTAACACAATAACATCATCACATTAACACGCATCAATCATCACAACTGCCGCATCAAACCGCCAACAAGTAACCATGTAAATCATCAAAACAACATAACCATGGCTCTTGATACCAATTGTTAGGATC